>OX123201.2:44658604-45858604 GCA_944739405.2 Euclidia mi
GTGTTTATAGTGCACGTAAAATCAATTTTAAGCAAGTAAGCTAAGGGCTAAACCTTGATTTATATTTAGTCCATGTTTTGTAATAAGGCGGAATGGGTTTACGTGGGACCTAAAAATTCATGGCGAATGGGTGTGATATTTACACCTCTGCCTACCCCTTCGGGGATACAGGCGTGAGACTATAAATAAATAAAATAAAGATGACAATAAATAATTTAGCGGTCAGATAAATATAAGTACCCATATCATATACATGGGATTAGTAATGGTCGTTATTACAATAACAGTTATGGTAATGCATTATTTGAGCGTAATGAATAATGAGTTATTGCATACTGAGTTATCTTGTTATCATTATAAACTGTTATCGTGCTAAAATGACAACAGGATAGGTAAGAGTAAGCATGCAATATGCACACCACGAGTGTGTGACAGAGATGACGATAGGCGCACGTGCTGTTATCGTGCTAAAATGACAACAGGATAGGTAAGAGTAGGCATGCAATATGCAAACCACGAGTGTGTGAGAGAGATGACGATAGGCGCACGTGCGCTCGTGTTTCGCCGAGTCGCCGCTCCCGAGTCTCGCGACTATCCCAGCGCCAACCTTACAGCATTATAATCTTTCACGAAACGTAAGGGTCATACTTGCTTAAGTTATTTTTGGGAATCTTATTATTTTAGTTATCCTGTTATTGTTATAGCTTGTCAAGTTGTCAGTTGTCACTGTTGTCAGTTGTCACTGTTGTCTGTTGTCACTGTTGTCTGTTGTCGACGTTGTCGTTGTCAGTAACAGATACTTTGAGTAATCGCGTAAATTTGCATCGATTTTTTTTTATTACGCGAGCGAAAGCAAATTATAGACAATATTGTGTGATTGTGTGTTTGAGTGGACACAAGTTATTGTAAATAAAGGACTTTGTGTAGAGGTGGTAAAGTCTATAAGTTTGTAACAAACTTATAAACTTTACCACCTTTTCATAATACTTGTATAAATTATTACCGTACTACTTATATTCATACTAACAACATAATATATGCTATCGTCTATAGCATATATGTTGTTAGTATGTGTATATAAGTGTGCTAGCGAAACCACCGACAACAGCTAGTATACATATTTAATGTATATATCGGACCAATGCTTTCTTTACAGTGTTTGTGAAACAATAACAGGATAACGACAACAGTTTACAATAACAGTTATTACATAATAACGCAACAGGATAATTCATTATTGCAAAACAACCGTTATTGCCATTACTACATGGGATTGGGAGGTCTCGGGTTCGATTCCCGGGTCGGGCAAATTGTTATTGGGTTTTCCCGTTAGGAAATTCTCAGCAGCAGCACGGAGTCTAGTAATGTGCCCGGTACGGCAATAGGTTCGCCCCCTATTACGTGGGACCTAAAAAATCATGGCGAAATGTGGGTGTAATATTACACCTCTGCCTAATAATAAATAAATTTGCGGTCAGATAAATATAAGTACCCATATCATACGAGTATACATGTTTTGTACACCAGAAACAAACATTAAACAAAAAAAAAATGCAAAAAG
Source organism: Euclidia mi (assembly GCA_944739405.2). NCBI lineage: Eukaryota > Metazoa > Arthropoda > Insecta > Lepidoptera > Erebidae > Euclidia > Euclidia mi. The sequence continues at coordinate 44,660,166 of OX123201.2, forward strand.
CTCACACCATTTTGTGCCATCGTCGTTAAAGCTTTTCAGTTCAAGGCCTTGGTTCAAGGCAATTATTGTTTTTATGCAGGTGACATTTGGGATTTTTTTGACGTTTACAGGTTTGTCCGATGTCCGTGACATTTAAGGTTGTTTTCTTCTTTCATTGTTATTGATTGCCTATTATAGAAAACACAATGCATATTTAATGTTTCTCAGAAAAGTGTTTAATATACAGCGAATTCGTAGCATCATTATATTTCTATGAATCCCCAATTTAAAGCTACAACCAGTAAGGGTAGCCACAATGACTAATAAAGGACGAGCTTCTAAATTAATCCAAAGTTATAAAAATGCATATTTTAGTATTTTCATTGCTAGCAATCAACAAACGAGCCAGTGACCTACCTGATGCTAAGTGGTAACTCCTGCTCAAACACATGGTTGTATATGAAAACAAAACCAAGCCGCTGCCAAGGATACCAGGATGGGGCCTCCGGCACTCTCGCTTATCGAACGAAAGGCAACAGTGTCATCATCATCATGACATGACATCACCGAGTCTCGCTATGTAGCGCTCATAGCGAGACTCGGCTTGCGGTTCGTAACAGATCGGCAAAGTTAAGCAACGCTTGCTCAGGTCGCCATTTGGATGGGTGACCGTGTGTGGCATTTACATCTGAGCGCTGCTGTGCTTCGGAGGGCACGTAAAGCTGTCGGTACCGGTTCTTGTCTAAGGATAAAGATCGTTAGGCCATGTCGGAGGCCTTCGGGCGGTCTGAAAACTCCGACACCAGAGTAGGCCACACACTCACACGAAAAACAAAACAATCATTATCATGTCAGTCTAGAGACGTCCACTGCTGGACATAGGCCTCCCCCAAGATTCTCCACACATACCGATTTTGAGCCGCCCGCATCCAACCGCTTCCCGCGATCTTAACCAGATTGTCGGTCCACCTTGCGGGAGGCCTACCCCTGCTGCGTCGTCCGGTACGTGGTCGCCTGATGATGACCCTAGAAAACAACTTATAGACGTGATTCAGAAGTGAGAGGGGTCTGTAGCTCTTCAAAACGGTTTTGTCGCCCTTCTTGAAGAAAAGCACCACCACACTTCTGTGCCATGCCTGCGGCGTTTTGCCCTCGAGTATGACGAAATTGAATAGCTTCCGAAGCATTGCCACAGCAGGTGTGCCGCCAGCTTTCAGAAACTCTGTAGTTATTCCGTCATCACTCGGTGCCTTGTTGTTTTTTAGTTGTTCTAGGGCTACACTTATCTCGTGCATGCTGACGTCCGGGATATCTTCGGTATAGTGTCGGGTCAATCCAGCTCTAGGGTCAGTGGCTGGAGTAGTAACAGGTGTTCGTGTGGTCGTGTATAGCTGTCCATGGAACCGTTCGAGCTCCTCCAGGAGCTGAGGTTTGGACGAGATAATTCTGCCATCCTCCGTCTTCAGCTTTGTCACCTGACTCTGCCCGATAAACAGATCCCTTTGGAACACTTTGGAACCTTATTCCGCTCGATCGCCTCCCGAACACACATGGTGTTGTATTGGCGGTGATTGCGAGTCAGAGACTTAGAGATCTGCCTAAGTATTGAGACGCCGATATTTTGGCATGTCGTCGGAGGATAGCAGAAGCATCCTACGCCTTTCCTCCATGAGCTTGAGGGTCAGACCAGACATTTTAATGGCTCTTTTCGTCGTTTTGAGCTTAAAGAACTTCAAGCCCGTTTTATGGACAGCATCCACGAACCTGTCACTGAAGTTGTCCACATCTACGCACTCTCCCAGGCATTCAAAGCGGTTTCGCAGTTCAAGATGAAAGCTCTCGGGGTTTTGGATTTGAACTGGTGCTGGTCAGAGCGTGGACTTCATCAATCTCGACCGTTTGAGGCTGGGACTAATAGTCAATGTTCCTCTTACCATTCGGTGATCGCTGCCCGCTTTAAGCGAATTGATCATGGAGACATCATTGAATATTTGCCTCTTCGTCGACGTGATGAAGTCGATCTCGTTTTTGGTAGCACCGTCTGGAATTATCCAGGTCCACTTGCGACATTTGCTCTTTTTGAAGAAGCAATTTATCATGGAGAGTCCTTCCCTCTCCATGAAGCTAGCCAGCAAGTAACCGCGCGAGTTCCGATGTCCATATCCAAATTGCCCCACTCTCAGCTCATCACCGCTTTGTTTGCCTAGTTTCGCGTTGAAATCTCCCATGACAACGGTGTAATGGGTTTTGAAGCCATGTATTGTCCGAGATATGTCCTCATACATAGCTTCTATCTCCTCATCGGGGTTCGTCGAGGTCGGAGCGTAGACCTGTATGACTTTCAACGAATATCTTTTAGATACTCTGAGTATCAGGTACGCTACCCTGCTCGATACACTCGATATATTTACCACGCTGTTCACTAGAGATTTGTGGACGATGAACCTGACACCACCTTGGGACTGTTAGTCGCCCTCCCGGTAGAAGAGCAAGTTACCGGAATTGAGCACTATCGAGTCCTCACCCTGTCTTCGGACCTCAGATAGGCCTATAATATCTCATCGTAACATTTTTTTTTTATGGTATGGGGAGCAAACGAGCAGACGGATCGCCTGATGTTAAGCGATTACCGCCGCCCATGGACACCCGCAACACCAGAGGAGTCACAAGTGCGTTGCCGGCCTTTTAAAATGGAATACGCTCTTTTCTTGAAGGTTTGAAGGTCGTATTGGTTCGGAAAAACCGCAGGCGACAGATCATTCCACAGTTTAGATGTGCGAGGCAGAAAGTTTCTAGAGAAACACACCGTTGTGGATTGCCAACCATCTAAATGATGGGAATGGAAATGCTGTCGCGTAAAACGATGCTCAGTTCTTCTTCCAGCTCGGCAATCTTTTCGTCGATCCGCAGTGTGCGCGTGTTGAATGTTGCCAGGGCGAGTTGTCGTCGGTGATAGTAGCCGGATCTCTGCCGGAGATTCTTCGCACCCCCTGCCCCGCCATTACCATGGCCGCTACCATCGAATAGCGGGGCCGCCGGGGACTAGGGGCCATTTTTGGTGGGTTAGATGGGTGTGGCTCATATTGGGGAGATTTTGCCGTAATCGCCACGCTTGGCAGACGTATTGGCGATTGCAGTGGCGGAAGTCTTTGATACTAGATGCTGCTGCCCGTCTAGTATCTTTCCATTTACTTCCAACAGTATAGATAAATGATAGATACTGTACTTTACGTAGATATTAAACGACGGCATCTGACTCGCAGATCAAGCCAGTCAATTCATGCTGTAATAAGCACGGATATACTACTACTTTTTGCTACACATAATTTGTTTAATCCTAATGTCAATATCATTATTTGAAGAACATTCCGCTACTTGCCACCGCTCCATCGACTTATATGGCAGTCACATCTATTAATACACTAGGTATTACTGGAGCAACTATCTCAAACTAAAAATGTAAACATAGGAAAATACCCGCAGACTGGTTTATTGTTGATCTCAAACTGATCTAGACTCGCTGCGTAGTTGCATGAAGCCTTTTAAACAATAACGTGTCATAATAAAAACATTGAGTACAAAATTATAGTTGTTTACTTTAACTGGTTAGAGACTCGTAGTAAGGGCTATTTTAAAGCTAAATAAAACTGTTTTTAAAAACTTGCAAGTCGTCTACTTGTTTTCATACAACTTCTTATGACGATGTTTTCCACACTAAATTGCATCTTATGTATGCACTTAAACGTAAGCAGCGTTTTTGTAATATTATAGCAAAAATATTTGTTTTCTTAATGTTATAACGATAGTTTTTTTTTCAAGATTTTATCATAGTAAAAGAATAATAGTAGGTTAGCTAAAGCCGATCGGCGAGTTAATTGCCTACTCTTGCGTCCTCAGACGCGCGGCGCATCAAGTACTGAGACCGCGCCGGGCCGCGCTCGTCTATGAAATTGTGTGCGTGAAAAGTGCGTGCGTACACGGCGCAGGCGACTCACGCGTACATTCAAACCGGCGGCGGCCTATTTGTATGAAGCTATCCTACTATTCTTTTTGTACTATGATTTTATAGAACTTTTGATCAATTTCTGCACGGCGTATTGCATTAAGCAGTCGCTTCGATGTTAGTACTGCCCCAAGTGTTAGATTCCCAGGCAAGACAACACAATTGTTGATTCGAGTCTGTTTGTTTCTTCCATGGATTGTATGTTGATGTTTGTAAAGTCGACATAATACTTATTGTTAGAGCAGCATTTTTAAAAAAGAATGAAAAGATGAATATTAAATTAGGTGTGCTTCGAGTTTGAATCTCCATTTCATCGCAGTTCCTAATCTTAGAAGATTTTCACCACTTTCTGTAATTTGATTATATTATCTGGCCTCAATTAAGACCCAATTTATTATTATTATTTAATAATAATAATAATAATGCCGTTTGTTATCCATAGTACGAAGAGATAGGCAGAGGTGTATTTCTACACCCACTTTTCGCCAGATATACTTTAGTCCCACGTAATAAGGGGCGAGCCTATTGCCGTACCGGGCACATTTCCAGACTCCGTGCTGCTACTGAGAATTTCGTGACAGAAAAACCCAATAACACTGCCCGACCCAGGAATCGAACCCGGGACCTCCCGATCCCACGCGCACATTTATGCCGCGAGACCAACGAGGCAGTCGTATAGGGTTTGATGTAGAGTTTTCCGTCTCTACGCAAAGATGGTATTTGCATCGTGTTATCCCTTAGTCGCCTCTTACGACACCCACGAGAAGATAGGGGGTGGTGACACTTGTATTCTATGCCGTCAACCACACGGCTACGATGTGTGTATGTGGTAGAATATTATTATTGTTTCTCTTTCCTCACGGCTATTGTATTTTTCGGCTATTATTATTCTTCTAACTTTGGTGTCAGAAGAATAACCGGTTCTTTGGGAAGCTTACACGGGGATATGGATCCAACGTGCAGAGGCCCGAAGAGAGTTTTAATCTAAAATGGGATGGGACACATGCTGCTGAGCCTCCACAACTGCACTACTGAGTACAGCTATGGACTAGCCGCAGAACATGTAGGACTATTGTGATGATATGGAGCCTAATTTAACTGGGTTATGGGGATGGATGTTTGATGGACTGGTAATAAAAACTATAGATACAAACGGCACCTGCCTGATACTCTAATAGCATCCGTCTGCGAGGCAGGTGGTGAGTCGCCAACTCACTTGATGGGCTCTCTCTTGATAGCCGCCAAGGCAAGCAAAGTCTGCCATAAAAGCAGCCAGAGGGCAACACCGGTGCGAGTGGCTAGGAGTGTCGAGCGGTGCAGCACCGGTTTCGCCATCACGGGTCTCGTGACAACGGAGACCCGGAGCGGGTTTCCCCATAGTTACGCCCTTGAGAATGACACTTCCACCCCCGAGCTAATAGCTCTTGCCGCTTCCCTCTGGCCGGCCGACCAAGGCAAGCCTGAGTTGAGAGTCTTGCAAGCGCTCTTGGACATCCACTCCAACCAGCCAATAAAGACAAGCTGGAGACGAGGCCCTGACCGACTCTCTGAAGCATTCGGGACCGCAGTGTTGCCACACACATTCAGTTCACCACAAAGCTGCCCTGCAAATTGTAAGCTTTCTTATCATCTTGTACCTTTTTTGTTTATATCACAAGATAAAGGCGATGTTTGAAAGCTGTTACTCTGCCCTCTGAGATTGCAGTAGTCTCATAATGAGATAACGACTGCCCCAGAGGGGTTTTATTATTATATTTCTATTTTTCACGGCTATTCTTTTAACATGTGGGGCTAGAAGAATAATCGGTCACTTTTTCAGAGGATAATGAAGAAAAATTAATTAACTTTGTTGCTGGTCATCCAGTCATTTATGACGCATCGAATCCAAAATATCGGAATAATTCGGTGAAAAGCAATGGTTCTATAACTCGTGCAGTCGCGGCATGCTGCCGCGCTTGGAATAGAAGCAACTGCGACCACAGGCTGCACTGCGGTCGACCGCATTCACTAGCTGCAGTGTCGCCTGTAGTTGCAGTCTGCAGCCCAACTGGGAATTGTACCTTAAACGGGGATATGGATCTAACGTGCAGAGGATAGAGATAATTATATAAATCACTACACAATACACATTCCCTGATACACCTCACACGGATTGCATGTTGTGATCGGCACGGCGATGGTTGCACATCCGGGATGTCTAAAAGGGGCTGGAAGATTACCAGCGTCCGGTATGCACTAGCATCACTGGACATAGTGCTGATCCAGCCACCTTTTTTGGCCAGCGATGGGACACATCCTCACCATATTATATTGTAATTGTTTTTGTTTTTTTTGTTTATTCTCTTTTTTTTTTCTTCTTTTGTATAAATGTTCTAATACCTACTACTATTTGTTGTATATGTACCTGCCTACTTATTTTCTATTGTGTGTCCTATGTGCTGTTACATAATAAATTTTTCTTTTCTTTTCTTTTTCTTTTCTTTTCTTTCAGAGGCCCCGTAGAGAGTTTTAATCTAAATCGGGATGGGACTCATGCCGCGGTGCCTCCGCAACTGCACTACGGAGTACAGCCATGGACTAGCCGCATCACGTGTAGGGCTATTGTTTTTAGTGGATCTAATGAAATCGGGTTATGGGGATGGGTGTTTAGTGAACTGGTAATTAATGCTATGGATGAAAAACGGCACCTGCCAGTAATACTCTCATAGTATCCGTCTGCATGGCAGGTGGTTACTCGCCAACTCACTTGATGGGCCCTCTCTTGATAGCCGCCAAGGCAAGCAAAGTCTGCCATAAAGGCAGCCAGAGGGCAATACCAGTGCGAGTGGCTAGGAGTGTCGAGCGGTGCGGCCAGCGGCACTGGTTTCGCCATCACGGGTCTCGTGACAACGGAGACCCGGAGCGGGTTTCCTCATAGTTACGCCCTTGAGAATGACACTTCCACCCCCGAGCTAATAGCTCTTGCCGCTTCCCTCTGGTCGGCCAATCAAGGCAAGCCAGAGTTGAGAGTCCTGCGGCCGCTCTTGGACATCCACTCCAACCAGCCAATAAAGACAAGCTGGAGACGAGTCCCTGACCGACTCTCTGAAGCATTCGGGACCGCAGTGTCGCCACACACATTCAGCTCACCACAAAGCTGCCCTGCAAATTGTAAGCTTTCTTATCATCTTGTACCTTTTTTGTATTTGGTCTCGCAATGTTCATCAGTATAGTACACGAGCGGCTTCTTACATTATGGTCACAGCGATTCATAGAACTCATGCGTTCGAAGGAAGTTTTCGTTACTCATCCTCGAATTGTTGGAATAATCTTCCACCCCCTATGCGTAATCTGAAAACATTGCATACATTTAGAAATAAGTTTAGGTTATTTTTGATCAACAAACAAAAATCATTGCTGTAATTTAACATACCTTTAAGACGGCTAGTTCGGGCATATTTGCTAACGTGTATAACCTTATTGTACTTAATAATTATAATGCATAGATATTAGAAATTAATATAATTGCTGTGGTATTTTGGTGTTTAGTATGTATTATTTTTGCTATTAGCGCGTACGCAACGCAATTATGACATTTGGACAGCGTAGACGCTTTCTTGACAGTCATGACAGATGGAACTCCTTGCGATCACGTGACACCCACGAGTTGCGTTCGGAAACACGAACGGTTTTTGTTTTTTTTTTAACATAATACCATATTATTTCTATAAATATTTATATTAAGTATGTGGGTATATATATATGTATATATATTGACGTAGTTTATATATTAATTACTAAGACTGCTATATATTTTATTGTTCTTTATCATATATTAAATATATATATATGTGTGTATTATTTATGTGTATTAATCTATTTACTCGGCCTGCGAGAATACCAGCGTTGTAGTTTATACTGCAACAATAGCTGACGCAGCGCCTTATTTGTCCTCCACGTAACGCCACCATTAATAATGTACCTACTTATATCTCTAGTGTACCTCTAGTTTAAGTTTACTTGATTGTTAAGTTTATTATTTTTTAAGTGTTTCTTAAGTTTGTGTGGAGGTACAAATAAAATATTTTCATTTTCATTTTTTTTATATCACAAGATAAAGGCGATGTTTGAAAGCTGTTACTCTGCCCTCTGAGATTGCGGTAGTCTCATAATGAGAAAACGACTGCCCCAGAGGGTTTTTATTACTATGTTTCTATTTTTCACGGCTATTTATTTATTCAGTGGTGGTGTTAGAAGAATCGGTCCTTTGGGAGGCTTAAAGGTGCAAGTCCGTAATGGGCTGCAGACCGCAAACTGCAAGCGACACCACTAGTTCCTATGAATCTCTATGAAATTGATTCCGAGCGCGGCACAGTTGCGGCGCGCCGCGTGCGGTCGCGGCACGCAACGACCGCACACTACAGGTCCAGTGACGTCGCGGACTGCAGACAGTTCACACTTACAAAAAAATTCCACTTTTTCAGAGGATAATGAAGAAAAATTAATTAACTTTGTTGCTGGTCATCCAGTCATTTATGACACATCGAATCCAAAATATCGGCATAATTTGGTGAAAAGCAATGGTTCTATAACTCGTGCAGTCGCGGCATGCCGCCGCGCTTGGAATAGAAGCAACTGCGACCGCAGGCTGCACTGCGGTCGACCGCATCCACTAGCCGCAGTGTCGCCTGTGGTGGCAGTCTGCAGCCCAACTCGGAATTGTACCTTAAACGGGGATATGGATCCAACGTGCAGAGGCTCCGTAGAGAGTTTTAATCTAAATCGGGATGGGAGGGGACTCATGCCGCGGCGCCACCGCAACTGCATTACGGAGTACAGCCATGGACTAGCCGCATCACGTGTAGGGCTATTGTTTTAGTGGATGTAATGAAATCGGGTTATGGGGATGGGTGTTTAGTGAACTGGTAATTAATGCCATGGATGAAAAACGGCACCTGCCAGTAATACTCTCATAGTATCCGTCTACATGGCAGGTTACTCGCCAACTCACTTGATGGGCCCTCTCTTGATAGCTTCCAAGGCAAGCAAAGTCTGCCATAAAGGCAGCCAGAGGGCAACACAGGTGCGAATGGTTAGGAGTGTCGAGCGGTTCGGCACCGGTTTCGCCATCACGGGTCTCGTGACAACGGAGACCTAGATCGGGTTACCCCGTAGTTACGCCCTTTGAGAATTACACTTTCACCCCCTAGCTAATAGCTCTTGCAGCTTCCCTCTGGCCGGCCGACCAAGGCAAACCTAAGTTGAGAGTCATGCGGGCGCTCTTGGACATCCACTCCAACCAACCAGTAATGGCAAGCCGGAGATGAGGCCCTGACCGACTCCCTGAAGCATTCGGGACCGCAGTGTCGCCACACACATTCAGCTCGCCACAAAGCTGCCCTGCGGATGTAAGCTTTCATTTCATCTTGTAATACATTTTTTGTTTATATTACACGATGAAAGTAATAATATATAATAATAATTTAATATTCTACCACATTCACACAACACCATCTAGTCCCAAACTAAGCAGAAGCTTGTACTATGGGTACTAGACAATGGATAAACATACTTATATAATTTTTATAAACATCCATGTTCATGCACACAAATGTTTGACTTGAGTGGGAATCGAACCCGCGACCTTCAGCGTGGCAGTCGTTTACACTCCCGCTTCGCCACCGGGTCGTCAAAGTGATGTTTGAAAGCTGTTACTCTGCCCTCTGAGATTGCGGTAGTCTCATGATGAGATAACGACTGCCCCAGAGGGGTTATTATTATTATCATCTCTGTAGAATAACTCTCATCTCCCATGGTAGAACAAGAACACTTCATCATCATTTCCGAAGATTGAATTTTCTCGCTAGTGATAAGGTAAAATTTTATTGTTATATAGTTAACATAACATACATAACAACCCATAACAATGTTATGATTGGTTGGCGTAGTGGTTTAAGCGGCCGCTTCACCGCTTTACACTGCGCCGGGTGTTGTGGGTTCGATTGCCACACGAGACAACACTTTGTGTGATTCATAAATTGTTGGTTCGAGCTGGGTGTTCATTGTGTCCGTTAGTTGCATGTTTGTAAAGTCCCCCGCGACACAGGATTTGGTCCTAATGTGGGAGTTGTCTTTAAAAAAAGGATAACTAAATCCTATTCCTTTATCGATGGATAAGAATTATCCTCGTCAGGATCCAAGACCTATGCTTTAGAGTTAAACCACTTTAAATATAGATTTGATAGATACTACCTACTTTTTCTCATATATCGCACGATCTTGACAGCGCAGGGCGTATCCCTTTGCGTTGTCAAAGAGCTCAGATATTTACATAGAGGCGCATTTCCTATGGGCGTTCTGAAGACAAATTTTCTGTGACCCAAATTGCCCCTTGTGTATCTTAACGACGAGAGCAAAAGAGATGGCGAACGACGCCAGCGCCGTCAACCACGCCAACTACGAACTAAACTGGAGACAGTTCCCACTTGGAATCGGCACACGAAATCCTTAAGTACTGCGCTTCTATGTAAATCTGTATTCATTGCCTTTTCGTGGTCGAGCTAAAGTGATGGCTCGTGTAACTGTCATATCTTATCGGCTTTTTGTTCAAATACCTATATAAATTAATGGGGTCTGTCATTGAGGTCCCGTGTTTTGGATAAGTATCTTTAAAATTGAAATCAAATATAAATAATATTGTTATTTAGTTTATCATGTAACAGAAACTTGTTTTTACGAATGAGTTTTCTTAGCACAACATCTTGCTTTTTTAAATTAATAAATGGCAACTTCACAGTTTACCAAGTATAATATTTTAAGTGTGTATGAATAATTCTCATAAACTGCAGTGTCGGTGTTAAGTACAATGACACAATCAGTATTTCTTCCCATGTTCCTTGTACGTTAATGTACCATAATGTGACTGTATATTATTCTGCAGGTATACATACCTACATATAAATAAAATTAAAGTGTCTGTGATTTGCGACTGCCTCGTTGTTCTCGCGGCTGAGCGCTTGGGATTGGGAGGTCTCGGGTTCGATTCCCGGGTCGGGCAAAGTGTTATTGGGTTTTTCCGTTAGGAAATTCTCAGTAGCAGCACGAAGTCTGGTAATGTGCCGGTACGGCAATAGGCTCGCCCCCTATTACGTGGGACTAAAATAAATCTGGCGAAAAGTGGGTGTAGCAGTAGTAGACTATGTATACATACATATCGTCACGCCTTTTATCCCCGAAGGGGTAGGCAGAGGTGTATTTCTACACCCACTTTTCGCCAGATATACTTTAGTCCCACGTAATAAGGGGCGAGCCTATTGCCGTACCGGGCACGTTTCCAGACTCCGTGCTGCTACTGAGAATTTCGTGACAGAAAAACCTAATAACACTGCCCGACCCAGGAATCGAACCCGGGACCTCCCGATCCCACGCGCACATTTATGCCGCGAGACCAACGAAGCAGTCGTATATGGTTTGATGTCGAGTTTTCCGTCTCTACGCAAAGATGGTATTTGCATCGTGTTATCCCTTAGTCGCCTCTTACGACACCCACGGGAAGATAGGGGGTGATGACACTTGTATTCTTTGCCGTCAACCACACGGCACAGACTATGTATGTATGAATGATTTCAAAATAACGACAATCCAGGATTGGAATGATGACCTTCTGATAGCATCATGCACCGTGAAGTGAATTTATCACGCGGAAATAACAAACAAAAACAAATAAATTAAAACATAAGCCATTTACAGGTCTTAAAATTAATTAACATCAAAACAATTGCAAAAATAAACATTAATTTCTTTTTAATTATTCAAGGAAGTGATGCGTGAGAATTAATGCTTTTTGATGAGAAATAAAACAAAACGGTATATCAAGATTGATGCACAATGGCAGATATTACACAATAAAATATACATTTTTGGTATAGCAATATTTTCTTTGTAAATATATTAATCACTAATACATAGACATATGAGTGGTCTCGCTCAAGCGATACCAATCATTTGTCTAGGCAATAATATAAGTCACCTCAGACAGGTCCTAAATCTAGACAAAGAACAATGGCAGAATTTGGTCTGGGTTTGTTGTGGTGACCTTAAACTTCATATGAACAAAACAAATTGTTTTTTTTTCTCTATGATTTTTAATAGTTTCACTTTGTCTCGTTAAAGCTGGAGTATTTTATGATGATAAAAAACATTCCAATTGATTACGAATACTTTATTATTTGATTGTTGCTATAGACAATGGTGTGACAGGAATAGACGTGAGTGCTATATCCGTATCGATTATTTATTAAATAAGTAATCGATACGATCGACCTTTATAGAGTTGGTTTGGTTTAAAATGCAGTTATTTAATATTTAATATCAACATTATATCAATAAGCTAACATTTTTGAAGCAAAACAAAGTTTAAATCAAATAAAAACGTCACAGCATCGTTTTAGTGTTGTATCGATTTCACATAAAATCGATTTAAAATGTGCAGCTCTGCTTTTGTTTTTGGCTGTGACAGTTAGATGCTACAAAATACTTCCGCGTTTTGATGTCAATCTGACATATGTCATTTGATAATTCAAACGTACCTAGGTACCTACATGGTTTAACTTTCATACTATAACTTTCCTTTTACCTACATTGTTCATTCTTTAAATAAAAATTCAAACACCGATATCTTCTTTTTCCACCTTCCCTGAGTGAAAATAGAATCATTTATAGACTCTGTTACTTACGCCAATTTTTTTGATATATTTATTATTACTGTACGCTTCAATTTAATTTCAGACATTTTGATGTATGGAGATCTGCCATTGTCCTTTGGAATGTCAGTCTGTGATTTCAAAATAGCTTTGTTTCTCTCAAAGAGATTGGACTACGTTAGGTTATATTTCTTTGGTTTCTCTAGTGCATAGTTGGCTGGTTACAAGTCATAAATACTTTTAAAGATGTTGTCTGTCTTTATGTTTGCCCGGGGTTATCACTGGCATGGCTGAAAAGATTTGAATGTTCACTGGAAGATACAGAACTTTGTGGGGCTACATATTATATGCCTATAGTTTGACCCGGTAGGTAGCACTGTTGACGAGATACACAAAACAACGCGAGTAAAACCGTGGAAAGCAGCTAGTTCTAATAAATAGTATTTATCATCCGTATCATCTGTTCCTAAATAAAATACCTACCATGATATGTGATATTTATGATACAGCATGTTTATTATATTTGCAACGGTTTTGATTAAATTACAGGTAGTAGAGCCTTGCTGATTTCAGCATGAATGGGCCGGCTCGACCGGAGAAGTACTACCCTCTCACAGAAAATCGTCGTAAAGTAACAGTACCTAAACCGTTGCATTTCGTTCGGTGAGTGATCCTCATCCTATCCCCTTTCCCAACCCCAGGGGGCGGCAACGCACTTGTGACTCCTGTGGTGTTGCTTGTGTCCATGGGCGGCGGTAATTGCTTACCATCAGACGACCCGTCTGCTCGTTTGCCGCCTATTACCATAAAAAAAATAACAGATTGGCATATCTTCCTATTAAAAATATGTTTATTATTACTGAAACTAATAAATATACTCCTCCTTGGTCCAGGGGATAACGTATGCGACTACTGATCGGAGGTCCCGGGTTCGATTCCCGGGTCGGGCAAAAGCGTTACTGGATTTTTTCATAATGCCCAGTAACGGAGTCTGGTAATGTGCCCGGTAACGGCAATAGGCTCGCCTCCTATTACGTGGGACCTAAAAATTTATAGCGAAGTGTGGGTGTAATATTACACCTCTGCCTACCCCTTCGGGGATACAGGCGTGAGTCTATAAATAAATAAATAAATAAAAATACTTAATACTATATCCTGCATGATTTGGCAAACAGTGGATGATATTTATTTCATTAATAATAATACATTAAATAAGTCATTTTCTCTCATTACAGTTTTAATAAACAGGTTATATTTATTTCGAACATTAAGTATAATATAGCTTGTTTATAAATTACCTAATTCTGTACACAATTATTATAGTGTTTGTAAGATAGTTTGTAGTTTTAGTTGTTGACTTAAATTTATTATAATATTATGAATGCCTCCGTGGTCCAGTGGATAGCGTATGCGACTGCTGATCGGAGGTCCCGGGTCGGGCAAAAGTGTTACAGGGTTTTTCCGAATACTCAGTAGCAGCCCACAGTCTGGTGATGTGCCCGGTAACGGCAATAGGCTCGCCCCCTATTACGTGGGACTTAAAAATACATGGCGAAATGTGGGTGTAATATTTACACCTCTGCCTACCACTCTGGGGATGGCGTGAGACTATAAACATAAATTATTATGAATCTGCAGTAAACCTACTGTATATGTTATTACAATATCATCATCCTCCCACTGGGATAAAGTGGCATCACGGGGACCGCTTACTAGTCTAACCAGATTTGACTGTACATTTAACTTTTCCACAGAGAGAAAGGGATAGCGATATTCCAGAATTTAAACTACTAAGTATTAGTTTATTCAGAGGTACTGACTCCCAATAATAACTACCGAAGATCTCCATAACAGAGGCACAAGGCCAAAATAATTATCATCGTCCTAGCGTTATCCCGGTTGCATCCAGACTTGCACGCCTTGGAGCTCAAGGTCCGCTTACTGGTCTAACCAGATATGACAGAATATCAACTTTTATTGAGGGTACTGACTCCCCGTTACGACAGTCAATGATCTTCATGACAGCCGACACAGCACAAGCAATAATTAACAATTTAATACGCGCCTACCTTACTCCGAAATGTCAGTGGAAGGCGCTGTAGATTCGAACCTGATACCTTCTGCATGTCAGTCTGTTGGTATCTTCACAAAGGTTCAGTGCGCGCCTGTCCGCGACACCACGCACCGAGGGATGTCAGCTTTAAGCAACTTTACGTAACGTTACATTTTAAACGCTAATTAATACATCTGACATATTAGATAACATTCTATTTTTACCAATCGATTAGAATAACGCAAATTATTTTGTTCATAACTAGTATTTAAATCAAAATCGATCTTGACATTAAATTGGACAAAAAATCTGCCCTCTTTACGTAATTAAAGTAATTAATATATTTTTACATAACACATCCTGGCGTCGGCATTATTAAAATAATTTTAGCACGTTTTAAAAGTGTATCGGCAGCCATTTGCCAATTCTAACACGTGCTTATTATTTTTACACGTAAATTTTAAGTGTCTGCATTCTTTAGCTTGTGAATTTACAAAAAAACATGCTTATATTATTTTAAAATTATTTGCATCTACTTTGTATTACTTTTTATTTCCTTTCGCTTTTGTGTTCTAAATCTTTTAATGTTTAAATAATTCTTATATTAATTATTATGTAAGTTTTTGAAATTTGTACATTATGATTGTTTAGATAATAATATATAATAATGTAATTTAATAATATTTAATTTTTGGCATTGATATAAGTATCGATGAATATTGGTAGGTATTTTCAACTCTAGTTCACGAAAAACTGAAAGCTCAAAAGTCAAAACTGGCGGATTGTGACGATTTGAATTTGTTATGTAAGACCTGAACATGTACCACACTTCTAACAAATAAATGATTTCTATTTCTACAAATAAGAAAAATATTTATCTACTCGAGAAAATAGCCCTGGCAACTCAAATCATATTGAGACGGAGGAGACAGCCTGCATTAGTGTGTCCTTTGCGAGAAAATCAAGAAGGAAAAGACTCAGCCAGGCTTTATCATTTATTATTTAATAATTTTTTATAGACTCACGCCTGTATCCCCGAAGGGGTAAACAGAGGTGTAATATTACACCCATATTTCGCCATGAATATTTTAGGTCCCACGTAAAAGGGGGCGAGCCTATCTCGTTACCGGGCACATCGCCGGTCTCCGTGCTGCTACTGTGAATTCGGAAAAACCCAGTAACACTTTTGCCCGACCCGGGAATCGAACCCGGGACCTCCGATCGGCACTCGCATACGCCATCCACTGGACCACGGAGGCAGTCTTTAGTATCATTCTTTTCTTTTTGTGAATGCCATACGCGGTCACCCATCCCAGTGGTAACCTTGGTAAGTATTGCTTAACTTGTGTTGCTATTAAGAATGGCAAGCCAATGGCGGTTTCACTCGCACCTCGTCCATTGAAACGTCATTACTCGTGTCGCATCGCCCAGCCCGAGCTATTACACTTTTACAATTCTTGGGGTAAAACAGATTCAATGCCCATATGGGATAAATGACATGAGAATATGTTACGTCACTCCGATTACGTAATTCTAGGAATGATACCAAGCCTAATTAATAGAACATAAAACTAAGGTCATTGCCAAAGCCAATCCAACTATATATAGAACATTTGCATTAATACCGCAGATTTAATGTAAATTAAATCAATAGTTATAAGTAGGCGATCCGATTTTAAAAAGTTGTTTATAATAATGAGTAAGGCTACCTTGAAAATGCGTAGTAGGTACTGTATGATAGCACCGTGAGTCCTAAATAATCTGCATAGTTTTGTAATTTTTTTTTTTATAGTAATAGGCGGCAAACGAGCAGACGGACCGCCTGATGGTAAGCAATTACCGCCGCCCATGGACACAAGTGACACCACAGGAGTCACAAGTGCGTTGCCGCCCCTTGGGGTTGGGAAAAGGGATAGGACAAGGAGTGGGATGAGGGAGAAGGAATAGGGGATATGGCCTCCGGCACTCTCACTCACCGAACGAAACGCAACAGCTTAGGTACTGTTACTTAAAGTCGATTTTCTGTGAGAGGTTAGTACTTTCCCGGTCGAGCCGGCCCATTCATGCTGAAATCAGCAAGGCTCTACTACCGTAAAAATCCAATAGTTCCGATAACTGCTACGTCATATCGTGAACAAATTCGTGTATCCTGTGCTAAAACCTCGGTACACATAGAACATAGGAATCAGTATCTTCTATGAGTCCCGAGGTTAAGCTTAAGCGATCAGCGGAAACCTATCCTTTAAGAGTACATACATACATACATAGTCTCACGCCTATAGCCCCGAAGATGTAGGCAGAGGTGTATTCCTACACCCACTTTTCGCAAGATATACTTTAGTCCCACGTAATAAGTGGCGAGACTATTGCTGTACCGGGCACATTTACAGACTCCGTGCTGCTACTGAGAATTTCGTGACAGAAAAACCCAATAACACTGCCCGACCCAGGAATCGAACCCGGGACCTCCCGATCCCACGCGCACATTTATGCCGCAAGACCAACGAGGCAGTCGTTAGGGTTTGATGTCGAGTTTTCAGTCTCTACGCAAAGATGGTATTTGCATCGTGTTATTCCTTAGTCGCCTCTTACGACACCCACGGGAAGATAGGGGTGGTGACACTTGTATTCTATGCCGTCAACCACACGGTTGACGTTAAGAGTAGACGATTGATAATGTATGATTCTTCTATTTGTCCTTCTTCTCAGGTTTACAATTTGATAATCTTCTTTACAGACATTTTTATGATTTGATTTGGACGCAGTGTTTACCATTTTTCTACCTTTTACTAATATGTTTTTTTTAGCTCTATTACTAGGAATAAGTAAATACTGTGTTGCGGGTCTTCTCAATTATTGAATCAAGCAAAGGACACTTAGTACATCCAGATATTTTTTTAATCACACAGTGTTACTTTGTGGCAAGATCGAGAAGGCAACCACTTAAAATACTACGCCATAATTATGCAGCCAATCAGAGAATATACTTATTTAGTACCTACGTTACATCTACTTAAAATAAATCAGATACTCACAATATCTTAATATATAAAATGCTTGCGTTACTGACTGACTGACAGACACGCTACAGCCGAAACTATTGGGCGCAGGAAGCTGAAATTTGGCATGTACCTACGTTCCTCGGGGACCGTAGGTGTGCACTAAGAAGGGATTTCCCGAAATGCCCACGGGATCGGCCAAAACGGGTAAATTTCAAAACAATGCAAGCGGCTACGCTTGCATTGTTTTGAAATTTACCCGTTTTAGTAATATAATAAAACTAGAGGACGCCAGCAGCTAGCTGGCGTCCTCTAGTTTTATTATATTACTAGATGAGCCCGCGGTTACACCCGCGTTATTTAAGGCTACTGCTCCACTCCCATGGCTCATAACACTGAAAGATTTTTTCAAATCGGTTAAGTAATTCCTGAGATAAGCTCGTTCAACCAAACAAACAAACTCTTCAGTTTTATATTATATACTAGAGGATGCCCGCGGTTACAGCCGCGTTATTTAAGGCTACTGCTCTGCTACCGTCGCTCATAGCGTGTTGTTATATAGCCTATAGCCTTCGTCGATAAATGGGCTATCTAACACAGAAAGAATTTTTCAAATCGGACCAGTAGTTCTTGAGATTAGCACGTTCAACCAAACAAACAAACTCTTCAGCTTTATATATTAGTACTAGAGGATGCCCGCGGTTAAACCCGCGTTATTTAAGGCTACTGCTCTGCTCCCGCCTCTCATAGCGTGATGTTATATAGCCTATAGCCTTCCTTGATAAATGGGCTATCTAACACTGAAATAATTTCTCAAATCGGACCTGCAGTTCCTGAGATTAGTGCGTTCAACCAAACAAACTCTTCAGCTTTATATATTAGTATAAGATAAGATATATAGGAGGATGATGACATAAGAAATCTAAAAAGCCTTATTTACAATGTAAATGCCCTTGAATGATATCTACTTCTAGGCCTATATCAATCTAATGTATTTTAGTCAATTTTAGTTGAGATCAATCCGGTAATTCTGGTACCTACGTCGTCAGTAACTTGTCGCCATTAAGGTGATATGATATATATATATACCAACATGTTTAATGCCAAAGTAATTCTGAATATTAATAAGGCAAGTAGCTGTTTAAATGCTAAATAAAACATAGGGACATAAGGTCATGATTATTACCAACTTATTACTTTAATAAAATAAAACAAACGACTGAATAAATGACATTAACATTTTAAGACTGCCTGCGTGGTCCAGTGGATAGCGTATGCGACTGCTGATCGGAGGTCCCGGGTTCGATTCCCGGGTCGGGCAAAAAGTGTTACTGGATTTTTCCGAATTCTCAGTAGCAGCACGGAGTCTGGTGATGTGCCCCGTAACGGCAATAGGCTCGTCCCCTATTACGTGGGACCTAGAAATTCATGGCGAACTGTGGGTGTAATATTACACCTCTGCCTTCCCCTTCGGGGATACAGGCGTGAGTCTATAAATAATAAATTAAATAAAAAAACATTTTAAGATAACAGTGTATAATCGGGCATGTAGAAACGTAGAAGTTGTTTAAAGCTTCAAAAACTACTAAAGTAAAAAATGATAATGAGCCTCAAACTCCTATTTCTTGGATCACAGCTAAGGAGCTATTATCTAAGTGTGTATCATCATCAGCAGCCCTCCGCCGGGGTGTCAGGGTAGAGTGCTAACGCGACCCCCTGGCGTCCCCAAAATGGCGTTGTAGTATGTACTGTGGTTTTAGTGGGAACTTTCGAGTCCCACATACGTGCGTAAATGCATTTCCACAGCGAAGAAAAATAAATAAAATAGCCCTAATTTTAATTGTCCCACTACTGGGCACGGACCTCTTCTCACTATGAGAAGGGCAAGGCATATATAGGGTGTTTACACCCCCCGCGTGGGATCTCCACCTTGTCGTGGTGGGGGGCTCAGCAACCGTGCACCGACCCGAAGATTGTCATACATTACTTTAGCGGGCGAAGCCGCAAGCTCCAGCAAGTACTATTTAAGGTTAAGCATTGAATTTTTTACACTAAACTCCAGTTAATGCCAAGACAAACATTATAACAAATCAGGCAGTTAATCATTATCAATAAACTGTCAAAAACATTACCTCGCGTATTATTCACAAGTCATTAATAGGCTCATAAAATGTGATAAATCCTACATAATAAATATTATTAGGCTATGTTTTATTACTCTACAAGAAACTTGTTACGAGGGCGTAAAATGATTGATGACTTAAATACTGAATTGATGTTGTGTTGAAAATAGTTTCGTATCGAAAATAAACGTTCGTGTGGTGACGGATAAAGAATACGGAATGTCACCACCCCATATCATCCCATGGGTGTCGTAAGAGCCGACCGAGGGAGCAATATGCAGAGAACAGCACTGTAAGAGAAGAAAAACTTGATACAAACCCTATACCAACCCGTTTGGCCAGCGCGGTATAGTAGGCCAATTCCTCCTTTTAAAGGAGAGGCCTAGTCCAGCAGTGGACTGTTAAAGGCTGGTGATGATGATGATGATCGAAAATAAGCTTCACTAGCTTAGCCCGCGGTTAGACTCGCGTTATTAAGGGCTGCTGCTCCGTACCTGTGGCGCAAAGCGTGATGTTATAGCCTGTAGTCTTCTTCCAAAATTGGGATATCCAACACAAACATTTTATTAATATGGGATCTGATCAATAATTCATCATCATTCATCCTGAGAGTATAGTTCAATAAAAAAAAAATACGAACGAACTGTTGTCCGTTTTATCATATTAATACTACTCGACTTCGCCAGCAGCTTTGCCCGCGTCACTTATGCATAAACCTTCCTCTTAAATCATTCTATCTATTAAAAGAACCGCATTAAAATCCGTTGCGAAGTTTTTAAGATTTAAGTATACATAGGGACAGACAGACAGAAGACAGACTTTGTTTTATCAACCCCCCCCCCCCCCGTGGGATCTCCACCTTTTCGTGGTGGGAGGGGCTCAGTAACCGAAGTTAGGTCACCCACGGTGAAGCTAAGCGAGATCCCGGGAGTGGACGCTCCACGCTCCGCGTGGACTTGACGGAGGTTTTGCGCAGGATGCGTCCAAAGGTGCGGGTGCGAGGGACAGTTCTTCTGTCCCTCGCAGTCGGGCGCGGTCGCGGGAGGAGAGGCGTGTCCCAAAGGGATAGCGATTTCTGAAACTATGGGCAACAGGCAGTTTCAAATAATTATTTCAATGAGTCCCTTTTCTTAAATATTAGTAGATAAATGTACAAACCGCAAAATTTGGAAAGTACCTATTTAACACAAAATGCGCTAACAATAGCGCCTAAATCCTTTTCCTTCTTTCTTTCTGTATTTAAAAAGGCCAACTCGTGCTCTCTGAAAAAAACCTGTGTAACATGCAACTAACAAACACAAACAAAAATAAAAATATAATATCTAGAATAACCTTCAAGTTCTAGTTTTAAAATCAAGATCTATAAAAATGTCTCTGTACCCACATTTATCATTTTAGTATACCTACTTAGTTAATATAAATTAGTAAACCATAAAACACTAAAATGTAATGTAAAATTATACGAAATACCGGTGTAGGCCTAGGAATAGGCTCGATTCAAGGACTTATGTATATAATTTAGAAATGATTAGGGTACTGAGATCCGATTGTAAAACGTTTGTCTACGATAATGATTCAGATTATAACTTATGATTCAATAAAATGAAAGGTGTCATCTACATATAATCGCTATAATTTGTGAGGATGTTTGTTACTCTTACACTCAGAAACAGCTGAACTGATTTTGATGAAACTTAGCAGTGATATCACTGTATTTACATGTAAATACGTACATAGGCTACGTTATGTCATGAAAACTCACGATGCGCGAGTGAAAACAAATTTGTTATAATTCACTGAAGAAGAATAAATAGGATTATCCAGAACAAAAATACAATTATATTCTTCTATCTGTCAAACAAAGAAGAAGAAAATAGAGACACCGATTCAAATTACAATATTTCTACGGAGCCTTCATTTGATAACCCTATATATTCTTAACCGTTACAAATAGAACCCGAATACTTAATGCTTGAAGTAATATGGACACTGGCCTAGCTTCGTAAATATATTTTTATTATAATAGACTTGGATAACAGCCTACCAAGTAATTAACGCTTATTAAAAATCTTAATATTGTCACAGCTGGTATAACCGGACCGTAATAAAACCAAAATAAAACAGCCTATGAGAAAAATAGTTCCATTATATACTACCTTACGTCTGTGGTTTCGTCTATGTGTGTTTACCTCTAGGTATGTGGATAAAAATATTATTTGTCACTATAGAGTTTAAAACTATAGGTATGTGTATCGAATTTTTACAGCTATTTTGTGTGCTTTTGATTATCTACCAAACTAACATAAACTGTCTCGCTAGGTCTTCTATGTGTTTTCCTTTCTAAAACTGTAATATTTTATTTTATTTATTTATAGTCTCACGCCTGTATCCACGAAGGGGTAGGCAGAGGTGTAAAATATTACACCCACATTTCGCCATGAATTTTTAGGTCCCACGTAATAGGGGGCGAGCCTATTGCCGTTACCGGGCACATCACCAGACTCCGGGCTGCTACTGAGTATTCGGAAAAACCCAGTAACACTTTGGCCGACCCGGGAATTGAACCTGGGACCTCCGATCAGCAGTCGCATACGCTATACACTGGACCACGGAGGCAGTCAGAAACTGTAATATTCAAATTATAATAAAACTAGAGGACGCCAGCAGCTATGCCTGCATTTTTTATAAATTTACCCGGTTTGGCTGATCCCGTGGGAATTTCGGGAAATCCCTTCTTAGTGCACTCCTACGGTCCCCAAGGAATATACATGCCAAATTTCAGCTTCCTGCGCCCAATAGTTTCGGCTGTAGCTTGTCTGTCATTCAATAAGTAGCGCAAGGATTTTATATATATTAAGATAATACTCATCAATGATGACATTATTTTTATATAAATAACATATAAGGTACAGTTCATAACAGGCCAAGATGATCTTAAGTAAATAGGTGTGGTAACCAGCCTTGATTTCCAACATTTGGTGTTTGTTACATGACTAATAAGACTATTAGTGTTTAATTTAGAACCTGCTAGGTCGGCATGGTAGGTATAATATTATATAGCAGTTTTTTGGAGGCGGTTCCAGCTAATATAGTCACGCTTTAAGAGTTTTGTACTAAATGTACTCTTCGGTTAGCACTGACTCCAATTCCTGATATTTAATAGTAAACAGGTAGATGTGAATAATATTTTTTGCTGTTTAAGCCCCCTGGATTAGGAATACAAACTGTCTAATAAAATAAAACACGTTAAATAGATAAACGTCAGTCAACGACTAGACAAGTTTATTTCAAAAGACAAATACGATAATATAGAATACTAGCTTTTGCCCGCTGCTTCGCTCGCGTAAATAGGGTTGTTTCCAACAAGTCAAATCACGCACTTTTAATAAAATGTCAAAAACGACCTTTGCCAAGGGTTTTGTATTAAATATGACGTAGTGACGTCATAGTGTTTTGCTGACGAGTATAATACTTATTATCAATAAATTGACGATAAAAAATTTTAAATAAAGTTTTAACATTAATTGATGAATGAAACTACTATTATTTTGACATGTTTCACTAGATAAAAATACTTGTATAATTTATTTCACTTGCAGGAAACTACCCAATTTGGCTTCGATAAAATGTTTTGTACAAAGTTTTAACCTTTTGGTTAGCACTGCAATTGGCATTGTTAACCAAATGGGTAAAACTTTGTAAAAACAAATTTGCTGAATATTGTTTGTATTTTCATACAAACTTACAACGACCTAAAATGATATTAAAGTTTCATCGAAATTGGGACCTCTTTTGAGCTCCATCCTAGGGGTTAATTCTCTAACGTCACGTTAGGAACCGATATACAAAGTGTCAAGCGAATCTATTAATTTGTTTTAAATCCAACCTCGGGCACGCAGCGGCGATAGCCCAGTGGTGTGCGTAACGGACTGCCAAAACGATGGTCTCGGGTTCGATTCCCAGCTACCCCGGCCACACACCTCTGACTTTTCGAAGTTATGAGAGTATTAAAATGTTAATTATCGCTAACAATGTGCCCGGTAGATGGCAATAGACCCGCCCCCTATAACCTACATTGGGACCGAAACATTACTGGCGAAGTGTGGGTGTGTAATACACGCATGAAGATATGTTATGTAGTTATGTTATGCCTCCTACCCCATTTCAATCCGTACGTGTCGTAAGGGGCGATAAAGAAAAAGAAACGAAGCAAATTGTTTCTTTGCGGAGAGACGAAAAACTCGGCAATGCAAGTTGTATCAACCCTTCACCAACATCTACTATGTTGGTGAAGGGTTGAAGTTTCGGCTGTATCGTGTCTGTCAGTCAGTAAGTAACGCAAGGATTTTATATTAAAATAATCTTAATATATAAACTCCTTGCGTTACTGACTGACTGACAGACACGCTACAGCCGAAACTATTGAGCGCAGGAACCTGAAATTCGGCATGTATGTTCCTTCGGGACCGGAGAGGTGCACTAAGAAGGGATTTCCCTAAATTCCCACGGGATCGGCCAAAACGGGTAAATAAAAAAAAATGCAGGCGTAGTTGCGGGCGTCCTCTAGTTCAAGTATAAAATATACCATTTTATTTTTAGTTCTTGTTTAGATTGATGTAGTTTATAAGCCGTTTTTTATACATATTCATATGTACCTATAGTCTATCAGATAAGATAAGTTACCAATTTCAAGATAATCGAAGGGTTTATTCTATAAAGAGCGTCAAAGGTGAGAGACTGGATGGTCCCTTAACGTAACCTCCAAGACACTAAGCTAACCTTATTGCATACGAAAAAACCCTTTGCTTGGCAGTACTAATCTTCCCACTGGAAGATCGCTATATTCCAAAGGCTTGTTAAAAGTTGGGTCGTTTCTTTATTAGCATCAAAATCGACCATAAAGAATAACCTAGTCTACAAATAATAGGCACAAAAAAATTTATCATAAATCTAGCCGAATCGGGGTTTTGGACGTGTCAAATATATTAAATAGATAAAATCAGTCGCAAAAGCGACAAGGTGAAGAGCAAAACCACCTTCGCGTTGCCTTTTGATGATTTTGAGGTTATTGGTGAACTTTTGATTAGTTCCAGTGATTTGTGTGAAGAACATTCTATTTACTATTCTTATCTTAATATATAAAATCCTTGCGTTACTGACTGACTGACAGACACGCTACAGCCCAAACTATTGGGCGCAGGAAGCTGAATTTTGGCATGTATGTTCCTTGGGGACCGTAGGGGAGCACTAAGAAGGGATTTCCCGAAATTCCCACGGGATCGGCCAAAACGGGTAAATTAAAAAAAAATGCAGGCGTAGCTGCTGGCGTCTTCTAGTAACTTATAAAGTTATAAGGTACGGCCATAAACTTAGCAGGTACTGTGCAGTATCAGAAGTAAACGTAATAGGGGCTATTATATAATAGTTTGAGAGCTCTTGACTTCATTTCATCATCAGCCGCATACTGTCCCACTGCTGGGCACGGGCCTCTCCTCACTATGAGAAGGGTAAGGCCATAGTCCACCACGCTGGCCAAGTGCGGGTTGGCAGACTTAACATGTCTTTCGTGAACATTATGGAGAACTCTTAGAAATGCAGGTTTCCTCACGATGTTTTCCTTCACCGATAAGCAAGCGATAATTAACATTTAAAACGCACTTAACTTAGAAAAGTCATTGGTGCGTGCCATGGATTCGAACCCGAGACCCTCTGCGCAGCAGTCTGTCGGTCTATACACTCGGCTACCGCTGTATACCCTTGACTTAGTTAGGCCTTATTGCATATTGTGACTTTATATATTATAAGTAATTCTATTTAATAATAGAAAACATTATATGCTAACTTGTATCAACTTCCTAACGTTATCCCAGTTGCCAGCGGTGCACGCTAGTCTAATTAGATTTGACTCGATTATTATTTTATTACATAACTACATAAAACATAACTTCACACCTTTTATCTCCGAAGGGGTAGGCAGAGGTGTATTACACACCCACACTTCGCCAGTTATGTTTCGGTCCCAATGTAATAGGGGGCGAGCCTATTGCCATATACCGGGCACAACATTAAGCGAGCGATAATTAATTTATAATGCACACATAACTTCGAAAAGTCAGGTGTGTGCCCGGTGTACCTGGGAACGAACCCGAGACCATCGTCTCGGCAGTCCGTTACGTACACCACTGGTCTATCGCCGCTATTATTTTATTAACCTGTATATAAAAATTCTTGCGTTACTGACTGACTGACAGATAAGCCGCAGCCAAAACTATTGGACGCAAGATGCTAAAATTCGGCATGTGCGTTCCTTGTAGACCGTAGAGGGGCACTATTTTCCATTCTATATCAAAGCGATTAGCCTAAATTCTCATCAGAGAGCATAGGTTATCATATCATCATAGCCCTTTATACTGTCCCACTGCTGGGCACGGGCCTCTTCTCTCTATAAGAAGGGTAAGGCCATAGTCCACCACGCTGGCCAAGTGCGGGTTGGCAGACTTGACATGTCTTTCGAAAACATTATGGAGAACTCTGACATGCAGGTTTCCTCACGAAGTTTTCCTTCACCGATAAGCAAGCGATAATTAACAATTTAATACGCACTTAACTCCGAAAAGTCATTGGCGCGTGCCGTGAATTCGAACCCAAGACCCTCTGCGTAGCAATCTGTCGGTCTCTCCAATCAGCTATCGCTGCCTAAGCATAGGTTAGAGCATAGGCTTTAAAAAAATGTGCGACCGTCGACGCGTCGCTGCGGGCCTCCTCTAATGTATGTTTAAATTTCGTTATAGGTTGCAAGTGTAGATACCTACTTAGACGTTTGTTACTCAATCATAAAGAAAAAACTGCTGTGCGGATTAGAACTGGCAAGCAGACAGTCTATAATCTAAATCAATTCGTCGTATTTTTATTCTGAAAAAAAAACACGTGGAATGTAGATCCTAGACCCGCGTCCGGTAATAATATTTTAATCTTAACCCAAATATATAATAAGACTCTATAAATTATGTAAAAAATACCTAATCATATCTGAATTTATAACTGGTATTAAATAATTTAGTATTCATAAAATACTAATTTATGCATTCTAATTTTATTTTTACAGCGCTTTCAAATAGAAATAAAAGACAGTAGGTAGACTTCGCGGGCCTTTTTTAAGACTCCACTAACGTTGACTACTGCGAACACGTGCAAGACAGTACGAACCATTACATAAAGAGAGAGAAGAGATTCTACAAACCATGACTGCACGTATGGCACAGTGGCTTAAGCGACCACCTAACCGTTTATCATAACACCGAGTGTCGTGGGTTCCATTTCTATACGAGTCAATTTCTATACAACACTTTGTATGTTCCACGACCTGCACACAGCAGAGTGAGATGTCTCAAAACACTGATTTCTTCCAAGGAACGAGGCTGTAGAAAATTAAAGGCAGCTTATATTCATTAAAAAAGATGATCGTTATATCTTACGAACTCTGGATGCTGTTATCGACTTATTACTGAAAACTAAGGAAGGGAAAACAGAGTCAAACTTCAAAATACTTTAAGCTGTTTCTGCTAGCCGTGTGGTTGACGGCATAGAATACAAGTGTCACCACCCTCTACCTTCCCGTGGGTGTCGTAAGAGGCGACTAAGGGATAACACGATGCAAAGACCGTCTCTACGCAAAGATATACCATTTTTGCGTAGAGACTGAAAACTCGACATCAAACCCTATACGACTGCCTCGTTGGTCTCGCGGCATAAATGTGCGCGTGGGATCGGGAGGTCCCGGGTTCGATTTCTGGGTCGGGCAGTGTTATTGGGTTTTTCTGTCACGAAATTCTCAGTAGCAGCACGGAGTCTGGAAATGTGCCCGGAACGGCAATAGGCTCGCCCCTTATTACGTGGGACTAAAGTATATCTGGCGAAAAGTGGGTGTAGAAATACACCTCTGCCTATCTCTTCGGGGTTACAGGCGTGAGACTATGTATGTATGTATGTTTCTGCTAAAATAGTATAATGGAATGAACTTGCTGTTTAATAACGAGCTTTTCGCCTTACAAAATAAGATAGCAATAGAATTCGTCGTGTTTGTTTTTGATCATATAAGATGCATATTTAAATATAAGCAGGCGTTTAAAGTACCTACTATTGATTATATTGTAATTAATTAAATTATTCTAAATTTTAATGTCTTGTCCGTGTGGTGACGGATTATGTATACCTAATGTCATTACCTACCCATATCATTCCGTGAGTATCATAAAAGGTGACTGATCCCTTAAGGAGAATTCTTACACAAAGCGCAATCCTTGCGAAGAAATAAAAAACACGACATCAAACTGCGTACCAACCGTTGCCTGCATTTTTATATCTTCAAGCAAACTTTTTGTGCGTATTTTAACCTCTAGGGAAGGAATTCTAAAACTCTTTACTTCAATTTTGCATGCCGAATGTCTGGAGAACATGCTGTGTCTTTTGAAATATCTAAAACATCTTGTTTGTCTGACCATGTTTCAAACAAATATATGTTCATATTCTTTTTTTTTTTTTTTTTAATATCTATTTTTGTTAAGGGGTTTTTGTCTTTAAGACATGTCAACCCCATTGTGGCCTTCCCTTAAACTAAACTTCGAAAGAAGTCACTACGGAAACACTGAAGCTGCTAAGCATAAATTTATGGTTGTATCATTTGTTGGTGACGACAAAATATGCTGTGCAATCCCAACATCAAGTTGGTTTAACTTAAGTGTTTCCATCAGGATTTCTCTCTCTCTTCGATTCTTGACACACTCCATCAATACATGCTGTACATCTTCCTCTACTCCGCATAAGTTGCAATTAGGAGAGTTAACTTTTTTCATCAAATATGCAAATTTGTTTGATGGGATGTGTCCAGACCGAAGTCTTAACAACATTTTTAAATGATTCCTCTTAATTTTACAATTTAAGAACCATGGTATTAATAGGGGTTCTGGTTGTAAGGTGCTGTACCAAGTGCCCTTAGTTTGACATAAATCAATAAAGTGAGCCTTCCATTGGTTATACGTCTGCATTTTGAATTTTGACAATATTTCTGAAAAATCGGGTATAACATTAATTTGCATAACTTGTTCACAGCCCACCTTAGCCAATCTGTCCGCCTTCTCGTTACCATATAACCCAATGTGAGCTGGAATCCATTGCAACTTTAGAGTTTTACCCATATCCTGTAGTTGTAATATTTTTTCGAGTATTACATAGGCTGTCGAAACACCTCTGCTGCTACCAGAGGCGCACCGAGTCACGTGTTGCAAGGCTGTTTTACTATCCGTTAATATAATGATATTATTCCAGTTCTTATTTATAACAAAGGATAGGGCCTCAGAAATTGCAACGAGTTCTGCTGACATTATAGATACATTGTTTTTAATATTAAAACATACACTATGTTCTATAGACATAACGTAAAATGCTGCACCTATGGAATTGTCTTTCTTTGATCCATCCGTAAATACCTTGTGCCACCCTAAATATTTCCTATTGATTTCATCTATTACATTCCATTTAGCAAAGTTACATTCATATTCAGCTTTACTTTTGTCAATACAATCTAGGTTTGAGCGAATAATGTCTTTAATAGGAATATATGTAGTCCATATATAGAGTTCAAACATGGGCGTAGAAACTGTACAGTGGACTTCACAGAGCTTGGTTTCGTTATATGTTTTTGCGGTTAATGGTTTCTTTTTCCTTTGCCAATATCGAGACAGATATACGGAAACTAATTTGTTGAATAATTCAATAGTTATATTTTCAGAAATGGATTGGCTTTTTAAGCAGTATTTGTATGCCAGGAAATGTCTTCTTAAGGAAAGGGGTGGTAGCGTAAGTTCGCTTTCCATAACATGTATGGGGGTGCTTTTAATGAATCCGCCGATTATACGTAAGGCTTGGTTTTGCAACTTATCAAGTTTAGATAAATGAGTCTTAGAACTGTTGTCGTACAAAAAACTGCCATAATCAATACGACTTCTGATTAAAGCTAGATATAGTCTCCTCAAGTGTATCTGATGTACACCCCATGTAGAGCCAACTAACACCTTTAATAAATTTAGCAATTTGGAAACATTCTCCACTATTTCATTTATGTGTTTACTCCACGTGAGACGTTGGTCAAGCCACATACCTAAGTATTTAATACATGGAACAAAAGATAAATTGAAGCTACCTATTGTGATACTAGGTATTACTCTTCTACGTCCTCGACTAAAAATACAACATTTCGATTTTTTAACCGATATTTGTAACCCAATATCGTCTAGCAACCTTAATAGTATTTTAAGTGATGTCTCCATATCTAATT
Source organism: Euclidia mi (assembly GCA_944739405.2). Taxonomy (NCBI): domain Eukaryota; kingdom Metazoa; phylum Arthropoda; class Insecta; order Lepidoptera; family Erebidae; genus Euclidia; species Euclidia mi. The sequence continues at coordinate 44,690,337 of OX123201.2, forward strand.
TACATTGATTCAAATTTTTATTGCTTGTAAAAAACACAAAATCATCGGCATACTGTGATATCATCACATTTTCGATTGTTTTACATATCTTATGAGTAACTATATTAAACAATAAGGGCGAGATAGGGTCACCCTGCGCTAATCCATTCGAGGCCCATCTTGTTACTATCAACTGACCATCCTCACTTCTAAGCGTTAGGTGTCGCTCGCTCAAGAAACTCCAGAAGTAATTGCATATTTTTGCACCTGCTTTTATTTCGTCTAATACACGGACTAATGCATTAACAGCAACATGATTATATGCGCTTTCTATGTCTAAGAAACACGCTATGGTTGGTATGTTCTCCGAGTAACCTATTTGTATTTGAGAGATTAGACGAGCTAGACTATCTATGCACGACTGAGTCTTCCTGAACCCAACAGTAAATTTTGAAATAATTCTATGTTTTTCAACATGCCATTCCAGGCGCTTACTTATCATAGCGTGGAATATTTTACACAAACACGACATAAGTGACAAAGGACGTAATTTTTTTTCCGAGTTAAGTTGATTAGGTTTCAGTATGGTTATTATTTTAATATTACGCCATTGCGTAGGAATATGACCTGCAAAAAATATTAAATTATATATATCTAACAAAAATCGTTTAACTTTATATGGTACATTATATATCATGGAATACGTAATATTATCGTCGCCGGGTGTAGTGTCCTTTGTCTTTAAGCAGCATTCTAACTCTTGTATGGTAAACTCTCTTTCTAATAAGTGACTAGTGGAGTTTATCTCGGGTGGTCTGTTTAGAACAGAGTCAGGAGTAAGCGAGTATAGGACTTCTATTTGTTTTTCTATAGGCGTATAATTTCTCGTTTTTCTGTAGCCTCGTAACCATCCCATCCTAGTCCATAGATCTGATGCTGTTGTCTCTTTATCAACCGAATCACAGAAGTTAGCCCAATTTTGTCTCCGAGCCTCAGCGATTGCTTTAGCACATTTTTTAGTTTGGCATTCAACTACGATCAAATTATTGGGGGTGGGATTTCTCCTAAAGTTCTTCAGGGCAAGTCTACGGCGCGCTATCTCGAGTGATAGATCAGGACTCCAGTATGGCTTTGGCTTGAAGTTCTTTGCAGGGTTGGTACAAACTTTTGTGAAGGGTATACTATCATTAGCTGCGTTGTTAATTTCTTGGGTTAAATAATTATACTGATTTTGTATATAGTGTGGGCAATAATTTTTTGCTATCTCACGATATCTAAACGACTCTTCGAGGCTACATCTATACTTGATCCAATCTGCTCTTTTAAAATTACGCTTAGTTATGTTACGTGTATTCTCTTGGTAATTTATAGACATTTTGATTAACAAGTGGTCACTACCCAGATTCTCTTGAAGTGTTTTCCATGAAAACATTGTGGCTATATTATTCGATACAAAGGAAACATCTGGCGAAGTTTCTCTAAGATTCCCTTCGACAAACTTTACACGAGTGGCTTCCCCATTATTGAGTGCCATAAGACCGTGTTCTGAGGTAGCGTCCCATAACTGTGTACCTCGTGTATCCGTTTTGTACGACCAGTTAGTGTGATGGCCGTTGAAATCTCTCGCCACTAAAGCATTATGTTCAAACTTTTGAAATATCTCCTCCCAATCTGAAACGTGTGTTTGTTTGGAAGATGGGCAATATACAGAGACTATGTTTTTTAAACTATTGCAATTAGTTAATTTCACGTGTAATATTTCAATGTCTGTATTTTTAATGTTTATAGGTTCCTCGTATGCCTTAATAGATTTATGAATTATGATTGCCACCCCACCATATCCGTCCTGTCTATCTTGCCTAAAAATATTGTAAGAGTTAATATTGATTTGTTGTTCCCTATCTAACCACGTCTCGCTAATAATAGCTATGTGAATTTTTTCCGTATTTAATAAGTCACTTAAGTAAAGTAATTTAGGTTTTAAGCTCTGTGAATTCCACTGTAATATATTAACAACGGATTTACTATACAATGTACTATACTTAATAATTAAAATAAATTTTGCAATATGTTATCTGACATGAACAAACTACTAATAAATTGTTTAGCCTCTTCATAAATAATTTTGAAACCCATTACAATTTTTTCATTTAAACTATTTTCTAACATAATTATATGTTTAAATTTCAAAAATATTTTTGTAAATTCGAATTTGTACTTATCTACTTTCCTGTCCCGTTTTTCTTCTCCGTCTCCGTAACTCAATGACGCTGCCGACGGCGACGATGGCATCGGTTCGTTGTTTACTTCTCTCTGCATGGGACTTCCATTCAGCGTCTGTTTTGTTGTTGGTTTTATAGGCTTTGAAGACCTCATATTGATATTTCCTTGTTTTTGACTAATAGTCATGGCAGATTGAGTGGGTTTTAATCTGTTATTTTTCTCCATATTCTTCGTGACAATACTACTATAAGTTTAATCATTATCACCAGTAACAGGAGTCGATTGACTTATGTTCTGATCACAATCTTTTAAGCACTCTTTTTCTTCCAGACATTTATCTTCCTTTCTATTTGTATTATATATTTGTAGCGCTTTTCTGTATGTAGTATTACTTTTGGCCATTATATCTCGTATATTTTTTTCTTTAATATACATAGGACATTGTTTGTCGAGAACAAAGTGCGGCCCACTACAGTTCAAACACTCATACTCCTTTATTTCACAGTTCTCATGCGATCCGCCGCACTTTGGACATTTTTTTTTTTGAGATGGGCAATATTTATAGTAGTGTCCAAATCGCCAACATCCTATACACTGTGTAACAGGAAACACGAAGGGTTCGACTCGGAACCTACAGCCGTATGCGTATACATACTGTGGCAATTTCGAACCATCAAAACACACTTTTACCGTCTCACTGTCTACCCAGTCCTTACTATCGCTAATTCTTTTCAATCTCTTGACTGATAATATTTTTGTATCACACTCTAAAATCTGAGAAACTTCTTCCTCGCTCAAGTCTATATCAACACCTTTGATAGTACCAAACGACATTGTAGATTCATATGTAAGTAAACGTTTGTATCCTAATTCATCAAACCTTTTACATTGAGCTAACAACTCGGCGTCCTTCTTTGTTTCGAAACGTATAATTACTTTGTATGGGCTTTTATATTTTATTCTAATTATGTTTTTTATGTTTTCATCACGTAACAATCTTGCAAGTGACATTTGTTTGGGCAAAGCTTCCGTAGATGATACACAAACATCGTTATATTTCTCCTCGTTATTTTGTTTTTCTTCTTCCCACATTGTGTTATTTATTGTTTCCTGTGTCACGCACTGATTATCTGTCTGTTTCTCAAAATTATTCCGGTTAGGACGTTTAACCCTCCTCCTTGTAACAGTTGTATATTCTTCTCCACTATTTTCTTCTTCTATAGTTTTTCTCTTCTCACCGTATTTCTTTGTATTTTCTGCATACTTTGTTGTACTATTTAACTCATTCAGTTCTTGTTCACAATGCATTAATAATTCTTCAGAATCACTATTGGACCCTAGGTCGTCATCTTCACAACTTTCCTCCATAATGACTTTTAATATGTTGTAGCGAGTAGGTTTATGAAAGCGCAACTAGCAAAAGATTAAACCAGGAAACTCAATCAATCATAACGTGACAAATCACGCTTTTAAAGTTGAAAATTATATTGCGATGAAAAAATAGCAACTTCTCACATTCCCGCCTTTTTTTTTTTTTTTTTTTTGTTTTTTTCATGTTCATATTCTTAGTGAGTCATCATCCTCTTAGCGTTATCCCAGTTTCAATCTGGGGTCCGCTTACTAGTCTAACCGGATTTGGCTGCATCTTAGCTTTTCCACGGAGCGACTGCCTGTCTGACCTCCGCAATCCGAAGGGATAGCGATATTTCATGGTGAAGACTAGTGTCAGTTTATTTAGAAGGTACTGACGCCCTGTAACGATTGTCAAAGATCTTGATGACAACCGGGACCGACGGCTTAACGTGCTCTCCGAGGCACGGGGCAAGCGATAATTAACAATTAAATACGCACATAACTCCGAAAAGTCATTCAAAGTCAGTGGATTCGAACCCGATACCCTATGCATGGCAGTCTCCACTAGGCTATCGCTGCCTCATATTCTTAGTGAGAGTGCCTCCATCTTCAAAAGAGCCCCGTATCCAAATTCATGTTTCTTGCATCAATAGTTTGTGCTCTATGTTAATAAATCAATATATTCACAAGTAACCACAGCAATTATTTTATGATCTTACCTTTCCACTTATTAAAGTTGAAAACAAACCAAAGTGGATATCGCATGGCATATAAACTGTAGAAAGAAAAAAGGGAATTATTGTGGCATTTGTGAAAGCAGCCTACAATAAGTAATAGGTATAAGTATCTTAACTACTGTAAAACTATAAAAAAAAATGATTAGCTTAACCACATACATACATAGACTCACGCCTGTTTCCCCGAAGGGGTAGGCAGAGGCATATTAAACGTCCACTTTTCGCCGGTGTTTTGATCCCACGTAATAGGTGGCGAGCCTATTGCCGCTTATCGGGATATTTTGTTTGCCAGAGAGCTTAACCAAACGTGCTCAAAATAGTTATAATATGTTCTGCAATTTTCATTTTTGTACGCCGACCACGGTATAACATGTTGTAATTTATAAAATTTTCCATCCACGTGCATGACATTTATGATGTTTGTATTGTGACAAACACGTGTTTACAAATAAACGTTCGTTCTTTTTTATTTATCTTTATGAGCAACGTTGTTGCAACGGGTTTGTGTGCTTGAAATATATTATTATGTGAACCCTATGTGAAATATTCCATGGAAATATGAATATAAAAACTAAATTTGAAGTCTTCTGGCGATTATAAACTACAAGACAACGACATTTTACCATCTTCTTCGAGTATCACATTTTTGAGCGCCTACCAAAATAAAAAAGCATAACATGATCTATGATCAAAGGAAGCATTGCCAACGTGTTGGCTGTATGTTAACAGCTTATGACATTAAGCGGGCTGTGTGTGATTTCATATTTATCATATAGCCTTTTGCAGTCCACTGTTGGGATTTTCCTAGTTTGCGTCATAATAAGAAGGTATATATTGCAAATGCGTGGTGTACCTATCTTTGACCGACAGAGTAAAGAATAGTGTGATATGATAGTGGTGTGGGGTAAAAGAAGATGTAGTTACGAGCATCGAGAAAGGCATGTTAAGATGGTTTGGGCACATAGAGCTCCATGACGCATGCATCCATGCTGGATGACGAAAGACTGACAAAGAAGATATATAAGGCAAATGTGAATGGGACAGGACAAAGGGGAAGACCTAGGCGGACGTTCTCTGACCAGATTGGAGACATCCTAAACAAGGACAGGTCAGAAGTACCCTAAACAGAAGAGCATGCATGAGAAACTTGATGGAAGTGAGTGTAACAAGAGAGGTATGTCAGGATCGTTGCAAATGGCGTTCCGTAGTCTCTGCCTACCCCTCCGGGAAACAGGCGTAAGTCTATGTATGTATGTATCTATTGCAAGTCTATAGAAGGCATTGGTCTACACTGACCAGAGTTGCTGATATAGGATTTGATATCGAGTTCTTCGTCTCTTTCCAAGAGATATCATTTCCTTCTCGTATTTTCCTCGGTCGCCTCTTAGTACTCACAGGGAAAGAAATAGGATTGTAATACTTTGTCTAGGCATACGGAACATATCCTTAATTACTACTGCACTATTCCTTTATTTTTATTTTTTTACTGTGCCTTAACCCTTTTACCTTGTTAATACCTCTAAATATTGTAGCTTTAGGTATGTATAGTTTTCGATTTTACATTAAACAAATCTATTTAGAAACGAGATAAGTGTCTTAGATTGTAATAAGTAAGTTGTCGTAGTTGTCATAATTTATTTTTAAAATTAACACGATAAAATATTGTAATAGTAGGCAAAAACTATAATTTATTTAACTAGCTAGAAAGATCATAAGTTAATCATCTTCCTAGTGGTATCCCATTTGCAACCCGGGGTCCACTTACTAGTCCAATCAGATTTGACTGAATATTAGCTTTTCCACAGAGCGACTGCCTGTGGCCCCCGCAACCCCAAGATTTAAAGATCGCGATATTCCATGGTGCTGACTAGTGTCAGTTTATTCAGAGGTAGTGACGCTCATAACGACTGTGTGCTCATAACGAATGAAGATCTCCATGGCAGCTAGGACTGCTTAGCAAAACTTTTGATTTATTTAAAACTATGTAGTTTATAAATGGTTAGTCTTAGTATTGGGGAAAGGCGTACAAAATGACATACCCTCCGCTAAATCAGTCATAAATATTTATTTACTAATTATTTAAACATTAACAATCAAATTTTCCATTCCTTAGTTCATTACCTATCATAATTAAAGAGATCAATCAACTTAAAACAAAAAATAACAAAATTATAAGTCTCTAAAAAAATTGTAACTAAAATCGGTTTTGTCCGCCATGGGCGGGTAATATGGCATACGTAGTGTGGACAAAACGGCATACAAAAAATGTATGGAAAACTAAGCAATTATTTGCAAAGCTGCCATCTGCGACGCCTTCTAAATTTAATTTTCTGGTCCATAGTAGGCAGGCAGGTAATGTCTTTTATTAATTAAAAGTGTTTTAAATAATGCTGAAATGTTGAACGTTATGAAACAGACGATTATCTATGAATATGGATGAATGGTAGGTATTTAACTTTCTAAGAAACGAGATTTAAAAAATAATAACTGTTTCGCATTTTTTACATAACTAGTAACTAGGCAATTATATTTATGCGATGAATAATTATTAAAAACACAAATTACCGTCAGCCTAAAAATGTAAAAATTCAAATTTATTTTGACAGCTTACATAATCAGACCACTATTATAAATGCGAAAGTTTGTGGGGATGTATGAATTTTTGTTACATTTTGATGCGGTTAGTGGTGTGTGTATTTTTATTATCACCGTCATCATCATTATAAAGGGTCTCACAAGACCCATCACCAAGCCAAACTCTACTCTTTTTGGACATCATACCAAGTCATACTAAGCGAAAATAAAAGCTGGGAAACGATAATTTTTGTTCAAGTTGATACATATTTTAATCCGCAATTAAAAGTGCGCGCGTGCAATTTTCGAAAACCCGACTTATCCATGGGTGCATAAGACATATAGAACAGGTTGGCGGGGTAAATGCATCGATTTTGTACCTAATTACAAAAAAATCATAGTAACTTTGAGCCTCAATATCGCCTGAAACATTAATTTTCCAGGTATGGTACAGAAGTAAAAAATGTTCGTAATGATTGGTACACGATGGGGTTTCAGTTTTCGTTAAGGGTCTTTTTACACCCTGTACTTATATTACTTCGCAGTCCACAGCTGGACAAAAGCCTATCCTAATTGATATGGAAATAGCGTTGTAAGTAAATGGGAGATCTTGGCCTACTCTACCACGCCGAGGTTTCGTCTCATCCCAAAGTACACTTTGTTTCGAATTTTATCCCAAGTTTTTTTTATAGTAACAGGCGGCAAACGAGCAGACAGATCGCCTGATGGTAAGCAATTACCGCCGCCCATCGACACAAGCAACACCGTAGCGTATGCGTAATACGGGATAGGGCCTCCGACACTCTCAATCACCGAAGGAAACAGTTTAGGTACTGTTACTTTACGTCGATTTTCTGTGAGAGGGTAGTACTTTCCCGGTCGAGCCGACCCATTCATGCTGAAATCAGCAAGGCTGTACTACCTACAGCTGCCTCTTACGACACCTATGGAATGAAATGGAGTACTGACACTTTGTATTTTTAATCCGTCACCACACGGACAATTATAAGGTATTTCCACTAAATTATGACCTTTAAAAAACTATATGATACTAGAGGATGCCAGCAGCTACACCTGCACTTTTTTTTAATTTACCCGTTTTGGCCGATCCCGTGGGAATTTCGGGAAATCCCTTCTTAGTGCACCCCTACGGTCTCCTAAGAACATGCATGCCAAATTTCAGCATCCTGTGCCTAATAGTTTCGGCTGTAGCGTGTCTGTCAGTCAGTCAGTCAGTAACGCAAGGATTTTATATATTAAGAAGATGAGATATGATAGATGAAAAAGTGGAACAAGTGAATGAGTTTATCTATTTAGGGTCATTGTTTACAAGAGATGGAAAATGGGAGGGAGATATTGAAAGGAGAGTGAAAGCAGGAAATTGTGTGAATGGCGCCTTACAGACCATTTTTAGCAGTAAAATTATACCGAGTAAGGCTCGCCTTGCTATTCTGCAGGGAGTTTTGGCGCCAACATTGATGTATGGAAGTGAATCGTGGGTATAGCAGAAGAAGCATGAAAGTAGAATTAATGCTGTGGAGATGAGAGCTTTGAGGAGTATGTGCGGAGTAAGAATGGCAGATAAAGTGAGAAATAGCGTTATTCGAGAAAGGTGTGGTTTGAAAGAAGATGTAGTGACAAAGATCGAGAAAGGTATTTTGTTGTGATGGTTTGGACATTTGGAACGGATGGATGCAAGGAGATTTACGAAAGATGTGTATCGAGTAAGAATGAATGGTGATGTTGGTAGAGGACGCCCAAGACGGACTTACGCCGACCAAATTGGTGATGTATTGCGGAACAGCCAAATCAAAAGTACCCGTAACCGACGAGCATACATGACGAGGTTAATGAATGTCGAAAAAGCGAAAGAGGTATGTTTGAACCGGAGCATTTGGCGTTGCATAGTCTCTGCCTACCCCAATGGGAGACAGGCGTGACGTTTAGATAGAGATAGATAGAAAAAACTATATCAATAGCAAGTATGAACTTCTATAAATATTTTAATACCGATGACACTGACTTTGCAATTTCGTTATTATAATACCAAATCGTTTTGATTGCTGATGTGTGTCCGATATTTCGGAACTAGTATTTCTTGTTTGATTTTTGCAACAAACTGTTGTTACGTAAGTCTTGTATCAACATTCGGTTCGCGTTAGAATCAAATTCCACTGGACCAACCACTATCTTGGTTTAGTGGCATACTTTTAGGCATAGATTTATAGTAATTATTTTTTACTTTCACTTTTGTACACATAGTAATATAATATATAACGTTACATAATATATACTAGTCAAAACAAAATAAGGGCCACTGCAATTTTCTATGATACTCATGTGTTTATTGAACTTAGGGATTAGGCAATGATTTAGGTCATTAGATTTATCATTTTTTAATGTAAGTAACTCAAAATGTAATTAAAATCGATACAAAAAAAATAACAAAATTTTTTTATAGCCAAGTACTCATTTTTAGCAAAATATTCACTTGAAGAAAAAAGCTGATCACTGTCAACATTTGTGAAGTTTATTTTTTTTTGCTTTTTCTGTAGCGTGATCTCTTTTTTGGACGCATTCCTGAAGCATGGAAGGCACACTTCCATCAGGTATTCGCTCCCAGCTTGATTTGAGCACTTCAATCAGCTGTCTCTCGTTATTTACAGGTCGTTCAGTGCTTCGAACGCTTCCTTTGAGTAGATCCCACATGTGTTCTATCGGGTTGAGGTCAGGACTGTTCGCAGGCCACGGTAAGACCTGAATATCAGCCTCCTTTAAAGCAGCTCCGGTGGCTCTAGCAGTGTGTGCGCGTGCATTGTTGTGCATCAACTTGAATCGTGCACCGATTCTCTGTGCAAATGGCACCACATGAGGTCTGATAACCTCCTCGATGTATCGTTGAGCTGTTACAGGGCCTCCGTTGAGGATTACAAGCTCAATTCTACCTGATAGTCTGATGCCTCCCCTTACCATTACATTGGGACCCCAAATCTCTCACTTTCATGGATACAAGCATCCGAAAATCGCTCACCTTCTCGTCTCCAAACCCTAACGCGCCGATTATCACTAAAGAATTTCACCTTATGTCCCAGTCAAGATGTTGCCTTGTATATGCTAATCGGTTTGCACGATGAGAATTTGTAAATGGAATTCTCACTACTGGTCTCCTGAAAAACTGCTGGTCTTCGTGCAACTGTTTTCTAATCGTTTGATCACTAACGCGGCTATCCGTGGCTTGCCGCAAGCGATTTTGTATGCAGCGAGCAGTGAGAAAACGCTCCCTTCGCGCAGTCAAGCGAACATATTGGTCTTTTTGTGCGATGGTTGCTCTAATTCTGCCTGATCCTGGTCTTCTGGATACTGTTCCCGCCTCTTGAAAACGATTTCAAGCATTTTGGATTTGTGCGACTCGTCGTGAATAGCCAAGCTGTAGAGCCACTGAACGCTGTGAATGTCCTTCTTGAATTAAAGTTACAGCTCTAGTTATGGATGGCAAGTTCATATGTCGTAGAATACACGGCATAGTGTACGCAAAAGGTAACTAAGACGATAGGTAAACAATATCCCATAAAAAACAATACTTGTCAAAAAACCAAGTCTCGCTACCGTAAAAAGTTGTGAGATCCATCTAATACCAAGTCGGTTCATTAAAAATCTTAAATATTTTAAATAAATAGATTGACTCGGCCATCGCATGAAAACACAATATACCTCATAAGTAATACATAGGTACATATATTAATTAGTTTGTTAAGTGCGATTGGCAAGTCAATCTATTTTATTAAAACATTAAAGATTTTTAATGAACCGACTACTTGGTATTAGATGGATCTCACAACTTTTTACGGTAGCGAGACTTGGTTTTTGGACAAGTATTGTTTTTTATGGGATCTCATTCCTTTTTGTAGATAGTCCTATTTTTTCCCTTTCCGGTACCTTCTACTTCTTGTACACCAACAACGAATTTTATTAATTAAAGCCCTAACTGCAAACGTAATTTTGTAATCTTATATGTTAAGATGGGATTACAAAGTTATTTATGCAGTTGATGTATGTCGAAAACTGGACTGAAATTGAAAAATGTTTTAGTTTTTCCTTGATTCATTCACTAAACACTAATTGTGTTCTAAATTTGAAGCTTCTATGTCAGCTAGAAGTGCCTTAGACTTTTGATGATCGGTCAGTGAGTGACAAAATCACGAAAATTTACTCGTTATAATTTTTAAACTACTGGTTCAAATTAAATGAAATTTGAAATATACCATATTAATACTGCCTGCTTGGGTGCTAAAAAAACAGGGTTCTAGTTTTAGCCACAACGAAGTTATAGGGGGTCGAAAATGGCCTGAATTGCTTTGAGAAAAGGATGGTACGGCCGTGCCGCTTTTTTGCTCGACTTGGCGGGGACACTCCCGTTCCCCCAGATTTGAACAGTTCACGATTAATACCAAACATAGACTGAACTTAACGATGAACTAAAATAAGGGTAAAATTGAGTGGTTCCAAAAATGTCTAAATGTACCCACTTTGGCAATTTTTTGTCTGTGGTATACTCAAATACGATTTGTCAACACTAAAAATTAACGAATCATAAGTATCAGCCACGCAAAATACACGCCAAGACCGCCAAGACGTGGTGGTGATGCGGCAACAGCACGTGCCATCAAGTAAGTATCAAGTATCAGCAACTCAACATTGCATTAATGAGAATAACTTAACCGAAATCATAAAAATACGTAGTGGCCCTAAATTTGTTTTGACTAGTATATATTAGGTCTGTAACGCGTGATTATTTGAAAATGGTTCTCGAAATGAGGAAATTAGTCATTTCGTGGCCACAACTGGTGTAACCCATGCCGAAACGTCGACGAAAATATAAGGGATACCTATATTTTCAAATAATTACGATATAGACCTGGATCACACATATTACTAAATCTATCCTGATATTGAAAAGCTAAAGAGTTAGCTTGTTAGCTTAGCAGTCAGCTTTACAAATCACTAGGTGAACCGGCCAGGCAAAACTTTACGGCTATAACGCAAAACATTAAAAGAATAAGTAACAAAAAAAAATGTTAGTTACTTGTTAACTCCTCAAGTGAGAGTGTCTATTTTAAGCACTAGATTTCTAATTTAAAAACGCACTCTAGTTAGTCATATAATTTACATTAATTATATCAATTTATTATTATTTTTAATGTGCCTACTAAGCCGTGTGGTTGACGGCATAGAATACAAGTGTCACCACCCTCTATCTTCCCGTGGGTGTCGTAAGAGGCGACTATGGGATAACACGATGCAAATACCATTTTTGCGTAGAGACGGAAAACTCGACATCAAACCCTATACGACTGCCTCGTTGGTCTCGCGGCATGGATGTGCGCGTGGGATCGGGAGGTCCCGGGTTCGATTCCAGGGTCGGGCAGTGTTATTGGGTTTTTCTGTCACGAAATTCTCAGTAGCAGCACGGAGTCTGGAAATGTGCCCGGTACGGCAATAGGCTCGCCCCTTATTACGTGGGACTAAAGTATATCTGGCGAAAAGTGGGTGTAGAAATACACCTCTGCCTACCTCTTCGGGGTTATAGGCGTGAGACTATGTATGTATGTATGTATGCCTACTATGCACGAAACTAAATAGGTACATTATTATCTAAATTTTAGACTTAGGTATATAAATCTTTGATCTAATATATCAATGATTTATATAAGAATATAAACGCCCTTGCATCACTTTATAAAAGTAGGTTAATTTTTGCTGCTATAGATGACGAAAAGTTATCTAATGACAAACCATTACCCTGCCTTGTATTTGTGACACAGAATTTGAATAATTGCCGGTACGCCTGACGTGTGATTAAGTGACTGTCTCGCAATTTGACACTGCGCCGAGTATTGTGGTTTAAATCCCAACACCAGATAACTTTTTATGAAAGTTACAAATAGTTATTAATAGTCTGGTTGCATTTTAGAGGCGGCGATAGATATACCAACAGACTGCCATGCAGAGGGTATCGGGTTCGAATCCACGGCGCGCACCAATGACTTTTCGGAGTTATGTGCGTATTGAATTGTTAATTATCGCTCGTCCCGTGCCTCGGAGAGCACGTTAAGCCGTCGGTCCCGGTTGTCATGAAGATCTTTGACAGTCGTTATAGGGCGTCAGTACCTTCTAAACAAACTGACACTAGTCTTTAACCATGGAATATCGCTATCCCTTCTGGTTGCGGAGGTCAGATAGGCAGTCGCTCTGTGAAAAAGCTAATATTCAGCCATATCCGGTTAGACTAGAAAGCGGACCCCAGACTGAAACTGGGATAACGCTAAGAGGATGAGTCTGGTTGCATTTTAGCAGTGGTAGCAATAGCCTGGTGACGATACCAACTGACTGCTATGCAAAGGGTATCGGATTCAAATCCACGGCGTGCCTCACTTACTTTTTGAAGATACGTGCATATTAAATCATCATCATCAGCCCTTTATACTGTCCCACTGCTGCGCACGGGCCTCTTCTCACTATGAGAAGGGTAAGGCCATAGTCCACCACGCTGGCCAAGTGCGGGTTGGCAGACTTCACATGTCTTTCGAGAACATTATGGAGGATAGCAGCATAACAGACATGCAGGTTTCCTCGCGATGTTTTCCTTCACCGATTAGCAAGCGATAATCGAAAAATCATTGGTGCGTGCCGTGGATTCGAATCCGAGACGCTCTGCGTAGCAGTCTGTCGGTCGCTCCACTCAGCTATCGCTCAGATATCGCATATTAAATAGTTAAAAAAATACTTCTTCACTCCAGGTCTCGGAGAGCACGTTAAGCCATGCGTTCCATTTCATGGCTGTCATGCAGAACAGTTGTTACAGGGAGTCAGTATCCTTCAATATACTACTAAGGGTCTTAGCCCACTTACACGACTTCGCTCCCACCCAACAAAAAGAATATCATTCAAATATGGACTTTAAGCGTTGCTCTTTAGGTATTCTTCACATAAATTAGCAGACAGCTTGCTGTGTGCTAAATGTTGCCAATGTAAGTTGGGTGGGAGCGGAACGTGTAACTGGGCTAAGACCTTAACACTGGTGTGGGCTATCAAAAATTTTTCGCTTTTTGTTGCAGAGATGAAACATCAGGAGCTCTGTGGAAAACCTCCGTCAAATCTGGTAAGACTAGTAAGCGGACTCCAGGTCCAAAGGATGTAGAAGAATGAAATTTTGGATGTAACCGGGATAACACTATGCACATGGTGATCATGATCGTGATATATATTTTTTTTTTATTTACTGTTACTTTACGTCGATTTACTGTTAGAGGGTAGTACTTTCCTGGTCGAGTCGGCCCATTATTTTTATTTTTTTTAAATGACAACTCCCGCACTAGAAATAAATCCTGTGTCGCGGGGTTACAGACATACAACCAACGGACACCCAGACTAGAAACAACAAATTATGGATCACACAAAGAGTTGTCTCGTGTGGGATTCGAACCCACAACACTCGCCGCAGTGTTAAACGGCGAGGCGCCCGCTTAAACCACTACGCCGACCGTGCAGTCGAATTCTTGCCGAAATCAGCAGGGCTCTACTACCTATACAATAAATACATACATACATACATACATACATACATACATATCGTCACGCCTTTTATCCCCGAAGGGGTAGGCAGAGGTGTATTTCTACACCCACTTTTCGCCAGATATATTTTAGTCCCACGTAATAAGGGGCGAGCCTATTGCCGTACCGGGCACATTTCCAGACTCCGTGCTGCTACTGAGAATTTCGTGACAGAAAAACCCAATAACACTGCCCGACCTAGGAATCGAACCCGGGACCTCCCGATCCCACGCGCACATTTATGCCGCGAGACCAACGAGGCAGTCGTATAGGGTTTGATGTCGAGTTTTCCGTCTCTACGCAAACATGGTATTTGCATCGTGTTATCCCTTAGTCGCCTCTTACGACACCCACGGGAAGATAGGGGGTGGTGACACTTGTATTCTATGCCGTCAACCACACGGCAATACAATAAATATCAAACAGCTTTTGGCAGTTCACCGCTGGACATAGGCCTCTCCTAATAATTGATGTCACTATAGCATGAGGTTGACCAAACGGGTTGGTATAGGATTGGTTGTCGAGTTTTCCGTCATTTCTAAAAAAAAAGAAGTGTCCCTTAGTTGCCTATTTCGACACCTAGGTAATAAAATAGGCAGGTGACACTGTTATCTCAATCCTTCACCATATGGGAGAAATATAATTTACCACCGGATTCAATAGGTCCGATCTATCCACGGATTTGGAGATTAGAGATGCATATTCGAATATGTAAAAAAAAATATCTCTAATCTTCAAATCCGACCGGACGGTAATGGCCAAAATATGAAAAATATGTTTTCACCACAGCAGCTCAAACATGCCGCTTTTGCTGCGAGACAACAGTGAACAAAACGCGATTTTGATTCGAGCGTGAGGCAAAGTAGCTTTTTAATTTTTCAATCTTCAGTGGCACGAATTGGTATTGTTCAGCCATAAATTTGAAAACATTAGAATTTAACTGTGCTCTGTCTCTTTCACATGCATATAAAAAAGTGAGTGAAAAAACAAACCCCTTCGAATTCGAAATTCGATTTTGGAATTCGACCTCAAAGAAAACACCTACGGCAACGCAAAAAAAAGATATTTGTAATAAAGAAATTACTTTTTTTTAAATGTTTTTGTTTACATGTTTAATTTATTATTGGATTTTAATAAAAATAAGTCCAATTAATAGTACTTATACAATTAGTATTTAACCAATACATTTTTATTTAGAATTACAACAATGATACATTTGAAAAATAAATAAAAAAGTAGCGGGAATAAAAATTTCGCTGATGCTGATACAGTAGGTACAGCGTAACGTGTTAAATTATATTAATATATAAAATAATCTAAAAAGATGAGTGAAACTAGCGATGATGACTGTACTTTAACACCAGGAGAGTTAAATCAACAAGTGATTATGCAGAATTCAATCTATTCCTGTTCATTTCTATGTCTCCTAAGTAATATGTGTTCTCACTGCTGTGGTGAAAAGTTATGTGTGCTACACGAGAGCAAAGTTTTTTGTATCTCGTGCTGTTGAGTCCCTCACCACGCTCAGGACTCAAAATCAGAACTCGAAACAAAAAACAACTTTGCTCTCTTGTTGCACAAATAACTATTCATAACGTCACTACAAAATTTGTGGCAAACACGCCTCTACGGCCAGCTGATAGGTAACAAACGACAACCAAACCACCATCACAAATTATGTAAGTTAATATTTATTTTTAGATTTTATCGAGCCATTGACGAGATATTACTAAATATTACATTTAAACCAGTATATTTCGAATATTATTAGCAAATAAAATATTTAAATGGTTGCTTAATATTTTGTCAACACACTTGTTAGATGAAAACAAATAAAAGTAAGAAATCAAAATTTTTGCATTCTACTTCCTTGTCATGCATTCTTTAATATTTTTTAGAAACGATATACATCCGACAATTTTTGCAATTAAATTATAAAAAAGAAATAAAGACGCGGCTGTGTAAAAATGTAAAAAGAAAGGTGAACATTAAAATAATGAGTTAGACCGGGCGCAATAACCTAAAGTATCTCTGTAGGTGAGCACAAAGAGAGAATTCTTGGGAATTTCCTCGGATAAAGGGTAAAACGGTGTCAGAGTTTGTATGAAACCTTTTAACCAAGTGGCATTCACGCGGGCAAAATCGGGGGCAAAAGCTAATTATGTATATTATAAAAATTATACATAATTTTTTGCCCACCCATTTTCACCACATTTTAAGGGTTCCGTAGTAAACTACTAAGAAGTCTTATATCATCATCCTCTTAGCGTTACCCCAGTTTCAATCTGGGGTCCGCTTACTAGTCTAACCGGATTTGGCTGAATATTAGCTTTTCCACGGAGCGACTGCCTATCTGCCCTCCGCAACCCGAAGGGATAGCGATATTCCATGGTTTAGACTAGTGTCAGTTTATTTAGAAGGTACTGACGCCCTGTAACGACTGTCAAAGATCTTCATGACAACCGGGACCGACGGCTTAAT
Organism: Euclidia mi; assembly: GCA_944739405.2. Classification (NCBI taxonomy): domain Eukaryota; kingdom Metazoa; phylum Arthropoda; class Insecta; order Lepidoptera; family Erebidae; genus Euclidia; species Euclidia mi. The sequence continues at coordinate 44,707,295 of OX123201.2, forward strand.
GTGCTCTCCGAGGCACGGGACAAGCGATAATTAACAATTCAATACGCACATAACTCCGAAAAGTCATTGATGCACGCCGTGGATTCGAACCTGATACCCTCTGCATGGCAGTTTGTTGGTATCTCCACTAGGCTATCGCTGCCTTACTAAGAAGTCTTATAGTTTCACCATAATTCCAGTTCATCAAAACGTTAACGTTAACGTTAAATGGGGTTTTAAACAACAACACACAACCCACAGAATTTGATGCAGCAAGATAAGCATATTCACTATTGCTTATCAACACACAAACAACGTTTTCGCCCACACTCGGTCATTGATCTATGCTGACACTCGATATATATCTATTACTGCTTCATGCTATCTTTTACAGACAAAGGACAATTATCATGGAACTTTGATTGTACCAAATGGATCGCTTACAATAGGGAAGTTTCCTGTTAGTGAAATAAATTATACGAGTATTTTAATCTATTGAAACATGCCAAAATAATATTAGTTTCATTCATCAATTCATGTTAAATATTTATTTAACATATGACAGCAAAAAACTTTGACGTCACTAAGTCATATTTCATACAAAAGCCGTAGCAAAGGTCGTTTTTGACATTTCATTAAAAGTGTGTGATTTGACTAGTAGAAACAACCCTATTGTTGTGAATAATTTTGAATACGAGATAATACTTTATTATAATAGCACCAACAAAATGAACTTCTTCGTGTGGTGACAGATTGACAATACAAAGTGTATCTACCCCATTGCATTCGTCACGTTCGTGTCGTATGAGACCACTAAACATGAAGCAGATAGTAGCTTCGGAAATGTAAGCTCGACACAAAATTCTATACCAAGCCAGCGTGGCTCATATCACTACTTTGTTTAAAACAAAGACTGTCTTCTGTCTATCTGTCCCTATGTATGCTTAAATCTTAAAAACTACGCAACGGGTTTTAATGCCTTTTTTATAGATAGAATGATTCAAGAGGAAGGTTTATATGTATATTATATGGACGATGTAAACATTGCTATCTCAAAGGTGGTTCGCTGGTTTGAGGTTAACAACCTGCTTTTAAATAGACTTAAAACTAAATGTATTCGATTTTTTATGCCTAACGTCAAACAAGTGAACACCTCAGTAAAGGTTAAGGATGATGTGTTGGATCTTGTGGATAACACCAAATTTTTAGGCATTACACTAGATTCTAAGCTGCAATGGGGACCACATATTAGTAAATTGTCGAATAGACTCAGCTCTGCAGCATACGCAGTCTGGAAAATTCGCCAGTTAACTAACATTGACACTGCCGGGCTTGTATATCATAGCTATTTTCATAGTATAATGTCATACGGTATTCTCTTGTGGGGAAATGCTGCCGACATTCAGGCCATCTTTGTTCTGCAGAAAAGAGCTATTCGAGCAATTTATAATTTGGATTATGGGGCTTCGTTAAGGAATAAATTCAAGGAATTAAACATTTTAACAGTTGCAAGCCAGTACATTTATTCCAACCTAATATATTTATTCCAAAACAAGGCCTCATACTCAAAGAAAAGTGATATCCACAATCTGAATACTAGAAATAAAAGTAAGCTAGTAGTGCCGGCTACCCGGCTAGAGAAAATAAAAAAATATTTTCAAGGCCAATGTGTGAACTTTTACAATATAGTGCCAAGCAATATTCAAAATTTAAGTTTTAATAAATTCAAAAAGTTTATAAAACGTAAACTTTGTCAAAAAGGGTACTATTCAGTGCTATTGAAGACAAAAATGCTTGGGATTAATTTGCTCGGTTAGTACTTTTATATTATTATTAAAAAACCTTATTAATTGACAACAACATTATAGACACACCAGCTCATATACCTATGAAAAATTAAATGTAGTTACTAAGTTGTTAAATTGTACAGAATAAAGACGAAGAAAAGAGTGGCCCGGAGTTTCTTGCCTGATTCTTCTCACGAGGGTCTACTTTCTGAACAGGCATTTTTTTTTCAATGTTCAACTATGTTAATATGCATTTAAAGTTACTTTTTTATTTTTTTTATTTGTATGACCTGACGTGTCCAATAAATTTAATTTTTTTTATGGAAATAAACATATTTGAGTTTGAGTTTGTATAATTGACGCGGGCGAGGCCGCTGGCTAGTTCTAATATTCATAATGCCAAGAAGATATCTACGCCCAGCAGTTGACTGCTAAAGTCTGTGTAATAATAAAACTACTTCTTTCAAAGCGTTGTTTTTTTTACAAACTGCCTTTCTAAAACAATGTAATGAATATTCCTTATATTCAAGATACTGGGTACTACAAGCAATATCTTGAATATAGCTGAATATGGCATAGTATAGAAAGAGAAGACTGAAAAAGGTGATTAAAAAAAATAAAGATTTTATTTGAGCCTTTGGCACTGTCACTTGACGAATGTAACGAAAGGACACTGCCACTTTACATCGATATCTCGTGAGCGGGCTCCGGCCTTACTTCCTAATAGAAAGACATGACAGCTGGCACCTACCGCCTCAGTCTGCCTCGTGTATTCTCCGAGGCACGTAGTGGTGTAAGTGGGATCCGATCGGCAAACCAGCTATAAACAATATCGTAATACGCGAATCGATAGATTCGTGGAGACGTGTTACGGGTTCTCTTTTCATCATCAAACCTGCATATAAACTGTCCCAATGCTGTGCTCCGACCTCATCTTACTACGAGAAAGGATATACCATAGTTCACCATGCTGCTCAAGTGCGGGTTCGACTATACAAACCTTTCGAAAACATTATTATGGCGAACTTTTAGATATGCAGGTTTTCACACGATGTTTTTCTTCAATTCTCACACTCCGCTGTTTAGCACGCAAGAATTAACAATTTAATACGCATGTAACTTCGAAAAGCTAGTGGTTTGAATGCTATACTCTCAAGTAGCATTCTGCTAGTCTCCCTAGCTATCGCTGCGTGGGTTATGAAAACTAATAAGAATTTTATAACAGAACGGACAAATGCGCAAAATTATGCTATGGTATTACCTAATTGAGATAATTTGATCATAATGTCGAAATGAGATATGAAGTTAGACCACGACAAATTAGTATGGTGCAAACGTCAAATTATGACGTAATTGTAACTGCAAACTAAGAACGATAAGAATAGTAAGAACCCTTTACACTAGCTATGTCCAGTGTAAGGCTGATTTTAGTCTCACGCTCACCGTCAGCGCTCATAGCTCAGCGCGTCTTTTGTCAGCGCTGAGGCTCAGCGTGGCTCGTTTTAGTATCGTACTGACCGCCTTACTGTACAGACGACGACCAAAATGCGGAGTGTAGTAATTATTATGCGCTGACGACATCCGCTCCGCTCGACACTAGAACGATCACTGAAAGCAGAGGCGCTCGTGCGATCGTCAGCGCCGAAAGCTACGCGGGGCCGACGCGCGCGACGCGCTGCGTAGCTATCAGCGCTGACCACCGTGCGCGCTGATAGCTACGCGTCATTCAAAAACTGTTCCTAGAAGTTCATATATCTCGTCCATCAGCGCTGACAGTGCTCGTGCCGTCAGCGTAAGACTAAAACCAGCCTAAGCGTTCGATGAGTGTCGTCGTAATGTTTTTCTCTGCGCTAAAATTAACGCTGCGCTAAAGCGGTTCAAAAATAGTAGGTATATTTTTGTCATAGAATTCCTAGCGTTCAATAGAGATAATTCCAACTAGTCAAGTCAAACACTTTTAATGAAATATCAAAAACAACCTCTTACTACGGATTATGTATGAAATATGGAAGAGTGAAGTCATACATTTCTGCGGTCAAGTAGACAGTACTAATATCCATATATTGACAACAAAAAATAAGATTAAAATTAATTTATTATTTAATGGCGTTACCGGGCACATCACCAGACTCCGGGCTGCTACTGAGAATTCGGAAAAAAACCAGTAACACTTTTGCCCGACCCGGGAATCGAACCTAGGACCTCCGATCAGCAGTCGCATACACTATCCACTGGACCACGGAGGCAGTCACTAGATAAATGAACTTTATAAATTTGTGTTACTTGCAGTTCAGTTACAGAACTTAAGGATGATTAGGTATCCCTATTTATTTTATTTCATTTCATTTCATTTCATTTCATTTTATTAGGAACACTTACAGCTAGCATATACAATAAGAAGAAAAATAAATTCAAGAAGGCCGTTTAAAAGTTACCACAGATAGAAATCATAAAAAATCTATTTTTATAAATAGTAACTGTCGGTAGACAGTTCAATACATAATTAGTTATTTGTGCAACAAGAGAGCAAAGTTGTTTTTGGGTTTGTTTTGGTATTATAAATGAATTCTGCCTGTATGTAGTCCCAGCAGAAGGAATGTGCAGAACAGTAGGCCTTCGTAATCGTATCGAATGGGTTACTAAACCTAACTTACTCAACAGATCGGGACAGTCGACTGCTTCCTGAGCTACCTTTGCAAGATATGAAATGTCAGCAATGCGCCTGCGCTCTTCCAATGTAAAAACATGGAATTTTTACACCTTTTGATATAATCTGGTAAATATGTTTTCGTTTTAAATTGTAGGAATCTCAGAAAACGTTTTTGGATCAGTTCAATTCTGTCTATATAAACCTTGTAACTCGGATTCCACACCTGCGAAGCATTCTCTAAATGACTGCGGACAAACGCACAATATAAGATCTTGACATTTTTAAAATCATATGAAAACCTAAGTATGACTATTGACTGCAGACACGTCACGTTGTCGCGACATCTACGCAGCGCACACGCTCTTGAAACGCCTACGCTCTACAACTGCCAGTGTGAAAGGGCTGTTTATAATATACAGTGTACAGTGCACAGGATGCCGCTCTCTTCCACTTATTACTATATGCGAGTCGGTTACAACATCACTTTCATTTTTCATACTCAAAGGATGATCATTTGTCAGGATTATGATGCAGTCGGTCTGCATCCTTGAAATAGAAAATATCTAATATTGACTTGGTACAGCTATTATTACGAAATATTAAATTGTGCTGCAGAATGTCCCAATACAAAAACTAGCTAGTTTCAAGATAGCCTGTATGTTGAGGAAAGATAGGGTATTCGTTATTCTAGTGAATAAGCTATATACCGACATATTACTGTAAAGTTTCATAAATAGGTACTATTTAGTAGTTTCTGCGTAAAAGAGTAACAAACACACATACATCCATCCATCTATCCTCATAAACCTTTTCGTTTATAAGGGTCGGCGCAAACGGGCCACCGACGCAGCCACTGGTGGCCAACGGCAGCCACTTAACACACTTTTTTCATATATTTTGTATAGACGCACCGCACACATGTAGCCGGTGGCGGCGATTCGCTACAGAAGTGTCCGCGACTCGCCACTTGTGGCCGCTACGGGCCACACAAGACGCCGACACCCGACACCGTCGCATTGCTCCACCCCTCGCGAAGTAAACCGTTAGATTTCATACGTATCGCACGCGCCACCATGATGCACGACGCCTCAATGGATATTGCTATATTCATATCTGAAATCCATTCACAACCCACTATTTGAAATTTACACTCTGATCAATTGATATGTACATCATTAGAAATGAGAAAGTAAAAGCCTGTTAAGAGATTTGTTAATTATTTATTAACAATTTCAAGGACAAAAGTAGTAAAGAAAAAAGCGCCGATGTGTCGGAGTCCATCGTAAGACTGCGCAGCAGAGAGCGGGTTATAAAATATGGCGGCTACTGCACACCGGTGCCGCGGTGGCTGTTGCTCGCTTCTGACACTGTTACAAAAGTGGCGGAAGCACGCCACGGACACCGGTGGTTGTGCTCGGTTGCCCGTTTGTGCAAAGCCTAATAGTAATTAGTTAAATAGCAAAAGTTTAGCTACTAATATAATTTAACCTATGTTGTCCCACTGCTGGGCAAAGGTCTCCCTTACAATCTTCCAAGCGTCCCTATCTTCTGCCAAGTTGGGCCAGTATCTAGACAATTTTGACAGGTATAATTTATACGAACTAAAATTTACAGACACTAATAAAATTGTCGCCACACTTTTTACAACACTGCTCAAAGAACGAGAGCTTTTAGGGCTTATGCATGCAAATATCTTTGTAACACCATAACTTATCTGAATCGCTTCGGTTTCACTCGTAGGCTATAACTTTTTGGAACATCGAAACGTTGCCGGTACTTTTTAGGTTGATTTTGTAGGCAGCTGCATATTTAATTATATTATGTCTTTACTAGTTCGTATTTTTATGTCTTTAAAACAATGTTTCTTTAATTTTCTAGTCTTATCAGATGACAGAACACTAGCTTTTTTTATACATACCTACACTGCCATTTGCCCTCCAAAACCTAAGGTATAAAATAGCTATCATTTTCGAAAATGTAAATGTAATTGCATGTAAACTAGTCCATTGAAAAGTTACATTTGGTGTTGCATTTTGCATTTATCAAAGGACGCAATTTTATTTTACAGATGTGTAGGAAGGGCTAATTTTGCCATTCATCTTTGTGGGGTCATACCTCTTGTCCCTCGGCCACAATCTTGGAAAGAGTACAGGTACCAATGTTTTTTCTTGAATCTGGTAAAGCGTTGGCCACACAAAAAATATATGAAAGAGTTTTTTGTTGCAAATTAAATTCTCTACAACTTTGGTCCTGCAACTTTTGCCGTAATGCCAAAAATAAAAAGTTGTATCTTTTTTATTGTTGTACTTTGGCAGTTTTAACGTTTTTCCATTATATTTGTGTCTTTGAAATGAGCCAGGCTTTGGCACAGAGTCTGATCAAGCGCTGGTATTAAATTATTGATGAATAACTTTAGAGGGAAGTCGCATTTTAGTCGGTAATTCAACATTTTCCACTGTGAAATTAAAACCTCTAATAATTTTCCTGCAGTTGTCCCCAGAACATTTAGGCACTGCAAAACAAATTGCAGTCTCCTCTGGCTGGGCAGACTATCAAGTTCAGATGCCCTTCATACACACATACACGGATACAGTTTACCTTTTTTTTCGACCCTAATTTTTAGGGTCATAGTAATGAGTAAAAATTGGACCTTATGGTACTGCAGAGTCTCAAGTTGGAAGGCTGGGTCTTGTTTGTCAGAAATAAAGACAAATTAAATGTATTCTTTATTGCTACGACGAAAAAATTATAAAACATTGAAAAGTAAATTTGTAGCAAATTTCATTTGATTTTCGTTTGTTACTTAGTTATTTTTAATTTTACGACTAAATGCTACGGGACCAAAATTGTAGATGATTTAATTTGCAACAACACATGTTTTATTTTTTTCGGTACGGCTCATAGTTTGCTAGGTATACTAGAAAACCCATTTGTACCACACTTTTCAAGATGGTGGCCGCAGGACAAGGGCTGCGACCCCACTAACTTGGATTTAACTTATCAATAACCCCCTAGACATCTATAAAATAAAATTACGTCATCTGACAAATGCATGCTAAGCCCAAAAAAATTTAAAAATTCAATGGACTAATTAGAATTTTAGTCCATTGAAATGTTACTATAGTTGGTGCCACGAGAAGATAGACTTTTTGTAAACATACATTCAGGGCTTCACAACCTTTTTTTCAACCTTTCTTGTTTGTGATTTTATACTTTCGTGAACATTTATACTTTTTGAACAGTCGTCGAATGTTCCCGAAAGTATTTTCATGAAATTGCCGATTTTTTGTAGTTTTTTACACGTAAGTAATTCTGTAAATGCAAGACAATAATAGGGAACCATGTATGTCAATGATAGAGTACAAACATGGTTCATGGTACTCTATTATTGACTTGATATTTTTAATCATAGGCAATAAAAATAGCTACGCTCGTAAGCTATCTTAAAATATAAAAAAAATACTACGAATGAATAATATTACAGACCACTAGCTAGAACTAGGGATGCAATCTCGTTCGCCGAGATCTCTAATCGATCTCTAATCTCGGCCTTTTTTAGCGAGATTGATCTCGGTCGAAAAAAGGGCGAGATCTCGCGAGATAAACGAGATTGCACTCGAGCAACGTCTTATTCAAAGCGCGAACTGACGCGTACGGAGTTGCAAGCTGTCGGTATCGGCATTAATCAAAAATAAAATTAATTTATACGAGTCCGGGGAGTCAAAAGGCAAACTTTTACAGTTCGTGGATGACTGCCTGAGATCTGCGGTTCCAACTAAGTAGCGTTGAACCGGAAAGGGCCTTCTCAGCGGCTGGTTATCTGGCCAACAAAAAAGGGAGCCGTTTCGCAGACCATTCTTTGGATATGTTGTGCTTCTGAAGGAGCTACTTTCAAAATAGGTAATTCGTAATAATGCCTTGTGATTTGAACTGAACAAATCTTTCATTTGATTGGTATATTTTGTTAATTAATCTGTAATATCTAATGGATCTACCAAGTGGATATAGTTTTATTTTATTGATAATAATATCTCAGTTTAATAGTCAACTCAACATAGATAATAAGTTTTATTTTTTTTACTTCTCGTTGTTTAGCTTGTTATAAAAGAAATGTTTTATAACTAAAAGATTTTTGTTTGATATTAGAAGCGAAGACTGATTGTTTCTTTATTTGATAGATCCTTCCGTAAAAGTTTACTACTTAGAAGTTTAATAAAAAAATATAGACAGAAACGTCAAACAATGTCTGATGCATAAAAGTCTATTGAAAAATTCGTGAAAATAAATGTTTATCTTATAATACTTAAAATGGTTATTACTTTTGTTCTAATTTATCCAAATATTGCGATTATTTGCAAAAAAAACATACAAAACTGCCAATCTCGCGAGATCTCGAAATTGGTGAGATCTCGCAGTATTGTTATTCATAATTCGCGAGATTTGCATTCCCTAGCTAGAACATTACATTAAAATATCGAGGTAAATTTAACGTTGTGTATGAATGAAAACGTCAGAATGAACTTAAACAAAATCCATTAAAATTTACGGTAAAATAATATTTGGGGTTACCTTCTTCAAAAGACGCTATTTATTTTTATTAGATGTAAAGAAACTTCTGTGCGACTAATAGCTTGGCATCTGCAATTCCGCATCCGCTTTTCCGGGGAAAAATATTCTTGACATCCAAAAAATATTTTTTATTCACTGATAAATCCCTAAGAATGTAAAATTTCAATGGATTAACGCAAAATGTTTACGATCCAGGCGTCAGTACCACAAAACCCTATTTGCAGCGCATATATCGATAGAAACTCGATCAATTGACATATTACTTTGCAATGACACATATTTATGGACCGTTGCGCTCATTGGATTTGACATTATTTGTTTTTGACAAGAACTATCGCTAAGTTACTTAGTATAAATTCTTTGTTTACAAAAAGTCTATGTTCTCGTGGCACGGACTATACATAACTTTGATGATGATTATCCATGAATGAATATGAAACCTTTGTACTGAATTATAAAACGTATGTGCTCGAAATGAATGAGTCAGTATGTCATCGACTGCAACTTTTGATAACAATTTGTAGGCACTGATAAGCTCTGCTATCAGCCTAGGTCGTGAACTGCCCTTACATCACACAAATGCATTACCAATATTTATGTTGTAAGATTATTTTTCTAACTACGTACTATGGAATCAATGGACAATTAGTTCCTTTCATAGCTATCGTCAGAATATAAAAAAGTCTTCCGTTACTCACCAACGGATAAAGCACAGCCGAAACTATTGAATGTAAAAAGCTGAAATTTGCAGGTATGTTCCTTAGGGTTTGTAGAGGTGCACTAAAAATAAATTTCCCGAAATACCTACGAGATGCCTCCTGCCTCCGTGATCCAGTGGATAGCGTATGCGACTGCTGATCGGAGGTCCCGGGTTCGATTCCCGGGTCGGGCAAAAGTGTTACTGGGTTTTTCCAAATACTCAGTAGCAGCCCGGAGTCTGGTGATGTGCCCGGTAACGGCAATAGGCTCGCGGCCTATTACGTGGGATCTTAATATTCATGGCGAAATGGGGATGTAATATTTACACCTCTGCCTACCCCTTTGAGGATACAGGCTTGAGACTATAAATTAAAAAAAACCCTACGAGATCGGCAGAAACGGGTAAAATAAAAATTGTCTGGGCGAAGACATCCACTAGTCATTATAAAAATTTAAAACTGAGATTATAAGTCATCATCATCCTAGCGGTATGTCGGTTAAGTCATACATCCAAAACTTTCGCCTTAAAGTTTGGGGTCCACTTGCTTGGGTTACTAGCAAAGTTGTGTTATTTTTCGACCGTTTTTAAGGATTTGTTGGTAAATATCGGCCATATCCTAGTTGCAACCCAGGGTGCGCTGACTAGTCTATCCGGATTTGACTGAATATTAGCTTTTCCATAGAGCGACTGTCTGTTTAACCTATTTTTTGTAACGCAACACCTTTTTTTTGTAACACGCCTCTCCTGCCGCGATGACGCCCGACTGCGAGGGACAGTCAGAACTGTCCTCCACACACGTACCTTTGGATGCGTCCTGCGCAGGCCCCTCCAGGCCCACGCGGAGCGTCCACTCCTGGGATCTCTCTTAGCTTCACCGCGGGTGTCCAAGCCACGGTTACTGAGCCCTCCACCACGACAAGGAGGAGATCCCACGGGGGGAGGCGTGTCTGTCTAGACTGCTGCTTAGTGCTGCTACAGATATGCATACACACAAATTTTGAACTAACACTACTTTATCCCAAGTGATGAAATAACCATTGACTGCCTGGGATCTTGCTCTATAGTAATAATGATGATACATGCTAGCTTTGCATATTATTGTTGCCCATTTCCAACATCTATAGACGTTATTAACTATCAATTAAGAATTTGCCTACTTAAACAGTAAAATGCAGTCACATGTGTACACACGGAAGCTGCCCAGAATTACTATTAAGAACAAGTATGAAAATATTACAGATACGCATAGATAAAATTTTGGTAAGAGGTTCAACTGCCTACTTGGCAAAGTAGAACTTTCATATTTTAAGCAATATATTTTCACTGTACACTTGAAGCAATTGTTGAAGTGGTCATCTTGACGTTATCGTGGCGAAAGTGGTGGATTTTATGTTTACTTTTAAGAATTTTATAACTAACGTATCATCACAGTTTTATACTGTGATGATACGTTAATTATGGTGAGCAGGCAGCGATAGCCTAGTGGAGATACCATCAGACTGCTATGCCGAGGGTATCGGGTTCGAATCCACGGCGCGCACCACTGACTTTTCGGAGATACGTGCGAATTTAAATAGTAAATTATCGCTTGCTCCGTGCCTCGGAGAGCACGTTAAGCCGTCGGTCCCGGTTGTCATGAAGATCTTTGACAGTCGTTACAGGGCGTCAGTAGCTTCTAAATAAACTGACACTAGTCTAAACCATGGAATATCGCTATGCCTTCGGTTTGCGGAGGTCGGACAGGCAGTCACTCTATGGAAAAGCTAATATTCAGCCAAAGCTGGTTAGACTAGTAAGCGGACCCCGGGTTGAAACTGGGATAACGCTAGGAGGATGATGATACGTTAGTTATGGTATATTAAGTATACGTTAGGTATCATTAAGTAATCTTTTGTTCTGTATGTTCATGACGAACGACGCAATGCGAAGCTTCTTAAACTGTCATATATAACCTGCTACGTAAGCTACGACAAACGACAGGATGCGATGGGACAGAAATATATTGTCAACAACTTAGTGTGACTTTGTACCCTACATAAGTGAATGCACACGACGCAATACAATGCGACGCATAAATTCCGACATCTATCTTAGTGAACTACGTGTTCGTTAACAACCTTCGAGAAGAAAACAAACTGTCGTCAGTATTTGTGTCCTATATGAGAGACAAACAACGCAATGCGATGCGGAACAAGCAAATGAATACCGTGAATTTAAATCGCGAATTAAATAATTATACGCAACCGTCAGTTATTTTAGTAAGTAAATGGTGAGTCATTATCAGGTTACTCATTATTTGGTTGACTCCGTTGGCAATTCTTTTTTTGTTAATTTAGGCTGTTTATTAGCATGAAATATCAAATCCAGATTTAATTTAAAACATATTAGTAGTAGAGGGAACAACATAGACTGAATGGATAAGTAGGAATTCAATTTTCTTGAAATGGTGTCCACCGAAATCAATATTCTTATCACCGAAATCAAACATATCAAATGATTTATATTCTGAAGGCTATTTATATCCCTATATTGTCTACTAAGCAAGTACGCACGTAAATACGTATGATACGTACTAGGTACCTACGTAAAGATTGCAGGTTAGGTAATTATACAATAAATCGTTTTATTTTATCAGGACTAAAGCCCCATTTATTAACATATAGGACAGTTTACAAGAATCAACTTTGGCAGGAAGCGTTAAATTATTACATTAACTTTTATTAAAAGTTAAGTTTGAGAAGAATTATTAGAAACAAGAATTTGAACAAATCTGAAGTGTTCGTTGAGATTTAGCTTAATCACAGAGAATAGTTTACTTATTATTAAAAAATCACTTAAAATCAGTCTTTCAAAACATCAACAATTATCTAGAAGGCACTTATTTGACTAATAATATTTGTAATTGTACATGCATATGTACATACATACATAGACTCACGTCTGTTTCCCGGAGGGGTAGGCAGAGACTGCGGAACGCCATTTGCAACGATCCTGACATACCTCTCTTGCTTCATTCACTTCCATCAAGTTTCTCATGCATACTCTTCTGTTTAGGGTACTTCTGACCTGTCTTTTTTTAGGATGTCTCCAATCTGGTCAGAGAACGTCTGACTTGGTCTTCCCCTTGGTCTTGTCCCATTCACATTTGCCTTATATATCTTCTTTGTCAGTCTTTCCTCATACATCCTCTCCATGTGCCCAAACCATCTTAGCATGCCTTTCTCAATGCTTGTCACTACATCTTTTTTTACCCCATTTTGTAATTTTATTAAAAATATTACGTTGCCTTTTGGTTGTAGCACGATTAAAATAGTTTTACGTATTTTAAGCAACAAGCATTAAATTAACAGTACAATAAAACATATAAAAACTTTATACTTATTCAAGTTTTCAATCCTTAATAAAAAAATGTTATATTCCTCGTCACTGTTGGCAATGTTAGAGAATGTAACTTCAATCATTACTATCGGAGCAATTTTTTAACGACACATGCGTCCTGAAGCTATCATTTTCGTGCAATTCAATGTCTGATCTTTAGGTATAGGACAGGTGCTCCTTGGTTTCATAGAAGTCATCAGCAAGGTCAACAGAATAGCTACTACCAGGTTTAATCAGAATGTTCGATAAAATTTGAGGTTTATTAGAATTGACCGCACCGATTTGACTCCCTTTTTTAATCTGCATGATCGCAGTTTTATGATTATGCCAGAATGCTTGAAACAACATGAGAGGTGATGAGAAAGTTAAAAAAACAATCATTAAATGTAAATACATAAATAACTAATGCATGATTTCGGTGCCTAAAACATTGATTTCGGTGCACTTATTCCCACCGAAAGCACCGAAATCAATACCACTGAAATCAAAATATAATTAGCAAAATCCTATATATTTTAAAGAGTAACACGATTTTTTAATAGCAATCTCTTTTATTGGAATCGAATAAACATAAGACACGTTTAGTAGAGTTTAAACATTTTAAGTCAAATAGTTGTGGATAAAATGAATTCACCGATATCAATTTTAAGGGTATACAAAGCCACCGAATATGACTAAGAACCTTAATAAAAGAGTTGCACGGAGACGTACATACGTGTTATCCTTACCACCGACGCCTAAGGCATTAGGTAACACCTTATATTTAGGGGCTAAACATTCGACCCCTTAACGTTAAGTGACAATTTTAACCAACTCGTTTTTGAGTTATTTCAGCGTACGAATCTGTTAATGCATTCCACGCCAAATATTTAGCTTATTTTGTTGTCCTATCTGTCTTATTATTCAGCAGTGTATCTTTTTGTGGTAGAAGTAATTGTATTTATCTACTATGTGTCTGACAGTGAAAAGATCCAGATTTTCTTTTCCTTTCATTGTTGATCAACTTTATTAATTTTACTAGACCGCACCCTATTTGAGCGCTAACGAAAAAATACCACGTATCACGAAATGAAGATGAACCGCCACGATGTTTAGTTCCGTGAAATAACGTCAAGTGATAAAAAAACTGTCCTCTGTTTAGAGCAAAGGATTTTTGCCATACAGCCTTATGTAAAATATTATTTTTAAATTAATAACTTTTTAGCATCGACTAGGTTTAAATCAATGAGTCGTTTTATATTTTAATCAAAACAATACGTATTACATTTTTTTAAGCTGCATTTTAATAGAAAAGTAAACAAAAGTATTTTGTCGACATATGTTCAGATGCTAGCCTCGCACTATCCGTCACCTAATTAAGGGACCCCTAACTAAGTAGGACTTACGATCGTGAAACGAAATTTGAGAAAGGGGATGATTAAGGTATCCCATAGCGTAAGGCATTCTTAGTTAAGTTTCTGATTAGGGACTGTTGGTGAAAACGGGCATTACTCTACCAAATAGTCTCGAACTCACTAAAATACAGGATTTATGAACACGCGCACCGACCGCGCCACTGATATCAACTCTAAACTTCGGACGCGAAGACAATCAGTTGTAACTTGTTTAATAATAATAATAATGACGTAGCAATATCATACATTGAATAAATAACTATCTAGTTGTATGTGAACACATGCTAAATAGTGCCATTTATTGTAGAAAAATATAAAAAACATATTTCCGCCGCAATCCGAGAGCCGGACGCGGCACCGAGGTCAATATTTTCAAGGCTTTTCATTTTTTTATTCCCTTGCCTTTTGTTTATTTAAAAAACAATACTTGCGGCACCTAATATAGAGTCCTACCAATTATAGAAAAAAATATCAAGTTGTTAGTTATCCATTTAGTACTGAATTTCGACCCGGACACGCTTATTTGAGCCGGCCTAAAATGACCCTGGTACGATATTTTAACCCATTCGCTGTCTAGCGAGACACAAAACACAATAGAAAATGAATGGTTACAGTTTTAAGATTAGGGTATGATGAGGCTGGCATACCATTGTTTGGTTAAAGCCTTTTTAAAAATAATGAATAAAGAAAATACATCATAGCCATATATTTTTTGTCCAAGTAAACTAGGTTTATTATCGCCATCCCTTCGGGTTGCAGAGATCAGACAGGCAGTCGATCTGTGGAAAAGCTAATATTCAGCCAAATCCGGTTAGGCTAGTAAGCGGACCCCAGGTTGAAACTGGGATAACGCTAAGAGAATGACTAGGTTTATTACAGAGAGACGCTATATATTGTCCTATCTACTGCCTCTTTGTCGATAAATTGCACATTTGAAATTTACCTCTCTATACTTATATTAACTTTCAACCACCATGTTACAAAAGCACAGTGCAATTTGCCATTAATCATACGAATTTATTGGCCTTCGTCCATTTTATGCAGCAATCATGCTTGACACTTATAGTATAGTATGACAGTAAGTACAATTTGTCAACTAAATTAATTATTCACACTGGCAATGCCAACTATTTAACATTAAGAAAGAGACGTAGACTGAGATAGTGATAGTTGAGATGCCGACATACTGGCATGCAAGGTATTAGCATAGAGCATAGATATTTATTTATAGAGATGTTTTTCTTATTGCCGCTTTTAAGACAAACTTTCTGCGACCCAAATTGCCGCTTGGCGGCGTAACAGTCGCGTGAGTGTCAGTGCAACAGCTGTCTATTTCTTACGCCAAAGCAATGCAAGACAGATGGCGAAAGACGCTAGCGCCGCCAACGGCGCCAACTACGAACTACACTAATGACAACCGTCAATACGCCAACTTTAATCGGCACATGACATCCTTAAGAAATAAGCTTCTTTAATGTAAATCATCTGTATTCATTGGTATTAGGTTCACACCCACGGTGCGGCCCACTTTTCAAAGTTATATGGGTATTCAATTGTAAGTAATCTCTTGCCCTTTGCCTTGGAGAGGACGATAAACCGGCGGACAGACGGGAGTCTGTCATACAATCTACCTATACTACATACATACATAAATAGACTCACGCCTGTTTCCCGGAGGGGTAGGCAGAGACTACGGAACGCCATTTGCAACGATCCTGACATATCTCTCTTGCTTCATTCACTCCCATCAGATTCCTCATGCATGCTCTTCTGTTCAGGGTACTTCTAACCTGTCCTATTTTTAGGATGTCTTCCACACTTGCCTTATATATCTGCTTGGTCATTCTTTCGTCATCCCTACCTATACTAAACTTGCCTTACTTTCAATTATGCAATAGCTCGTCTCCAAAAGGGGTTTTTCTTATCTTTCCATTAACATCACTATAAATTCAAAAGGAAACCTTGTAGCTTCATCTCACCTCATTAATTACAGCAAATGAATAAATCATTGACAGATAATACATCTTATCTGTAGTAAGACATCATAAGACAACGTCATTGGACACCAAGGCTGCTCTGTATTTTTGTAATTAATTACTTCTTTAAAAGTCACACTTAGAAGTCAAATCACACGCATCTGACGCATCATCATGTTTCTGGCTCTACTATTTATTACAATATAAAATATCAAAAGACAACCTCGTCTCCCTAACCTCAAGGTTGACTTTTCCATTCTCAACCACATTGAACTACAAACAGCAGCCACATTATCCAAACGCAACATCCCTGTTGAAGACTAATCAGATCCTTCAAAAGATACCCCCCCACCCTAACCTTAAGGTAGACCTTTAATTTCTGCTAACATTGAACTTCTAGCAGAAGTCACCACACCAAGCTAAACGCAGCATCACTGTTGTGAGCCTATTAATCAAAAAACAACCCCACGAACCTAGCCTCAAGGTTGACATTTAAATTCTGCTCTACCACATTGAACTTCAGACAGCATTCACAGCATGAATTAAAAAAGTATCATTACTGCTACGGATCAAAACCTAAACATCAAAAGACGACCTCAGCGCCCTAACCTCAAGGCTGACTTTTCAACTCCACTAAAATCTACATTGAACTTTACACAGAAGACAGTACCAAATCTTTGATGTGGTTTTAAGTACTAAAACTCGTTATCCCTATTGTGAGCCAATCACATCCTTCAAAAGACAACCTAACCACCCTAACCTCAAGGTTGAGTTTTCAATTCCCAAACACATTGAACTTCAAACAGAAGTAACACTAAAACGCATCGGCAGCTTGCGTAAACGCACAGTCAATCGTCGGCGTACAGTTTAGTCGCAGTGTCCGCCATGACGCCGCGCGCGTTGACCGTTTTAGTGCTCCTTACAACCACCGCGGCCAGCGATGTTATATTCGATCTTAGCGGTACGGTGATGTGTTCTGTGATAGATGTAAGCTAGTGATAAGTGGCGGCCCTAGTGATAAGTGGGTTTGGAAATCAGGGTTGTAGTATAATCTCTGGTGTTAAGGAAAGGGGTCTGGAAAAGCGGGGTTGGAAAATTATTTGCTAATGAGCAAAATATTAGGAAAATCAGAGTTGTAACGCTAAGGGATCTGGTGGTAATAGATAGGGATTTTGAAAATTAAGGTCTTAAATTAAGAGCTCTGGTTATAAGAAAAGGCGTTCAGAGAATAAGTTCTAAATTAGGAAATGGTTGAATTGTCATTATTTGTTCTGAAAACCCTTTTTCGGAAAAATAATATATTTAGAAGATTATAATTTTGCTTCTATATTTAGGGTCTAATTTTGTAATGTTATTTTATTAAAATTGATAAATATAGATTAATTTAAACGCATCACGTTTAATAGAATTACTGAAGGCCAAGAATTAGTAGTAATTTAGGTTTACCAATATTTATAAATGCGTCTTAGCCATACAAAAACCTTTTAAGACAGATTCATTTAGGTTATGATTGTATCGATATCTATGAAAGGGAAAAATTGTATCTACAATAGAATTTTTCCAAAAAATATTTATAATAGGATTTCCATAATATACGAAAGTAAACCTTTAACTTAAAGTCTTCACTCTGCATTTAACGTTTCATATGACAAAAATAAACTGTAATTGTGAACTTACCTACTAAAGTTAAAAACAGGACTTCAAAACTTTAATACAAAAAGCGTGGCGTGTGCTCACCCCATTAATTATTATTGGCCAACAGTTTTAATATAGTATTTTCATCGCATGGTTGTAAAAGTAAAATGTTCTTCAAAATCTAATTAACATGTGCTTGCCAACATTTTAAGTCAATGGACAATAATCAAAGATTTTGAAAGAAAGTTTCAACCCCTGTTTAACCTATTTACGAAGATCTATCTTTAGTGGTTGTGTCTGTCCCAAAAGGAAACTTCGACCAAAATTCATGTTTCTAGTTTCACTAGTCCAGATTCTGCGATAAATTATGTCAATTAGGTCATATCCTTTTGTATATGAGTATAGATAGATAGAAAATTCTTTATTGTACACCACAAGTCACATTACAGAGTTAGAAGAGAACAAGAAGAAGTTTACAAATACAATGCACAATGAGTATAGTTATATGAAATAAAAATATTTTTTTTGGTCTCTAGCATTTTATGTATCGGTAACGTACCGGTATTCTTTCAAGCGGCATGTTCACAGATGTAAACAAAAGCACGGTGGTACATACCCGAAAAAACAATTTAAAACCTATAAAATTTATTATTAACAAATATTTCTAAGTATTTGAACGTTCGTTTCAATTCGTTATCGAAACTATTTTATAACACGTAAGTAGTCCAACAGATTACTCATAATGATTGCAACATTCACTTTCGTTTCATAGAGTTCACAGTCCTTTTAACAGTGCGCTGGCGCATAGAATGAGTTTGATATTTTAACGTGCAGGACTTAATTCCTATCATCATCATTCTACCGCTATCCTGGTTATATCCAAGACGTGCTTTGGAGTCCTGGATCTGCTTTCTAGTGTAACAGAATAGATAGACCAGAATATTTTTCTTTATAACGTGCATGCATTAATGTATCCTGATTTTATAAAGCTTAAGTGTTTGCTTGTTTAAATGCACCAATCTCTGAGGATAGCAGGCAGCTCGAGGAAATCCCTTTTGGGATTTCTTGCCTTGGATGTCATAGTATAACTCGAAACCCTATAACGCCCGAGGCAAATATGATGACCTGAATAAAAACTCGACTACTGCTATGTCCCGTATATAGTAGTAGTCGAGTTTTAAATCAGGCCTCTTCTCACTATGAGAAGAAGCCATTCTGGCCATAGTGAAGTAGGGGTTAACAGACTTCACATGTCTTCTGAAAACTTTATGGAGAAGTCTCAAACATTGTATTTCCTTTCATCGCAATTTTCTCTTTCTTCGTTTAAGAGTGATAATTAACAATTTAATGCGCACGTAACTTCGGAAAGTTATTGGTGCGCACCGTTGGTTAGTTCTCGAGAGCTTCTCCGGGTAATCTGTTGGTTTCTCGACTAGGCTATCGCTGCTCATTTGGGGTGATATTTTAGTATTTTCCAAGTCGCAGGACCTTTGCTCTTTTGATGAGATCTTCGCTTTGTCTCTTAGCGGCCCGACCCTATCGAGACCTTCTAACTAGTAACTGTATTCAACAAACTAGAGATCTAACTACAATACACTATGACAGAGAAAGCAATCTCTAGAACTTAGAGAAAACCTACACCACCGTATCGCATTTATAACCATAACGTTTACTTGAAAGCGCAGTTCATATTGTGTATTGTCACTTTTATTTATCTCCAAGCGGCACTTTAATCATGTGGCACTTTATAAGACTGGCTCGATCCACAATATTAACGATGAAATATAATAATAATAATATTCTCCCACATACACACATCACGATCTAGTCCCAAACTAAGCAGAGCTTGTACTATGGGTACTAGATAATGGATAAAAATACATATATACTTTTTTTTGTAAATACATACATATTATACATATAATATACATAGAAGGGTGCATAGGGTTCCCACCAAGAACTTAGGGTCGCAAGCCAAACTCACCTGCAAGTGGTGCACCTGCCGATCAACGAACGAGGCTCTGGAAAACAAAATATCCCGGTAAGCGGCAATAGGCTCGCCACCTATTACGTGGGCTCAAAACACTGGCGAAAAGTAGGCGTTTAATATGCCTCTGCCTACCCCTTCAGAGAAACAGGCGTGAGTCTATATATTATACATAGAAACACCCAGACCAAGACAAACATCCATGTTCGTGCTCACAAATGTTTGACTTGAGCGGGAATCGAACCCGCGACCTTCGGCGTAGCAGTCGCTTACACTCCCGCTGCGCCAACCGGTCGTCGACGAAATATGCGGCGATAGCTCAGTAGGAAGACCAACAGACTGTATGCAGAGTCCCAAATTCAAACCTGCACCTCTGAATCTGACATTTAAAGTATAGTGCGTATAGTCGCAATGATGACCAACATCCTATGACGTTTAACTAGTAAATACTGCGTTTAATCAAATAGATCTATACAAATATTATAAAGCTGAAGAGCTTGTTTGTATGTTTGGTTGCACACGTTAATCTCAGGAACTAGAGTTGGATTTGAATAATTCCTATTTATCTGATACATTTGATCTTGAAGCAATAGCTTAGTGAGCAAGCAGCAGTATTAAATTGTTTATTATCTCATGCTAAACGGTAAACGGAAATATCGTGACGATATCTACATTTTTGAAAATTCTCCATTTTCAAAGGAAATATTAAGTCTGCCCCGCACACTAGCGTGGTGGACTATAGACTAGCAGCTTAGGCCCTAACCCTACACATAGTCAGTAAAAGTAAAGTGGGTACGGACCTAGCAGTGGGATAATTCATATAAACCTAATGAGATAGTTTGAAAGTGTTACCTGCTTAGTCATCATCCTCTTAGCGTTATCGCAGTTTCAATCTGGGGTCCGTTTACTAATCTAACCGGATTTGGCTGAATATTAGCTTTTCCACGGAGCGACTGCCTGTCTGACCTCCGCAACCCGAAGGGATAGCGATATTCCATGGTTTAGACTAGTGTCAGTTTATTTAGAAGGTTCCTTACAAAGTTAACATGTAAAAACATTATACTGGCAGTTAAAAAGAGTGGCCACGAGTTTTATTGCCCGTTCTTTCTCGTGGTTCTACCTATTGCATTGCGAACGTGGCAGTAAATGTAGAATCATCTAGTAATTAACTTACATTTTTGACGTTCATAAGCGTCACTTTGTGGCCTAAATGAATAAATGATTTTGATTTTACTGACGCTCTGTAACGACTGTCAAAGATCTTCATGACAACCGGGACCGACGGCTTAACGTGCTCCCCGAGGCACGGGACAAGCGATAATTAACAATTCAATACGCACTCCGAAAAGACATTGGTGCGCGCCGTGGATTCGAACTCGATACCCTCTGCATGGCAGTCTGTTGGTATCTCCACTCAGCTATCGCTGCTTAGTATTGAAACATAATTATCTTGAATGAGTTATACAAGTTATTCAACATTATTATCAGTATCACGCTTGTATAACATACTCGTAACGTTCACAGTGAACTTAAACTTGCGTACAACCCGATTCATACATAAATGTATTACAGACATCCTTTGTAATATCCTGTCCATAATTAAACTCCTAATTAAAAACCTTTTGTGTTAAAATTGTTTATTATGAACGCATGACATTTAACTTGGTGAGTATGCGGTTTTTGGATATTAGTTTAATTAGATTTTTGATGATAGAGTGGTTTAAACGATCGCAGCAATGTAAAAAAAGCACGCGGTATCCCGGGTTCGATGTCTTCGCATGAGAAATATTTTAGGTCACTACCTTAAACTTGCCTAGACCTAAATGTCCGTGTGGTGACGGATTAAGAATACGGAATGTCACCACCCCATATCATCCCATGGGTGTCGTAAGAGCCGACAGAGGGAGCATATTGTGCAGAGAACAGCACTGTAAGAGAAGGAAAACTCGATACAAACCCTATACCAACCCGTTTGGCCAGCGTGGTGTAGTAGGCCAATTTCTAGTTTCAAAGGAGAGGCCTTGTCCAGCAGTGGACTGTTAAGGGCTAATGATGAGACCTAAATGTAGAGACTTGCCGTCGAGTATTTTCATAGGACTAGCTTCAAAATTGAAGAACTTACAAACCAACTATCAACCCGTATTTTACTGCCCGTGGAATATCGGAATTTCTTCCTTAGTGTATCATCATGTCAGCCTAGAGACGTCCACTGCTGGACATAGGCCTCCCCCAAGGTTCTGTATATCTGTGTCATAAAAGGATACACACACACGAAAAATAATAAAATTTCAGGTTTCTAGCTTCAGTAGTTTGTTTTTTTTTTATAGTCTCACGCCTTTTATCCCTGAAGGGGTAGGCAGAGGCGTAGGTAAGTACAAGAGATTTTTTATAAATGTATACTTAATTTACTGATTGCCTCCTTGGTCCAGTAGATAGCGTATGGGTCTGCTGATCGGCGGTCCCGTGTTCGATTCCCGGGTCGGGTGAAAATGTTACTGAGTTTTTCGAAATTCTCAGTAGCAGCACGGAGTCTGGTGATGTGTCCGGTAACGGCAATAGGCTCGACCCCTATTACGTGGGACCGAAAAATTTATTGGCGAAATCTGGGTGTAAAATTCCTGTGCCTACCCCTTCGGGGATAGAGGCGTGAGACTATAAATAAAATATACATGCATTCTTAATTGTATTCTGAAACACTTTCAAACTGCTTCGATCTATACATATACCTACTAACAAAAGTGCAAGGAATCCAAATCTCAAAAGAGAAATGAGTTCCTTCCAATTTGCCTGCAAGTTTCGGCATAGCCGACGTCCTGCAGATAGATAGCATTTCACCTTTCTTGTCTGGTTTCTTTTCACATAATATATGTATTTTATTCAGGCAGCGATAGCCTAGTGGAGATACCAACAGACTGCCATGCAGAGGGTATCGGGTTCGAATCCACGGCGCGCACCAATGACTTTTCTTTGACAATCGTTACAGGGCGTCAGTACCTTCTAAATAAACTGACACTAATCGATTTTAATGATGTAAACTGACACTAGTCTAAACCATGAAATGCTATCTGTTCAGGTTGCAGAGGTCAGACAGGCAGTCGCTCCGTGGAAAAGCTAATATTCAGCCAAATCCGGTTACACTAGTAAGCGGACCCTAGATTGAAACTGGGATAACGCTAAGAGGAGGATGATGATTCTAAATTAAACCAGCTATGAACAGAAAATAATACATAACAATTTAAGCCGGCAATTTCCTCAATAGGCAGCGGTCAACGTGTGCAACAGTGTAGCTGTGTGCAATATACCTAGTTGTGCAAGTGTGCGCCCCCGATTCACACTATGGACAACCGACACGGACCTGCCTAAATACATGCTTAAACATATACACATATAATACGTTAATGTATTAGATTGTCTAATATAGTGGCAATATTTTTTTACATACATATACTCACGCCTTTTTCCCGTCGGGGCACTATCCTTACAAACCTCACGCGCTTCCTCTACACTCATTACTCTTTTCATACATGCTCGCTGGTTTTGGGTACTTCGGACCCTTTCGTTTAAATGTTTTTAGGGTTCCGTACCTAAAAGGTAAAAAACGGGACCCTATTACTAAGCCTCCGCTGTCTGTCTGTCTGTCCGTCTGTCTGTCTGTCACCAGGCTGTATCTCATAAACCGTGATAGCTAGAGAGCTGAAATTTTCACGTATCATGTATTTCGGTTGCCGCTATAACAACAAATACAAAAAATAAAAAAATGAAATTTTTAATATATAAAAGGGGGTCCCATACAAAAAACGTGTATCTTTTCGTATTTTTGCTCGAAATTACTAACTGTAACAGATAGACGCTTTAAATTTTCACAGAATATGTAGTTGTATATTACCATTCAAAATAAATAATTAAATAAAACAAAGTAAATAATAAAGGGGGGCTCCCATACAACAAACGTAATTTTTAAGCAATTTGTTACTCGATCTTAATGAACAGGTAGAAACTTAAAAAGTATTTAAGTATACATACAACGAAAGTGATTTTGTTTCATAGATGATGGTACGGAAACCTTCGTGCGCGAGTCCGACTCGCACTTGCCCAATTTTTTCATGATTCTAAAACCAAGTAACCTAGCCAATAGTAAGCATAAATCCTGGCTGAAATAACGAACATACACTTACTTGTATAAATGCCTTTCGCAGTCTACTAGACACAGGCCTCCTTTAATTTGCATTACAATAAACATAATAGAATTGTATGTCAATAAAAGGATTTGGCCTACTAAACCACGCTGGGCAGATGGGCTGCATTCCGTCTCTTCCCAAAGATATATTTTTTTAATAGTCTCACGCCTGTATCCCCGAAGAGGTAGGCAGAGGTGTAAATATTACACCCACATTTCGCCATGAATTTTTAGGTCCCACGTAGTAGGGGGCGAGCCTATTGCCGTTACCGGGCACATCACAGACTCCGGGCTGCTATTGAGTATTCGGAAAAACCCAGTAACACTTTTGCCCGACCCGGGAATCGAACCCAAGACCTCCGATCAGCAGTCGCATACGCTATTCACTGGACCACGGTGGCAGTTTTTCTTCATATATTTTCTTCAGTCGCGATAACGATAACCACGCAACGAAATGGGGTGACACTTTGCATTCTTAATCCGTGAACACACGGAAAAATATGAAGTTATTATAAATGCGTAAGCATATAAGAGAAATTGAAAGGTTATAATCATTGTGCAGTCTCAGGTTCAAACTCATGCCACGCACCACTGAAGTTTTGCAATCATTTGCGGAGAGTGTTAACAGTGCAACTGACACTGTCCTGTGCCGAATCACTCTCCAATCTTGTAGAAAATGCCATGCCATAAGATTGTAAGGGAATAGTAAGTGCACTTGTACACCCACGTAGTTAGCTAGACTTAACCAACTTCTTGACCCACCTTTGAATACTTGTCATAGAAACTCGAACCTTCCTTATGTGTAGTTGTTTACGCTATCGCTGAAACATCGAGGCAAAGAAAAATCCAACGAAATAATAATACGTATAACTACCAAAATAAGACACAAAATCAAGAAAACAACAATTAATTACACGGATGGTGTAGTGGTTTATGCGGTCTGCACATTGCGTGCGCCGCTTGCCATTGCGCTGCGTGGATTCGATTCCCACACAAAACAACACTTTGTGTGATCGAAAAATTTTTCTTTCGAGTCTAGGTGTTCTTTGACACGGGGGATATTAGATTTTTGTCTAGTGCGAGAGTTGTCTGTTAGTAGAAAAAATAAATGTTTAAATAATAATAACTATTTTAAATTTTTAAAGATTTCACAATAAACATAGCAATAAAGAAATATATTATAATTTTAAAATAATTAGCCATGTCTAATTATTTTTAAATAGTTTGCAATCGTAAGAATATCATTAGTTATAACAATAAGGGTCGGCGCAAACGGGCCAGCGACCACAGCCAGCATGTGCGGCGCGTCTATACAAAATATTTGAAAAAAGGGGGTTAAGTGGCTGTCGCTGACCACCACAGTGGCTGTGGTCGGTGGCCTGTTGGCGCCGACCCTAACTTCTATGTTTGTGGTTATCGCGGAAACGACTCAGTACTCTACACAGCTTTAATTATGGTAACAAAATGAACGTTATTTTAATTTTTACTAAGTTTTACCAATTATCTGGTAGAATGGCATGCAAAAAAACTTTTCTTTTGTTCTGTATTATTTAATTGTACGTAAAATAATAGTTGTTATGATAATTTTGTTAAATTCACTAAACAGATATTTTGTACTTAGCTAAACGATGGAAAACTACGGGAGAAGATTTAAAGACGTCAAACTAATTTTATGTTTATCTGGCAATGATCAAGGCATACCTTAATTGATTAATCACCTAAAACATTGTAACTTGTCAATGTCAAACCTTAATTACTTAATTTGTCAAATCTTATATTTCCTTCCAGTTTCTAGTTAAAATATACCAATAAGTAGGTAGTAAAAAAATCGGATCTATTTATTCTTCCTTTGTATGTTTTATAACGTATTCTTCGGCTTTTGAAATAACCATTTCACATCCATCTATTCAAGGTCCACATTTTAGTACAGGAACATACTGGAAAATTATCACGTCTCGGCAAGTTACATACACATACATAGACTCACGCTTATTTCCCCGAAGGGGTAGGCAGAGGCATATTAAACGCCCACTTTTCGCCAGTGTTTTGATCACACGTACTAGGTGGCGAGCCTATTGCCGCTTATCGGGATATTTTGTTTGCCAGAGCCTCGTCCGTTGATCGGCAGGTGCACCACTTGCAGGTGAGGTTGGCTTGGGACCCTAAGTTCTTGGTGGGAACCCTATGCACGCTCACGTCTCGGCAAGTTGATTATACATTATCTAACTCTACGTAAAGTAGATACTCACGTATGTCGGCAAACAGGTAGAACGCATTACATAGGAGTGACGATCAGCATATCAATGTGCCGGCACTTAGACAATGCCAATGCCGGTCACTGCACTCAGCCAATATGCATGCGAATTGAACTTTATCCAAACTCCATACATGAACGGCTTTGTATGAATGCTTAGGTACTTTTCCGATAACTTGTATGTATGTTAAGATGCTTCCTGATGTCGGTAAAGTGATCCCGAATAATGGAATTTGAAATAGGAGTTCTGAGCTTATTTATAATAATAACTAGCTTCCAAGTTTTTTAAGACTAGCTGTACACTGCGGTTCCACCTACGTTGTTTTTCATACCTCGACCACTGCGCCATATACCTAATGGGCCAGCTTTTGCATATTTTTTAAGAGATTAGTATTATTTATAGATTTTGAAATTAGTATTTGCATCAACTATTTGATGCCTATTAGATAGTCCTCTTAGACGAACCATGTGATTTGACACCACCTGTACAGGAATATTTGAACCTTATAAGTAGCGATCACTGAACCTGCGCCAGGCTTTGAGTTAAAATTGGTATGTCTGTTACAGATGAGCAGTACTACTCGATGCCAGAGCTGTTCTCTCTGGACGAGTGGGCTGGATGCGGCGCGATGGGAGGTGCCTACTGCGTTGGCAGCTTCGAGCTGACGCCAGAGCAGACGCGGGAGGGACACCAGCTGTATGACATGATGAAGGTAAGGGTATACGGATATAAGTGAAACAGAAGAACCTCCGTGCCTCAAGCCAAAAGTTAAAAGACAAAAAATATCACTTAGGTCGATGTGACGCTTATGGCAGTCAAATAAACAAAGTTAGTTAGTAAAAGATTCCGGAGGGGCCCGTGGCACAGTGGCGACCGCTCAAATCAAGCGATTCGCAAGGTTAAGCGCGTTCGTCACCGTCTTGTTTATAGATGGGTGACCGGCCACGAGAAGTCACACCCCTCCGTGCCTCGGAGAGCACGTTAAGCCGTCGGTCCCGGCTGTCATCAGAAGATCTTTGACAGTCGTTAGAGGCATCCGTACCCTCATATATCTAGTCTAAACCATAGAATATGGCTATCCCTTCGGGTTGCGGAGGTCAGACGGCAGTCGCTCTGTAGAAAAGCTAATATTCAGTCAAATCTGGTTAGACTAGAAAGCGGACCCCGGGCTCCAGGACGAGGGTCCTGAATGCAACCGGGATAAAGCTAGGAGGAGGATGATGATGAGTTAGTAAAAGATTCCAGATTTACATTTAGTTTCATGTTCTAAATTTACATTTATTTTAGTTCTATGCCATACTAAATCTACTGCTCGTCCAGAGAAGTCCCACTGACGGAATAGTAGCGTAAATTAGGCGAACTTCTGATCGGGACCGGTTACGAACAGCTGATATTTATTTCGGATATCCGGTAGTTAAAGTTACGCCGTTTCTCTTGTGGCACAGAGTAGAAACTATTATATCCATTTTTACATAATTTTATCCCACCATTTTTGACATCGGAACAAAACAGCAGGCTTGTTAAAAAATATCCGCCTATTGTTACGTGAACAGGCTTACAGTTAAAATTATCTTTATAATCTAATTACTCTTATTATGTAAACCATTTTGCAACCCAACAAATCCTTTCTGCCTGCGAGATATTCTAGACCGCCGTTACATAACTGCTTACTATAAAATTATGTGTTGTTTAATTTATTCATAATATGAATAATTTCCGCAATCACTTGAGTAAGAAGTTTTTGTTTAATTAGTGGCCAGAGGAGCGTGTGACTTTCACTATGTTATATTATAATTATTATAGTAATCGTCACGGTTTTCTTGGTCTAAGGGTCAGACCATGGAAAAGTAGGTTGAAATGTATATCATAACTTTCTAGGTTAGCTTGAGCCACAACCTTACTTGCATAGAGATTGATTTCTTCTTTATGCAGGTATTGACAAAGCAGCATATGGATTAACTTATACAATTTGGCGTTATAACATACAACAAATAATTTATTCGAATATAAATTTCTAATGTACTAACCATTATTTATTTTTAACAATGACTGTTATAATATTTATTATTAAAATAGGCCTGTCGGTTCAGCAATAGCCGCATATATTCGAGAGTTATCCGTCCTACTTCACACTGTAGTAAAATGCTATACAAATATGAACTTTATTTTCCTAATAACATAAACAAATTTTACTCACTTTAAAATATAACAACTAACAAATACAACATTTCATATTAGTGTGCACTTCGTCTCGCGTTCGTATTGGATATAAAATAATATAATATATATTATAACAGTTAAAAACACCAGTTAGAAAAATATAATATAACGTATAATGCATTATAAAAATACAACCGTTATGCCTACCACTATTAACTCATCAACTGTCGATGCACTGATCAGTGCAAGACGATAGATTTTCCATTGTGTCTTGAGTGTGCGGTGATCAATTCACACACGGGAGAAAAGTTTGTGTGATCAACAAATTGATGTTTTGAGTCAGGATGTGTTTGGAGTTTGTTGAATATTTATTTTATTATTTATTTTTTTATAGACTCACGCCTGTATCCCCGAAGGGGTAGGCAGAGATATAATATTACACCCACATTTCACCATGAATTTTTAGGCCCTACGTACTAGGAGGCGAGCCTATTGCCGTACCGGGCACATTACCAGAATCGGTGCTGCTACTGAGAATTGCCTAACGGAAAAACCCAATAACACTTTGCCCGACACGGGAATCGAACCCGTGACCTCCCAATCCCACGCGCACATTTATGCCGCGAGACCAACGAGGCAGTCAGCAGCAGTTTGCAGCAGTTTGTTGAATAAATGTATGTAATATCCCAAGCAACACAGCATTAATTCTTTCGCAACTCAATGTGCCATGGCTTAGATCTGTATCAATATATTCAAAGGCCTTGACTTCGCAAAACGACTGTCAAAGATCTTCATCACAAACGGAGCGCATTCGAAATACCATAAGCATTAGTTTCCATGTTACCTAAGATACTCTGGTGCCTAATCACCTGAAAGACGGTGCAGCAACAAAATCCAGTTCGTCGCGTCAATGCTACGGTTATTCTGTAAATTCGCTTCGGTATCATATCGCAACAAACGCTTTCTCATCTCCACAACGATTATTTAACTGAACGGATGACTAACGTACCAAATCAGGCTGTATAGCAAAGGATAAAAAGAATCTTCATCACTCTAAGTTAAATGGTAGACAAGCCTAACGCATTAAGATCCTCTTGTTACTACATTGCTGTAGTGCATATAAAGTACGTAGTAAAACAAATAAAATAGATGTCGTTGGTCCACACAATTTAACAGCGATAGTCTAGTAGTGAAATTAACAGCTTCACAGAAGGTATCGGGTTTAACTCCCGGCGCTCACCACCTTTATCCATGAAGCATTAGTAACATTAACTCTTGTCAAATATTTTTGACAAGAAATAATAACATTAATTCTTGTCAAAAATATGAACTCAATCTGTCAAAAGAAAACAGAATGTCACAACATGGTCACAATAATTATACTTATCTCAAAGAAAACGCATCATTTTTCTCAACAGGGTCAAAAGAGCCATTGAAAATAAATGACGTCCATTCACGACACTTCAAAATGCATTAGACACACATACCTACACACGCACACACACAAAGACTCTTATAACTTTGTAAACAGATAGTTTGTTATCGCTGTCACAGTTTGATGTATTCATTCACAGCGTTTGAGCTCGCCATTTGAGAAGCAGGCTGCGTGTCAACCAAATAAATGAGATTCAGTTCAGCTATGCACCCAAATTTTATTGTGACTACGCCTTCGCCCGCGTCTTGGTCCGCGTGAGGTCGATTTATCGAAACTGCATCCACGGCATTGTCTGTATAGAGTCGGTTCCGTACGATCTAATACAGTGTTGCCTTTAGTCTTTAGTCCTTTTAGTTGTATTTGGAGGCTAAGCCCTCGGATGAATTTTTCGAAATCCTCTCAGCTCTAGCATATCTACGGTAGATACAGTTGTACTGTTTTGGAAATTAATTTGTCAACATGACGTCTTCTTGACGTGACTTTCGACATGACAGTGAAACAGTGAGAGTGAGTTATGGATGGTATGTAATGTTTGTGAAGAGCTGTTTGTGTCGCTGTTAACCTTCGGTAGACATGTTTTGTATTATTTATTTTGTTGTTTGATGACACATAATAAATAAACATTATTTATCGTGTTTTTTTTTATTATAAGCATTTGACTATGTTCTTTGGAATAGTAGTGTTAAATCACTGATTGAATTGTAAATTATCGTTTGCTCCGTGCGAAGAGGTTTGTTAGTTTGAATGCGCTAATCCCAAGAATTACCGAAACCAATTTGAATGACTCATTTTGTTTTGAATAGCCCATCTATCGAGGAAGGCTACATGCTATATATAATCACGCTATAAGACACAGGTGCGGACCAGTATCCCTAAATAACTCGGGTGTAACAACGCTCAGCTAGCTTTCGAAAAAACTCTAAATAAGCAAATCTTTTTATTTATCTACACTCTTGAATCAAACGACACAATGTCTAGCTTACGTAATTGATTGATGGTTTCAACATTGAACTCTACGGCTGACATAACAGTCAAATCGTTGCTATCTCTGTATTTCTCACGTTTTATTTAATCGTGAATGTAGTCAGTTACTGCTCAAATGACTTGTCGGGCAGTCCAGTGGTTGTGTAGGTCGTTGTTAGAGTTGATGCGAAGGTGACGGGTTCGATAGCCGTTCAAGTCAAACATTTATGTGGGTGAAAATGGATGTCTATCTTGGTTTGGATGTTTCTATGTATCTTCTTTATATACAAAAGAAAGTCGTGTTAGTTACACTATTTATAACTCAAGAACGGCTGAACCGATTTGGCTGAAAATTGGTAGGGAGGTAGATTAGAACCAGGAAAAATACATAGGATACAATTAATTGCAGAAATTAGACTGGGAGGAATTGTAGGGAGGAGGGTCGAAGTTCGTAGGGACAATTAATCTACCTATTGAATGAAACAACGCATGCGCAGGAAAAGTACCAGGGGAGCATAAAGCTAGAGATTTTTTTTATTTTCTTTTATTACATCCTGCCAGCTTTAATATTATTATATCTCATTGTCGCTTAGGATATTGAAAAGTACCAGGGTAGCATCAATACTTGCATCAATGCATATCATTATATCGGCATAAAGTGGCTGTGACATACGGATAGACTGACAGACATTGCACGTCTAACGATGAAGGAGTTTTGTGTTACCCCGAATTTAACGTGAGGGAAGCCGCGGGCAAAAGCTAGTAGTATATAATTATGTATTTACATAGGTCGAACGCACAGAGAGCCTTTGAGAGTTTTAAGCTAGAATGTGATGGAACACCTACTATAGCGCCTCTATAAGTTCACAATTGAGTCATCATCATCGCCCTAGCGTTATCCCGGTTGCATCGAAGACTTAGGCCGCGCGCACTTTGGACACGAATTCGTATCGTACAGTATACGTACGATCGTGGTCGTACGAATTGAGTGCGCACACTGTATAAGTTTTTATTAGTCAAATGAGCATTTTTTTATGTTAAAACGTACGAATGTGTTTTAAAATCCCAACAAGTTCGGATTAGTTTCGGACGTCTGAACTACACGTACGCACACGCACGACTAACTCGCACCCAGTCTGCGCGCTCCCATAGTATTTAGAATATCGGGATTGTTCGTACGTGTTTGTACGTGCCCGCACGAGTAAAATTCGTACGAAAACGTGTCCAAAGTGCGCGCGGCCTTACACGCCTTTGAGTCCGAGGTCCGCTCACTGGTCTGTTCACAATTGAGTACAGTCACGAATTAACCGCAGCTGATCTAGAAATGTGGCTACGCGTATCGATACTAATAATTCTGGCTTAAATCAACCATCGGGCCTACAGAACTCTCGATTTTTAATCTAACGGTTAAAACTACTTACACATTTATATAGTACTAGAGTAGTCCGCATTTAACGGCTTCTGCTCGATCCCGCTTTCAGCTTCTCGCGCCGAATAGTTTTGGCCTTGTCCGTCAGTCAGTCAGTAAAGCAAGAATTTTAAATATACAGATGTTAAATGCTCAAGTAAAATGTTAAAATACTTCGTGCGATTTTATCACTGTTTTGTTTACAACTTTTTATAGTGGAAGTGGTAAGAATTTCACTTTCGCTGACGACTTTTTTGTTGTTTTTCAGCCGCTATGATCACGGGTAGAGCAATATTATGATTGTGTCTTTGTTTTCTTTTTTATCGTAACTGTTTACAAAATGGATGGCATAGTGGTATGAGCGGCTGCTGTTATGTGCTGCGACGAGTGCTGTTGGTTAGATCCCTGCACAGAGCAATACGTATTTCGTGTGATCTACAAATTGTTTTGAGATGGGTATGATTGTCTTTGAGAGTGATTCTGTGTGTCTGTTACTTGAAAGCTTGCAAATTATTTATATCAATAGAATTGAATGCATGAAAATGCCCCGCGATGCGACTTGCTTTTAAAAATAATTTAGTTACCTATTGCAATTTTCTATTCCTATGCGGGATGAGGCCAGGCAATTCTACGATTTTGAACGAAGGTGCATGCAATATTGATCAGCAGTGCAATCGGAATACTGGCCATATAAACCTAACAAGTATTATCTATCGAACGTTTCTCGACCCAAAATCTGAACGCAAATCGCCCGTTCACCTGACCTGCCACAACGTTACCTAATACACCCATCGTCAATCAAAAACCAACCTAAATCATAACTTTACATAGCACAAATTCGCACAACATATTCACGTAAACAATGTACTAAATATATAAAATTATTAGTACCAGTGGTTAGAAGCGGTAGTGAAAGGTGCTGGGAGGTGAGGTAGCCCTAGCCGGGGGGAGGGGGAGGTCAATGACCCGCTCACGTGGATGACCGGTGAGTTGGAGGTTCACCTTGGAACAAAGTTTGGTGAATAGATTGACAGAAGTGATGATATGGGGAGTAGTTATTTGGGATAATAGGCTTTTATTTCTGGTCAAGGTTTTCCTTATAAAAGTGTAATCTCTAGGTACACCACTTGTAATAGGTATAAAGTTTGAGTAGAAGTTTCAGCCTTTTTATGATGAGCTGATTTAAAGCGCTTGTGTATCAGAAGACTAGACGTAATTTAAAAAAAAATATTGTTGCGTGCCAGGGTTGGTGAACAAATAAATATAAAATTATTTATACATACATTTACTGACCTACATAGTAACCTGTAAACATTTGCGAAGTTGGCGTTAAAAGTGTATATAGAGTAATTTAAACTGCCTCGTTGGTCTCGCGGCATAAATGTGTGATTGGGAGGTCTCGGGTTCGATTCCCGGGTCGGGCAAAGTGTTATTGGGTTTTTCTGTTAAGAAATTCTCAGTAGCAGCACGGAGTCTGGTAATGTGCCCGGTAAGGCAATAGGCTCGCCCCCTATTACGTGGGACCTAAAAATTCATGGCGAAATGTGGGTGTAATATTATACCTCTGCCTACCCCTTCGGGGATACAGGCGTGAGTCTATAAATAAAAAAATAAAAAAAATAGGCTGAATTGAAAAGTGTTAACCAGAGGACCAATTCTCCTAAATAAATTTTCTCAAAATGCAGTTTCGATCTAATGTCAGTGTCATACTCATGTCACAAATGGTATTCTCCTAAATTAACTGATATTTTAATGTTTTTGGAATGTTATCGTGACTAGATCGTAAATTGAAAAACGTGTCAACGCCGAATTACCTATATGTAGAAGTTAAATTAGACGATAATGACATTAAATTAGCAGATTTCCGAATCTGAGTCAATTCAAAATCTAATATCATTTCGTTCAAAATATAGTTTATATATTTATAAACGCATATAAAATACGATGCATAAAATGCTTCAGGTTGTAGATATCCAAGATTTTTTCCGTATAGTCCGGGTGCCGTTTTGTAGTCTAACCAGATATACCGCTACTCCTCTATAACAAAAAGGGATAGCGGTATTTCGTGGCATAGACCAGTGTGTGTATAGTATCTTATACCTACTATCTTATACTAATATATAAAGCTGAAGAGTGTGTTTGTTTGTTTGGTTGGACGCGCTAATCTCAGGAACTGCTGGTCCGATTTGAAAAATTCTTTCAGTATTAGATAGCCCATTTATCGAGGAAGGCTTTAGGCTATATAACATCACGCTATGAGCGACGGGAGCGGAGCAGCAGCCTTAAATAACGCGGGTGTAATCGCGGGCATCGTCTAGTAATATATAAAGCTAAAGAGTTTGTTTGTTTGGTTGAACGTGTTAGCACGTTCAACCAAACAAACAAACTCTTTCAAATCGGACCGAGTAGTTCCTGAGATTAGTCTCAGGAACTACTCGGTCCGATTTGAAAAAAGTTTCAGTGTTAGATAGCCCATTTATCGTTGAAGGCTATAGGCTATATAACATCGCGCTAAGAGCGACGGAAGCGGAGCAGTAGCCTTAAATAACGCGGGTGTAACCGCGGGCATCCATCCATCCATCTAGTATTTAATATACTGACTCTCAGTAACGGCTGTCACAGATTTACCTGACTTGTCGGTGGCATAACGTACTCCCTGAGACACGGCAAGAATTAACAATTTTTATGCATATAGCCTCAAAAAGACTGTGCTGGAAATTTGACCCGATACCCTGTGCCTGACAACCATTGGTATCTCCACTTAGTTATCGCTACCTTTCAAAAAAGTAGATCATTGGTGTACACCGTTAGTCTGAGCCCTCACTTTCTGTAGGGCAATCTATTGGTACTTCTACTAACGGCCATTTTCAATATTCGATCCATACATGGATTTTGAGATCCGAGATTCGTGTTTGACATATTTTGTATGGAGCTTATGTCAAAAACGAATCCAAAATCTACAGATCTATCTATAGATTGAATAATGAATTCCGTAGTAGGTCTCACCGTCCCCTATCACTGCCTCGGATGGGCACAAGCTTTTCCTCGCTGAAAAATACACTGGGCATGACATACCACCCAAGACACATCTTGTAGATAGCTTGCAGAGATTAAAAAAAAAGTTATGGATCACGCATACCTTTTTTTTATGGTAATAGGCGGCAAACGAGCAGACGCATTGCCTGATGGTAAGCAATTACCGCCGCCCATGGACGCAAGCAACACCACAGGAGTCACAAGTGCGTTGCCGCTCCTTGGGGTTGGGAAAAGGGATAGGATGAGGAGTGGGATGAGGGAGAAGGAATAGGGGATAGGGCCTCCGGCACTCTCACTCACCGAACGAAACGCAACAATTTAGGTACTGTTACTTTACGTCGATTTTCTGTGAGAGGGTAGTACTTCCCCGGTCGAGCCGGCCCATTCATGCTGAAATCAGCAAGGCTCTACTACCTTTAAAACTTACTTTTACCTACTTTTGATCCATGCGGAGCCTGAAACCACAACGCTCACCGCATCATAAATTCGCAGACATAGATATCCGAAAGTAACGCATTCACTGCATAGCAACATTGTGAGTGTCACCGCCTGCCAATATATTAATATGACACATAACAAATGCCGTTGCCAAGCAAACACAATGTGGTACATATGGTATTAATCTTATACTAATATATAAAGCTGAAGAGTTTGTTTGTTTGATTGATCGCGCTAATCTCAGGAACTACTGGTCCGATTTGAAGAAAAATTCAGTGTTAGATAGCCCATTTATCGAGGAAGGCTATATAACATCACGCTATGAGTGACGGGAGCGGAGCAGTAGCCTTAGATAACGCGAGTGCAACCGCGGGCATCCTATAGTTGTCTATATAAAATTGTTACGTTACTAACTGACTTACAGACAACATACAGCCAAAACTATTGCGCGCAAGAAGTTGCAATTTGGCATATATGCTCCTTGGTGACCGTAGAGGTGCACTAAGATGAACGGTGCGTGCGTAGCTATGGGCATCACATAACATACATAACTTCACGCCTTTTATCCCTGAAGGGGTAGGCAGAGGTGTATTACACACCCACACTTCGCCAGTTAGGTTTCGGTCCCAATGTAATAGGGGCGAGCCTATTGCCATCTACCGGGCGTATTGTTAAGCGAGCGACAATTAACATTTATAATACACACATAACTTCGAAAAGTCAGAGGTGTGTGCCCGGGGGTACCTGGGGATTGAACCCGAGACCATCGTCTCGGCAGTCCGTTACGCACACCACTGCATCCTCAGGTATCAATAAGACACATAACAAATTCCGTTGCTAAGCAACTGTATGAAGCGGTGACAAGTACAGCCAATGAATACAGATGGTACAGGCCAATATTTGCATAAAACAGTGCACGTTTTTTCCGTCAATGCGGGGGGCATCCCCGATATATTCAAACACTTCGGTAATTACGACATACCTATCTACGTTGTCTTATATTTGATTATAATCGGTTGACTTAAGATAAGTAAATAATAGAGTAATAATACTCGTATATGTACATTAAAGAAAAAGACAAATATCACCTCAGTCTGCCGTGACCATGAATCCTGTAAAGAATTCTGCGGCTAGTATATAACTTAAAAATGTAGTTTCTAGATATTTCGGTTTAAATGTAATAACTTAGTGAAACCAATATATCCCGATAAAATCCGTAAACTGTAGGTTAATTTCAATAATAATATAATGTTTATTTATTTTTTTATACCTATTGAATTCTTGCGT
This sequence comes from Euclidia mi, assembly GCA_944739405.2. Taxonomy (NCBI): domain Eukaryota; kingdom Metazoa; phylum Arthropoda; class Insecta; order Lepidoptera; family Erebidae; genus Euclidia; species Euclidia mi. The sequence continues at coordinate 44,744,509 of OX123201.2, forward strand.
TACTGTCTGACAATTTAATATGCACTAAACTTCGAAAAGTACATAATTGTTGCGTGCCATGGATTCGAACCCGAGTCTCTGCGTAGCAGTCCGTCGGTTACTCCACTAGCCTACCGCTGCTAGGCTTTTTTTTTAATTATAATCACTAGTATAGTAAAAAAAAGGTTTTTTATACCACTATTCATAAATAGTACGTTGTGCTTACTTTTATCCGGACTTGATTGTTTCTTCACAAAAAAAAAATATATTTGCATGAATATTTGTATAAATGTATTTATGCAAAATACAACAAATTCTAAAACATATTTTCCTGATTCTAATTCAGATATTAGACAATAATATGGTAAACAAATCGGCGTTATGTTAGTGACCTTACGTTGGTTGCCCCACAACCGGCGGCAAACATGGTTGCGCAACCTTTATCTAAAACTCGGCAGTAGCCAGCTAAACCTGCCCAGTAGGTTGAGCAACCGACTGGTGGATAGGAACTGTGCTAATAGCTATATTTAGGACATTAGTAATCAGTTCTAGTTGAAATATATTCGTTTTAATGATTAAGTAAGATGTGGAGAAATATATTTCTAGAGAAAAACTAGTGTTGTCTTGATTTATGCCTGTAATAGAAAGAAATGTAAAAATATATGATTAAAAAACAAACATTTTTTTTTGTTTTTAATGGTAATAGGCGGCAAACGAGCAGACGCATTGCCTGATGGTAAGCAATTACCGCCGCCCATGGACACAAGCAACACCACAGGGGTCACAAGTGCGTTGCCGCCCCTTGGGGTTGGGAAAAGGGATAGGATGACGAGTGGGATCAGGGAGAAGGAACCGAACGAAACGCAACAGTTTAGGTACTGTTACTTTACGTCGATTTTCTGTGAGAGGGTAGTACTTCCCCGGTCGAGCCGGCCCATTCATGCTGAAATCAGCAAGGCTCATATGACTATTTTTCCAAGTCCTTTTTTTCTTCTATTACCAGGATACCTTAGGATTATTGGACTGCTTAGATTGTTTGTGTGTCCCCATTTAGTACAACTCAAAAATCGTATTTCTATCAATCTTAAGTTTCGTCTCTGCCCTTGAAAGACTGAAACACAATTGTTTTTTTGAAATTTGCCATCAGCAGCAGCATAAGTTCGTGTGGTGACGGATTAAGAATACGGCATGTCACCACCCCATATCATCCCATGGGTGTCGTAAGAGCCGACAGAGGGAGCATATTATGCAGAGAACAGCACTGTAAGAGAAGGAAAGCTTGATACAAACCCTATACCAACCCGTTTGGCCAGCGTGGTATAGTAGGCCAATTCCTCCTTTCAAAGGAGAGGCCTAATCCAGCAGTGGACTGTTTAAGGCTAATGATGCCATCAGCAGAGACAAAACCCGATGATTAATTAGCTGTATCAACATTTTTCTTGCAACTTCAGCTTCAGCCTTGCGTAGTCTACTGTTGGTTAAAGGACTTTCAAATAGCATTATAAGTCACAAGGAGGATTTAGTCTGCTTTGTATTTCATGACTGCCTTCCTGGTCCAGTGGATAGAGTATGCGACTGCTGATCGGATGTCCTGGGTTCGATTCCCTGGTCGGGTAAAAGTGTTACTGGGTTTTTCCGAATTCTCAGTAGCAATACGGAGTTTGGTGATGTGCCCGGTAACGGCAATAGGCTCGCCCCCTATTACGTTGGACCTAAAAATTCATGGCGCAATGTGGGTGTAATATTACACCTCTGCCTACCCCTTCGGGGTATAAAAATGTATTTAATGTCGAGGTTTCCTTCCTTCCTACTATTTGCACCGTATATTTTCCTTAGTCACCTTTATGACACCCACAGTATGAAATGGCGTATTGATACTTATTATTATTCTTAATCCGTCACCATATGTAGTTTGACATGTAATACAGTACCGAATATAGACTCCAATAGCTTGTTCATCCTACATTTGTTGTTGGAAAGTGACGATGTCGGTCAGTAGACTGTTGTATTAGCACGTTGCAAACAATAAAAACACTTATTAGAAATTGCTATATGTATACTGTAGCAAGTTTAATGTTTATAAATAGACTAGCCTGTTGTTCTAGCGGGTGTTTAGGTGCTAAGTTTGGGGCAATGGATTGGAATTTGTGTGATGAACACAATTATCTGCTCTGTGTATGTGTATGTAGTTTATAAAAATTTAGTATGTTTATCAGTTAAAGTAGTTTATATAAGTGCTCTGCATAGTTTGGGCCAGGTTACTGTGCGTGAGTGTGAGTGTCTGTCCTAGGCTAAAGAATATTACCTATTAATAGTAAAGGCTCACATATATTATTATAAGAGACTACAGGACGCCAGCAGCTACGCCTGCATTTTTTTTAAATTTACCCGTTTTGGCCGATCCCGTGGGAATTTCGGAAAATCCCTTCTTAGTGCACCGCTATGGTCCCCAAGGAACATACATGCCAAATTTCAGCTTCCTGCACCCAATAGTTTCGGCAGTAGCGTGTCTGTCAGTCAGTAAGTAACGCAAGGATTTTATATATTAAGATATTGAGCTCGCGGCTACTGCTATCTGAGGCTTGTGATTGCCTCGTTGGTCTCGCGGCATAAATGTGCGCGTGGTATTGGGAGATCTCGAGTTCGATTCCCGGGTCGGGCAAAGTGTTATTGGGTTTTTCCGTTAGGAAATTCTCAGTAGCAGCACGGAGTCTGGTAATGTGCTCGGTACGACAATAGGCTCGCCCCCTATTACGTGGGACTAAAATAAATCTGGCGAAAAGTGGGTGTAGCAATATACCTCTGCCTATCTCTTCGGGGATATAGGCGTGAGACATGTATGTATGTTAAAATATTTTGCAAATGCAAATCAACACCCTGTATATACAGTTTCAATTCATCAACTTTTTCCGGTGCTTAAGTTGTACATCTGTGACACAAATCACAGCTACAAAGCAGCAATAAGAACAATCTTCAATTATATACACGAAGTAAATACACAATAGTCACTTTTTAAGATGGGGAAAATTCAACATTAAATGAAGTAGTGGTGTAGAAGGCCAAAATACTCCTATTGAATTAAAAGAATATTGTGACGCAAATAAGCAGACATGGCAGGAAATGCCGTGGCGGGAGAGTAGCGGACTATCACGCCGAACGTCTTGGGTTCGATTCCCGTCAAGTTGTTTTTAAGTCTAACATTTGTGTGCGTGAACATGGATGTTTAATAATAATAATAAAAATATTCTACCACATACACGCATCACCATCTAGTCCCAAGCTAAGCAGGCTAAGCAGAGCTTGTGTTATGGGTACTAGATAATGGATAAACATACATACATATATACTTTTTTTTGTAAATACATACATACTATACATGGAAACACCCAGACCAAGACAAACATCCATGTTCATGCACACAAAAAAGAAAGTCAAACGACTTGAGCGGGAATCGAACCCGCAATCTTCGGCGTTGCAGTCGCTTACACTCCCGCTGCGCCAACCGGTCGTCAAACCGGTGTTTGTATTGCTGCTTCTAAAAAACATATAGGTAATAGTATATATATATCCATTGTCTAGTACCCATAGTACAATCTCTACAAATTCTATACTAGAAGGTGTTGTATGAACATTAAATAAAAAAGTTATGATGCTAATTAAATGTATTTTGTCTGTATGTGCAGCGCTACTCGGCGAACTGGGTGGACAACTTCAACCACACGCGTCTGCACCGCGGCCTGTGTCTACAGAGGAGCTGCGCGCAATACGCGCCTGCGCTCCGGGATGAACCCATGCAACAAGATGCGCTGCAGACTTGGTGAGCGTTAATTTTGTGATGTTGCTACTATAGAGAGGTTTCCTGTAAGTGAAAGAAATTATACAATTATTTTTATCTAATGAAGCATGTCAAAATAATGGTAGTTTCATTCATCAATTAATGTTAGAACTTTATTTAACATTTTTTATCGACAATTTATTGGTAATAAGTATTCTACTTGACAGAAAAAACCTATGACGTCACTAAGTCACATTTCATACAAACGCCGTAGCAAATGGTAGCAAAGGTCGTTTTTGACATTTCATTATAAGTGTTTGATTTGACTAGTTGGAAACAACCCGGCTAGGATTTTTTTTCTTTTTTTATTTCTGCCGAACAAATTGACTCCATGCTGCCTGATGTTAAGCATCAGTGAAGTCCCATAGAGATGGCCATCATCCCAGCAGCCAGCATGGCATTATGGCATGATGGCCCTCACTTTGACGGCCTTGAGAAAAGTTTTTTCACGCCCCGCTTAAAGGACCCAGGATCATAAGTGGAGGGAAACACTTGGGCTGGTAAAGAGTTCCACATCTTAATAGTACGGCAGAGATAAGAGGCGCCGTAAGAGGATCAAGACTACGTTGCTTTTTACATCCAAAAACAAATTAATGTTTGTACTTCCCTCGATTAAACCGTCCACCGACAGGTTCAATTGATCACGAACTGTATAATTCCCCCAAAAAATATCCTGGATCCGTCTCTATTTTAGTATTGCTTCTGTTGAGATTCTTGGAAATCAGCGGTACAGGTTTTGCGACTAGCCAGACGTCTGACCTTGGTCTTTAACCAAGGTCAGAAGTCTGGCTAGTCCCTTCGCAATCATGACGATTATAAGTCGGTCGACACTTCGAAGAAAAGTAGAGGTATGTACTTACCTACATATATGGTATACCTACCTACTATTTTGTTATTGTTTATTCTTTTTAAGTTGATTGTATGTATAAGTATAGACAGACTCAAATTAGCATTAGTATAAACCTTGGTGGTATAAAAATGTTAATTATCGCTCGCTTAATAATGTGCCCGGTAGATGGCAATAGGCTCGCCCCCTATTACATTGGGACCGAAACATATCTGGCGAAGTGTGGGTGTGTAATACACCTCTGCCTACCCCTTCGGGGATAAAAGGCGTGAAGATATGGTGGTTTTTAGATGCTATTATAATATATGTCTCTGTATTATTTCATTGTAAAAACGGTAAATAAATAAAAATAAAAAAAAAACTTAAATCTTAAATTAATGAGTTAACGCGATGCATCATCGTCCTAGCGTTAGCCCGGATGCATCCAAGACTTTCGAATGGAAGCCCGGAGTCCGCTTACTTGTTTAAGCAGATATGACAGGATATTAGCTTATTAGCCGTGTGGTTGACGGCATAGAATACAAGTGTCACCACCCCCTATCTTCCCGTGGGTGTCGTAAGGGGCGACTAAGGGATAACACGATGCAAATACCATCTTTGCGTAGAGACGGAAAACTCGACATCAAACCCTATACGACTGCCTCGTTGGTCTCGCGGCATAAATGTGCGCGTGGGATCGGGAGGTCCCGGGTTCGATTCCTGGGTCGGGCAGTGTTATTGGGTTTTTCTGTCACGAAATTCTCAGTGGCAGCACGGAGTCTGGAAATGTGCCCGGTACGGCAATAGGCTCGCCCCTTATTACGTGGGACTAAAGTATATCTGGCGAAAAGTGGGTGTAGAAATGCACCTCTGCCTACCCCTTCGGGGATAAAAGGCGTGACGATATGTATGTATGTATGTATTAGCTTTTCCCCAGAGCTGACTAACCTACGCAACTCAAAAGGATAGCCTATCCCTATAGATAGCGATATAACAGATAGATATCACAGGTAGTAGAGCCTTGCTGATTTCAGCATGAATGGACCGGCTCAACCGAGGAAATACTACCATCTCACAGAAAATTGACGTAAAGTAACAGTACCTAAACTGTTGCGTTTCGCTCGGTGAGTGAGAGTGCCGGAGGCCCTATCCCCTATTCCTTCTCCCTTATCCCACTCCTCATCCTATCCCTTTTCCCAATCCCAAGAGGCGGCAACACACTTGTGACTCCTGTGGTGTTGCTTGTGTCCATGGGCGGCAGTAATTGCTTACCATCAGGCAATCCGTCTGGTTGTTTGCCGCCTATTACTATAAAAAAAAAACTTAAAACTATGAAGTAATCTTGTATTATACTTTTGTGATAGTGAATGCCGTCCTCTAACTTCACAAGTCCAAGGGATAGTTATATAAATATTAACTGGTTAGACGTATGTCAAAAGATTTAATAACACTGACTAAAAGATACTATAATGATGCACACAATGATGATGACTTCACTACATATTAGTACAAAAAATGAGGTTGGTTCCTTGTTGTTAAAAAAAAGGAAGGAATTCCATATCATCAGCCTTTAACAGTCCACTGTTGGACTAGGCCTCTCCTTTGAAAGGAGGAATTGGCCTACTATACCACTCGGACCAAACGGTATAGGGTTTGTAGCAATTCCTTCTCTTACAGTGCTGTTCTCTGCATAATGTGCTCCCTCTGTCGGCTCTTACGACACCTATGTGATGATATGGGGTGGTGACAATTCGTATTCTTAATGCGTCAACACACGGATGATTCCATATACCAAGCATAAACTCCATATTACGGTGTTCTTTACAAGCATTTAGTATACGACACAAATATCACACAGGAAACAATCTGTGAATCACATAGAACGTTGTCTCGGCACTTAAACCATGACGCCAACCGTGATCACTGGTCAGATAGTCTGTCTGTTAGAAAGTAAAAGTATTACGACTCTATGTTTACAGACAATAATAAATAATGGCCGAACTATACGTCGGTTTTTGCTATATAAACATAACAATATTATTTATTATTAATGAGAGATGATAAATATTGGCATTGAACGCGTTGATGTCTTTTGTATGAAAATATTGGTCGTAGCATCTTGAGTGACTGCTTGGCCACGGGGACCGGCGACGCGACCGGCGACAATTTACCGGCAATTCGCGGACGCGAAAAGCATGCCACGGGCACACTGTATACATTTATGTAGATATAAATAACATCCATACGTTCCAAATAGCTAGCCTAACTACAAATTCTAAGAATAATATCATGCTCGCGGAGAAATAAACTAAAAGATTTTATACCGACTCAGCTCCGGCGCTAGTCGCCGCGACTATCGCTGTACACCGTGGCGTGCGCCATACTAATTCATACATTTGTTTTGGTCGCGCGACCGGTCGCGTGACTCACCGCAGCACCGCTCGATGCAATTCGCCAATCGCGTCGTCGGTCGCCGCTGTGCGTGGCATGATAAGAACATTTCTATACATTTGATTCAGTCGCAAGTGGCGTCGCCGGTCGCGTCGTGCGAATTTCCGCTGCAGCGAATTGTCCGTGGCCAGGCCGTAAGTGCTTATTATAATGACGAAGGTTCATGCTAGACTGAAGTGTGAAACACGAAACGAATGTGAACACAAATTCGGATATTTTGGAATCTGCTTTCTAAGATCACTTGCCTTTATAATTATTACAGAAAATAGTCGTAGGGAAAATAGTTAATAATCGCTTGTCCCGTGCCTCGGAGAGCACGTTAAGCCACCGGTCCCGGTTGTCATGAAGATCTTTGACAGTCAGAACCTCTGAATAAACTGACACTAGTCTTAACTTAGCCAAAACAGCATTTAAGAACAAAAAGCATCTTTTGAAATCAAAAATAGCAAGACATATTAGAAAACAATTTATTAAATCATATATATGGAGTATTGCTCTGTAGGGAAGCGAAACGTGGACGATGACTCAGCAAGATCGGGAAAGACTGGAGGCTTTCGAGATGTGGTACTGGAGGCGGATGGAAAGGATCAGCTGGACTGAAACGAAGACCAACGCGGAAGTATTGATCCTTGTCCTAGAAAAACGAAGTATTTTAGCGACAGTAGAAAGAAGAAGAGGAAAGATGTTTGGCCACCTTATACGACATGATGACTTTATCAAAAACATACTGGAAGGCAAAATAGAAGGAAAGAGAGGAAGAGGTCGACCCAGACGGGCATACATGGATCAAATGAAAGAAAAGGCAAAGGTTCATGTCGTATAAAGAGGTCAAGGTATTGGCCGAAGACCGAAATAAGTATAATTATGGCGTACACTCCACCGACAAGAGCACAGCTCTCAAATTGAAAAGAAGAAGAAGTCTTAACCATGGAATATCGTTATCCCTTTGGGTTGCGGAGGTCAGACAGGCAGTCGCTCTGAAGAAAAGCTAATATTCAGCCAAAACCGGTTAGACTAGTAAGCGGACCCCAGGCTGAAACTGGGGTAACGCTAGGAGGATGATGAGTCGTAGGTTTTTTTTTTCTGCAATTAATTTTCATTATCATCATCATCGATGCAGTCTATTGCAGTCCACTGCTGGACATAGGCTTCTCCCAAAATGCACCACAAAGACCAATAAATATCGAACATATTTAAATTCAAATTCAAATAATTTTATTTTGTGAACACAGGTTTACAAGTTGTTATAATTTTTTTATATAGTGCGCTCCATGTCCCGCCGATAGGCATACAAAATATTAAATGGCATCATTAAAATATTATATGTTACTGAGATAATATTCAATTTCAAATTAATATGACATGCAATTACAAAAATAGTTAATTATAAATGTCAATTTTCAAATTTCAAATGTCAAAATTCACTTATTATGAAATAAAAAAGTTTAAATTCACTTAATACGAAATAAAATTGCCAAAATAAAATAAAATTAATAAATTTATTTTCTTTGCAACACTGTTGAAAGTATTCAAGTGTTATCTTAATTTTATTAATGATATTCATGTAGGTCGATGTGAACTAGTGAATGTTTTATAATAGTTTAGGCCTATTGCATACAGCGGATTTTGGAACACAGCACGACGTTTGGAGTTGCTATTTTTATAGATTTATATATTTAGTGACGTAAACAAAGACTTATCTTATAAAGAAAATTGCACTGGAGATAAATCTTGTGTCGCGGAAAATTTTACAAACCTTCAATCAACGGACACTAAGTACAGACAGACTCGAAACAACAACGAATCTCACAAAGTGTTGTCTACTGAACCCACAACAGCGATTAACGATAAGACGACCCCTTAAAGGGTTGGACCAATTAAATTTAGTTTTCCTAAATTTTTTGTCGATCAATAATATAATTATAGCTATACCCGCTAGATGGTATTGCTACTAGAAACTAGTTTCTTTGTTTTCCAGTCAAACTACGAGTTATATAATAATATTTTAATTGAATATAATTCATGGCGAAATTTGGGTGTAATATTACACCTCTGTCTACCCCTTCGGGGATAGAGGCATTCAACTATAAAAAAAAAATCAATTGATTCTCAAACCGCGCGTTACGCGATAACTGGTATTAATATATAAAGCGTATTAAATAACAAGAATAATATGTCTTTCTATGCATTTGAAACCGCAAGCCAATATTATATCAATCAAATAGATGTAACATTTAATAACAGATAGCTTCAATATCGGTCAACAAGACTATAGCAGCTAACTGCCAACACATGCCATTCACTGTGGATCCGGTTTTCTAAGTATATGATATTGTGGGCAATCTAAACAGCTATGGAATAAAGCTTATTACGGCTACATACAACTGAGGCCATCTATCGTACGATGGTGAAAACTGATTGTCTTGGGCGACATCAATTCAAATTTCAATTTATTCATGAACAATTTTCACATTGTGTTTGAATATAATTATTAAGATATAAAAACTAGAAATACAATATAAAAGAATTACAGAATACAATAATAACGCACATAAATAAGTATTAGTAATTCTTGATCGATAAATTTAACATTGATTTCAAACTATTGGAGTAAAAAACAAAATTATCAATAAATAATGTCAAAATAAATAATAAATGAAACCATATCATAATAAATAATAACAAATTATAACTTTGGCATATTACTCACACATACACACACACACACACACACACACACACACACACACACACACACACACACACACACACACACACACACACACATACACACACACACACACACACACACACACACACACACACACACACACACACAAATACCTTTTTACACCAGTTTAAACACTTCTACACTCAAGCGCAATTTGAACAAATATGTAACACAATTAATTTCAGTTATCAGCTTCAATTCTGTCTTTATTTAATATTTTTATTTTATTTGACATGCAAAATTAAAATGAATAATTTTCAATTCCTTGTCTGTATTTTGTTTATTATATTTTGAATTTGGTATTATAAATTGACATGTAAATTTAATTTATTAATTTCAATGTTTTTATAACTTTCAAATTTAATTCTAAAATTTGTAATGTTTAAAACTTAATTGAATATTGTGCATTATTATTTATTTTGTTTACTATAGTGATATTGTCATGGTTCCCAAGATACAGGCCTAGCCTAGTTTGGGACCAGTGGAACATCTGTATAACGTCTGTAATTATTTTGGGAATAAACGCATTATTATTATTATTATTATTTAATTAATATAAAAATGTCAAATAAGAATTATTAAAATGTCAAGTTATTACAAATTATTTTGATACACATTTAGTCACGTCCTCGATAGAATATAAACACCCATGCAGTAGAAATGCTTTTCAATTTACTTTTAAATTTACTTGTATACAGCATGCTTTTAAGATCTAAGGGCAATTTATTGTAAAGGTCATCTAAAGGGTCGCATCGTCAGGTCTCATCTAAAGGAGATGAAGGAACTGAAAATTCTGCATCGAGTAAACAAAGTTTTCGCACGCGATCATCATCGCACGTGATGGCTATATACAAATTCTCAAATATGTCCGCCGGACTGCAATCCACCAGGTACGATCACCAAGTCTGATCTGAGGGTCCCTCTGGTTGGAGGAACACCACACCTTTTTCCTCAACATGCTCTATTAATTGATCCCAAGATATCTCCATCATGTATGATCTTTGTCCGTGTGGTGACGGATTAAGAATACGGAATGTCACCACCCCATATCATCCCGTGGGTGTCGTAAGAGCCGACAGAGGGAGCATATTATGCAGAGAACAACACTGTAAGAGAAGGAAAACTTGATACAAACCCTTTACCAATCCGTTTGGCCAGCGTGGTCTAGTAGGCCAATTCTTCCTTTCAAAGGAGAGGTCTAGTCCAGCAGTGGACTGTTAAAGGCTAATGATGGTGGTATGATCTTTAGCTTAGTGCTATAATATGTATCTATAAACAATTTACACACGGTCATCTAACCCCAAACTATCGATAAGTGTTGTGGCAGTCAGACCTTAGAAAGTCTAGAACAGAATAGGAATAGTGCAGCGATAATAGTGATTATGATTATGGTTATGCTAGTAGTGCCAAAAACTTATTTTTCTTATAGTGCTGATGGACCTGAGCATTTACCTGTCACAGAACAGCCAGCATTCGCCATTTTTTGCAAACTAATCAGCAAATAGAGCCGAAAACAAAAACAAAATTCAAAAAGTCAAAGTAAATTGACTGATGTTTTAGCGAATTCAAGCTAGAATTCGCTAAGACATACTCTTTTGTTTTTCTGTTTTGTAACATTCGCAAGAATGTTCATTACAGATGAATGCTGTATGTATGTATCAGCACCATTAGATGCAATTATCGTACTAAGGAACAAATCTTACGCCTCAGGGTACTTTACAAACATTCAAGCAAAGTACACGTACAGACTTTAAAAACACTTTACACAAGCGGCAAGATGATGTTTAAACTACGCTTTTTATTGTCAATTTTTTTTTTTTTGCCGCCAGGTTTTCAACATGCGTGAACGCGACTACTGCAGCTGCCTACAACCTATCAGCTCGGCTGTTCAAACTGGACTACTGTAAAGAAGGTCCCAACACAGACGTACCGCTCACCGCTAGTCAGCGAGCATTCGCTGGCTTTATGGCCGCCATGCTGGCGCTGGCTGCTGTCTCCACTGTCTTGGAGATAACACTGCCAGATCACGCCAGGAAAGGTTAGTAAAGGTTACATTACACCGGCACCGTAACGGCCCAGCGGTTTCGAAGTTGTTAGGTATCAACTAGCGCGCTGACAATCCGCTGCATTTTATATTGACGTTTTTAAATATATTGTAAGGTATACGATTAGAAGGTCAAATTTAAATGACAAGTTAATCGTTGAGCTGGAGAAGTACCGTTGTGGTGTCTGTATATTACCGTTATGGTGTCTGCTATGACCTAAGGGTTAAACTTAAGTTAGACATTTTATCGCATCTCACTTCCTTTTTCCTCACCGGAAGATTGACAACGGAAGTGAATTTTTGAAAATCTTAATCCTTATCTTAATCCTCTACATGCATCGCTAGTTTCTGCTAAGCTTATCTGTCAGTCAGTCAGTAACGGAAGAGTTTTATATTTAACTAGAGGATGCCCGCGGTTACACCCGTGTTATTTAAGGCAACTGCTGCGCTCCCGTCGCTCATAGCGCAATGTTACATAGCCTATAGCCTTCCTCGATAAATGGTTTATTTTCCTCGATAAATCGGACCAGTAGTTCCTGAGATTAGCGCGTTAAACCAAACAAATAAACAAACAAACTCCTCAGCTTTATATATTAGTATCAGATTATAATGATAATTACATTGATCGATAGATTTACTAATCAATTCAAGATGCCATCAAAATTACGGCGAATATCAGCATTCAAATGAATTTACAAACGTAGTATTTGCTTCTATTTTTATTTTTAGTTTTATCGCAATATTTCTTCGCAGTCATTAGTAACACCAAATGCAATACATTTCGTTTTGTTTTGAGACTTATATAAGCGTTGCAATTGATTTCGTGTCTCATCTAAATTTGATCTGAATATAAAGATGCTGATAGGTTTGAACATCCACTTGTAACAGAACATCAAGCATGCGCCGTTTTTAAATTTGTTGAAATGAACAACGAACATAGAAAAACATCGCTATGAACAGTACGAACATTTTCATAATATCATAATATTTCTAGCGAACGCTCTACAGGGCAAAAGATCGACTCAAAACTGTCCTTTCGCTAGCATGCTCGCCAGAACACTTAGTAGACATACATACATACATAGACTCACGCCTGTTTCCCGAAGGGGTAGGCAGAGGCATATTAAACGCCCACTTTTCGCCAGTGTTTTGATCTCACGTAGGTGGCGAGCCTATTGCCGCTTATCGGGATATTTTGTTTGCCAGAGCCTCGTCCGTTGATCGGCAGGTGCACCACTTGCAGGTGAGGTTGGCTTGGGACCCTAAGTTCACAGTTAGTAAGTACACTCAGTAGAATGCTCGCTTAAACGTTCCCGTTGTTTTACTGTAATGTTCTCAAGAATGCTTATTGCAAATGAATGCGTGTATCAGCAGTTTATTGTGACTAAGCGAAGAGCATAGCCGGGCCTTGCTCAAATGCATCAGACGATGGAATTTATTACGTAAATCTTTGACTGTTTCGTTACTGGTTTACATAATCTATCTATATTCTATTAGATATAAATGAAACTGAATCACCGAAATGTTTGTACATCGTTATAACTTCCATACGACTGCACCGAATTGGATAAATCTTTCTTTTATTTGTTGATTATTGTTATAAGAAGGTTTGTATGAAAAAACAATTGGGCAAGTGCGAGTCGGACTCGCGAACAAAGGGTTCGTACCAACAGCTATAAAAAAAAATCACGATACTTAAATATTTTTTTAAGTTTCTACCTGTTTATTAAGATCGAGTAACAAATTGCTTAAACATTACGATTGTTGTATGGGAGCCCCTCTTTATTATTTACTTTTTTTTAATTTTATTATTTATTTTGAAAGGTAATATATAACTACATATTCTGTGAAAATATATATAATACCGTTAGTAATTTTGAGCAAAAATACGAAAAGAAAACACTTTTATTGTATGGGATTAATATTTTCCCCCCTTAATATTTTCTTTTTTTTTTATTTTGTATTTATTGTTATAGCGGCAACCTAAATACATAATTTGTGAAATTTCAGCTTTCTAGCTATCACGGTTTATGAGATACAGCCTAGTGACAGACAGACAGCGGAGGCTTAGTAATAGGTTCCCGTTTTATACCTTTTAGGTACGGAATCCTAAAAATTACAAAAAAAAATACGGCGGCACGAAATTCGCCGGATCAGCTAGTATTTAGTTAAATTTAAGTACTGCGCGATTTAGTGGTGTAGAGCGATTTCACCGTTCAGGACTGCATTGTGTGTTGCGTGAAAGGCACACTTTGTGCGATCCAGTAATAAGTTGTGTCTCAGGGCTGCAAGATGACAGTCTTGGTTGCAACCAGGGTAACGCTAAGACAATGATGACGAGTCTGCACTTTAAATCTTCTATACAGGGTTTGGATTTGCATTTGCAAAATATTTTAAGGCGTTTGGGGTCGAAACGCTGGGGCCATGGGGGCCTAGTGCACGCGCTCTGTACAAAGAAATCGCTAATAGGCTGATCGACGCTTCCCGTGACCAGAGGGCTGGCTTATATTTTCCAGAGAGAATAAGCATTGCCATACAACGTGGCAATGCTGCCAGCCTTCTGGGCATGCTACCAGCCGACAGCTTGCGGAGAAATTTTTTGACGCCGCGTAGTTTGGGTTTTTGTTTTTCCTCGTCTATTTTGTTATTTTTATTTATTTAGTTTTATTGGTTTAGTTTAGGATAGTTTAGTTGCATAAGTAGTTTTACTCTGTTGTATATATGTTATTTTTTAAGGCGTGAATATACTTCTATAACTGAATACAAATAAATGAAAAAATAAGTCACACAAAAAGTAAAACAAAAAAAATTTCGTCATCATACACTTTGAAAATTAACTCGGTGTATTAACCGCCGCCGCCGCTCAGCTGATCGCCGTTGCAGGTGTCTAACACACAATTAGTTTATTTTGCACGATTCAACAGTTTATTCTGATTAATTATCTAAGTATTACTATAAATTTAATGAAAATAGGGTCTTACATCATCGCACACCGTTTGAAATAATTTTAGGTTAATAAGTGTACTGTGTATGTTATATCATCAAAATATTTTGCAAATGCAAATCAACATATTGTATGTATAATCTTAATTCTTGAAATTAAATCTCCTTCACAGAAATCTTAAATACATACATAGACTCACGCCTGTTTCCCCGAAGGGGTAGGCAGAGGCATATTAAACGCCCACTTTTCGCCAGTGTTTTGATCCCACGTAATAGGTGGCGAGCTTATCGGGATATTTTGTTTGCCAGAGCCTCGTCCGTTGATCGGCAGGTGCACCACTTGCAGGTGAGGTTGGCTTGGGACCCTAAGTTCTTGGTGGGAACCCTATGCACAGAAATCTTCTACAAGCAGAATATAAACAACAATCAAGCACATTCTATTTAATTATCTTTAAAGTGTATTTTCTATTTCTATGACACGCGACACCTAAGCTAGCAACTTTTTAAAGACACAGATTTAAACATTCATAAGTGTTGTGACCTCGATGAAAGTTTGACTTTGACTTTTTTAAAATCACAATCTTAAGTGTGAAAATTGTCGTTTGCACAGCTAATAATGTACAAGCCGCTAAATGCCATAAACCAGTCCAATAGTGTGAACGAGCTGCCGCCGCATGATAAGCACGTCGAGACACAATAAATTATACACTTAAACCTTTTTCGTGAATCATACGTCCACTGATGGAAACGCACGAAAATTTGTTCAGCAGTTTTTGAGTATATCTCGAACAGACAGACAAAGACTAACAAGCCCTTGACTCTTGAAGTTTTCTAATTCTGGTTATCTGAGGTTTTTTATTTACACGTTGTTATTATTATTATTACCTTTCATCCACCAAACTCAAAACACAATTTCATTAGGAGTAACTTCATTGTAGAAGCAAAATTACATCATTTTTGTTTGTTTAAGTATTTAATGATCGAGGATCGTTCAATAAAAAATGACCACATTTTACTTACATAATAAATGGCGAAGAAGGTTACTTGTATATAGAGCGTGGTAAGAGCATATATAAATTATTTAATCGTCTAAAGAGATAACCCAATGTTAGTTGCATATTATAGCTACTTATCAACAATAAGTTGTTGAAGTAATCGCAAAGATTTAGTAAGGCATATGTCCCACTGTTGGCGTGAAGTTGTTGTTTCAATTTACAAGTTCCAACTTTAATTGCTTTAAAGAACTTGTAAATTGAAACAAACTTTAAATTTATAAGTTTAGTCAAAGCCAAACTAGTAAAACTTAAACTACAATATGAAAATAATTGTGCCTTTATGAAAGGATCTACGTAAACAATACAATTCTGCAATGGTTTGAAATCGAATGCTTCATTGGCAAATCATCTGGAAATCAACGCAACCTTACCATTGTTTACAACCCTTAATAATTGTTCCTTAGCCACATTTTTTCTGTCTTCTCCGTGTTTTCCCAAAAAACCCTTATAACATAATGATCCACGTTATAAATCTTATTTTTTGAGGACACAAATCGCCATTCGCTTCATCGTCTGCAGTGGGAACACTGCCTTACTCTAAGCGCTGTGCCAGTAGACACCCACATTCCAACAGTAAAAGTGGAAACGGTTGTCATTATTTGTGCCGTTCAACACAATTATATCTTGCAATCCTACGTGTCTACTTACTTTATGTTCTATACTCTGACTAGAGGACGCCAGCAGCTACGCCTGCATTTTTTTTAAATTTACCCGTTTTGGCCGATCCCGTGGGAATTTCGGAAAATCCCTTCTTAGTGCACCCCTACGGTCCCCAAGGAACATACATGCCAAATTTCAGCTTTTTGCGCCCAATAGTTTCGGCTGTAGCGTGTCTGTCAGTCAGTCAGTAACGCAAGGATTTTATATATTATATAAAATCCTTGCGTTACTGACTGATAAGAGAATGGCAATCGGCGGCAGCTATAAAAAATATATATTTCAGATAAAATTACTTTATGAAAGTTATATTATCCGACTTTGGTATGAAGCAATAACGGTTAATAGCGTAATAGTAATTCTTCTCTCACTCACGTCTTTCTGGCGCTATTGAAAACGCGTGGTCTGTTTTCTAGTCTACCAGATTTGCCAGAATATTTAGCACTTCCAAGGATCGACTGCCGTCTGACTTCTTAAACTCCAAGGCCAAGCAATCTGCTGTTTTTGAAACCACTGCAACTGTCAGAATATTTAATGGTACCTATTGAGTCTACAGCCGAACTGAAACCGACGGCTGAATGAGCTCGCCGAAACACGGAGCAAGTGAGGGACTTCAAAAAGTTAATGGTGCACTACGTTCATAAGAGCCCGAGAAAGATCTCTGACTCTAATGAACGTCGTGCTAGCCCAGCCTAATAGACTGCCATGCAGAAGACTGCATGGCAGTCTATTAGGTCTCGCTACTAAGCTATCACTAGGTACTCAGTTTTTCCATTGCCAAGCGATTCTGTGGGTGGCACCAAACGTGGATACTGCCACGAAGCACATCCGTAATTCGTATAATATCTGTTCACCTGCCCTAATTTCATTCTAAAACGCTTACAAAATGAGCACTGCTTAATGAGGAAAACCACGACGATTGCCAAGTATGTTTGTGGAAAATCCGTACCTGAAATATTTCATTGAAAGCAACATTAGCATACATTACTGGTTTACCAACTTACAGTCCTAAATGTGCATGTTTTCACGGGTAGGTCAGCTAGCACGTGATTTTTATTGCTGGCCAAGTGTTCTGACGACTTTTTTATTGGACGGTAAACTAGTAACGTAGCGAATTACCTGTAAAAGTATTTCGTAACATTGATCTTGAACCAGTGACCTTATCGTGGGTGCTTTTACTTTCTTGAGGTCAATAATCTCCCTCTGCCCGGATATTTGTAAAGTTTTCTGTCTTGCTTCCTGAAATGAAATCGATTTCTACCTGTACCAAGTAAATTCTGAATTTTACATAGGTACCTACCACAGACATAGATCTACATAGATAACGCAAATGCATGCACTTCGCGTGTCTGAACTCCGACCAAGCGTCGAGCTTGGTCGCCACTAACTTCAGTCCCCGCGCGTCTGTTTTACCGTTAAGTAAACTTTATTCACATAACGTTGCCGCGTTTGTTTCGGACGTTTAATCTGACGTTGTGTATTAGGAGACGATGAATATCGCACAAGCGATACTGTCGCGCATCGCTTCGACTTCGTGATACAGGCAACGTCACAGTATGTATTAAAAAGTCGGCACGCTTGGTTTCAATACAAATCGTAATAGTTGCGTTATCTATGTACATCTATATCTGTGGTACCTACCTATTCAAATTTGGACTCAATTTTGCATAATCCCTTTATGAAAACGGATAATACTTATTTTGGTGGATGGTGTAATCTCTATCTTCTTTTAAACACTCTGATATTATATTTCCAAACAACTCACTCATTTTTCACAAATGTATGTTTAGTTATCTAACGATTTTATTATTTTATTTTAAATGTATTTTTGATAAAAACTCCTTAAGAAGACTAACATTAAATAAATATACCTATTTTTGGAATACATTAGCCTTTTTTTAAATCCTCCAATTTGTTGCCATAAGTAGAACCGTTTATAATTAGGGCCTATTACGTAATTAAGCCTGTAAAACAATGTTGACACAAACATCAAAGTTTGATGACTTTTACAAACGGAATTTATTTGGCAGTTCTTGTTATATAAGCAGAATATTATAATAAATATAACCTTTATATGGGTGTCAACTAAGTATTATTACGTTACATATTATCACATAGTAAGTAAGATTTGGTCCCAATCGCGTGATTATTCTAAAATTACGGTGACTGCGTAAGGCAGTGGCCTCATTTTCTAACACAGCGTCGAGCGTTATGGATTCAATCCCCACAAGCCACGACACTGCGTGATCCACAAGTTCTGTAAGTTTCGAAAGTCCTCCGCGAAGTATCACGAAGTAGAATTTATACATTAACACCAATGGTAGTCACCAAATGTTTATATTTTTTTTTGAAATTTTTGTCACGAAATTCCTGAAATCCTGCTGCTAACGTACATGCGATACAATAACATAAGTATGTATACAAAATATTCGCGAAAGTATTTATAACAAATTAACAAAAGCTCTTGAAGCGTACGTCACAGCATGTGATGGCATCGTCAATCCATTACCGGTGCCGTCGACAGCGTGGTTTACTTTCATTTGGACTCATTAAGCAATTGGTTTGTTTTGCACTACTATGTGTATACAAAGTGTACATGTGTGTGTGTGGCTACGCACCTACACTATCGATCCATCTCAAGCTTACGATCCGTTTGAAGATCACATTCGCGGTACATTCGTAGCTTTTAACTTACAAACTCAGATCGAGATCAAGTAATGGTCCATTCGCCAATCAAAAATGAATGAATGACCTTACAACATAATATTTAACTATCCAATTTATAAATACCTAATCTGTGTGAAAACAGAATGTTGTTTCACACTTTCGCGATTTGTACTCATCCAGCCAGACATCCCAAGTGACCGCTGGTGTAACCCATACCTAAATGTTGGGGCAAATAAAAATTATAGGTATGACCGCCATTTTAAAATAATAACGTGAAAGTAACCCGTTGGATACTTATATATTATTAAATATTTTGTTGATAGATCTTTAATTTTACCTCTAATTCAGAAGTCATTTCCAAAGTCAGCTCTTGTGGCCATACCACACCTGATTAAAAACAGATTGGCTAGCCTTACACGAGCGTGTAGATGCGTCATTATCCTATAGTTTAGATGTGTGCGGTATTACAGCATCGCCATGATGAATGGTCATGCGGATTGCTAATTTCAAACGAGTTTGTGGCGAATCGACCGTAAGCTTCATGTTTACTAAAATATTGTAACAAACATATGTTTGTTTACCTTGTGTCCTCCTTAATATGTTTCACAAGATTACAACGTATTCAGTGTAAAGTATGTAACTTACAGTAGGTATGCAAAATGTAGAGTTATGTTTCACGATGAAAAATTTCGCCCACGAAATATTTTCCAATAAATTGTAGGTACATAGTTGCGCAGGCTTCTCCCAACTTTGCAAAAAAACACAATAGGTCTTTATTCTTGTGTTGGAAAACTAAGCAGTGTTCTACCTGGTTAATGGTAACCTGGTTGCCTTTGCTTTAAGTTTTACGAAAGCATCATTCCATGGTTGTCTTAAAGTTTTAAGCCAGTCTAATGTCTTCATTCTTTCATACCCCTGTTTCTTTCTCGTTCTTTTATCCTCCTAAGACCCGGTATTAAAATATTTTCATGCTAACTAAGACCCAACGTACATAAATATGTACAAATTAAATATTCTCTGTCAGTCCCGTGGATAAAATTGTTTTGTTTGAGTGTTCATTGAGTTATTTATTAAAATAATATTGTTTTTATTAAGTAATGATGTTTAGACTACCATTAAATGTAAAGAAAACTGTACACAGGGTCTCGGCGACTATACGGACAAGTTTTTGGTCGGGGACTGACTGAGACGTGAAGTATTTTGTACAGAAAAATGTACGCGGGGTCTTAGGAGGTTATTCCAATGCTTAAAAGGACTCATCCTATTTGATACTTAGCATTATTAATCCGACACGACACGGACGTAACAATTTATTCCTGAAATAAAAAATGATTATTTTCCCCAGGTGCCGAATGGGCCCTCTCATGGTCTCTACAAGGCTCATGGCGTACGCTCCACGCAACACCTCCGAGCGGTTCCCGGACGGACTTACGGTCCTTCGACGGTCTCCGAGTCCTCACCATGGCGGTCGTCATCATAGAACACGTGACCTGGATCACTACGCACACGTATATCAGCAACCCGAAAAATTATGAGCAAGTTGGTGACATGTATTTTCTTATACTTATACAACGTTATACCTACCTACTTAGTGTAGTAACCTCTTTGGGGTGTTTGTTATCATTATTATCAACAATTTTTTTTTAAGTTATAGGCGGCAAATGAGCAGACGGATCGCCTGATGGTAAGCAATTACCGCCGCGTATGGACACAAGCAATACCACAGGAGTCACACGTGCGTTGCCGGCCCCTGGGATTGGGAAAAGGGTAGGATGAGGAGTGGAATGAGGGAGAAGGAATAGACGATAGGGCCTCCAGCACTCTCATTCACCGAACGAAACGCAACAGTTTAGGAACTGTTACTTTACGTCGATTTTCTGTGAGAGAATAGTACTTCCCAGGTCGAGCCGGCCCATTCACGCTGAAATCAGCAAGGCTCTACTACCGTGACACTGAGACATTGCCATAATCAAGTTACAATTGCGACTATTCCGTACTGAATTGAACTTTAACTTCGACAAAATGTATTTTGTTGCCCGGTTACAGCGAAGTCTTAGACTTGTATACTAAATACAATGTTTGTTGATGGTTAAAGTGAAGTATAAAAATGGGTGAATAGTCCGTTATATATGTATATAGTTACATAAAAAAACTGTCGAATCGAGAACCTCCTCTTTGAAAAGCTAATAAATGCACGTTAGAAATACACGAAGCAACCATATACTGTTTATGCTAGTGGACATTTTTGGGAGGATTAGGTACTTAGTAGGCGCTCGCGTGTGATCGCGGCAAGTGGAAGATGGAAGGGAAGGCATTTGCCCAGTAGTGAGACATAAATTAGAGTTTTAATAATAATGAATAATAATAATAATTTTCACAGATGCGACGCGACGTTGACGCGGTCCTACTAGCCAACAGCACGCTGGTAGTTCAAATCTTCTTCATGATGTCTTCCTTCCTGCTCGGACACAAGCTGCTGCAGCAAAGGAGGAGGGGAGAGAATGTACCAGCCGTCAGCACCTTCGTTCAAACTATGGTTAATAGAATTATAAGGTTAGTGAAAAGGATGGATGGATACATACATACAGGTTAATCGGTCGCCTCCCCGTTTAACATAGCGCCGATCTCTTTCTTTTATATTCTTAGGTACTGTTACTAGACGTCGCCAGAGGCTTCGCCCGCGTCAATTATACATATAAACCTTCCTCTTGGATCGTTCTTTCTATTAAAAAAAACCGCACTAAAATCCGTTGCGTAGTTTTAAGATTTAAGCACACATAGGGACAGACAGACAGGAGACAGACTTTGTTTTATACTATATAGTGAAGACTACACTGGCACTAGGTAGATACTGTGGCACGGGGGACTTTACAAAAATTCAATTACACAAATTAGGTTTAATCCTCACACAGGATAACATTTTATGTGATGCACATATTGTTGGAACGAGTCTGAGTCATCTTTGTTGTCGATAGATGAAAGTTTCTGTCGCAATACATTTTCCTGGAGTTTTAAAAAAATCTCATTACTAGATGTAATTCATTTAAAAAGGTAGAAAGGTATTTATGGCAGTGGACATTCAGATATATCCAAAAATCACCTACTTTCAACAGTTTGTTGGCGCGAAATGTCAGTGTTTTAATTGGTTATACTTTGAGGGTAGACTAATAAAGGAATAGCAACGACGATCCAAGAACGACCACATTAGATCTTCGTTTACACGTATCATCTATATAGCCAGGTTCAGCAGCAGTGGCCATAGAAGACACCGAGTTTTGACACAGGTGTGAAGTCCCGGGGAAAGCATAACTGTGTTAGAACTCACACCGAGTTTAATCAATATTTGTTTTGGAGGAGTTGCAATTTAATGTGCTGATATTTTTGAACTCTAAATTAATATTTCAACTATAAACGTAGGTGCCTAATTTCGAAAAATACATACTAACATACTCACTCAGAAGCATTGACCTCTAAATTCTTTTATCTAGACTGAGCCCAAGCTACTTCGTGGTGGTATGGTTCGCGGCATCGTGGTGGGAACGAATCGGTGATGGTCCAATGTGGGATCCTCTGGTGAAGTCCGAGGCAGCGATCTGCAGACACAAGTGGTGGACGCATCTGCTGTACCTGAATAACGTCATCTACGCCGAGGACAAGTGCCTTATACAGACCTGGTGAGTGAGATTACTGATGTTTGGATAGTACGGGTGATTTGATCACGTTTGGTAAATTTTGGTGATGCACCCCCACTAAGACTGGTGCATCGTGCCGTCCCATCGGGGATGCCAAGTCACTGCGTGGTTGTGGTGGTACAGCTGGAAAGCGAGCTACAAAGGCGAAACTCTTGGATCACTTCCGGTTGTACCGATGCAGAGATAGAAGGATGTTGATGACCAAGAGTATTGCGTGATAAAGGAACATGACAGAAGCGACTTCGTTGTAGTTACTAACCGAACGATTATCTAACTAGTCCATGAATAGAAAAATATATCTATTCTGTTAGAACTTATAACAAGCGGGTCTAAAAAGATATGTATAAATATTTTGGACGTTTTCCTCTGGTTATCCAAAAGAGGAAATGTGTCAATCATCAAGGATATCCATTAATAAATTGGACTTGGTGGACATAATGATAATGTATGTAGTAAAATTCTTACCCGTAGGTACTTTAGCAATGTCCTGATCTTATACTTCTATATCATCTTACTCAGGTATCTAGCAGCAGACACGCAGCTCTACGCCCTCTGCCTAATCCTGACCCTCGCAATGTGGCGCTGGCGGAGAGCCGCTCTAGGCGTCCTCCTAACCCTCTTAGCAGTCTCCATGGCGTCACTCTTCGTGTTCGCCTACCAGTGGCAGCTAGTGCCGACGCTCATGATGCACAGGCCTGAGTCAGTGAGGGTCTCGTACAGGGGGGAGCCGTCGTTCAATGTGCTGTACCAGTCACCGCTGGCGAATGTGCCGGGGGCTTTAGCTGGACTGCTGCTAGCGCATGTACATCATGTGCTGCTGGATAATGATGTGCAGTTGCATCAATACAAGGTAAGTTAGATATAAAAAAAATATTTTGTTGTTTGACTAACTTTAACCTGACTAAAATTTGTATGTATGATTTTGGTTCCAAAAACATTTAGCTCTGTTTTCCTGAAAATTTAACTGTAGCCATGTAAATAGATATAATAGTAGGTTTGGTGCAATGCCATTAAAAGTTGGATCGCAAAAGCTAGGCATAGCAGATCAATGACTGAGACGAAATAGGCCAAAACAGATAAACCAATTTATTGAAATTTTGTTACACCTATGTATAGTTCTAGAGTGCTTAAACATATTGTTATATATTTTTTTTACTAAAACGCCTCTTTACTAAATGCGATGGATGTATTGTTAAATCAAATGTACTGATTTGGTATTGTGGTGGTATACGATGCATCATAGTTGCTACAAGTCGAACTACTTATCACCTAAAACTTCGCAGTAGGTAAAAGCAAAACTTAATTTGACGGATTCTATTGCCCGTCCCTAAACAAGAAACCAATAGTCAAAACTTGGTTTAGCCTAGCACGATAAAATCACTAGTATTATCGACTTACTATTTAAAAACATCTTCACCTACTCAACTAGGCCTAGTACTTACGATGTGGTCTAGAACCTAGGTAGTCATCGCTATAGTGGTTGCAGTGAGCTAGATTCGTGGCTACTTTCACCGGCTAGTCGGTACGACTCCCAGTTGTGTAACACCGTCATGTAATTGAAGATAAACATCGTTCTATGGCATTTGCTTTACACATGTCTAGACACAGATTAAATAATATCTATGCCTAGTCTAGGTATTGGATTTAGGTAACCTAGCTAACTAGATTCTTGAATAAAAGAAATCTATTCGGCGTCGCTCGCGACAGTGTCGGCTATTGCGACAAAATGCCTACCTACGTGTTATTCTGATGCATAAACTACATATTTTATTACTTCAAAGTAAAGAGGCTATTAAAACAATCAAGAACACTCAGATTGAAACAACAATTTGTTGTTCATAAAAAGGGTTACCCCGTGTGTCAAATGTGGCAAGTACCTACTTTCAGTGTTGCTTTGAGATAGCCCTATTATTTGCTAGGACTTACAGCAAGGAGGTGACCACCTTACCTGCTGCACCATAAGTATAGCCGGAATGGCATTCTTTTGTGTGATCTTCATATTTTTTGTATAAGTCAGAATATGAGTGTATCCAACATGAACATAATATTTGCATCTGTTATCGGATGTCTAGTAAGATCTTGACGGCGTACTTACCTATGTAACGTAATATATGCCTTGCATAGCATGTCGGGGAGTACCCACTCATTATAAATATCTGTAGTTGAAGGCTCCCAGTTTTCCCATGCGTTACACACGTTATAAACAAGTGAAGTATATAGAAACCATGGAGGTATAATAGAAACTCTTATCTGCACTTTCCCAACAAGTACCTACCTACGCAGGTCCACTCGTACTGTAGGACCTATGTCGGAATACAGTTGCCTAATTAGATTTCTCACAAATCAGCAAAATCGAGCGTAGGTACCTATACAAATCTTGAATGTCTTTCGTCAGCATAAGTAGCGTACAAAAACTTTTGAACACTTACTTAAGTGTAAGATGAGACAGCGCAACATACTTACACTTAGCTAATATTTTCTTTTTAATATTTACACACATGCGTAAAGCAAATTCAGGTCAACAATCTGTTTCTTTATACAAGTACCTACTGGTTTATTTTTGGTAAACTAAAACTAGTGTCAAGTGCCAAGTCCCGCCTTCGAATCCCCGGTCAAACGAAGTGTGGGTTTCTTTACAAACCTTTTAGAATTAGTAGGTACGGGCAACTAGAGAACCCAATATTTTGGGAATCCCGATACGCACTCGAAGGATTTTCTTTTTAAACGACTTCATTATTTATTACAGGCGTAACGTCCTTTTTTTGCTTTTGTAATTCGGGGTCAGTTTAAATACAGACTCCACAGTCCACTCCTCTAAATCTGATCAAATTTTTATATTAAATATAAATATTTGATAATAAATTAAACATTTTAATATTTATATTTATATGTATATGCTATGACCCATTTAACTAAACGCATTTTACTTACTACAAAATTTTATATTTCTAGCTATATATTAGTAGGTAATATTAGTAATACCTACACAGGACATACAACAATTTATATGTTTGTGGAATAACTATTTTGTCAGATACGATGATAGCCCATTACAGCTTGAGTGTAGGTATAATCAGACAAAATACCTACTTAGTAGATATTGACAGCTCAAAATCTGTGTTATCATCTAGTTACAAGACCAGGAGGTAGGAACAATGAAATGATAGCATAAATTAAGATGCAGTACGTTTATTCCCGTATATAGAAATAACAGGCTGTGGCATCACAAATTCTGATACACGCACCTACCTAATTGTAAACACCTGTAACATAAGTAGAGAATAATTAGGCATGATGAAAAGAGGCGGTATGTAGACATACCGCCTTCTTTTTATCTAAGTATCTATAATTATGCCCAGTTTCGGGTAGGCCCTACTTTTCTAAATAAATTCAACATTGGAACAAATTCAAATTTAATCGGATCTTATCATAAAGTTGTGAAACTGGCCGTTTGTGTGGTTAGGCACATAACATTAGTATTGGTGATGCAAAGATTATCCGCGCGCCTCTAGCGGCGAATTTGGAAGTTGTCCGGGTACGACACTTTTGACAGCTTTCAATACACCTAGTATTGAAAGCTGTCAAAAGTGTCGTACCCGGACAACTCCCAAATTCGCCGCTAGAGTCGCTAGTTATAATCTTAGCATCGCCAATAGTGCCTGTATGTTATTATAAAGGAATGATTTTAAAGAACACCTTTGTGATTTGTGTGATCAATACATAGTTGGTCTGTGCCACAGATTTTTGTTACAAATCTAGGCGTGTCTTCGTGTCCGTTGATTCATATTTATAGAGTTCCTCGATACAGGTTTTATTCCTAGTGCAAAACCTGTCCTTTTTAAAAAACAGAGCAGCAAAATGAAATTCTGGATCTAAAAGATACTCCACGGATACTTAAATAACGCCACGCCTCTAGATTAGGTACATGATGTAAGTAGGTAGGTACAGTCTCGTGTTAAAATAAGTGGCATTTATCTTACTTCCTAGAGCTGTGACTGGAACGAACAGCACACTGTAGTAAAACCAACATTAGGTAACGTTTATGTGTACTGATTCTATCCACTTCATACTTTCTCTGACACCATTCCACAGGATATTTTCCTTAGAAATGGTATGCGCAACTTCGTGTCGACCAGTCTTGCCTGGTTTCTATCAAAGCGGTTCATAGCAAAGCAAATAAGTATACATATTATACCACATATAATACCACATACCTATTTAGTGCCAAAGTAATCAAATCTTGAATATGTTTTATTCTTGACTAGCGACCCGCCCTGGCTTCGCACGGGTGCAAAATTATACACATAAACCTTCCTCTTGAATCACTCTATCTATTAAAAAAACCGCTTCAAAACCCATTGCGTAGTTTTAAAGATTTACTAAGCATACGCAGGGACAGACAAACAGAAGACAGACTTTGTTTTATACTATGTAGTGATTAATAAGATCGGTAGGCAGGCACCTATTGTTATTTATACTTCTCTGCACCTAGCTTCAGTGTAGTAAGTACTTACATACATAATTATACTCACTCCTTTTTCACGTCGGGGTAGGCAGAGACAGAACAGAAAGCCGCTTGCTCCTATCCTTCAAAACTCAGGCGCTTCCTCTAATTTTTCTTCTTATACATGCTGACCGGTTCCGGGTGCGTTGGACCTTGCCGTTTTGCGAAACGTCCCCCATTTGGTCGATGAATGTCCTACGACACTATTTAGGTATACGGAGCAAAAAGGAAAAGCATTATTGTTTCGTAAGAGCATCCAGTGAAGACGTTAGCTGTGGTGTAGAGTTCGGCAAACGCCAAACTGCAGCGTTATGCTTAAATATCTCTTCCTGACTTTAGCCAGCTCACGTCTTTTCTCCTAATCAATGGAAACACCCAGTCAGATTCAGCGTTCGCCTACGCAGACGTTCCTCTACGCCTTTAACCGGTTTGTAACCGGACCTGAGACGTTACGATAATAATGAGTGTGAATGCCTTTAACTCTTTCAAAATTTCGATGTAATTAGGTACCCTAATAAGCTAAGGCATACAAAATCATTAAAATTTATACCCATGTGTTTCTGACGTTTCGACTCTCTTGAATCGGTCGTGCTCATGCTGATAGCTCAGTGCCATCTTGTGAAAGTGTGGGTTTCGGCAACAACCGGTTACTACTCTACTACTACGCTACTAACGGTTTTACTTATATTCGCACTGTCGTTACTCAAGCGATGAAATAAGATCTCATATTAAATACCCATATTTTACAGATTTTCAGTTGGATCTCAGTGGCGTCAGTGCCGTTAGCAGCGTGGTGGGTAGCGAGTTCGCCACTACTGCTGGGTCGTGGGCCTCCAGACAGGCTGGCTGCGGCCGCCTTCGCAGTTATTGAGCGACCCGTGTTCGCTTTCTTCGTCACTTTGGCTGTGCTGGGGGCTATGAATGGCATTGAATGTACGTTGGTACCTATATTTATTCAAGTACATTAGATACGATTTGGTTAACCTATACCAAAGATAATGACTGACGACGTGTAACTAGGTATAAGTAGTAGGTACCTACCCATTAATTTGCTTTAAGTAGGTATGCCCGCAGCTGTGCCCGCAAATTTCCGCTTCTTCCCGATCCCGTGGGAATTTCGGACAATCCCACCTTAGTGCCTTCCTTCCACTCGACACCACCAAAACGACACCATCCGTGGTGTCGTATGGAATCTCTAGTCCATACGACACCACCCTAGTGATGTCCAGAAACAAACAGAATGTCAAGATGACCATTTGAGTGACAGATAAATATAAACTTTATCAAATGACATACCTCATTAATGAAACTGCTTGAACTTAATTGGAGTTTTCATATCAACAACTTTGTATGTAGGTAACCTCACTATTAGTCGGTGGTGTCGTATGGACTAGTGATTCCATACGACACCACCGATGGTGTCGTTTTGGTGGTGTCGAGTGGAAGGAAGGCCTTAGTGCACCCCTACGGTCCTCAAGGAACATTATTGACGACCGGTTGGTTAAATGGGAGTGTAAGCGACTGCTACGCCGAAGGTCGCGGGTTCGATTCCCGCTCAAATCAAACATTCGTGTGCATGAACATGGATGTTTGTTTTGGTCTGGGTGTTTCTATGTAGAATATGTATGTATTTACAAAAAAAGTAAGTATATAAGTAAGTACTTATATATATACGTTCGTACCCATAGTAGGTGCAAGTTCTGCTTGATACTACTTACGTACTTCTCCGGACTAGATGGTGTTGTGTGAATGTGGTAGAATACTTATTAGGTATTGTTATTATACAGGTACCTACCTGCCTAATTGGTTTTGTACCATATCCAATGACTGTACGTACTGTTTCAGCTGTATTCGCAAGGTTCTTATCATGGTCTGGCTGGGCGAGCTGGGCGCGTCTGTCGTACGGGGCGCTGCTGCTGCATATGCCCATCAACAAGGCGCTGGTGGCTAACAGGCTGCTGCCCTCGCAGATGGATAAAGCCGCTGTGGTATGTATGATTGGTCTGGATTCCGTCTGATGTGCCACTCTTAAGCCTGCAATACATGTTGGACGAGCGTCGCCGAGTGAACGCCAATACCAACGTATAGACAGTATATTTGCATTGTCTTGTCATCGCTCGGTGTCGCTCGCCTAGTTAGCCGAGTAAAGTCAAGCGCCAACGTGTATAGAACTCATTTGGCGTAGCTTGTCACAACTTGCGATCGCTCGCGAGCACTTGCCGCACTTCGGAGCACTGTCGGTTTTTCTGCACAAATCAAAGGCGCTCGCCCGCACTCGGCCAATAGTGTCCACATGTTTGTCAGCGCGCCATTACGCCATTGTTCTATTTTTGTAAATACTCAACATCCACCACCTTATTTGTCATATTTTCTTTTTCTCAACTTTAGTTCGGTATACACTGACATAAAACATATAAGCGCTCATTAAATAAATAGCAGCAGCTGCTAAAACTGCTACGTCGTTGTCATCCATCTTGTTTCAATTCACAATACAAACTGACGGAGCCCAACGTGTGGGCATCTCTTCAAAATTCGTCTGTATTGGCCATTTGCATTGGTTTTCGATATACTTGCCAAACGTGTAGGCAGTAACACATGACTTGTATTAATTTGCCTACGCTCGCGTTGGCCTAAGCTCGACCAACATGTATTGCAAGCTTTACACCGTAGAAATATATACCTACCGTCTCGCACGAAACGATTCGGTGCGTCCTATTTTTGCCGAACCAATTACCATGCCCACGTGTGCCCTTCTTCCTGTGATCCCGGGTCTTTTAAGACTTTTCTCTAGACCATCGAAGTAGGGGCCATCATGCCATTATTATTAATATTTTATTGGCATGATGACTTTCTATGGGAAGGCG
This sequence comes from Euclidia mi, assembly GCA_944739405.2. NCBI lineage: Eukaryota > Metazoa > Arthropoda > Insecta > Lepidoptera > Erebidae > Euclidia > Euclidia mi. The sequence continues at coordinate 44,774,757 of OX123201.2, forward strand.
GCATGGATTCATTTTGATAGGCAGTGGCGTAGCGTGGGGGGGGCCGGGGGGGCCATAGCCCCGGGCGGCACATTTAAGGGGGCGGCAAAATAGGCCGCGAAAAAAAAAAAAATTTTTTAAACTTGGCGCGCGCAGTGACACCATCCCAGTGGAATCGTGCGGCGGCGCGGGCGCAGTAGAAAGAACAACAATCGAAAACAAAATCATAATGATTTTCATTACGTGAAAAATTAATCTCTTCTTCTTGAATAGGTTGCAATATTCCGGTGATCTGCGAGCCTGTTATGAGTAATTAATAAATCCCTATATTAGGGGAGTGCCGCCCCTGTGTGAAACGTGTGCCGCCCCTACTGCACAGAACACTATACTCTCACGAGCCCTATTGCCATGGCGCTACTGGCGCACACAGGCGCCAGGGCAATAGGGGCGACGCGTGCCAGATAAAATAATACAACATAATCTTTATAGTTTAATAGGGAAGAAAGCAGGTACAGGTCTCCTAAGGCAATAGTCACACCTGCGGTTTAACTCTATGAGTTTAACTACCTATACGCTATTTGAACTTTGACTCCAATATTTATGATATTTGCGTTAAAATCAAAGCCGATTATTTCACATATTACTACAAACGCCTTCTGCTAATTTTTGGACGCAACGGCCCCAATTCCTGGCAGCTTCGTTATTCCCGGCCAAGGACGTGGTGGCGGGTACGGCGGTGCATGTGTTCTGTAAGACTATCGGGCTACGGCAGGCTCCCAAAATCAATTATACAGTATACCTTGCGTCTTATAACGAACATAATCTACGGCAAAAGAACACTTCGCCGAGCTCAAGGTAGAATTAAGTCACATAACGTGGCATATACTGCGGTTATCAGAAGTCCGATGACAGGAGGACGACATGGTAACTCTAGAGTCAGGTGACTTTTGCTACCATCGAGAAGGCGACCTACTCTTGGTGTGACGACCAGACCGACGACCACAGTGCCCTACTGACCACCGAAGCCGTCCCGAATGTCGAACATAGTGAGGTGTGGTCGGCTCTTAAAAACAACAAAGCATCTAGTGATGACGGAAATTCATCGACATTTAACTTATTAAAATCCTTTAAGCCGTCTAGGCCTAGACTAAGCTATACATAGGTATATTGCAGCAGAGAAACGGCCGCTGCCGTGCGCGACCCATTAACACCGCTGAGAGCTGCCACGTTTTGCCGTAAAATTAATATACCGTATGTTCTATGATATTCGAGCAAGTGAGACGAATCAAATGACATTTTTTTTTTAATCCTTTAAGCCGTTCAGCCTGTAAAGCCAAACTAAAGGACATACTGATAAACATCAGAGATGTTACGGATGCGAAAATTTAGACATCCGCGGATGCAGATGCGGATGCGGATTATTAGAAGTACACATCCGCGGATGCGGATTCGATGCGGATGCGGATGCGAATTTTGGGCTTTTAAAAGGATAACCCTGGGTCGGGCAGTGTTATTGAGATTTTCTGTCACGAAATTCTCAGTAGCAGCACGGAGTCTGGAAATGTGCCCAGTACGGCAATAGGCTCGCCCCTTATTACGTGGGACTAAAGTATATCTGGCGAAAAGTGGGTGTAGAAATATACCTCTGCCTAACCCTTCGGGGATAAAAGGCGTGACGATATGTATGTATGTATGTAAGGATAATTACTTAAATTTTAAGTACATAAATAACTGAAAATCAATTTAATTTTAATTTTTTATTTATTTAATCATATTTTTAGAAAAAAATTGCACAAGTTTTTAGTTTTACTTATGACACAACAGAATTTTGAGCTTCGAGTTTCGTTATAGCAATATTGCAGCCTTCTCAGCTTCCAACCTGTTTCTAAGTGGATTATACATATTACTCCACTAAACAAGTAATTGTTCGCTGGGAACACTGGCTGGTGGAAGTGATAAATATGTGCATGCTAATTTGGAGAGAAGTTTTAATTCACAACGGATAACTTGCCACCAATTAAGTTTCATCATCATCAGCCCTTTATCCTGTCTCACTGCTGGGCACGGGCTTCTTCTCACTATGAGAAGGGTAAGGCCATAGTCCACCACGCTGGCCTAGTGCGAGTTGGCAGACTTCACATGTCTTTCGAGAACATTATGGAGAACTCTCAGACATGCAGGTTACCTCACGATGTTTTCCATCACCGATTAGCAAGCGATAATTAACAATGTAATACTTACGCACTTCGCTCTGAAAAGTCATTGGTACGTGCCGTGGATTCGAACTCAAGACCCTCTGCGTAGCAGTCTGTCGGTCTCTCCACTCAGCTATCGCTGCTGCTATTAAGTTAATTTTCATCTAAATCCAGTCTTTTCTCGTTACGATAAATAGGTAACTAATTCTTTGCGGCTAAGAGCATCGGGTATACTGTTGTCTGGTTCTCCTTCACGTTAATCTTTGCTCGATGAATCTAAGACCATGGCAAGATCGCTTTTTAAGCAAGTCTTCTTAGTCTCGTATAGGACGTTGCTGGTTCAGGATTGAGAGAATCTCCCATCCTCATTAGAATTAGTGACGACAGGGTCATTTACCATCTTCATTATTTAATCTTTTATTTTTCTTCGGTGACTGGTTCGAAAAAATTACGCTTATAGCGAGAATCTAAAAATTTGGAATTGCATATAAGTTGATATCTTCCAAAGAAGAAAATTTTCAAAACAAACGCGATGCACGTACCACTCTGGCTCCGCCCACTTTCTTTACATGTAGTTACTTGTTGATGTGAATCTGCATCCGTAAAACCTCCGCATTGATTGATGCGGATGTGAATGCGGATGCAGATGTCTAAATTAATACGAATGTTCCGCATTTGCGGATGCGGATGCGAATATTCGTAACACCCCTGATAAACATACAAACATACCTAAACCCGAAAACGTTATAGGTACTCTTGTAGAAACATTGGGGTAAAAAGGGGGCGGCGAATTGCTGGACGGCCCCGGGCGGCAGAAACCCACGCTACGCCACTGTTGATAGGCAGTTTATATAAAAAGATTACACAAAGCTGGACTTAGTTACCTACCGTCTTCATATAAGAGTTTCGAAACTAGAAGCCAGCTAATCCACACTCAACTGAAACCAAACCTTTCTGCGGATTAGGTACCTATGTACCCGGAGTATCTAATTATTTACTAAGTTATATGCACACTTTTCCAGATCGTGGAATGGTTCGGCGTAGCCACCGTATCATACTTCGCAGCGTTTATCCTGGCTTTGCTCGTGGAGATACCGACGCAGAGGCTCCACCGGGCAGTGACGAGGCCCCGGCCTCCGCCACAACACAACAAGACGACGACCGAACAGCGGAGCACGGATAAAGCAGACTTGTGAGCTGACATGTTACCGCGACTAACCTAGGCTGGACCTAGTCGAATTGGTTCCAAAATTTAACTGTAACGTCGAGTGCATAAGGTCATTTTTTTACAAGACATGGAAATTTAATAGTAAATTGTGAATAGAAATGTATAAATAATCAGATTAGGTACCTCTTGCCTGATCTGAATCAATATAGTAGGTAGGTACCTAATAATGCTGCAAAGTTATTATGATACCAGAGAGCCGTGACAAAGTTTTAAGTTAACCATCATGACAGTCTACCTACTGCTCGACTGTATGAGTCTCTACTCTGTATACAAGTTTATGTATTATGTATGAAATCTCTAACGACCTAGCGTGCACTCGACACACAATAATTGTGACAAACAGCTTTACTAACACACCAATTACTTAGTTTAATTACAGTTAATTTTAAAAACTGTAAACTCAAAATAATTTGACTGCTTTAACACAGCTCCTGTTATTTACAAGAGACAAGAGCAGTGACACACTGCAACTAAAAAAGATAAAGATTAGGTTCCTTTGGCGATCAACCAATCCTATAATTTTATTTTGGGCGCATTGATATAAATAAGAATGGTTGACGCAACCTCGTGACTCACGAGAAAATCAGGCATCACAAAAGTCCACCCAAGAAAATCCATCATAAAGCACTTTCACTGCCAAGTTACAAATTGCAATTGTTCAAGAACTTAATATTGCAGTACAGTGCTTAGTTATTATAACGAAAATGTACTAAAAAAGTGCAATTCATAACTGATTTGTTTACAGCCGCGGGGGAGATGGCGTTCGGTCGCGGCTACTCGATGCCTCTGCATCGAAAAACTGATCCCAACAATACACATAGGTACCAAATACCATACATACATAAGACACCCTACCCATGGGGAATTAGAGATCTGTTACATTTAGCGTTGACTAAGTGTGCTTAGATCTATTTAGACCGTAGTATTCACAAACTTGGCTGCGTCCAAGCTTCAAGTAATAAAACAATTCAAGCCTTATTTATAAGCTTAGGATATAGTGAACACAATCACAGAAACACAACACAATTATTGTTGCGCTTCGAAAACTACAAATTCAAAAATAACCGTTAATCAAATTTAAATGTAACGGTTTTTGCGAAGTTTGCAATCAACGTTGTACCTAATATTGTAAGCATTAGAGCCTACGGGATTTTTAGATTAAATACTAGGTATAGGTAAACCTAGAGTAATGCCTGATTGAACTGATTAACGTTAGAATAAGTTAGCAATGTTTACTATCGTAAATAACTGTCTCGAGAAAATACTCCTGTTGCTTTAATGAGTGTAGTTGTAATAATTTATGTATTGTTCATTTAACAATCATTTTAAATCTGGGTACCCTCATATTCAATTATTTTATTATTAATCTGACAAGTGTTACCAACCTTCAAGATAAATTCGCAATGGTAAACTACTTTTGAGGGTATTTGTAGATTAGGTACTTGACTATAACCGCCGATTTCAATATTCGATCCATCCATGGAGTTTGAGATTCCAGATTCGTGTTTGACATTTATTTTGTATGGAGCTTATGTTAATAACGAATCTAAAATCTCAAAAAAAGGATAGATCGAATGTTAAATTCCGACGTATATTTGCAATTACTGAAACAGGGTATTTGATTGAGGTAGTTTGTATGAATAGTGTATAAACTTTTGGGGATATGGCATAGTCGACAAAGGTGATATGTACAGAATACTGAGTACTCTCGGCGCTTTCAATATGTTCAATAAAAGTGTATATAGTAATCTGGTATTTTTATTCCTTCATGTTTCTTTCCTCTGGCTTTTGGGCTACTTACCGAAAATTTACAGTTTGAATAAGACCACACGGATGGCGTAGTGGCAGCGCCGGTTGCCCCGCCACTGAACACTACGCAGTTTTGTGGGTTCGATCCCCACACGTAATAACACTGTGTGATCTATAAAAACAATAATAATTGTTGTATTTCCGGGTCTGGATGTCAGCGATACAATTCCTAGTGCGCAGTGGCGTAGCTAGCTTGGGTTGCACCCGGGGCGGAAGTTGGCGAATGACCATTTTTTTTTTATAGTCGATACCTAACAATAGGGAACATTACGCAAAGCTCGTTGCAGATCCGGACCGCCGGCCCCCCCCCCTTCCTACACCACTGCTAGTGCGCAAGCTATCTAGGTACATACAACTGCGGTCATATCTCATACGATGGCGAGGGCACAACTTAATCTAACGGATTCGACGAAACTAAACCCTGCATCGCGCAATCAAAGCTCCCACATGCGATTACCACGATATACACAGTTTACTTCCCAAATAGGTCCGTTAGACCGCTGCCCAAGGTAAGGTAGTCTTGTTTGTTGTTGTTTTTTTAAAGACAACTCTAGGAATAAATCTTGTGTCGCAAGAGCCTTTACAAACATACAACTAAATGAATGAATGAACTGGGAAAGAGTGGAGTTAAATGCATTTGAAATAAAACATCATACAATTGGTTCTTAAAAGACTTTATTGTGTATCACACAAACTCAGTCTGTTCACAAACATGGGCATCACACTCACCAAATGTACATCAACATTGTCTTGAACCACCTTTAATTCATACTTACTATATAATATTACTTAGACAAAAATACCACCAGTATTTCGCATAGTTCAAGGAAGGACAAGCCCAGTAGCTGATTAAAAAAAAACATATTTCAGTAAAATGTAGTACTCTTTACGGCTTCTTTAGCACCCAAAACTCTAACCAAGTAAAAGTGTGGCTTTTGGGAGCTTTTCTAAAGTTATAAACCCAGTGAGTACTCTTGTGGTTTGGAGTATTAGTATTTTTTAAGATCTGTATTTGAACAGTCATATAGGTAACTGAAATTATATTTTTAAACTAGAACCAGGCAATTGCTCATAATTTAAATGCCAATACTGCTAATGGAGGTTCTACTTCACTTATTTCAAATCAAATACATATTTACACATGGGCAGTATATTAGTTAAGTGACACAGAAAAATTCCAACACTATCCTCTCATAAAGTGTTTGGTTTCATTAATATTGCCCTGCAATGACAGACAGACAATATTAATCTTACAATACTTAGAAATTATACTTAGAGATATTTTATCACTGTTTTACCGGTGAAGTTTTAATAGTAAAAATATTGAGAAATATCCATATTATAGAGTTGCCAAAACTCCTGCAGAAAATGTTTATGCAACTTTTTAGATAGTAACAAATATTTTGAACCACACTGATATATTTTTCTCCTAGTCATCTTCGAACATGGGAGTCCAAAACTCGCAAACAGCTTTATCCTTGGTAAACTCCCATTGATGCAAACTAATTTAGTCTCAGTTAAACATGATTCTCTAAGGTCATTTGGCTACTGGATTAAAATCCTCAACACAAATGTAGTTAAGGCTAGTGCCTAACAGTGGTACAGTATAATTATATGTACACAGGGTTGTAGGTCAGAAAATCACATTTCCATATCATTTAGGACTAAATAAAAGTCTACCCTACCAACATGATCAGAGTTAGTCACAATATTTGTTACTATATAAATATCTGCACTCTGCAGAATATTATGGTGCAACCATGGAAAGCACCAATGGGCAACGAAATCGCAAGTCAGGTCACTTGCGATTTTGTTGTCCATTGCCACTTACCGTGGCTGAGATATTTGTAATATGTATAATCAGTTGTGTTAGCGTCGTGAAGGACCAGAACCTCCCTGCCAACCGCCTCTATGCCCTCCGCCGCGCCCTCCTACCCGGCCCCGGCCAGCAGCTGAAAAAAAAAAAGGATTTCTGTTATAAACTTCACAGTAAAGTTTTTAACAAAAGCCATACTTAATCAAATTACATTTCTCAACTTGAATGGGACCAAATGGTAAGCATATTCTTCCACACATAAAAAATAATTTTGCAAATCAGAAAATAAATGACAAAGTTTTGAGGACACACATTTAAAAATTTAAACCCAATTGCAAACTAAGTACATTTTTTGGTAGTGAATGTAAATGTTTTAACAAACATGTAGAAATTTACTTTTAAATACTGTGATGTCAGCTGGAAACAATCACAGACCACTGTTAAATTTTTACAATAATACAGGTACGGGACAACCTGAGGATAAAGGCATTAAGAAACAGCAAAGAGACCTAGGGTTCCTCTGTGTGAGCTTATGTTTGTTTCTTATGCGAATATCCCAGTATATTCTTGACTTTGATAGTAAAGTTTTATCTTATGGAGGTTCTTACTTTCGAAGAAATTTAGGTTCCTAATTTCATTCTATCTAGTATACTATTAGTTACATCTAGTTATTACTCTACCTATTTAGTAAGAAAGAAATCCAAAGCATAAAATATTTTCAAAGGTTTTCAAAAAAGGTGTTTTGAATATAGCTCTTGATAGCACACAGCAGTTGGATGCAGATAAACAAATTGTGGAACTTTAGTTATATATCTATGCTTTAGTTAAATATCAGTAATAAAATTTAACTATCAGAAAATGAATAAGAAATTTTTAAGAGAACATAAGTACTTATGCCGGTGGCTCAGGATCGGTCTATGTGGAGAGCCATGGGGGACGCCTATGTCCAGCAATTGACGTCTTTCGGCTGATATGATGAAGTACTTATGGGAAAGATTAAAAGGTACTTCTAACTTTGAAGTCTTTGTTCACCTGATTAGTAGAATATGATTTAAAAAAGGCACGATTGTGTCGTCCCCATAAAAACCTATGTAGGCTTTTTATTGTAAACCGATGATACAACACATCCCATCCCAACAAAATGTCATTGACAGGATGACAGATAACCAAATAAGACACAAAACTGAAATCAATAATTTCATGAAATAAAGTATGTGTTATGTAGATGTGCAGGTGCACAGCCACTAAACATTCTAACATAAATAATACTAACCGTGGGCTCGTAATATAGCACTTTTGCCGCGACCTGCAGTCGGCTTGTTTCCTTGTCGTTTGAACATAGGAGCATTTTTCAACATGTCTGGTAATATTAGAAACCTGATCTTTGAACCTCTAATGTACACATTCTCCAGCTGAGCAACCCTTCCATCTCTGTATGTTACAGTTACCAGCGTCATTTGGCAGTTCATGTTATCTTCGGCCTCGATTAGTTTACCGCGGTAAACTTCGCCGGTATTCGTTTCACAGGTCACTACATGGCCCTCCGCTTCGTGTAACACTTTAATAGGCACACCAATCGACATTTTCACTATTTGTGTAGCACAATCAGTTCCAAATATCAGATAAAAAAAATGTTTTCAAGCGATGTTTTCGGATGAAAATTGAAATTATATTTGGCCGAAACAAGTCAAACAACATAACCAAAGACAATGTGAAATGTGAATTTGTTGAATATTTTCTGTTGATGGTCAATGTTGCCAGTTATTCTTATTGTAATACTGTAAAGGCCTGTTCATACCTAAGCTGTGTGTGAAGCCCTTACAGGGCTTCACACACAGCAGCTATAATGTAAAGATGTACATTATAGCACGATACATCTCATTACATCTTTCCATAGAAATCGTCAGGAGACCACACACGACAGCTATAATGTATATTTTTACATCTTCGAATCTTAAGATACAGAGCGATACGAAAATATACATTTATAGTGCGTCAATCGGGACGTATGCCAATGAAATGAAGGGAAAAATACAATACATTACCTGTTGTGTGTGTGATACATAAGCTATACATCCCGGGATGTAATGTACATTAATATACATTATAGCTGCTGTGTGTGAAGCGCTGTATTCGCTACCGTCTGCGGCAGAGAAAACCCAGTGGGTATGCGGTAATATTACTGTTCAGACCTAAGCGGTATTCGCTATCCTTGTGGGTAGAATAACGCGCGGTAGTCGAGTTTCGCTCAGAGAGGTAAGAAAAGGTCGCTCTAGCCGCGGTACTTGATGCCAAATACCTGAGCGAAACCCGCGCGGTATGTATCTCTACCCACAGCGGCAGCGAATATCGCTCAGGTTTGAATAGGCCTTTATACTCACGGAACAGAAAAAAAATATTTTATATTCCGTGGTAATATATTTAGTGTTACTCAGAGTATTCTATCATCTATCTTGTGATCTCCACGTTACCAGGAAGGTCCTAAGACAAAGATATATCCCTAAGGAAACGTTACCTGCATTTATTACCATTGGGCATTTGAGCAATGACATGGCAAAATAATAAAATTTAAATATAAAAATGAATAAGCATGTGAACCATGCATGTGAATAATATGTAAGACTCTTGTCTATGATAATTAAAAAATCGTCGTTCGTTCATTTGACATGTGCGAATTGTCAAACAAAATCTACGTCAAAAAAGCTAAACTTTTCGCAATCGACAATCGTTGAAAGTTGAAAGCGAAGCCGAATTTATTGTTTTTTTGTTTTGTTACATTGTTTGTAACGTTGTAGTCAAATAATTAGTTCATAATGGCGGCTGAAGTGATGAAAGTGGAGATAGAGACTGAGACGTGTTGCGTTTGTGGTGGTGGCGGGGAATTGATGACGCCGGAGGAGCATGATGCGGGTGCGCCTCCCATGCAGGTGCCGCTGCGGACGATGCTACTGCATCTTAACTCTAGCAAGGTACGCACTCGTCCATTTGATTACTATTCAAATGCTCAAAGAAAAATCTAAACAAAATCATAACCTAGGTATATTTGTTTACCCTGCCTTGAAAATTCTACCTATCTAGTCCCTAACTACTTTAGCTCTGTACCCAGGGTAGTAAGTAGCCGAACATTTTTAAAGAAGTAATATGATTGAATTGAAATGATATAAGAAATCTAAGTTGTGTGGCTGAAACTCTTCATTAACATTGTATTTAGGTGGTGCCCGATGGTCGACTGTGTTGCGACTGCATACGCAGGGCCATGGAGTCGTATGAGTTCAGTGTGGCGCTTGCCAGCAGAGGTGCGCCGCCCCTCAGTGAGAAGATCCGAGCCCTTCGCAAGAGGTGAGGGAATATTGAAAGTATTGCCACTGTAAAACAAATTCTCTTACTTTCTACATAGGATATGATCTAAGCTGATGCACACTATAAATCATAGTACAGTTTATTATTATAGTACAGATCAGTTCACGAAAGTTGACCACAAATGGCGGCTGTCATGCATATGTACATTCATGAAGAAAAGACTTAAGCCAAAATAATATTTTATTGTTAGTAACTAAAATAATATATGTAGGTACCTAATAATTAAGTAGTGACCGACCGAAAGTTTCGGTTTCGGCCAGTTTCGGCCATAAAACCTAGTTTCGGTTTTAGTTTCAGTTTCGGCCAAAAATGGCCGAAACTTTCGGCCGCGCCGAAACTCCTATGTTCGTGAATTTTCTCGGGACGTTCAGCAAATTTTGCCGCTAACTGGTACTCGCCTACTCGCACCGCCAGCTCAGTGTGCCGTCGGCTATCGTTAACGGTAATATTTTTAATAACATAAGTGATTAATTAATATTAAAAAAATATATATCTCTGTTTACCTGTGTCTCTGTGTACGTGAAGTACCTACTTCGTACGTGTATTTTTTAAAATACTCATATAACTGGCAATATCGGGAATGGACGAGGTAGTATGTAGAGGGCGTCCGGTGGCAGAATTAGGTTTTCAATTCAACTAGTCTCCCTAACCGCTGAACGTAGGTGTTAGGAGTTGACCGCATTAGCTTAGTCATTCGTGCGGATTTTTTGCCACAATGTCGTATTCAGGGCACATGATTTGTGTGCAACTGCTCGTCGTAAATTTTTTTCACGGTTCAATATTCGCCATTTAAGTGATGCCCCAAGTGAATATTTGATTCGTTAATGGTTGCGAAGACTTCAGGCAACAAGTTCGACAGCAAATAGCCCACGGCCGGGGCCGTTGTGTCGGACATCATGAACAAATGAAAAAATGAGCTCGTCGCGACCAGTTTGCGCGATAATTCATGTCAGCTCGTGCGCGAGCGAGTGGCTGCCCTGGCACTACCAAATCTATTGTGCATGAAATACTGATGAATTATTTTAGATTTCATGCCTTTAAAAGTCAAATTGTGCAGGTACTTAATCCTAATTCAATCTTTGTAAAAAATTCTTTGAGACAGTGTTTCGTGCGGTAAACGCTATCCTATGGAGCGACGTAGCGTATCCATTTAAATGGAATTTGAAACAAGCAAAACTGCCTCTATTGGTCATCTAAAGGACAAACCCATGCTTAAAACGTAAATAGCCACTTCACAGTCCCAAAGTGACAGTTTGGTGTATATTGTCAGTAGTGGAGTAATTCGACCAGTTTTTTGTGTAGATTTCAAGGTAAAGCAGATCTCTTATCGGCGTATTATGAACGATTATATTCTGCCAATAGTAAGAGAACATCTTGCCTAAATTACACACAAGTGGTTACAGCAAGGTGAAGCCATACCGCACACGGCCAGCGAGACTGACGATTCTGCGTGATTTCTGCCCGAATAGGTTGAAATGGTCATATCCTGGTCAACTTAGTCGTCTAATCTTACCCCAATGGACCTAAACAACATGACTTCGTGTCCATCGTAACGGTTAATATTTAGACCCATAATTTGAAACTGATGAAACCTGCACTTGTCTTCTTTGTAATAATTATTAAAATAAACAAATTATATAATTAGTTTACCCCAATAACTCCATAATTGAGACTTAATGCCACATGTGCTCCGACCATTACTTAATGTCTTCTTATTTCATTAACACTTCTAGTTATCTATGTTACTGGCTGTAGGTATGACTATGAAAAGTTTGTGGGTAAAAATACAATAGATTTCAGTATCAATAGAAATTTGTAACATGTTTAGGTAAGTTTCGGTTTCGGCCGAAACTGAGAGCAAGGCCGAAAGTTCGGTTTCGGTTTCGGCTGAAAAACCACTTTCGGTCGGTCACTACTAATAATATTGTAATTGGTGGTTATGAAAATAAATGAAATAATTTTTAAGTTAAGTTTATTAAAATAATTTTAACTAAAAATGTTATATATAAATAAAAGACATTTCTACTGTCGACTACTGTCGCTATCAAGTTCCATAATTCCCTCTATCATGGAACTTGAGGGAATTGTAGCCCTTGAGGAACTTGGGCCGGGATCTATATTCAATTCTTCATCTTCCGTGTATTCAGATCTTCGCTCTCATCAGATTCTCACACACAAATAATTAATTCATCCGTAAGCTCATGACCACATTGTGGGTCACTTTGTATATAACTTTCTTCAATTGATTTTACTTTGTCAATTAACTTTTCCATTCCTTTGGTCCCATCAGATTCACTTTTTCTTTAATTTCCAAAAAATTACCGACTTTGTGGCGCACCCTTTTTTACGGCACTGCGCGCTTTCTTATTATTTTTCATGGATCTATCGATGGTAAAAATGCCGTACAAAAATATATGACTGAAATGCGTACTCACTCTACCTGCACTTTTGAATTCTCACCAGCACTCAGTTGGACAGCTTACAAGTGACGGCTTAGTGCTGAATCTTATTATTTTATGCTCTTATGTCGTCCTATATATCCTGGTGGTTCATATGACCCATCCATTTTGGACATGGGCCTGTAGTCTATCAGATCCGACCGGTAGTTCCTGAGATTAGCGCGTTCAAACAAACAAACTCTTCCGCTTTATTATATTAGTATAGATACAATTGAGGTTTAAACATATTGGGATCAAAGCTAATTCCATTTTTGGTAAGCCACGCTTGCATATCTGATTTACACGAATTAGATGTCGGGGCAATATCATATTGTTTGTTGTGGTATGAGGCGTTGTCTATCACAACAACGGAGTTCGGTGGGAGATTGGGTATTAATTGAGATCGAATCCATTATTGGTAATTTTCAAAGTTCATATCATATCGTCATGATAATCTCCGGCTTTTGTGGCCGACTTGAAAGTTAATAATGCATTGGGCACAAATCCAGCCTCTGACCCATCCCTCAGCCATCCAGCCTCTGACCCATGACCATTGACGGTCACGACTCGTTGGCCTTTTGTGGCTTAATATGACCTTTGGCCTTATAGGCTTTTTTAGACCTGCTGTAGAACTGTCAGCCCAGCCCATGTATTTAGTATGTGTGGCATGGATGTATGATCCGTCAGTATAAATGATTGGTCTATTGTGTCTTCAATATTCTTTGAGTTTTTGCAGGTAATTGATAATTGATTCTTAACAACCGAATAGCGGATGATTCTATTAAAATTTTTTGGTTATTTTCTGTTCTTTTCTACTTAAATCCATTTTTTTTTATTATTGGACCCAAACTTGTTTTGGATCCTTTAAAGTTGATATCTTCACTCAATTTCGCTCGTGACTTTTCTAAAGTTGGCAATTCTTTTTCAGTTATGTATACACCTCTTAATTACCCCTTTGTCAAAGTCGTCAACGTCTGTGACAGGGTTACCGCGTGGGCTTTTTTTCCAGGAGTTCTAAAAACCACCACAAGAGGCGAAGATTTACTTTCTTTTATAATCTTTGCTCTGTCGATACAGACATGTTTGTCGCAGCTGCCGTTTTTTTATAAGCTTCAAGCGTTTTAGACTCCCGAGAAAAAATAATTAAACACGTCGTATACCATCCTTCTCGACTGTCTATTCAGAGCACTGCCTTTTTCTCGGCGCATATTTATCCTCTCAAGTCAAAACAAATAACAAAAACAACGGAAACTTAAAGAGTAACAAAAACAATATAAAACAAATAACTAAAACAACGAATACTTTTCTTTTCAATTGTACTTGAGAGCAGTGGGAGCGTATAAACGATGCATTTAGTCTAGCCCACGGGGTGGGAGTCCGACGTCTTCGACCGCTCCCCGGTGGGATGGGTGGGCATGAGGTAACTCATTTTCAAGGCTCATGAGATCCGAGCGCTGGTTCTCTATTCCGGGAAATTTCTAAACGGTTAAACGACGTCTCACGTGACCAAAAGGCTGGTTTGTTCTTTGCTCAACTTTTTAAATTTGTTTTTATGGTTTTTGTATTAGAATAAGCTTCACTTAAGTTATGACATGATGTTACTTTAATCTATATATATAAATCTATAGTTACAAAAAAAAATTTTGGTTTGAAATTGCCAATACAGGCAGAACGGCAAGTTCATAGGTGAAGACCAAGGAGCAATGATACCTAGTATTTACGAGGGCGGCACTGAAAATTTTGGGAATCAAGGAAGTGACACAACATTACTATTTAAAAATGTATTTATTGCTTTTCGAAGTATTCTCCGCGAAATTTGACACATTTTTCCATACGATGGAACCAATCATTGACGCAACCATTCCATTCGGAAGTTGGGGTCTCCAAAATGGCCGTTTTGTAGGCGTCTACAGCTTCTTCAGGTGATGAAAATCTCTGTCCACGCAATTTATTTTTTATTTTAGGGAAAGTATAGAAATCATTAGGGCTTAGGTCGGGGTTGTACGGCGGATGGTCTGATAATTCTATGTTTTCTTGCTCTAAAAACTGTTTTGTTCTGTGCGCGGTGTGAGAACTGGCATTGTCGTGATGGAGGATGATGCGGCGGTTGCAGTTCTCTTTACGGAGTTCAGAAACGACCTGTGGCAAACAAATGCTAGCATACCAGTCTGCATTAACCGTTCTTTGTCCCTCAAGAGGAATAGTCGTAACATGGCCGGTTTTGGAGACAAACGTGGCCACCATTTTTTTGCAACACTCCGTGAATGAAAAATTTTTGTTGGCTTTAACTCATTTTCGAACACCCAAACACGTGACTGGTTTTTTGTTTCGGGTTCGTACGCGTATATCCAGGATTCGTCACCTGATACGATGTTGTATACAGCATTTGAGGATCCTGCGTGGAATCTTTCGAGAGTTCTGACGCACCAAGTAACGCGAGCCGCTTTTTGCTCTTCACAGAGCGAAATGCGGTATCCATCGGGAAAACAACTTTTTTACACCTAATTGTTCATGCAAGATTATTTGTATTTGACTCATGCCTATGTCTAAAGTTGCCTGAATTTCACGCACAGCATCAAATATTTTCTTGGATGACTGCAGTTTTTGGACGACCTTGACGGAGATCATCACTGAGCTTGACACGTCCACATTGAAATTCAGCAAACCAGCGATAAATTGTGGTTTTGGATAGGACTTCATCACCAAATGCAGATGATTTCTGCATTTGGTGATCCGGTCAACACACTGTTTTTGTGTTAAACCACTTCGAAAGTCATAATTAATCATCGCTCTTGAATTTTCTCGAGTCAATTCCATTTTCTCAACGACTAAACAAGTTTGACAAAACCTTGTGACCAGACCAACGAAATATAACCTTAACAGTCCAACCTCTCTGGACCAGACCGAGAATCTTTTTTAAATGAATAAATGGTATTCTATTTTTAAAACCAAGGAGCTTTCAATTAAAAAAAATTAATATGACAGGAACAGTGGAAATATTCCATTCCCGATACTTTTAGTGCAGCCTATGTAAAAAGCTAGAACTCTGTATGGTACGATCAGGATAATTACACTTGGAAATTCTGGCAAATTATTCTCAGAAATCCTCTTTCATATTACTTATGCTCTTATTAATTACAACACACAATTAGCTTCTTGTCTTAAAATAGGGAAGAAAGGAGTTCTGTGCCAAAAGCTTGAGCTCTGTCTTGTCTTCTCATTAGAAATAGAATAGAAATAATCTATATGCATTATTTTCTGTTATTAGAAGCATAACAGACAAGCTGTATCTAATCAAAGTGTTATTTATCCTTAAGTTTTCTTTTGAACTCCGTCAAATACTTATACTTACCTAATTTGAGATTCCCTAACATTAACAAACTACTGTATTTATTTGCTAGTCGGCCTTTTATGGTACACAGTATGTAGTGCTGTGAGCCATTTTATAAAAGCGGGTTAATTTGCTCTGAAAGTGTAATACTTTTCAAATTTTTGCTTGTCATTGCTTCTAAATTGACTATTGTGGGTCTGTTCACATTTTGTGCTTAGTTTGATTTTCAAATAATTACGCCCCTAATGTCCATAATTAATCATCAACAGGTTACACGAGCTGACCCAGAAGATAGACGTATTCATCGTCGTAGGAGGCGCTGGTCCTGACGGCGCGTACTCCGAGGAGGACATCATCATGGTTGAGAAAGATACCCTTGCAGCGGCCGCGGCGGCGGATAACGACGAGCTAGAACGCGGCAGGAATGCTCGCGGCGACCATGTGTACCAGTGTTCTGTGTGCCCCGCCTCGTTCCCCAAGCCGAATGACTTCCGCGCGCATCTGGCTACGCATCCAGCGGACGCGCTACATTCGTGCTGGACTTGTGGCGCGCAGTTCGCGACCAGGGCGGCTTTGAAGGCTCATTTAGGTAATTATAGTATGCAACAATCTATACACACCTTAATACCTGGAGCGACAACGCTTAAATGATTATCAAAGTTATTGGCGTATATAGTAGGAGGGCCTGAAATTCTAGGTTGGGCACTTCACAGCAAAATAATTTAAACCAAATAATTATCTGCAGTTGTTGAACAGTAAATCTTTCTAGGTAGAAATGTGTCAGATATGGTCTGATTGGTGGCCTTTCTTACAGCCTTAAGCTTGACCATGGCAAGACTTGGCTTGCCTTTCTCTGTCTCACCTCTGACATTAGACATATCGACAAATCTCTGACATCAAAGTTGGCTACACTCTCACACATTAAGACGCTGACAACAGCTAAATGGCAAAAAAAGGCTTGTCTCAAACAATTTTTTTGCTAAATCTATGAAGTTTGTGACGGCGGAAAAAATATATGTTAATCATGAACATATTTCTGAGAACCCTGTTGTGTTCAAAACACGTTTTTGAAAAGTTTTCTCAATACAAAAAAATAGTAAACTAACTTCTTAAAATTATCTTCCAACAAAAATATCTGTATTACTTATCAACGTACGTTAGCAAAATTTATAACAATAATGTATCATATCTAAATACAGAACTTGGTTGTTTTTTATTTTTCACTACTCAACTTATTTTTAGGTAATTTATTTATTTTATGGTTTGTAAAAAGATCTCAACGTCCCGTTGTCGTCGCGTTTCTCTTTCTTATGTATACAATGCGACAGTGACAGCATCAGCTCAACTCAATAGCTGTTGTCAGCGCCTTAAAAAGGAAACTTGGAAGCCTATGTTCACCTGTGGACGTCTCTAGGCTGAAATGATAAATACACAATACACAACAGCTATTGCTTTCGCCTCCAGCTGCATCCTGCGGTTCAGCGCTCGCCTGCCAGCTGTGCGGTCGCGGCGCCGCAACTCCGGCCGAGCTCCGTCGCCACGAAGCTACCTGTCCGGCTCGCTGTCCCGCGTGCGCGCAGCTGTTCCCCGACCGCACGGCGCTCGCCACACACGCCGCCGCGATGCACGGCCGCGGGGCCCGACCGCCGCTCGTCTGTCCCACTTGCTTCAGGACCTGTGACACTCCTGAGCTACTGTCAGCTCATTTGTTACGGCATCGGCAGGCCAAGCAGTTTGTGTGTGGATATGACGCGTGTATACTTCGTTTTGGGACCAGGTAATTTATTTTTCTACTTTTTTATTGCTCGGGCTCAAAGGAAAAGAAGAAGAATACAAGAAAAGTCCGACCAAGATTCCGTCATCCAGGTACTTAACTATATAGGTTAGGTTAGGTTAGCAAGGCAAGACGTTAGGTTAGCGAGGCAAGACTGCCGCTAGTCTGTCCCACCTGCTTCAAGACTTGTGACACTCCGGAGTTACTGTCCGCCCATCTGCTTAGACATCGGCAGGCGAAGCAGTTTGTATGTGTGCGCGTGCATTCTACACTGGTAAGGAATAAAAAGTTAAATAATTTATTTTCTTTACTTGTAAATTTTTATCCAAAGACTGCTCCCGCCCTAGAAATAAATTCTGTAACGGACTTTACAAAGATACAACCAAAGTACACTTAGATTTGTTTTTTTCTGAACTGATTTATATTCTACCATATTCTACCACATTCACACAACACCATCTAGTCCCAAACTAAGCAGAAGCTTGTACTGTGGATACTAGACAATGGATAAACATACTCATATACTTTTTTTTTGTAAATACATACATATTATACATAGAAACACCCAGACCAAGACAAACATCCATGTTCATGCACACAAATGTTTGACTTGAGCGGGAATCGAACCCGCGATCTTCGGCGTGGCAGTCGTTTACACTCCCGCCACGCCACCAGGAGATTTGTAATAACTAGAGACCGGATTATATGCAACATAAAAAGCTAGAAATATGCATGAAAAATGCTTGAAATATGCACGAAAACTGACAAAATATGCAACATTCAATGACTATTCTTTTTTGTTTTGTAAATATTATTCCTTTAGATTTAAGTTTATTGTTAGTAAATACTTGTTTTAAGTTTCACTTTATTAAGTATGTACCTATCTTTATAATTTATTGTTTTTAGGGTTCCGTACCTCGAAAGGAAAAAAAACGGAACCCTTATAGGATCACTTTGTTGTCCGTCCGTCTGTCAAGACCCTTTTTCTCAGGAATGCGTGGAGGTACCAAACTGAAATATATACTAAATACTCGAATCTACGGTTCCATAGAGCTGTAAAACAATCAAACTTCTAACCCAACGCAATCAAAAGATACAGCCGTTTATGCTGCAAATTGCAGCATATTTTCAAACTCGCTTTGGAATCAAAACCTACAGGGTATTTCCCGTGAACTCAGAATCTTGAAATTTGGTACGAAGTAACATCTTATATCACATATAAAGGAAAAATTGTGAAACCCGTAAATTTTTAGTTACAGCATATAAAAAAATATTTTTAATAAATTTAAAGTTACTACTCCTTTCTCTTGAACGCGTGGAGGTATTCAATTGAAATTCATATCAAATACTCAGGTATATAACACCATTAGGCTGCAACAAAATCAAGCTTCTATGTTAACGCAATCAAAAGAAAGAGCAATATAAGCATATTTTCAAACTCACGCCTACTCGCAAGTGAATCAAAACCTACAGGGTACTTCCCGTGAACTCCGAATCTTGAAATTTGGTACGAAGCAACGCTTTATAGCACATATAAAGGAAAAATTGCGAAAACCGTAAATTTTTTGTTACATCATATAAGAAAAATATTTTTTATAAATTTAAAGTTACCACCCCTTTCTCTTGAACGCGTGGAGGTATTCAATTGAAATTCATATCAAATACTCAAGTATATAATACCGTTAGGCTGCAACAAAATCAAGCTTCTCTGTCAACGCAATCAAAAGAAAGAGCAATATAAGCATATTGTCAAACTCGCGCCTACTCGCAAGTGAATCAAAACCTACAGGGTACTTCCCGTGAACTCAGAATCTTGAAATTTGGTACAAAGCAACGCATTATAGCACATATAGGGGAAAAATTGCGAAAAACGTAAATTTTTTGTTACATAATAAAAGAAAAATATTTTTCATAAATTTAAAGTTACCACCCCTTTATCTTGAACGCGTGGAGGTATTAAATTGAAATTCATATCAAATACTCAAGTATATAACACCGTTAGGCTGCAACAAAATCAAACTTCTATGTCAACGCAATCAAAAGAAAGAGCAATATAAGCATATTTTCAAACTCGCGACTACTCGCAAAGGTATCAAAACCTACAGGGTACTTTCCGTGAACTCAAAATCTTGAAATTTGGTTCGAAGCAACGTCTTATATCACTTATAAAGGAAAAATTGCGAAAACTGTATGTTTTTAGTAACAGCATATAAAAAAATATTTTTAATAAATTTAAAGTTATTACCCCTTTCTCTTGAACGCGTGGAGGTATTAAATTGAAATTCATATCAAATACTCAGGTATATAACACCGTTAGGCTGTAACAAAATCAAACTTCTATGTCTACACATATGTAACTCCGAAAAGTCAGTGATTTGTGCCTGGGGTACCTGGCGATCGAACCCGAGATCATCGTCTCGGCAGTCCGTTACCTACACCACTGGGATATCGTCCCTTACTTATTTTTGTTATTTATTTAAGAATATTGATTATTGTTTTATTTTATGTGTAAATAGTCACCCTAGTTTAATTTTCATTGCAAATAAATACTATAATTATTAAAAATACTTAATTAGTATTTTTGTAACAGATTTCTAATAGTCACTAAAACTTTGTAAATCAATAACTTTATTTTTATGCTCCTCCAGCTTTCCATACTATAATGTTATGGATTTCATTTTGCAATAAAAATACCATAACTATGACTGGTGAACTTTTACTTATATACCTACAGGTTTGTACGGAACCCTCGGTGCGCGAGTCCGACTCGCACTTGACCGGTTTTTTTTTAATAAAATAAAAAACTATTAAGCTTTAGATTTTTTATTACAAAATCAGCATACATTTAGTAAACTATCCATTGATAGACGATAATCGATACAGTAACATGTTACATTATTTAATATTTTTGTAAACATTAACAATCAAGAATTGTTCTAAATGTTCAGTGGTAAGATTATGTCTTCGATCATTCAAAATATTTCTATACGTCGAAAATGATCGCTCCACATCTACTGAGGTAACTGGGCAGAATTTGAACTTGGGTGCTATGTTAGCGCTTATATTTTCTGGCAAAACTTCCGGCGTCCCATTAATAAAGCTACAAGATACTGTAAATTATAGCGATAATATGCATCATCACTAGATCTTAGGAAAAATATGCTATTAGCGCTGGAAATGACTTAAATATGCAAATGCATATGCAAATGCATATTATCCGGTCTCTAGTAATAACGATTTGTAGTGTTTTTCCGTGTGAGTATAGAACACACAACATTTAGCGCAGAGTTAAGCATCGTGGCTAAAGCTATTAACTTTTCATTGTAAAATTTTACGCAGTCACGTAATCATGAGGTACCATTAAAGTTTATCGCCGCCACTAATGTCAAAAATCTGTGTATTCCAGGAGCAACCTGATGTCGCACATCCGCAAGTGTCACACGAGTGACACGGTGGAGGAGGAGGAGCCCGCACAGCCGGAGCCGGCCGCCGCGCCCAACCCCAACACTACGTGCGAACAGTGCGGACGCACGTGAGTATTGTTATACGGCCGGCAATCGAACCCACTATATTGAGAGTGGAACGACACGATACTTGAAGGTGACACTCCATAGGTCTAGACAAAGGAGATGACGAAGATGTTATCAGTCGACAAAGTTAAGCAACGCTTGCATATATTTCCCACTTGGATGGGTAATCGCGTGTGGCATTTACATTCCGGACAAGAATTCGGGTGGTCTGAATATTTGGACACAAGAAAGAAGAAGAAAGAAAAAATGTTTATTTGTATGGTCACACACACAAAGCAAAAATTAATTTTGTATATCATAGTAGCGATAATGTACAGTCAAACAAGTCGGCGCTGGACCAGTTTGAAAAAATTCCCTTGGCTCGCTCATAGAGTCGAGGCACACTAGAAACTGGTTTTGTATACGAGTGTCAATGTGCGTGTAAATTAGCACTGGAAGCGACGATTTCTTGCGGAGCGATTCTCGCCCTTATGGTGGTCTAGCGGGAAGTTGTTCGATTGTATCTATAATATGAAGAACCTTTGCGGAGGCCTATATCCAGCAGTGGACGTCTCTAGGCTGACATGGTGAATGGCGAAAACTAAGATATTTAACGGAAAATCGTTTAATGCTGCAATATATTTGTCTGTTTGCAGGTTCGGTTCCGTGGCGGCCATGAAGCGTCACGCGCGAGTGCACCGCACCACGCAGGTCAACAACTCACTTGTTGTGCAGGTAAGACAGCCTTTGTCCTTCACCATAACATATTATAACTTCACGGCTTTATCCCCAAAGGGGTAGGCAGAGATGTATTACACACCCACACTTCACCAGTTATGTTTCAGTCCCAATGTTATTACATTGGGACTGAAACATAAAGATAGATACCAGGCACATTATTAAGCGAGAGACAAATTAACATTTTTAATACACACATAACTTCAAAAAGTCAGAAGTATGTGTCCGGGGTAACTGGGGATCGAACTCGAGACCATCGTCTCCGCAGTCCATTACGTACACCCGCACTAGGCTTATTTACCGTCTGTCCATCCTAAGGTTGCCTGGAAGAGATCGCTTTCAGCGATAAAGCCGCCATTTGTACATTCTGTTTGTGTTTTGTTTTTTTTTTATAATGTAATTTTTGTAATGCTCCTGCTACACCTGCGTCTTAGGCGTGAATTAGCGCGTTAATTTAGGCGCAACGTAGATGTGGCCAACGTTTTAACGCGTTAAAATACTAATTTCCAATGCGATTTTTTTAACGCGTTAACTAACGCGTTATTGGCCATTGGCATTAACGTTAACGCTAACGCAGGTGTAGCAGTAGCATAAGATGTACAATAAAGAATAATCTAATCAAATCTAATCTACACCACTGGACTTTCGCCGCTTACCATACTCTATTCCCATGATATGATGATTACAATATACAATGTACCTCAAATTCTATACCTCAACTTCAGCAACTGTAGGTAATTGGCTGCTATGTAGCAGTCCAATGGTCACTGTAAAATTTCCACACATCTTTTTTAGGGTTCCGTACCTAAAAGGTAAAAAACGGGACCCTATTACTAATCCTCCGCTGTCTGTCTGTCTGTCTGTCTGTCACCAGGCTGTATCTCATAAACCGTGATAGCTAGAAAGCGGAAATTTTCACAAATTATGTATTTCGGTTGGCGCTATAACAACAAATACTAAAAATAAAAAAATGAAAATATTAAGGGGGGGTCCCATACAAAAAACGTGTTTCTTTTCGTATTTTTTGCTCAAAATTACTAACCGTAACAGGTAGACGCTTTAAATTTTCACAGAATATGTAGTTGTTTATTACCTTTCAAAATGAATAATTAAATAAAAAATAGTAAATAATAAAGGGGGGGCTCCCATACAACAAACGTAATTTTTAAGCAATTTGTTACTCGATCTTACTAAACAGGTAGAAACTTAAAAAGTATTTAAGTATACAACGAACGTGATTTTCTTTTATAGATGATGGTACGGAACCCTTCGTGCGCGAGTCTGACTCGCACTTGCCCAATTTTTTTAATGTTGTGAACTATTTTGATTGCTCTGCGTCTCGAAGCTGGTATGAAGATATTTTAACAGTTGTAAAAATAAAGAGACAGTCATCCTTGAATATATTCACACTGGTCTAAGCAATCGAATATCGGTATTACTTTGGGTTGCGGTTGCAAATCTAATCACATATATATAACAGTAGTTAGTCTCTGTGCTGAATGCAATTCGAAAGTCTGGGTTGAGACCGGGATTAGGGCGTTATTGCGTTTCCACCAGAGATGTGCGAGGATGCGTAGTGAGGGATGTGTTTGTAAAGAACCAATAGTATCGCTTCATTTGCCTCGCCTCGGTCAGCACAGCTCTGGTGGAAACGGTTTAGTGGAGCTAGATTTTTGCGCATACAAAACAAGCGAGGAATGTGTGCAAGGAATGTGTTGCGAGGGATGACAGTGAGACGCGAACGGCAGGCAGGTGTTCGCGTCACTCTACTCCCACTACACCGCACCCCCGTCGACACATTTCACAGTTTCGCAACGCATCCTCGCAACACACATTATTCACAGCTCCGCTACACATCCTCGTACGACACATTTTCCTCGCACAGCTTTGGTGGAAACCCCACACATTTTCACAGCACAGCTAGATATCATCGCACGACACATTTCCCTCGCACATCTCTGGTGGAAACAGAGCCTTACGTGGAAAGATTATGGTGAATTGACGTAGCCAAGACTGCTTTCTCAATTTCTATAACTCAGAAATCATTCTTACACTTCGTACATACTTCTTATCAAGTGAGCACATATCGTAACATACACTAGAGGATGTCCGCAGCTACATTGTTTAATTTAACCGTTTTACGAGATCCCGCGACATTTGTGGAATTCCTATAAACCAAATTTCAACTTCTATCTAATAGTTTTGGCTGTAACTTGTCTGTCAGTCAGTAAACACAATAATTTTATATATTTATTTATTTATTTATAGACTCACGCCTGTATCCCCGAAGGGGTAGGCAGAGGCGTAATATTACACCCACATATCGCCATGAATTTTTAGGTCCCACGTAACAGGGGGCGAGCATATTGCCGTTACCGGGCTCATCACCAGTCTCCGTGCTGCTACTGAGAATTCGGAAAACCCCAGTAACACTTTTGCCCGACCCGGGAATCGAACCCGGGACCTCCGATCAGCAGCGCATACGCTATCCACTGTACCTCGGAGGCAGTCAGTAATTTAACATATACAGATAATAATTATATTTACTAATATAATTTTGTGTTACAGGAGGAAGGCAACGAATCCCAGGAAGGTGAAGATATGGAGGGCGAGGTGGAATATCTGGAGGTTGAAGAGTTGGAGGAGATGGAGTACCGAGACGACGATTACGATAACAAGACTAACATACAGCGTTTACACTAAAATGTGACAATATTAATTGTAGCGACACTCCTGCTGAAAGTACGGCACCGATACTTCAGCAACTGAATTATCAGTCGAAGTACCTATTCGGTTGTAGTATTCCACTGAATTGTTACTATATCGGTTGTAGTATTCATTTGGGATAGGCATGGGCGTTTTCGGATTTTTACGCAAACCGATAAAAAACCGATTTCAGATTTTCAAATCGATTTGAAAATCCGATTTTAGAAATCGATTTCAGTAGCGGATGTTAGAGCGTAGCGTACGACAAACGCAAACAATCGAAATCTTATTGTATTTTAGGCATGAGACCAATCAAGTCAAATAAAACTCTCCAAACATAAATTCCTAATAACTAAGTATATGGAATTTTCAAAATAAACATTAAGTAGTTGCAATCTGAATTAGATATTATCGCCTCGATATTAAGTTTTATCTTTTCTATTCAATCTGCAATTCATAAAACCGCCAAAATTCAAAACGATTCGCTTGCTTGGCGACAATTCGCTTCATCTCTTTCGGTCTTTCAACGGATCACTAAGTCGGTAAGAAAAAGAAATAAAATTCGCTCTCTCTCATTCTAACTAACTAGTCGTTTAGTAGAGTGAAAGAGAACAAATGAAAATGAAAACTATCGAAAACGTAAGCTTTAGATTTACTTTGTAGTTTGGTCGCGCTTGCATCGTTTGGTTCGGATTAGATTGTTTGCGTTATCGTGGTATTGTTTTGCGTAGCAGTGGTGGCAATTTTGATGTACATACATTAGTTAGTTCTACTCCTTCGCAGCCGATGACGCGTCAGAGTAAAACGCGCCATACACATGGAAACTGCCGCCACTGCTGTTCGTGAACGGGCCGGAACAGTCGGAGTTAGCGTCGGCACATATCTGACGGAAGATGCGTCGAGCGTATCTTCGGTCGCATCTATTCCGTCAGATGGGTCGGTATATATCTGACGGAAAATACGTCGAGCGTATCTACATCGGTCGCGTCTATTCCGTCAAATTAGACCTGCTACATTACGCGTCTAGTCAGTTTCTGCGTTCAGCAACTACAGTGCGGTTGCTTTGTATGACATTTAATTTTAAAACGTCACCCAACGCGTCAGTCAAAATTCACGTGGTGCGTGCGCGCGACTTCGACGGATAATGAGTTGACGGAAACGGAACAGACGCTGTACGCTCGCCGTACTAACGGATCATCGATCAGGTGTGAAAGGTTGAATGTTTTTCTTTATATTTGTATGTTTAGGCGTTACGCGACCGATAATACGCGACGCATTTTCCGTCAAATATGTTCCGACCCATATGCTACAGCGGCGGCTCTAGGTTTCGATCCCGTAACGTGTTGCGTGATTGTGCTTCCTATGCACAATACCTGCATTGAATGTGTTTACACTGAACGCGACATTATTTCGGCGTGAGTCAGAGGGGACTTGAAAAAACACTGCGAGCGTATTCAACCGAACACCCGGTGCTATAGGTTTCGCAGATGTGTCGAAAGTTTGGCGCAAATATAATTATTAAGTAATTCGCGTTTCGTTTTATATACCTAGTGCAACGCTATTTAAAATATATCCTGAGTGTTACACATTCAAAACCTAATTATTCATAATAGAAGGCTCTGAAATATTTGTATCTCGTTATATATTCCTAAAAACAACCTAGGCCCTGTTTCGTTACCTGTGGATGTATGAGATGTGAACCTCCCAGGTAAATATTTTTTTTTATAAAATTTGTATCCGTTATCTGCCTAGTAATTTTAACAGGAAGTTTTCAGAAGAAAAAGAAGTGGCGAAACGGGCCATTAGTATTGTAAGTTAAAATATGGAAAGTGTTTTCGGGCAAAATATTGTTACATGTACATATACTTACAAGGCAAGTGTATGAATTCGATGTACTTATTGCCTTTATAATATTGTATGCCATGATGTTACAAAAGTAAAAAGAAGTAGATATGTTATAGGTGTACCAAAAGCAGGATGCTAAACATAAGCCAGTTGGCAAGTCTGACATGTGTGTGTGTCGTCGCGAGCCGGCGTCAAAGTGAAACTGACACATCTTGTCAACCGAAAATAAATTAAATATGGAGTTATCGATGTGTGCGTTAGTGTACCGTTTCTACGGATTGATTACTATGTAGGTAACGTATCTACCCTTTTATTGTAATATCATTGACTGTATGTATGTTTTGATACGCAGATAGTTCTTCGCGCCTCTTTTACTTCTAGATTCGATGTCCGTATACGCAGCAGGACCCTACGTTTAATTCGATTGAAAGTTAACTTTTTACGAGCGTGGTATTTAGTACTTTTCGAATTGTATAAGCAAAAAAATAGTACCTTCATTGGTACAGCGAAATCTTGAATTATTACCCAGCAGGACCCTCCGCTGTTTGAAGGTTTTCAGACCAATAGTATATGTCACCGTTTAGCGATGTATTAGTACCTTTAAAATACCTTGGTTTCATTTTAATATAATTATTAGTTTATGAGGAAAGCGCCTGCAAAACTTTTATCATGCCAGCAGGACCCTTTTTTGTTTTGACGCTTTCGGCCCCGACAGTCATATTTCTTGTTAGCATTTTAATAGTACTTTTCAAATAACCTTACGTTTAAATCAAATACTTTGTAGTTTAACAAGCAATTTGATTTAAAACTTTTTTCACGATGACCTTAAGATTATACCATTCCAATTATGCTATTATTTTTATGGCACTTAAATATTATTAAAATTGAGGGTAAATGCAAAATAAATAATAATCATATCATAACGGATTTTTATTAAATTGTGTCCATAAAAATTAAATATATAAGTACATCTAAAAAGACAGGTTTAAATTAATAAAAATCTCTTTGATTAACGCCACCGTGCTAAATGTTATGAAAGCTCATACCTACATTGGCCAAACTAAACGTTAATTCGCTGAAAAAATATTTAAAAGTTTTAAAACAATTTTTCTGCTATAATACAAAATATTTGAATTACACGTAAGGTTATTTGAAAAGTACTATTAAAATGCTATTAAGAAATATGACTCTCGGGGCCGAAAGCGTTAAAACAAAAAAGGGTCCTGCTGGCATGATAAAAGTTTTGCAGGCGCTTTCCTCATAAACTAATAATTATATTAAAATGAAACCAAGGTATTTTA
This sequence comes from Euclidia mi, assembly GCA_944739405.2. Taxonomy (NCBI): domain Eukaryota; kingdom Metazoa; phylum Arthropoda; class Insecta; order Lepidoptera; family Erebidae; genus Euclidia; species Euclidia mi. Next base: position 44,802,786 of record OX123201.2, read on the forward strand.
AAGGTACTAATACATCGCTAAACGGTGACATATACTATTGGTCTGAAAACCTTCAAACAGCGGAGGGTCCTGCTGGGTAATAATTCAAGATTTCGCTGTAGCAATGAAGGTACTATTTTTTTACTTATACAATTCGAAAGGTACTAAATACCACGGACGCAAAAAGTTAACTTTCAATCGAATTAAACGCAGGGTCCTGCTGCGTATACGGACACCTAGATTCGCTAACAACTTTTACTATATTATGGAGATCAGGAACGGTTTAGTGGTTAAGCGGCCGCCACTACGCCGAGCGTTGTGTTCGATCAAGTTTGGGTTTTGCGTTTGTTAATATTTTCTTTGGTGCAGACGCATATAGCCCAGCCAACGACAACCTAACCTACTAGACACCTAATGTTTTCATTTCTACAAACAAAAAATTCTGTCAAAGCGGTGAGGTATGCGGGGCGAAGGGGGTTACAAAAATGCATTCTAATTGGTCGGTTTAAATTTACGGTACGTCATAATTCATAGCTAGTGTTGGGATTGGTCTTATGTAAGATGTATAAAGGCCGATCCACACGGCACAATTTTACCACTGATCAAATTTTCAATCGAATTGGCTTTGCCCGTCTACACGACACAATCAAATCACTGATTTGCATTCCATCCACCCGATTGGTTAAAATCTGGTGGTACCGCCCACCCGATGAACTTGAGTTGGACAACTGGCGTCTACAAGTTACGATTTTATCAAGTGATTTAGTCAAGTTGGACGTAAAATCGTGTCGTGTGGATAGGCCTTAAGTCTAACGTGTTGTCAGAAAGTGTTCGCCTTACGTCTGCCGTCTAGTAGGCTGAGTTGTCGTCGAGCCCAGCGCAGTGCAGGTCAGGCGCAAGCAGGCGAAGCCTAATTTGTAACATTACTTAAATGAGAACAAGTCGATAATAGTTTCACAGTTGCAAAATACTCTCTGCTGCTTTATCACATGTGCGACGGCTCCGAGTTGTATTTGTAAATTTTCCCGCGGTATAAAATATATTCCTTGTGTTCTTTGTAAAAAGGAACTTTGAAATGGCATCCGATGTCTCTATTGCCTTGCACCCGTACCATTTTACTACATATGTATATCATAATTGAGCTACTAGCATAGTTAAGTAGATATGACTTGAATATAATATCTTGCTTGATTATTAATGTTAGATGTGTATTGACAATACATTATGATTTCTATTTGTTGTTTTAATTAAAAATGCCCAATAAAATAAATTAAATAATGCGGTTGGATGCAGGCGGCTGAAGATCGTTCTGTGTGGAGAACCTTGGGGGGAGGCCTATGAGCGGTTTTAGATTAGCGTTTTATACGCGCGTATCAGCTCGTTTTTGGAAGCGCATGTAGGCGGGTAGAGGCGCGCCTTTTGGCACACGCGCAACTTGTACGAGCGTTGACGCGCTTCTAAGCTCGTATAAGCGCAAGCCTGGCGCGATATCACTACCGTTTCGCGCGAACATGCCGAAATATGCCCGTTTACGTGAGACCGGTTTTTTAAATGCGTAATGTAGCGCGCGTATGCTGAAACGACCGTATACGCGCAGAAAAATACGCTAATCTGAAACCGCCTAGGTTGACGTGATGAATAAAACGAAATGTTGTGTCAACAATAATACTTTATTATAAATAACAATATTACAATTCTAAAGTAGTAGTAATTACAGTAAAATATTTTCATACTAACTAATAATGATATCACAAAATTAAGGGTTTATCAATTTCTTTGACGCAATGACTGGCTGTCACCGAATTCTTTGAAGCATGGGTTGCTAGCATAGATCGTCGTCGTGACAAATGTTTAAAAACATTTTACGTAAGTACCCTCACCAGGGTCAAAACAAGGAGGAGAGAGAAAAAGGGGAAGGAGTACTCTCATCTCCAAGCAAAATCTTAGATCCGCCCTTCGGTTAAAAATCTCGTTTAGGCGCAGAATATCCAAGTCACAAAACGTGTGTTGGTCCCGTGATCGGAAAATGACCGAGTAATACACAGGTCACCGGATATCGAATTCGCAGAATGTCCGCTCATACATCTGTGTAGTGTCTCATTCATCTGCTAACTGGTCTAATCCAGGGGACTGGATTAGACTACTGGACATCCTGTGCCTAAACGTAGAATCTCAAAAAAGACTAGGCGAACATAATGTCCCTAGAGGTCTTAGGGTCGGTATCGTCGCTAGCGTTGTGCGGCAATGGTTTGCTTCGACAGATGACGGCGACTCGGCGTTGTCGCTGTATACGTTGTCCTTTGAATTCGCTCGTTTCTCCGCCCACTACTGCGTGGGTGAACTGGTAGCGGGCTGTGCCTCTGTCAACAGATGAAAACATAGGTTACTAAAGTTACCGGCAGGGTCCGCTATGTCATGTATCTAAAGTAACAGATTGACAGGCTATTTGGATAGGCAATAATTTTCATACAGTTGATTATAGGTTGACGGCATAGAATACAAGTGTCACCACCCCCTATCTTCCCGTGGGTGTCGTAAGAGGCGACTAAGGGATAACACGATGCAAATACCATCTTTGCGTAGAGACGGAAAACTCGACATCAAACCCTATACGACTGCCTCGTTGGTCTCGCGGCATAAATGTGTGCGTGGGATCGGGAGGTCCCGGTTTCGATTCCTGGGTCGGGCATTGTTATTGGGTTTTTCTGTCACGAAATTCTCAGTAGCAGCACGGAGTTTGGAAATGTGCCCGGTACGGCAATAGGCTCGCCCCTTATTACGTGGGACTAAAGTATATCTGGCGAAAAGTGGGTGTAGAAATACACCTCTGCCTACCCCTTCGGGGATAAAAGGTGTGACGATATGTATGTATGTATGTGATTATAGGTCTAAGCATTATTTAAGTACCTGCTTAACATAATAAAATGGTCGATTAAAATAACCTAACGATATGCCGACGTTTTGTCCGTTTAGACAAAAAAAAAAAAGAAAAGAATTTTCGAAATTGGTAAACAAAGTTCTGAAAGAACAACCGAGTTCTGAAGGAACAATAAAAATAGAAAAACATTAAAGTAAATACAATACAATTGAAAACATGCATCAAATCATAGATCTTTAGGTTAGACAGGTTTATAGGTAGTAGAGCCTTGCAGATTTCAGCATGAATGGGCCGGCTCGACCGGGGAAGTACTACCCTCTCACTGAAAATCGACGTAAAGTAACCGGACTTAAACTGTTGCGTTTCGTTCAGTGAGTGAGAGTGCCGGAGGCCCTATCCCCTATTCCTTCTCCCTCATCCCACTCCTTATCCTATCCCTTTTTCCCAACCCCAAGGGGCGGCAACGCACTTGTGACTCCTGTGGTGTTGCTTGTGTCCATGGGTGGCGGTAATTGCTTACCATCAGGCGATCCGTCTGCTCGTTTGCCGCCTTATACTATAAAAAAAAAAGACAGAACGCAATATGTCACTAATTGAAACTATCTGTTCACCTCATAATATACAATGCCCGGCGTGAAAGCAGTGCATATAACGCCAGGTCCTGGTTAACATTGTGTTGTAGATGCATCACTGCTGATGACACGAGGCACAGGCCGGCGATTACTTCACCACAGAACTGAAACATATTTTATATAATATACAGAGTGTAAAAAGACCCTTAACGAAAACTGAAATCCCATATTGTACCAATCATTATGAACATTTTTACTTCGGTACCATACCTGGGCAATTACTGGTTCAGGACATATTGAGGCTCAAAGTTAACATAAAATGTTTGTAATTAGGTACAAAATGCCAATCCATCCCATTCTATAGATATCCTTTGCACTCATGTATAAGCAGGTATTTCGAAAATTGCACGCATGCACTTTTAATTGCGGCTTAAAAACTGTCTACATACTTAAAAAAAATCGTTTCCCAGCTTTTATTTTTGCTTAATATGACTTGGCATGCTGTCCAAAATGAGTAGACTTCGGCTTGGTGATGGGTCTTGTGACATCCTGTATATTAGTCGGTATATGAATAAACAGTATACAGCCAATATACTATTGAGATTGAATTGTAGTGATTTGACGAAATCTCAAGTCAGTCAAGATGGGCGTAAGAAGTAAGGTTTGCAGAGGTCCCTGTCTTGATTGCAGGAAAGTATTAGGTAATTTTTTATTTTTGTTTTAATATAATTCATAAGTATCTTTTAAATTGTGACATAATTGAATAAAGGATTTGGACTTTGCCCTACCTAGCCGTGATTCATGCGGCCCCAACGCGACAAAACGTCGACGGTCACCGCGGTGATTAAGTGGAAACGCTTTATAGGGAAGTAGTATTAGATTTTCCTCACCCTAACAGCATCAATATGCGGTTTGATATGTCCAGCCGGTGCCAAGTCCAACACGTGTGCGTGAGGCAGAGGCTCCCCAGAGCCCAGGCCTGGACTGAAGGCGACAGCGCGGACTCGCGCCAGTACCGCCTCGCCCGCGTCCGACCAACGGGAGCGCTCCGTCTCACGGAAACCGTGGATTGCCTGTAAAGAATGTACTTTGAAGTCAGGTGGCAGTTACTCTGTAAAAATTTTCTTTCCAATCTTGATTGACAACTACCCTTTGCTTGAACTACCTACCCTTGAATGATCTTGTTGCATCTTAAGTGAAGTATAATTAAAATGTTAATTAGCGGACCGAAAGCGGACCAAGGCAACGCACATATACCACTTACATTGAGCACACTAATCTAGTCTGATCAATATGATATAATTGTTTAATTTTTTTTTTTGACTGCATTACTACAGCTGAAAAGTGATTATGGAAAGGGAAAATCACCTCTTGAGTGTCAAAGTTAGGTAATAAGAGTGAAAATGGTAGCTTAGCAGAATAATACTGCTTGTTTATGATAGCCCATTTGCTGTCTATTGTGAGACACAATAGAAAATAAATTGTTGTGAATCATATTATGATACATGGGATGGGACAGTGAAACTGTTAATATTCTGAGTCTGAGAGTAGTTCTTCTATGGTCAAGCCAACCTATTCAGAATGACAGAACTGATCAGATAATATACATAAATTAAATACCTATATTATTATGGAAAATATGATGTCCATGTGGTGACATAAGAAGAATATGGAATGTCACCACCACATATCGCCTCATGGGTGTCGTAAGAGCCGACAGAGGGAGCATATTATGCAGAGAACAGCACTGTAAGAGTAGGAAAACTTGATACAAACCCTATACCAACCCGTTTGGCCAGTGTGGTAAATCGGCTAATTCCTCCTTTCAAAGGAGAGGCTTAGTCCAACAGTGGACTGTTAAAGGCTGGACGATGGAAAATGACCAAAAATTTGTTGTTTTCACGGTAGTCCCATAAAAAAAGTCTCACTAGTTCCATGGAACTAATTGCTGGTGGAACTAGTGAGAATGATCCAAAAATTTGACATTAAGCCCTTTAACCCAACTTATCTGACTAGCATGGTATAGCAGGTTAAATTCTCCTATTGACTCTTAATACTTTGGCGCCTCTAGAATATTTTTTCAGGCTGGACCTAAGCCTTTATAAAACAAAGGCGAGAAGTATGTGTCCAGCCTAGAATTTTGAATCCGCAACCAAAATTCAGACATATACTCTGTCATACTGGGGTGAGCACAGCTCAACTGGCCCCCTGCTATCTGCACCTATGCTATTGTGATGCAAATAAAGAATGGCCTAATCACCAGTAGCAGACTGCCAAAGGCTGTTTAGTACTTACGTTGTCCCAGTGATCAAATTCATATCTCATGCGCTTCAGTTGCGGCTCCAGTTCAGCCAACATGCTTGCCTCTTCTCTCTCTGTGATGAACTCCGGTATAACCTGCATGTCTTTCTGTACGGCTGCCCGTAACTCGGGCTCCATGTCTTCCTTCCACGTTGGGGCTATCTCTATTAGGTTTGGATCGCCTGAAAACAGAGGTTTATGAAGTGAGACTTCAGTAAATTAAGTTTTCAGAGGTTATTTTGCCCGATACTATAATCATTCTTGATAGCTTCAGATTGACAATATTATCTGGAGTTTGCTTGCCTTACAAGTTACAACTTCTAAGATGAAGATAAAGATTTTCAAAGCATTAAACTACTCAATCGTATACCTAACACTTAAGTTTGTGGTGCGTTAGTAAAAAAAAAAAAGAAACTAACCTGTAGACTTCGAAGATATGCTTTCAGGTTCCACCATGCCCCCCGTGAACCGCCGAGCCAAGCCGAAGCATACTGTCTTGTACTTGCAATGCTTTAAGAAACTGAATGTTAATAAACGCATTTTTAATCAAGTTTTAAACTAAAATGTGTGTTGTAAACAGAAAAGAAAAATGATAACATTCAGAAAATTGACACTGACAGCAAAGTGACAGACAATATCTGATTATAAAATCAAGAGAACTCAAAATCCAGCCAGTTTATAAACTAATAAACAAACAAAAATGATTTAATTTATTAATTTCAGTCGTGTGTAGAGCACTTCAGGTTCAACGAATAACTACTCCATTAATTTTCAAGAATAATCTTCAAAATATAAAAAAGCTAAAAATGCCTGTATTCAAAGCTGAATGATAAGCGTGTTGTATTGATTAATAATTTTGATAACTTGTTTTGACATTATTTTAGTTTGTGTTTTTGTTTGAGTTACGCGAGTGTTTTAGGTTATGTAGTGTTATATTTTGATGATTATTTCCAAAGCATTAGGAAGGACAACTAGTCTGAAGTATTATACAATGCCACCCTGAACGAGATCTGCATATTACACGGCATAAACGGGAGCAGCCCGTGTGTATGGGCTAACATTATGGAGTTCCTACCTGATGAAGTGCTTGACATTATCTTCCAACATCTGTCGACCCCTGAGTTGGTAGCAGTCTGCGTCCGTGTGTGCCGGCGCTGGCAGCAGGTTGCAGAGCGGCGCGCTCTCGCGCTCCGCGCAGATGGCGACGAACGGCGTCTTCACTCTGGCATCCGCGCTGTGCTACTGACTACCTTCCCAGTCGACCTCATCGGGATGCTCGAAGACATCACCACCAAGACCAAGTTCCTTCGCGAACTCACCGCGCATGCACCCGCACCATTCCACGATGAACACCTTGCAGCGCTGACTCTCCTGCCTCATCTCACACACCTTGATATCTTCACTAGACCACGCATACTCGATGAGCGCTTTGTCGCGGTGGGTAAGCGGTTGCACACACTGGTTGCTAATGAGAACATAGCGCCTGGTCTGCTGCGCCAGCTCTCGTCGGGCACTCAGCTAGTGGCGCTGCATATGTTTGGACGCTCGCTTCACTATCCGCGCCGCGAACTTCTAGCTGTTCTGCGAGACCGCGCACCCCATCTGCGCGAGCTTACACTACGCTGCAACGAACTACCTGACTCCGCATACGAAGTCATCGGCGACTGCTACAATCTACGCGTCCTGCAGTTGTACTCATGCTGGATGCTTACGGGTATAGGTGCTCGTGCCATTTGCCGCCCGCAATTTCTTCGCATATTGCACGTCACTGGCGCCAAGCTTGTGCGCCGCCAGCCGCTGGCTGATATGCTCGCCGAACTGCCAGACCGTATTCAAGAACTCGTGCTTAGCTGCGGCTGGTTTTGCGATGAACACGTTAGGTTAGTCTTAAGACGCGCGAAGGATTTGCGTGTCATTGAGCTGTGGGACTGTAAGATAACCGCGACAGGAGCACAGGAACTGGCAGTCGGTCTGCCGAGGCTGGAGGTTTTAGACTTGGATATCACGCTGTCAACTCGTCGCCTTCAATGCTTGGCGCGTCACCCGACCTTGCGTCATGTGCGGTGCGTGCCGGTGGGCGCGGGCTTAGATCCCGAGCAGTACATGGAAGATCACCCTCAGTGGGAAGTGGACGGATTGCAATTGGTAGCCACATATGCGCCGTACCCGCGTAAATACTTTCGCTCAGGCGGCGATGGGTTCCGTTCGTCGCTGTTCTACTTCTGGACACGAGAGGTGACACTGGAGCCGTTGCCACCACACACACGTCAAGGCTTTGAGCCTGACGACGAGCTTTTCTACTAAAGCGCCTAGCATCGAGCCATGTTTTACGGCATAAGGTAGAGTATCCGTCTTGAATAAAGTTACCAGAAAAGGCTGAAGAAGTGAGATCGTAGGCATGCCATACAGGGGCAGACGGATTTAGTCACGCACAAGCCTCGAGACTATCTCGAAGCCAGCAGCCATTCTCACCATTCCATAAAATATATTTTTGTATTGTATTAACAAAGCACGAGGGTTTAAGCCCTAATATTTGTATGACAAAGTGTTTGTAGGTAAAAATCAAGGAGGACGTCCAGGTTTCTATAAATTAACGTGCCCATGCGAAGCCCCAAAGCGATGCGGGGTCTTCCCGACTACGGTTCTATGATATTGTTCAGCATTTGGTGTTAGAATTGATGTAATATCTACATATTGAATGTGTATTTATCATACGAGTACCTATGTGTTGTTCATTCGATGTACGTTGTCTATTTATAGGGCCAGTGAAATCACGATATTTTAATAGCTATAAGCATATTGTATGATGATCATCGTTGTGATAAAATACTCAAACGAATTATTATGATATTGATAAAATGTAAGTAGACTATGGATGTTTGGTATTTCGATATTAACAAGGCTATTTATTTATAAACAGCGTGTTTTACAATGGAATCGTCATATTTAAAATCTGGAAACTGCACGTCGATGAACTATTTGATTCAGTTGTACTGAATACCAATTTTCTCTAGTCTTAGGCGAATTTAGCGGCTCTTGTTATCACAAGTTATTATTACAACTGTAGCATGACAATTTGAACAATATGTAACTGCCCACTACTACTGCTACTGCCCAACTATCTCAAGTTATTTTTCATGTAAAACTTAAGATTCGGAGTTTCGGACTCAAAGTTCCCATGGATATTTAAGTTTATGATGTGGAATAGCCATCAGCAAAAGTCACTTTTTGCAATTCTCAGCCGATTTTTTTTTGTTTCCAGACAACCAATTTCGTTTTCCTAGAAACTGATTACCATACCAGATAATCGTGATTTTCTTTGCAATCTTGGACTAGGCATTCGATGAGAAAGACGAAAAGAATTGGTGATCTTTTGAGCAGATTTTTAACTGTTTGTAATCTTGGGCCAACTATATGATAATTTGAAATTATTTGACGGCACTCTACAGTCTTAAGTATGGCTACTCCATGAAGTGACACGCTTTAAAACTAAAGTTATAATGTGTCTAAGCTAATCGGTGTTATTTATTTGTATGTCTACACAATTTTCGTAGTCATTGTGGTTTGTTTAGTTACTGGTGTCACTGCCATTGTTTTTGTTTTTTAAAGGAAATGTTGACGATAGGAATAAGTAGAATATAATTGTATAAGTATTCAATATGTCTGTCTAATGGATATGTCGCAGGCATCATATTTTTTTACAAACGGTCTAAATATACTTATTGAAAGGTTTAAAATCCTGAACTTTTGAGATACGCCGATAGATTGGAATATAAAAATATCGATGCCTTGTCTAACAAGCTAAGTTGATAGAATCAAGCTTCGCAGGTCTTATTTTTGGATGTAGGTTATAATAAGAAACTTAATAGATAATCTGGCGGACCATTATTTTCATAAGCATTGTATGCCCTTTTTACAATAAAATTTATTTCGGCATATTGAACCAACGATAGCGGTGAATAGACGATGTTGTTTGTATATTGCCATTTAAGGTCAATATCTGATATTGATTGGATGTGACTACTAGAGATATTTCTCATAATCTATCCATAGATAGAAAAAATATTGGGATCGGCCATTAGACTATACGCCTGCGACAGATACATGATAAGCTACAGTTAGTGCCATTTACGCTTGTGATTTTGTTTTTAAGTATTTATTTTATGGCTGTCAATTTGACCAACCGTATACAACACCATGTTCTGAAACATGTGCGTCCAACCAAAATAAATTAAAGGATCTCAATTTTAATTCGTGTTTTCTTTTTGTCGTCGCTACTGACTTATTTTGCTCTTTTATCTATTTTCTAGAATTCCAGAGGCCATGACCATATTAATTAACAGAGTCTGTATTTCGCACGTTTTGGTCATAACTTGGCAATAATCACGGGAATTGCCAGGCCCTGGAGGCCTACCACGAACGAGGAATTCAGCTCAGGAGCGATTCAATAGGTCTCTATAACGTTTGCACCATGTTTGCACACATAATACCTTATATGTTGCAACCCTTTTACTGGTGGTGGCAATATTTATGCCACCAACATTTTTATTTTTTTCTTGTACGACAATACTACTACTTAAAAAGTACCAATTCTGTGTGATAATGAACGCATCACAGATTATAAAAAAAATAAAACATTGACACATTTGACAATTGTCAAATTTTTGCAAGGAGGTATTTTTAAAAAATTCATCAGTTTACGATCTGTATAAAAATCAAAGAATATCTTCATATTGCGACGTAGCCAGGTTACGATTTTATATTTATTGTAAAGTAAATGGTATTCTAATTATGCTATACAATACTTTTTCTAACAATAACTACTAATTGTTCTCAAAATTGGCTCCGAACATGGTGGCAACATATATGCCATTACCAGGTACCATTACCATTGCACTTGTCCGGTTTGTTTTAGATTTGTATAGAAATATATAAGTAATCTTTACTTTTCATATTTTCTTTGACAATGAGCAAGCGAAGACAAGTATTGGCGGACAAGCAAATAGAAGAAGAGACTTTATCTGAAGATGATGAAGAAGTGACAGATACCGAGTGTGTTGAAGATTCAGACTTGCTTTCTGTGTTATATAGGTGAAGATGCCCTGATTAGCTCAGCATCGGAACAAGTACAAGAAAGTCCCGGCCTAACAAATTCACCTCAACCGTCTACATCTAGAGCAGATGTTCAAATTTTTCTCCATTGGAAACGGCAAGATTTCAGTCATCTGTGTCTGAAGCCGGAGAAATCCCAAACTTTTCAGACTTTTCTTCTTCATCAGATGATGAATCGGATGCAGATGAGGTCGAATGGAAAAAGCAATCTTGGCAACAAAGTCCTATCTTGGAAAACTTCGATTGTCCACCTTTACGCTGTTCAAAAAAGACTATCAAATGCCCATTACTAATACCAGAATATACAAAACGTATGGGTAGTGTCGATCGTTTCGACCAAAAAAGAACATCATATTCCGTGGGTAGAAGAAGTCGCAAATCGTGGACCCGAATATATATTTTTTATAGATGTTGCAATAACCAATGCCCATATGTTACATCAAACATACACCCGAGAGCACAATGTTATGAGCCAAAAACAATTCAGAATTGCTTTTTCAAGGGAGCTGGTGGATAATAAAATCTTTAGAAAAAGATCATTCCAATCAACGCCAAAATATGTAACTAAAAAAAAGAAACGAGTGGAAGAGACTCATGTAAGACAAAAAGAATTTACGGTGTACCAGAAGAAATCAGATTTGAAAGATTAGATGAACACTGGCCTATAGAAATAGAGACTTATAAGAGGTGTCGCTACTGCAGCACTAAAGTAAATAATAAGAAGTCTAAAATAGAATGTGAACGGAGTAAAGTGGCACTATTTATACATCCATGTTTCAAATTATTCCACCAAGACAATCAATGAACGATTCGTCGTTCATTGATTTTCTTGGTCCCTCACTGGTGCTGGCAAGGATATTGCCACCATGTTTTTTTCTTATTGTAAACATGTATAATTTTTTTTCTTGAACATTAATTATTAAACTACCCACAATGATTCCATAAAACGAAATTTTATTTTTCTGACATAAAAAAATGCTTCTGCCAGTGAAAGGGTTAAGAAAGGGGTCAAGATGTCAGGGTCAAGTTCAAGGTCGATTGCGAAACTGAGTCATTGAAATCTGAATTAAAGTAAAGTTAATGAATAATTTTATACAGAATACTTAATAATTATAATTTCCCAACGCAAAGTTGTGTTATCGGTTGCTCAACGTCTCTATTGAAAGGCTGGTGGTATCAGATCGTGTATCGCGTCTTGCTACAGAGATGGTAGGTATTACTTATAACGTGTTGGTTTAGCAACCGCTGCCACTATTGTGCTGCATCCCTGATGGCCAGGGTTGTTACCTCAAGAAATAATTAAACTTACTTCCTTTTTATTAGTTAGATGTATCTTTGTAGGAAAGAATGTACGTTGGTTTCTTGGAAATAAATTTAGGTAATTATAAAAATATATGGTAAAGAATAAGTTGATGTTGATGGCATAAGTTCTAGATGTAGGTGTGCACAGACTCTTTCATTACAAGGGCTTTTGTAAACTACTGGATAGGCACACAAAACATTACTGTTATTGAATATTTTTATATTAGAACAATGCCTAGCGACACCTATTACTATGATTGAAGTACCTACCTACCATCAACTTAAACATACATACATAGACTCACGCCTGTTTCCCGGAGGGGTAGGCAGAGACTACGGAACGCCATTTGCAACGATCCTTACATATCTCTCTTGCTTCATTCACTCCCATCAGATTCCTCATGCATGCTCTTCTGTTCAGGGTACTTCTCACCTGTCCTGTTTTTAGGATGTCTCCAATCTGGTCAGAGAACGTCCGCCTAGGTCTTCCCCTTCGTTCTGTCCCTTCCACACTTGCCTTATATAATCTGCTTGGTCAGTCTTTCGTCATCCATCCTCTCCACGTGCCCAAATCATCTTAGCATAGCTTTCTCGATGCTTGTCACTATATCTTCTTTTACCCCACAACATTCTCTTATCACACAATTCTTTAATCTGTCAGTCAGAGAGACACCACACATACTTCTCAGTGCTCTCATTTCTACAGCATTTATTCTACTTTCATGACTCTTCTGCCATACCCAACTATCACTGCCATACATAAGAGTAGGTACTAACACCCCTCTATGCACAGCCAAACGTGCTTTTTGGACACGTTTTGGCTATTCATAAACGCCTTCAGAGCTCCATTCACTCTATTACCTGCATTAACTCTTCGTAACAGCGTACCTAAATATACAAACTCATTCACTTGCTCCACTCGCTGTCCATCGATCATAACATTACGAGCCGTAACGCATTCCTCCTTTTCAAAAACCATAACTTGCGTTTTACTTACATTCACTTTCATTCCTTTCCTCTCTAACGCACCATGCATGATTATTACCATCTCCTGCAACTCCTCCGCTGAAGACGCAAGAATAACCTGATCATCAGCATAAAGGAGGCATTTGACAAGTAACTCATTCATCCTTAATCCACAATCACTATGTTTCAAGTCTTGCAAACAACTGTCCATGAAGAGATTGAACAGCCACGGCGACGCTACACATCCCTGTCTAACACATGTGTTGATGGTAATAAACCAGTCAGTGTATGCCCCGTTTATCCTCACACAAGCTCTAGAATCCTCATAAAGGGATTTCAGAGCTCGAATGAGGCTGCTGTTCACCCCATACATCGACAGTACCGACCACATTTCATTCCTCATCACTTTATCATAAGCCTTTTCCAAATCCACGCATGCGCAGTAGACCTTTTGACCTTTGGCCATAAAATTCTCGGCTATGCATCGCAAGGAAAAGACTTGATCCGTACACCCCATACCCTTTTGGAATCCCGCTTGTACATCCCATATTTTCTTGTCGGTTACTTTCATAACTCTTTCAATCAGTACCTTCGCATACAATTTGCCAACAATGCTGAGAAGGCTAATGCCTCTATAGTTTTTGCAGTCTTGTTGCGAGCCTTTTCCTTTATAAAGAGGCACAACTACTGCTGTGGCCCAGTCATCAGGTACTCGGCCGGTGCTCCAGCACAAGTTAAATAAACGCTGCAGCTGACTAACTATGATGCCCTGTCCAGCCTTCAGCATTTCGACTGTAATCCTATCATACCCTGCAGCCTTACCTAATTTCACACTGGCCAGTGCCTTCAAAATCTCATCCACGCCAATATCGCTTTCATCATTGCTATCATTACCATTAATTTCACCTGTTGATGTCTCTGTCGTCGCTCTTTCAAATAATCCTTCAAAATACTCTTTCCGTCTCTTCAGCACACACGATTCACCATTCAGTATCTTTCCATTCTTGTCTCTGATTACTGTGTATTATGAGGATTGAGTTTTTCCTCGAACTGCACGAACGGATTTCCAGAAAAACTAATGTTTCTCCGAAAGTCGTCAGATAATCTACTATCAAACTCATCTTTCTTTTCCGCTTTTTTCCTTTTAACCATTTCTTTCACTATTCTTTTACACCTAACAAACTCCTTTCTTGTTTTTTTTCATCGTTGTTGGTTTTATTTCATCTATGTCATCACTCGTTGCCACCATCCAATCTCTTTGCTCGTTGCTCGTTGCCTTTCCCATTCTTTCATTTGCTCTGGCAGCCAACCAATCTAACCACGCTTTCTTCTTCTCTGGTAGGTACTGCTGATTGTACATCCTTGTCCCACCATGTATTCTTAACCTTTCGTAGTTTCCTTCTCTTGATCACACCACATACTTCAGACGCTACACATACTACATCTTCTTTAAAGGAATGCCATAATTCTTCCATATCATTTATGCCATCGAACCTCTCAAATCTTGCTATCAATCTTCGTTTATACTCATCTTTCACATCTTTATCTTGCAGATTTTCTACTTTTATTCTTTCCAAGACCCTCTCTTGATTATTTTCTCGGCGTCGCCATCCTCTACAAAGCCCACTTATCTGGCTTAACACCAAAAAGTGGTCTGTATGGATGCCGATCCCTCGAAACACTCTCGTATCCAACACATACTTTCTCAGTCGTTCATCTACTATTACAAAATCAATCATACTTCTCCTAACATTTTTCGCCTCACGTGTATACAAATGTATCATTTTGTGATCAAACATGGTGTTTGTCACACAAAGGCTCCACTCCAAACAAACCTCAAGCAGTTCTTTTCCATTTTCATTCACACTCTTGTCACCGAATCCACCTAAAACCCTTTCAAATCCATCTCGCTTTACGCCCACCCATCCATTGAAATCACCTAACAAAATCAATCTTTAATTATCCTTACAGGTCCTCAGAATCTCTCTTAAACTCTCCCAAAACTCCTGTCTTCCGTCTTTTTCTTGTTGTAACATACCCGTTACTATATTGACCGGGGCGTAAACCCCTACAATAAGAAGACGAGTAAGTCCTACTTTCATTCTCATCCATAGTAGCCTTGCATTTACACATTCAAACTCTTTTACGCACTCATTCATTCGCGCAGACAGGACTAAACCAACTCCCTTGCAGGCTCTGGTGGAAATATCAACTCCGGACCAATACGCCGTGTAGCTGCCATGCTTGGAAGTGTCACATCCTTTCTTTTTCGTTTCATTCACACACAGAACATCAATCTTTCTATCATCCATCATCTGGTATACTTCATCCAATTTTCCGTCCATTCCGCCGCCAACATTCAATGTTGCATATCGGCTTTCCGCAGGCCGCTTTTCGCTCTCACGGGAAACGAGACGTGACGGGTTGCGAACCGCGTCGCCGCCATTTAAAGAATTATTAATATCAGTCTTCACAGCGTTCCCACGAGTAATAAAATTTCCATCCCCGTAGAGCCCTGTACGGAGGTAAAATGGAATCCTAGCTGTGCCCTGTGACCACCAACACAGGCACCCTCCGTTTGAGACCAGCTTGCCCTCCGGCCATGAATCCCTCGGCACGGGTCGGTTGACACCTTAGATCGGGGTTTTGTGTCGGGTATGCTCCCTGAAAGTTGGTTTAATTTCGGAGTTTTCCTTCTCCTAGACAGGTTGCCAACCAAGGCTAACGAGGCCCATCTCCCCGAAGCAGCAACTTAAAATATCTTCCAATTTACTGGTACACCTAACATTGTCTCATTTTACTTTTAGAAAGACGACGTTAGGCCAAGATTTGTCCCCCTGTGTCCTTTGGGCATAAAGTCTACGACATTTGGCAAAAGGCAATTAAGGTGGCTACTCGAATTACTACGCTATCCTGTGACTTGGGAGTCAGTTAATAAACCTAAGTTATATTATGGTATTAACAAGTAATTCCAGAGAAAAGTGATAGGTACCGAATGTTAATCATCTGGTAACCCTAACTCACTTACCTACATTGATAACATACACACAGGAAAGGAGACGCACACTACACGGTAGAATATTATTTATTATTACATTACAATATCATTTACATAATTGTTCGTGCGGTGTGCTGTTCAATAAGCCATTACTCGAACGAAGCTGGAATTATCTTGGCCAACGGCTATTTATAATAGCCATAACGTTATTTGGGTTTTGAAACTCGTGGCTACTTGTAATCATTATATTCCATCTTTATTAAGCCATTGGGAATAAAAATTCTGTGGTAATAGTGCTTGAGTACCGAATGGATTAGCTGGTGAAGCATCGACAGACTTAGTTTGTGAAAGGTTCAAATCCTACTTCAAAGTAACCACTTGAACTTCCAGTATCGCTATACTAATTTAATACTTAATCAAATAATATCAGTAAAGCTCAACGTAAAAGCCAGCTCAAAAAGAAGGTACCAACTATTGAACTAGCTTCTAGCCGAATGTTTTTGATGCAGGTCGAACCGATCCTAAGGCGACAGAGGTCGAGAATCTCAGTTAACTATTTGCCCCCTTTTCCTCTCCTCACGGTAGCCATGGAGATGATAGAAACCTTTGTTTCGTAGAAACTGATATTCAGCTGAATTGGACGCGTTTATATTTTTTGAGAGGATAGATACTTAACGTTGAATCATGTGTGACTGCTAGACTGATTAGTCACAGAAATTAATCTAGCTGAATTTCTATGTTGTTAGTAGAGGATCCGTGGAAAAGGGACCTTTAGGTACTCATCTGTTTAATGGGTGAACCGTATTTATTTAATGTTAAACTTAGAGCCAATGGTCAATCTAATGGTCCCGCGTCACAGTGTGTTATAGCAAACCTTTCGAAATTGCTTGATCGATTTACGTTTTTGGGTTTAAATGGTAGATTAGAAAATGGGATGGTAGATATGCATTTACCTACAGATATTTTTTGACAATATTTTTATGATTGGCATAAAAACCTAATAGGCGAATATGTGGCGAAACGACGCTTGCCCTGTCAGCTAGTATAGGTTCTATGGAATTATTTAATTAACTATTGAATTTGTGTAAGTAATATAATAATTTTCTGGCATTGAAAGTTTAATTTATCTTCCTGCACAAATAATTGACGGTTAAATATCTGAGGAGTTAATAGGCCGCTAATGCCGACGGGACATTATAATATTCAATCCAACTTAATTACACAAATATATCCACTGTTGACAAAGGCTTTAAAGGTTAAACATAATGCATAATTAACGAGCGTTTGTGCCTATAATCAAAGAGCAGACTGCCGCTAGTAGATAGGTACACACAGCGACAAACAGGGGCGTCGCCAGCCGAAGGCCTAGGGGGTGGCAAGTTGATATGGAAAGTGAGAAAAGTACTGAGAAAATTATGAATTGTAGGGATTTTTTTATCTCAGCTGCCCCCCTCTGCTCCCCCTTGGCGACAAATCAAGCTCAACAGTTGGGATTACGATTAATTAATACTTATTTCATACGGACAGATTGCCGTGTGGTTGACGGCATAGAATACAAGTGTCACCACCCCTTATCTTCCGTGGGTGTCGTAAGAGGCGACTAAGGGATAACACGATGCAAATACCACCTTTGCGTAGAGACGGAAAACTCGACATCAAACCCTATACGACTGCCTCGTTGGTCTCGCGGCATAAATGTGCGCGTGGGATCGGGAGGTCCCGGGTTCGATTCCTGGGTCGGGCAGTGTTATTGGGTTTTTCTGTCACGAAATTCTCAGTAGCAGCACGGAGTCTGGAAATGTGCCCGGTACGGCAATAGGCTCGCCACTTATTACGTGGGACTAAAGTATATCTGGCGAAAAGTGGGTGTAGAAATACACCTCTGCCTTCCCCTTCGGGGATAAAAGGCGTGACGTTATGTATGTGTGTATGTATGTTCATACGGACAGAACGGTACAAAAGTCAAGTATCTAAGTTACTTGACATGCACCCGTGTGTACACTGGCTGAACCACAAGCAAACATCTTCATAATAGGTACCTATGCATCATTAAAGGCATAGGTACCCACTTATTCTAGACTTTTATAAAAATAAGATGACGCATACGCTTTCCACTGGACTGCCTCCGTGGTTCAGTGGATAGCGTATGCGACTGCTGATCGGAGGTCCCGAGTTCGATTCCCGGGTCGGTCAAAAGTGTTACTGGGTTTTTCCGAATTCTCAGTAGCAGCACGAAGTCTGGTGATGTGCCCGGTAACGGCAATAGGCTCGCCACGTGGGACCTAAAAACTCATGGCGAAATGTGCATGTAATACCTATTACGCCTCTGCCTACCCCTTCGGGGATACAGGTGGAGTCTGGCGGAGTCTATAAAAAAAAAGATGAATGATGTCGCAAATTTTGGGATTGCGCAGCACTGCGACACTATGCAACTTACACTTCCACAACAGCAGTGAAGCATGATGGTGGTTGTTGGAACAAAAAGTCAACAAAGGAAAAAAGTAACAACACCCAACGGAGGGTATAATTCGTTGGAAAAATAAGTCGGTAAAATAGTTGGGTATTTTTCGAGTGGTTCCTAACTCTGTTAAGTGTAAATAGCATGTTACTAGATGGACACGAATCGGTAGCTGTAAGCAAATTCTTGGCTTTAAAGGTTCTATTACTGAAACTTCACGTAAGCACTTATAGTCGAAAGCAAGACCTGGCGTCGTGTTTTGTACCTACTTGTCACCTGGGTAACGGTAATACACACATCAACAAAGTCTAGGGATATTTTATATTTCATCAAATATCTAAAAATCTATGAAGAATTTTCTGATACAGTAAATAGAAGAATCATAGATTATTTTAAGGTCTTTAATAAAAATAAAAAACATTTCGTGTTTTTTTTTGTTTTAAATAAAAAAAATATTTTTTTTAATCATCATGGAAAATTAGTATGATAACAACAAACATTTCTTCTTAAAAAACTATTAATTTTAATAAGAATGGAAAAAATCTTGTAAAATCTAATCATTAATAATCAGTGTTGCCACCTCTTACATTGATTACACATCGACATCGATTGTTAATACTTAAAATTAAATTGTCAATGTCTTGCTGCGGTATGAGGTCCCATGTCCTTTGCAAGTGTTCGTAAAGTTGTTGTTCAGTCGTCAAATTTGGTGGAAAATCTCTCAAAGCTTTTCGTTGTAACATGTCCCAGGCATGCTCGATAGGATTTAAGTCGGGCGACTGTGCAGGCCAATCCAAAACTTGAATATCGTGCTCTCGGAGAGCGGTCGATACCAGCCGCGCCGTATGGCAAGGAGCATTATCGTGCATGAGTAGAAATTCATGGCCTATTTGAGTTCTGTGTGGGACAATAACGGGCTCTACTACCTCCTCGTGGTATTTTTGTGCAGTCATGCTGCCTTGGATCCAAACGAGTTGGGTTCGTCCGCCAAGACGAATTCCTGCCCACACCATGATTGTCCCGCCTTGGTATGGGTGGACCTCCTGAGGGTGCCGTAGACGGCTAACTCTCCCTGGAGCTCTCCAAACGCGTGTTCTTCGTGAATCCGGGTGAAACCCAAACCGGGACTCATCGGTGAACAGCACCAAAGACCATTGTTCGTCACTCCATGGTAAATGCTCCCGAGCCCACGAAAGCCGCCGACCGCGATTGCCACGTCGCAATGCTGGAACACGCAATGGTCTTCGAGCATGCTTCTTCGCACGGATTGGTCGCTTACCAGCAGCTGGTGGTCCTCCTGGAGCCTTTGCACTAGTTGCAGCGCTGTGATATTGGATTGTCTTCTGGCGGTCATTTGGATAAATCGATCCTGTCTCTGCGTAGTAACACGATATCTACCTGTGTGCTGTTCGGCCACATCTCCAGTACTGCGATAACGTGACCACAACCTTGATATCACATTTTGACTGGTATGTAGGGCCTCAGCAACGACGCGTTGAATTGCACCATTTTCTAACATGCCCACGGCTCGTAACATTTCATCTCGACTCAAATGACGACGTGACATGACTTTTAAAGTTCGTACGTCACGTTAAATTAAAAAAGAAAAACAATTAAAAACCCTTTTCATTAATAATTATAATAAAACAGTTTTAACTTTCTTTAATGTAACGAATTACTAGCAAATTTGCCGCCATATTTTGTTTATTATTTTGTTTTTTTTCTTTCCATGTTCAAATTTTGAAAATAGAATAAAAGAGGTTTTAATCTGTATATAAACTTTTTGTGGAAACTAACAAGGTTCTAAACTATAAACTCGTAAATAAATTAGGATTAAGATATCCCTAGACTTTGTTGATGTGTGTATGTCTAGTAGACCAGTTTCACTGGTTTTCATTTCCGTGTGCTTCAGTGTGCTCACCAAGGAGCCAGTTCAAAACCAGCGCCTAATTGTATCTGGTTCACGTTGCTGGCTTCCTATTTTAATACAAACATAAGGCATATTTTTGTAAACTTTATTTAGAGTCTGCTATTTCGTGAAATCCATGTCTGTTATACAAATTATTAAGTATTTTCTTATTTTCTTCTTTTATTGAGCCAAGTAAATTTTACAAATCAAACGTTTATTTTACATTCGTAATGTCGAATTTGTGTATTTTTTTAAAACAGACTAATTAGGTAGACTGTGTAACTTTTTGTTTTACCTATACTATATATGGCATGGTAAAATCTGCTACTTATTTAATTCTCTCTCTCACTCTTAAATTTTCTTCACTAGATATCATATAGGCCTGATATTTTATGCAGACGACAGGCGTGTACAAATTTGTAGTTTATTTTTTCACATTCTTCTTTTTTCGTGTTCTTTATCTGGTGTAAAAAAACGCTTTTTTCTTTCTTTCTTTCTTAGGTAGGTATATAATACGCCTTACCCATTTTCAGTAATTTGACTTATGTTTTTCGCAATCTAGTACTATAAATAATTGATGCATAAATAAGAAATCCTTGCGGCTCATCTGCCATTTCTGAGCTAAATACTATTGACTTTACTTATAAATGAATTCCGATAGCAAGTGCCTAAGACTATAGAATCTGTGGCAAGTGCGCAGTCAGTTACATACCTATTTTGCTTTATCTGCGACCTATGTAGATAATTTGAAACACTAAATAACTATGGTGATCGTATTCGTGAATAAAATATTACAGATGGTAGGTAATATCTTTCTATACCGATGGATTTGGCTTCTAGAGATATATTCGACTGATTCCGTAGTCCAGTGGATAGCGTATGCGACTGCTGATCGGAGGTCCCGGGTTCGATTCCCGGGTCGGGCAAAAGTGTTACCTACTGGGTTTTTCCGAATCTCAGTAGCAGCACGGAGTCTGGTGATGTGCCCGGTAACGACAATAGGCTCGCCCCCTATTACGTGGGACCTAATATTACACCTCCGCCTACCCCTTCGGGGATACAGGCGTGAGACTATAAATAAAAAAATAAAAAAGAGATATATTCCATTTGTAGTGGAATATGAGAATATTAATTAGCTATCTATCTCGATTAGTAGCAAAATCCATCGATTGATAGAATATGTATTGAAAACGGGTGTAAGTGTATAAGTAAGTAAGTAGATACGTCAGTCATGAAATAATTTGAAGGATGACACTATATAACCACTAAACCGTTCAAAGTGGAAGAGGAATATGTATGTGTTTGTTTCACAATGCAATAATGTGACTGTAGTCGCAACGCCTATGATTTCTTTATTCGCATGCGTAGTTGTGTGTATTGCTTGATACTTTTTTATCTGCTACAGCTACAGGTTTATATAGAGCGCGTGATAGTGGTAGGAACTTAGGAAGCATATGGGCCTCCATAAAGTGCATAAAATAATGTATCATATTTTAGTACCTCCTAGTAAACGTGTTACAGTTGACTCTCTTGTGGAATTCCATTTACATTTACCATGAAAACTCATAGAAATAGTGGCTTTGTGGCTACTGCGTGTAACTACTGTGTATACGTAGTAGTAGAAAATAATTATAAATTATAATATTCATATTTATTTATTTATAAGAATATAAGCTTTCAGCATATATTACACCAAATCACTTACTATCTATACTAAATATACTTAAGTAAATTAAATACTAAGTTCTAAAAAAATACCAAAACTTAGCCTAAAAACTAAAAATAACAATATGAAAACTGTAAACAAAAACAACAATAAACAAGAAATAGGAACTATAATTTATTTCTTAAATTTAGTTACTTTGATATGTGTTTTAATATTACACTCTGTGCGTTAAAAAATATGTCCGCATCTGGAAAATATTGTAAGCTTATAATACCGCTAGCCGTAGGACTGTTTTCGGCTTGTGGAAAGCGCCACATAGGTGCGTAGCACACGAGTTTATGCTGTCTTCTGCCTACACTACTCATATATAATGGCTGGGAATATAAAAATGTATTGATTCCCGTACAGCAGGGCTATCTATTTTATTTGTCAGTATAAGACAATACATTGTTATATGTGTGGAATCCCACCTGAGTTGGAGTGTATCAAAACCTACCATTCCTGACACAAACAAAGATGGATAGAGAAACGGGTAATAACCATATTGCCTTTTGTATAAATATCTACAGAATTTACGTTGATTTTTTTCTAACATTACATTGTACATATACTCTTTAGGACTCCAAGCTATTGCATTATATTCTAATTTACTACGGACATAAGCATTGTATAATTGTTTTATAACTTGTGTGTTCTTAAATTGTGTCGATATTCTAATAATAAAACCAAAACATTTATTAGCGGCTTTGCAAGGTTCAAAACTTTGGTCATGAAAATTTAATTTGCTGTCCATTATGAATCCCAGGTCCTAAATTGAAAACACACGTTCTATTGGTTCGTCATCAATAGTATAAATATTGATTATCGGATTACGGGATCGAGTAAAGGTGATAGTTTTGCATTTAGAGTTATTTAACGGTAGTTTATTTGTAATAGCCCATTCAATTACAGCGTCTATATAATTTTGTATGTCTAAACAATCATTAGCCTCTTTTTCAGAAAGGTACAGTTTTAAGTCGTCGGCAAACATTAGGCATTTTGCTTTAGAAATAACACTAGGTTGATCATTACAAAAAATTGCAAGGGACCTAATGTACTACCTTGACTAACACCTGATCTGGTATAATACTCTTCTGACTTATATCCTTTTGTCTTAACAAACTGTTTTCGATATTTTAAGTAATGAGCATTTTATAAGACATGGTGAGAATCCCAGCACTGAAAATTTGTTCAGCAGCACATAATTGTCTACAAGATCGAAGGCCTTTTTAAAATCAAATTTGTTTGTTAATTAAAAAATACTGTCTCCGTGGTCTAGTGGATAGTGTATGCGTCTGCTGATCCTGGGTTCAATTCCCAGGTGTGGCAAAAGTGTTAGGTAGTTTTGCCGAATTCTCAGTTAGCAGCACTGAGGCTCGCTCCCTAATACGTGGGACCTAAAATTTCATAACATGGCGCCATGTGGGTGTAATAGTATACCTCGGCCTACTCCTTTGAGGATACAGACGCGTAGGTATATTTTATTTTTTAAAAGAAGTTCCAAATGACTGCAATGCAATACTAAACTCTCTTTTTTTAACCCTTTAGTATTTCATTTGGAGTTTTTATCCAAAAGGATATGTCAACCCCACTGTAGGTACATTTGTACAATTTTAAAACAGAAAGAAAAAACAAAATACATATACATGCATCTACTAAAATTACAGTAAGTTATGGATTAAGCACTTCCGCCAAGCTACAAAGTTGTTTTGCTAGATCAAACCTGGGCCGGGAACTCGGGACACTATCGTTTGAATTAAGCCCACATTTAACTTATTTATGTTAAACTTCCTCTTTAAAGTTTCTCTTTCATTTTGGTTCCTTATAAAGTTGCTTAATATTATTACTTATATTTATTTAAGCTTTAGCTACATTAAAGATTTTACCAACTTTTACGAGAAGGTAAGCACCAATAAAATAAACTTTATTGCATATTAAAGCCAATAAAAATAATCTCATCATGATACAGGCATTAAAAGCAAGAGTCAAATCTCGTGATCTTGCAGTAATGTACCTGATGTTTTGAAACATGGATAATGAAATGCTTACCAAATAAGTTCTTGTAGATACATACATTACATACATATAATATACAATGTATACAAGGTTAAGTTTTAAGTACCCATAGTGTAAATCTTTTAGGGGTGATTGCTTTCGTATCTAAATACATAAGTACTTATGAACAACTTTAGTTCTGGAAAATTGCCAACATAGCAACGGTTAAAGTTAAATTTCGTATTTTTTTTTCGTTTTTCACCTCAATTACTAAGCCGATATATTAATAAAAAGTTACTAAGCCGTGTGGTTGACGGCATAGAATACAAGTGTCACCACCCCCTATCTTCCCGTGGGTGTCGTAAGAGGCGACTAAGGGATAACACGATGCAAATACCATCTTTGCGTAGGGACGGAAAACTCGACATAAAACCCTATTCGACTGCCTCGTTGGTCTCGCCGCATAAATGTGCGCGTGGGATCGGGAGGTCCCGGGTTCGATTCCTGGGTCGGGCAGTGCTATTGAGTTTTTCTGTCACGAAATTCTCAGTAGCAGCACGGAGTCTGGAAATGTGCCCGATACGGCAATAGGCTCGTCCCTTATTACGTGGGACTAAAGTATATCTGGCGAAAAGTGGGTGTAGAAATACACCTCTGCCTACCTCTTCGGGGTTATAGGCGTGAGACTATGTATGTATGAATGTATGTAGTTACGAAACCGATCTTCGGACCCGTCAGCCTATCGGACCGAATTTCGCACTTTTGCTGTTTCAAAGCCTTTACTCATAATGAAGGCTATAGCCTGGTAAATACTTACATTGATTTAAACGTGACATCATGTTTACAAAGATTTTACATTGTATTTTTGAGGTTTCTAGCACTACGATAACACGCTAGTACTGCAATACCTGCATCCTTTGCAAATCGTTAACAAGACGCCCATAAAATACGTTTTAGTTACCTACCTAAGAGCGAATTCCTAGAGCTACAAAGACTGATAATGGCTAGCAAGATGTTATAAACAATAAATATTATTGAAAGCCTACATAAGTCTCGGCATTTGTCGGCAAGATGGCAAATATCACAGGTATATGCTAAAAGTTTAACTGTTGAGTAAAATACTAGTAGGTTGGGCCGATGAATCAAAGGTTTAAGTGTGCCTTCTTACTACATATGATTAATGAATACAACATTTATGGAAGAAGAGATCGTTTGCTTATTTGAACGCGAGGATCGCAGGAATTGCTTATCCGATCTGAAAATATCTGCTGCAATTTGATAGCCCGCTGCGCTGGTATATTGCTGGTCGTTATTTACATACTTTTATTACAACATAATTATATTGTACATTAGAACAATTACTTACGTTTACTTAAATGTTTAATCTGGTTTTAATTTTAATCCCTGCGTCCGTGGTCCAGTGGATAGCGTATGCGAATGCTAATCGGAGGTCCCGGGTTCGATTCCGGGGTCGGGCAAAAAGTGTTACTGGATTTTCCCGAATTCTCAGTAGCAGCACGGAGTGTGGTGATATGCCCGGTAACGGCAATAGGCTCGCCCTGTTACGTGGGACCTAAAAAATCATGGCGAAAGGTGGGTGTAATATTACACCTCTACCTAACCTTTCGGGGATACAGGCGTCTTATAAAAAAAATGTTTGAATGATGATAGATGATAGAAAGGATCCAGGGCTCCAAGGGGAAGGTCTTGGAAACAACACAGAAAATCGTTAGAACGATGATGATCCTCGGACTAGAATGAATTAGGTGTACTAGAAACCTAATGATTGAAAACAGTAAGATTACTGCCTCGTTGGTCTCGCGACATTAATGTGCGCGTGGGATTGGGAGGTCTCGGGTTCGATTCCCGAGTCGGGCAAAGTGTTATTGGGTTTTTCCGTTATGAAATTCTCAGTAGCAGCACGGAGTCTAAAAAATTCGTGGCGAAATGTGGGTGTAATATTACACCTCTGCCTACCCCTTCGGGGAAACAGGCGTGAGTCTATGAATAAAAAAAATTAATAAAAAAAGTAAGTATTATGAATAAATTATTTTTACAAACGCATCTAATTCGTTTTCTTTACCGTTGTAAGTATGTAGCTGATATTATAATATAAACCATTAATATGAACATTAAAGTATTAAACTTAACGGCACAAATAGATAATAACGGTTAAAATTAATTGAAACTGACATGTATGTATAATATTGGACAATATAGGACTTCTTACTAAATTGCAAAATTAAAATAATGAGTATGAGATATTACAGAAATATGACTTTCATTCTGGGTCTTGCCATAAAATCAAAGGTTCCTATAGTCTGCAGAATAAGGTTGCGTCGGCCATCTTGCGGTCATTTTGATGTGGCCTTATTGCAGGGATGTAGCTAGAGTCGAATTTAAGGTAGGGCAGCATTGGTTACAGGTAGGGCGGGAGTAAAAAAAATATTGAAATTGATATGCTCCGAAGCACGTTCTTAAAAATTTTGGTATTTTTAAGGTAGGGCATTGTGATTTCAAGGTAGGGCATTGCCCCATAATGCCCCCCCCCTAGCTACGGCCATGCCTTATTGTCTAGTGTTTAGTGACCGTAATTGCTAACCGATCACCAGCCGTAGGTCCGATTCTCGTCCTAAAGAAATCTGTGTGAGGAGCATGATTATTCTTCTGTGTCTTGGTCTACAAATAAATCATGTGTTACGGGAAACTTTACAAACATTAAATCAACGTAGTTACACAAAAATCACACAAAGTGTTTTAAATCATATGAGGATCGAACCCGGAACATTACGCAGTATCAAACAGCAATCATCATCATCATCACAGCCTTTAACAGTCCACTACTGGACTAGGCCTCTCCTTTGAAAGGAGGAATTGGCCTACTATACCACGCTGGCCAAACGGGTTGGTATAGGGTTTGTATCAAGTTTTCCTTCTCTTGCAGTGCTGTTCTCTGCTTCATATGCTCCCTCTGTCGGCTCTTACGACACCCATGGGATGATATGGGGTGGTGACAATCCGTATTCTTAATCCGTCACCACACAGACAAACAGCAATACTACCGTTTAAACCACGACGCGACGCGCGTCATCCGAACAGTCAATACATTGTATTATTTTCGAGGTCTTCGCCAATCAGTCACGGAATACGGTGATTTCGTGACAACGATCTGTCAATAGTCACCAAACCTTGGCACTATTCTGACAGGTGTGTAAACTTATGCCTTTTTAGCCGTATGCGTGACAAACATAGTTATGCTGGTGAATAATCGGCATCTTGGCATCTGCCGCTGTATAGTAGCTGGTGGTTGCCGCAATGTAAACATCAGGCTGCGTTCTTACTAGGCATATAGTTTGCGGCTAATTTATCGCCGCTGTTTAGTTTTCTGGTTCATGTGACATACATAAGCTACATATCCTACAATTTCATTAAAACGGGTGTTACTCGCGATATATTCAATTAATTTAAGGTACCTTTGTTTTACCGACGCTCCGGCCGTCTTACAACGGTCGTGAATTTGGCTAGTGGTAAGCGTGGTAAGACCTTTCATCGAAGTAATTGACAAGTCTAAATATCAATACGGTACTGTAGACCTTTATAATACATGTTTGAAAATTTTCAATAATAACTATTCAGGTTTTTATAGCATTTATACGGATGGCTCGAAGGATAAACAAGTTGCTGGTGCTGCATTCTTTGACCCTCAGGAAAACAGCTTCATTACACTTCTAATAAAAACACAACATATCTGCATTATGGCTGTAGAACTGATAGATAAAGCAGAAGCTTGGTCATACATCAAGTCAGCTCATGCAAGAAACTATATCATCCTTACCGATTCCAGGAGTGCACTTCAACACTTGGCCCGGTGTATTTCGACTGTTCGATGTATGCCGATAGCCTATAGTATCTCTGACTCAATTTTGGAGTTGCAAAGAAGCGACAAAAACATCGTATTACAGTGGATACCATCACACATTGGCTTGCAGGGGAATACGACGGTTGATCGTTTTGCCAAAGAAGCAGTAGTGTTAGGGATCCCAGTAACTCGTTTATCTTATTACAAAGATCTTCTACCTGCTGTTAGAGAAAACAGTTTTAAAATTTGGAAAGAATACTTTGATGAGAGGTCTCGGACTGCCGGTATATGGTACAAAACTTTACAGCCAAGTCCTTGTCGTTCTATTTGGTTAACGAGTTCCAATTTATCTAGACAAAGTATTGTAACTGCCATGCGAGTTCGTTCCGACACATGCCACTAAACAGTTGCATGTTCATGATGAGAAAGAAATCTACACCCAATTGTTCCAGTTGCAATGTGAGGTAAGATGTCTACCACATTTTGGTGGAATGTGTGCGAAATGAGATTGAAAGACGAAAATTCGAGTCAGACAGGGCTTGTTGTTTAAGGTCTATCGGGGTTTGTAACAGTATTTTGTCTGATCCTTTGTCAGATCAGGCTAAATTAATCTATTTTATTGTAAGCAGTGCACTAAAAGCTAGATCTTAATCTAACAATAATTTTGTTGTTTTTTTTCTGTTTGTGTTATCATAATTTTGTGCCTTGTATGTTATTGTATTCTCCTATGGGGGAGACATGATCACTGAGTGATCAAGCCCCTGACATTTAGTAAATAAAGATTTAAAAAAAATGATTAAGCTACATGTGTTTATTTTTAAGATATTGTTTCTTCAAAGTGTTATAATTATGCTAAATGATTATGACATATTGCCTACCACATTAACAAAACTCGAGTTGCACACACAAATAACAAGGAGACCACCGCTTACTTATTGATTTACAAAAACTGTAAGCCGCATAATATACATAGTTAGTTTTACACAATCAGTACGCAACATACTGTTAGCAGCACACAAACAGTAAGCAACATATAGATAGCTTTTCACAAAATGTATGCAACATACTGTTAGCTGCACACAAACAGTACGCAGCAAACAGTTAGCTTCATACAAATCAATCTTCAGCAATCACAGCTCCATCTGCGTATTAAGTGTATATTTATCCTCCATCGATCGGCTTCGTTCAATGCCGCGACCCGATTAACACCACACGTACAAACAATTAATGAGCCCGTGAATTAAACAATTCACGCTTAAGCTCATTGTTTTTTTATCATTCGTTGACATTGAAGCGACGTGAGATGGTTTTTATTTAGAGTGAGTTGTAGATGGTGTATGCATAAACATTATTGGATTATTTCTTTCTGATGCATTTTCGTTTTAAGAGGAATTGTTATAAATGAATTATTGTATAGCTATCATTTTACAATAAATTATTTTAGTTTTATTTATTTATGTCAAAAAAATGTATTATGCATAAACATT
Source organism: Euclidia mi (assembly GCA_944739405.2). Classification (NCBI taxonomy): domain Eukaryota; kingdom Metazoa; phylum Arthropoda; class Insecta; order Lepidoptera; family Erebidae; genus Euclidia; species Euclidia mi. The sequence continues at coordinate 44,832,307 of OX123201.2, forward strand.
ATTGGATTATTTCTTTCTGATGCATTTTCTTTTTAAAAGGAACTGTTATAAATAAATTATTGTATAGCTATCATTTTACAATATATGATTTTAATTTTATTAATTTCTGTCAAAAAAATGACTTCTTTCCTGCATCATACACATTGTAGTATTTCTTTGAGAAATACTACAATGTACAAACTAATCATTTAAATTTTAAAGTAGAACCAACTTATGTTTATACTTAGGACCTAGTGGGAGATAAAATCTTAGGTACAAACATAATTATAATTATTTTTCAAAGCCTGTTAACAACCAAATAGAGAACCTCTTCCTCTTTTTTAAGGCCTGTAGCGACTCTTTGGGGAGATCTTATTCCGTGTGTGAGTAGTATGAGTACTAATAGTTCCACGACGAATCGTTCATAGAAGGAATATTTTCCATACTATTTATGTATTAGCCGTTAGTACGTAGTTATCGCCTGAGGCACTTTTAGAAAATGTATGGAAATATAAATGCTAGAATTGCAAGAAACTTCTGTCCAAGAAAAAACCCTGAATAGAAGTTTAAGCAATGAAAACGAAAGATAGAGTAAAATATTCATGAAAAAAATTATAACTTAAATATGTGTACTGATTTGACGAAAATCCACCACTGTCTACCTCATCGTTAAAAAACCACCATTATACCTCAAGAATCACCGTTCTAAATTAAAACGATCGTAGATTTATGCGTATCTCATCATGCATACCTAATTTCGCAAGCAAAGTGTGTAGCGATGCATTGTGAATTTGAAATTCAATTTGTCTGGTGAACTTTACAGACGGCTTCTGGGAGGAAAGGCAAGGAGGGGGAGCTAACCGGTCTTCAGTGTTCCGCTTCGTCGCACACACGTATGAGTGAGTTTTTGCATGTCTAAAGGTTGTCGAGAATTCGAGATCGGGTTGTTTATTTCTCGAAATAGATGCCTTGTTGCGCGTGGCTGATTTTTGCTGGAGTTGCAATTATGTTTGCGGTTGATAACGGAGTTTTAAGTTGTATGAACTAACGATGTTGCTGTAACTTGGTATGGAAGTGTCTAATGTTTCGCGATACCAATTCAAGACCAATGTACAAATTTTCGTAGGTAAGTAGTAAGTTGCGCGCGGCTGCGATCGGCTGCGATTCACGGACGGAGTACCTTTAGAATAATTTCACATTGAGTAGCAAAATGAATGTAATTTTTGAGTGACAACTAGATAATAAGTTTTACCAGATAACATATGATATTTGTTTATTTTTTTTACTAAAGTTCTTAGGACTTTGAACACTCGAGTGTTAGTACACTCGAGTGTTTTAAGTTAGTAAAAGTCGCGAAGTGTCGTAAGTTTATGCTTTCTGAAATGCTTTCTCTCTCGGTGCGGGTACTAATAGTTCAATGCATAGTTTAGATGAGATTAAAAATACATGGGGTAACTACAGATAAACATAACTGATGCTATTCCATGTATTTTTAATAACACATGAGACCAGGGGATCCAGGGGGACCACGCCAGGGGATCTCAGCCTCTTGAAGCTACTGCCTCATGAGGCTATTAGGAGGTGCAAAGATCAGATGCCTTACCACATTGAGTCTGTCGTTCTGAGGTCTGTCAGATCCTTATGGCAGAATGGGTGCCACGTCACCGGGCTGCAATAATGATGATAAAACCACTTTTTGGGGAAGTGGCTCAGAAAGAATCACGACATTCTCACTTTCCGATTGAACCAAGTGCTGCTCAGCCATGGTTGCTATGGATTCTGGATCGTCCAAAAAGTACACCAAGATCCGGAATAACAACTTGAGCATCACACAAAGTGCTGTCCCATGTTGATATCTACACTAGGCGCAATGTTAAGTGATAAGCCGACCATTTAAACCACCGCTACGTGGAGTCAAAATTACGCGATCAAGATACTTACATAAATACTAGAAGCTTTATTGTTTAATGTTTGTAAATAAACTCTTCCGTTACGTCAACGTGAATTCATGGGAGGTGCTGCCACGTTCTAATAATCGCTAGAGGAAGTGGCCGGTGGCGGCAAATTACCATTGGGTGACCTACTGCTTCAATGGCGTTGTTATCTAATCAGCTGTCTTGCTTTAGCAAATTTTAATTAGGAAGAGAAAATAAAGCACTAAGCTGATTAAGAAAGATAAACGAAACACTAGTGGTCTTAAGGTTGTAAAATAGGAACTGAAAATCCGCATATTTAGAAACTGCTCTACGAAAATACGGCCAATAGCTAGTTTTTAGGGTTCCGTACCTAAAAGGTAAAAAACGGAACCCTATTACTAAGCCTCCGCTGTCTGTCTGTCAGTCTGTCCGTCTGTCTGTCACCAGGCTGTATCTCATAAACCGTGATAGCTAGAGAGCTGAAATTTTCACAAATTATGTATTTCGGGTGCCGCTATAACAACAAATACTAAAAATAAAAAAATGAAAATAGGTAGGTAGGGGGGGTCACATACAATAAACGTGATTATTTTTCGTATTTTTTGCTCAAAATTACTTACCGTAACAGACAGACGCTTAAAATTTTCACAGAATATGTAGTTGTATATTACCTTCCAAAATAAATAGAAAAAACATAATTTTTAAGCAATTTGTTACTCGATCTTAATAAACAGGTGGAAACTTAAAAAATATTTACGTATACATACAAAAAACGTTATTTTTTTTTATAGATGATGGTACGGAACCCATCATGCGCGAGTCCGACTCGCACTTGCCCAATTTTTTTATTAATACGGTGCACTATCTCAAGACTGCATAATACTATTGAATGTTTGAGGCCGATCTCACATTTGGAGTGTGCATTTCTCGAGCGGGCGAACGCACATGCCCAATTTGAGAGATGCTTAGGATCTACACTATAATCCTACTTACTCATCTTTGACATAGCGTTATCGCGGTAGTATCCAGGTCTCATCTTGGCCCTGGGTTGTAAGACACCCGGGAAAAGTCTTGAATCCACTTCGCGCTCTGCTCTAACCAGGTTTGACAGAATTACAGACTGAGAGAATATTAGCATTTCTTCAGAGCAACTGCCGTATTAAATCTATACTACCTGTAAACGCGAAAGGTTTAATACTTTTACATTTTCCCACAGGACACCACGTACCTTTGTTTTGAGTAGCCGATATTTTGGCACTGTTACGTTATGTGCTGTAGTGAGAATGGATAAAATTGTAGACCTATTTCTGGAATACCAAACACGTTTTACTGCAATCATCGAGACGTTAATTGATTTGCCATTATACATAACATAACAAAACTTCACGCCTTTTATCCTCGAAGGGGTAGGCAGAGGTGGTACACACCCACACTTCGCCAGCTATGTTTCGGTCCCAATGTAATAGGGGGCGGGCCTATTGCCATATAGGGGGCACATTTTTAAGCGAGCGATGATTAACATTTTATACACACATAACTTTGAAAAGTCAGAGGTGTGTGCCAGGGCTAACTGGGGATCGAACCCGCGACCGTCGTCTCGGCAGTCCGTTACGTACACCACTGGGCGTCCGTCGTATAATAAAGTTTCTTCCGTGGCAGATTATGAGGTGTCATAGCGGCTGCGCAGCTGTCGGGGCGTGGCCTCCGCGCCGGATGTTCACCCGTCGCTACCAACATTACGCGCACGCACGCTCAGGAAATGACGCCTTCGCCATCTTCACAGGCAAGTTGTTTGATCCGCGCCGACGAGCACGAAAATTGGATATCACGTTTCGGTACATAGCGTATCTCGAAGAGATTCTTCATTTTGAACGACAAGTGTTTTGCGATATGTCTTGACAGTTGACGTGCTGCCTCCGCCGAGCTAAGGTAAATGGGGTGGGCCTATGACAGACTTGCTTGATGTTGAAAGAGGTAATATGCGATATGCGTGCCATCGACATATCACTAGGAAAGCCGAAGACCAGGCGAAGCTGAGACATAGTTGTGAAAAAGTATCCCTGCTGCAAGGCGAGGGTTTAAGATTGCAAACGAGAAAACGCCAAGAGGATGATGATCTCAGTCTAAAGTTTCTTTAGTGCAATCGTTTGAAGTTAAATCATAAAAAATTGTGCGATAAAAAAGTGCGAGTCGGACACGCGCACGAAGGGTTCCGTACCATCTTGCCCGTTCTTTCTCATGGCTCTACGCCCTTGCTTTGCGAACGTGGCAGTAAATGTAAATGTAGAGTCATTAAGTAATTATTTTATAAATTTATAATATGGACGTTCATAAGCGTCACATTGTGACCCAAATGAATTTGACTTTGACATCATCTATAAAAGAAAATCACGTTCGTTGTATGTATATCTACTTAAATACTTTGTAAGTTTCTACCTGTTTATTAAGATCGAGTAACAAATTGCTTAAACATTACGTTTATTGTATAGGAGCCCCCCTTTATTATTTACTTTTTTTATTTGATTATTTATTTTGAAAGGTAATATACAACAACATATTTTGAGCAAAAAATACGAAAAAAAACACATATTACACACACAACATATTTTTAGTAGATATTTGTTGTTATAGTGGCCACCAAAATACATAATTTGTGAAAATTTCAGCTTTCTAGCTATCACGGTTTATGAGATAAAGCCTGGTGACAGACAGACAGATAGACGGACAGACAGACAGACAGCGGATGCTTAGTAATTGGGTCCCGTTTTTTACCTTTTAGGTACGGAACCCTAAAAAAGATTATCAACAGCATCATCATCTTGATCCCGGATACATCCATTAGCCTTGGATTCTGTGTTAAGAAGCGTAACGGCCTCCTAATCACTACGTCATCACTACAGTTAGAAGATTAACCTATCAAGCCAGTTATCGACTGCCTCCGTGGTCCAGTGGATAGCGTATGCGACTGCTGATCGGAGGTCCCGGGTTCGATTCCCGGGTCGGGCAAAAGTGGTACTGGGTTTTTCCGAATTCTCGGTAGCAGCACGGAGTCTGGTGATGTGCCTTGTAACGGCAAGAGGCTCGCCCCCTATTACGTGGGACCTAAAAATTCATGGCGAAATGTGGGTGTAATATTACACCTCCGCCTACCCCTTCAGGGATATAGGCGTGAGTCTATAAATAAAAATAGGTTATTTCATCACACAGCCATACGCAGTCCATTGCTGGCCATAAGCCTCTTCTGATTTGCGTCAGAATAGCATTTTGAGTTAGTAAGAGGATTTGGACTACAATACCACGCTGGCCAGATGAGGTGGTATAGGATTTGATATCAAGTTTTGCGTCTTTTCTTTTTTTTATGGTAAAAGGCGGCAAACGAACATACGGACCGCCTGATGGTAAGCAATTATGGACGCCGCCCATGGACACAAGGAACACCAGAGGAGTCACATGTGCGTTGCTGCCCCTTGGGATTGGGAAAAGGGATAGGATGAGGAGTGGGATGAGGGAGAAAGAATAGGTTATAGGTCCTACGGCACTCTCACTCACCGAAGGAAACGCTACAGTTTAGGTACTTTACGTCGATTTTCTGTGAGACGGTAGTACTTCCCCGGTCGAGCCGGCCCATTCATGCTGATATCAGCAAGGCTCTACTACCTGTAAAGAATTTAAGACGGAGTCACAAAACACAAGTGAAAACAAAACGAATTCATTTATAATTATGTTATTTGCTAATATAATTTGTCTAGTGACTCTATGAAATATTTGCTTTACAATCCTAATGTGAAACGATGACCCAAATTAGACGTCTTTGTTGACTATTACAGCAATTAACGTAAGATCAATAATGAAATAGAAGAACCTTGAGCTTAACATCAATGAGCCGTATCAGCTGAGGCAGTAGTACACTAGTACATTCCTTCACAAAAATCTTCTGGCATTACTGACTGACTGACCGACGACGCACAGCCATAACAAAATGGTGCAAGCCTGCAAGGTGCTGAAATTTATCATGTATGTTCCTTGGGGACCGTAGCACTAAGAAGGGGTTACCTGAAAGTCCAACCGGATCGGGCTGAAACAGTTAAGGCGCCGAGTACAGCTACTGAGTTGAGCTGTTGCTGTCACTGTCGGATTGTATACATAAGAAAGAGAAGCGCGACGACGACGGGACGTTCAGAACTTTAAAAAAACATGAAATAAATTAATTACAGAAAATGTATTGCTTGGCTTAAAAAAATAAAACAGAAATTTGTCAAAAAATCAGAATTATTGTATGTATTTTAATACGGTTTTTACTCGTTAAAATATTGTTTTAGAGGTATCTTTGTGATTTTTTTCTATCGATTAAAGTTAGTTGTATTATGTTTTCAACACAGTACTTAACTAGATAATAACCTGAAGAATATCACATATTTTTCTGATTGTGTTAACTGCATTGAATCATATACTTTAAAGCATTATAAAACTCGCGTTTAGCTCTTGTAGTCCCCTTAAATGAAAATAAAATGTGCGGGCATAGCATGGCATAGCTGCGGCCTCTAGTTATTATTTAAAACTCTTTCGTTACTGAGTTACTGAGTTAGTGGCAGACAGACAACGCACAGCCGAAACTAAAGAGCGCAAGAAGCTGATATTTATTTACGTTCCTTGAGGAGTGTAGAGAGCAAAGAGTGGATTTTAGAAATCCTCTCTAAGGAGGTAAAAAAAGAGGCCAGAGTTTGTATGTTGCTCTCACGACTTGTACACTATGCAAGGTAAATATAAGGTCCCGATACATAATAATTAGTATGTAACAATATATTCTTACAGAATTGTAGGGTAGAGTAGGGAGTTGGTAGAAAATGTAGATGATGTGATGTTGTCCGCACCATTTCATTCGCAAATAAGAACAACGATCGAATCCGCTTGCTGCCTAATCTTTAAATAGGCTTTTTACATGCGGCTGTGTCGTTCTTAGCATCACTTAGTCAGTGCTTAAGAGCGTTTACACCTTACGGCTTTTCATACAAACTTTCAAGTCCTTATTTTTCGAAATGAATGAACCGATTTTTATGAAACTTCATACACATAAGCAGGATACATAGGTCTAAAAAGTTAGTTGAAAATATTTTCGAAATATCTTATTTAAAAAAAGATAATTGGAAATATCTGTTTGTATGGAAAATTTAAAATTTAGCTAATTTAGCTGTAACACATTTTTTCGAAAATATTTTCAACTAACTTTTTAGACCTATGTATCCTGCTTATGTGTATGAAGTTTCATTAAAATCGGTTCATTCATTTAAAAAAATAAAGACTTGAAAGTTTGTATGAAAAGCCGTAAGGTGTAAACGCTCTTAAGGCGCACAGTCTGCGAAGACTATATTTATGTTCCTTACTGATAAACTAAACACACCCCGCTGTTAAATACAGCACCGAGTGTGGATGATCGATTCCCTCAAGGAACAACATAATATTTTCCAGGTAAAAGGCTACTAACAAGTGCGAGTGTTGCAAACAATAAGAAAATCTACTTACTACCGACTTACATAAACTGCCAGAAATAGGCAGTAAGCAAGTAAGTCATCAAGAAAAATAATTGCTGTCTTATTAAAAGTTACCTCCAAGTTGATTGACCGGTGTGACCAATTATAAAAATATGAGAAAAAAGGCTGTATGAATAGTATTTACGTAAACTTAGTGATTATAATCACGACACTGAGTTCTGTAATGGTGCTGGTACACTTGAGCATTCACCTGTAATGAGCATTCTTGCGAATGTAACAAAACAGAAAGACAAACGAGTGTATTTTAACGAGCATTAGATTACGAACGTTGTGGCAAAGAGCTCAGATATTTACATAGAGGCGCATATCATATGGGCGGTTTGAAGAAAAACTTTCTGCGACTCAAATTGGCGCTTGGCAGCGTGGCAGTCGTGCTGCGGCAGCTGTCTCTCTCTACAGTGTACCTTAACTACGAGAGCGAGAGAGACGAAGAACGACGCCAGCGTCGCCAACGGCGCTAACTACGAACTAACTGGAGAGAGTCCTCACTTGCAATCGGCACACGAAATCCTTAAGAACTGCGCTTCTATGTAAATCTGTATTCATTGTGGCGAGCCTTAGACTACCTTACTTAAGTGGCGAGCGAGCCTTAGACTATATGGCGAGCAATCTAGCGAATTGACAGTTCTGCTTTGACGATTTAGCTGATTAGAACGATCGCTAGAAAGATCGTGAAAATAGTAGTAGCAATGTTCGGCTCTGTTCGTTGTTCAGTTCGACAAAATAAAGAACGGCGAATGCTCGCTGTTACAAGTGAATGCTCAGGTGTATCGACACCATTAGATGATTAGGGTAATAATATCTTTTGCTGAGTTCGTGAAATGTTTTGTTTAATTGCTCTATTGAAATTGCGTGTGTAATATTTTATTGGTGGCATAGATTTCTTTCTATGTCTTAATGAATGTTGCGTGGTTGGCAAAACATTAGATCTGCCACGAATTCACGCTTGTGTATTCACAAGCAGATAAGCCTATGATGTTTTATTTATTACTCTATTATTTTGTATATAAATTTAGATTCCGGAATATGATACTGATAATTAAAAGATAATAATAGGCAGCTCAATGATATACGACTAAATTGATTCATCGCAGCATAAGCTCGTAAAAAGTATGGTAATTGTTCGTGCATTTTCGGAAGAATCTTCAAGCAGCAGACAGAATACTTGACCAAGTTTTGCCACATTACGACCACAGAAATCGCTACTGCGACCAGTGATATTTCTGTTAAAAGATTCTTTTAATTCAACGATCAATGCAAAAAGTTCCTTTAACATGTAAATTATTGTAGATAATGGCGACCGTGCTGCTATAGTGCCTTACAGACATACCTAGGCTCTCCATTTTAATGTAATAGTAGGTACAGGCCTACTTTACCAGGAAAATTTTAAAACCAAACTCCCGGTAACTATGTACTGGTCAACTTGAGAATCAAATTCATAATCACTCTTATCACTCAGAATACCTCCTGTATAAGTTAGCACCACGACTTCGACGCTTTGTTCATTCTTAGTTACAAATGCACAAAGCCTCGCTTCATTCAACTACCTAGCTTTTTATGCTATAATCATGACTAACGCATTTCTCAGTATCATCGCTTGAAAGGATAATAAAGTGGTAAAAAAATAATGTTGTTTACCGGGAAGTATATGCTATAGGTTGCTGCATGAGATCACTTCGGTAGTTGTGAAGACGACTCTGCGAGGCCTGACAAACGAGCGTGCTTGTAAATCAAGCTTCGTGACTGTTAAGACCCTGGGCTTAATACGCTCATCTGACGGTGTGGAATGATGCCGAAAGCTCCCGAACATAGCCGAATGTAAAACTACTGACTTACGGAAAGGCAAACACTCGTTTTCCGCAAACATTTATGGAATTTTGCTAGCAGATTCAACGAGAATTTTAGTTAGTCTCTCGTTTCGATTGGTCAGCGAGAATTGAAGATTGTTTTAAAGGAAGAACTATGTCAAATATCGTAAACAGCATAGTCATCGTTGTCATTTAGAGGCAGTAGTAACGAGCATAATTTATTGTTGCTTATAGGCCAGATATGGTAATAGCCTGGTTACGGCAGCACGTTTCTTTCCTATATTTCTATAAATCTTATTCTGGCTCCTATAAGACTAACTCCTTGCTTTGGGAGCTTTAACCTGGCGAAGGTTATAATAAGGAGTCACACTAAAAAGTAATTTGTCAAGTCGGGATCCAGAAGCCATATTTTGAGTGCTTCATTCCGCAGCAGCTTCTGGCTAAGATAGTATTTGTATGATTGAAGATAAATATCAAAATCTCTATAAAGAAACAATTACCAACAAGGTACGTGATACCGGACTTAAAGTTTGTCTAATTAAAACCAAGAATCGCTATGTTAGCGCGAGATAGATGATTATCTGTTGTCACGTGGCGCCATCTGGGAAAGTTAAATTGTATTGTACCTACTGGAGAAATTTTTGTTTGTTTTGCGACAGGATGTAGGTAGTTATTGTGAGTAGGTTTTATTAGATGAAAACTATTGTGCATTGAATGCATAAACGTAGTGACAAAGCATTATTTAGTTTCTAAGATACACTTAGATTGTGCAGCCTTGTAGGAAATTTACCTATTTTAATAAAAAATTTGAGATGTTATTCATTATAATAATATGTATATTATGTCACTGTCACAGTGTATTCTATTCATAATGCTACTGCTACACCTGCATTACCGTTAATGGCAATGGCCATTATCGCGTTAAACAATTAGCTTTGGAAATTAGTATTTTAATGCGTTAAAACGTTGGCCACTTCTACGTGGCGCCTAAATTAACGCGTTAAGACGCAGGTGTAGCAGGAGCAAAAGAGGGTAAAGGAAGAGCGGATTTTTCGGAAAGCGGCCACTTTGGAACAGTGCTATGAAAATGCGAGCAACAGCTACTAATATTACAAAATAAATAAGTTGTGTCCAGTACGCTATAAAAGCCTATAGATAAATAAAACTTTGGTCAAACTTGGTACTAACTTAACTAGAACCTCAATTAAGTATTGTACTAAGACAGTTACAGTTTTTGTCAGATAGCCCTCACGCGAGGTGCCGAGGCTCTACCAGTAGGTTAGTGACGAAATATGGTTGTTCTGAATCGTGGTGCTCATTATATCCGTTACTTTAAAAATATCCTCTTTCTTACAAAGAAATTGAATAAAAACTAACTATAAATAGATCTGTAGATTTTAGATTCGTTTTTGACATAAGCTCCATACAATATATGTCAAACACGAATTTCGAATCTCAAAATCCATGTGTGGATCTAATATTGAAAATGACCGTTAGTGGATAGGTTAGATACCTATCCACTAACGGCCATTTTCAGTATTCGACGTCGTCACGTCAAAAGGATTACGTCAATAGGAGCTCGCTGTCCATATTACATATTCCTAACATCAATAGTATAAACTTTTCGATGATATGCCAGTCATAGATGATAATAATGATGACGATGATCAGATCGCAATAATTTAGCCTTTACCCGGCGAATTCCGGACTGACGTCAGCCAACCATTAATCAAGCAAAAACCACTTCGAAGTACAATCAATGGTTGATAGGAGTAAATCATAGAATCCATTAACTTGTCAAACGATTATAAAATGGTTGAAATGTCATAAGAAGCGTGGAATAGTGAGCCTTACTTAATGGAAGTAGAATGACCTCATACGCACAACCTGTATAACCAAATATGAATTGCATCTTTTTCTTTCTCTTAGCGTTATCCCAGTTTCAGTCTGGGGTCCGCTTTCTAGTCTAACCGGATTTGGCTGAATATTAGCTTTTCCACGGAGCGACTGCCTGTCTGACCTCCGCAACCCGAAGGGATAGCGATATTCCATGGTTTAGACAGTGTCAGTTTATTTAGAAGGTACTGACGCCCTGTAACGACTGTCAAAGATCTTCATGACAACCGGGACCGACGGCTTAACGTGCTCTCCGAGGCACGGGACAAGCGATAATTAACAATTCAATACGCACATAACTCCGAAAAGTCATTGGTGCGCGCCGTGGATTCGAACCTGATACCCTCTGCATGGCAGTCTGTTGGTATATCCACTCGGCTATCGCCAATATGAATTGCATAATATCTAATATTTATTTATGCTAATATGGCAAAAAAGTAAATGTCCCGTTTTATGGTAAGCAGACCTGAAAGTGGTTATGTGGCTTTGGGGCTCTTGTTTAACCACAGAACGAAGTGCGGGTATTCATAGCGGTAAGTTCAAAGGCTAAAGGTTTCTGGCCACCTGTACAGCATCTCATTGAGGAGCTCAATTTCCTTAAAAAGGTGGTTAAGTTTAGTCTGGACACAAAACTCGGTCTGGTATATTTTTATTATAAGAGCGACAAATGAGACTGAAAATGTCTGTGAGGAAGTAGCCTTTGGCGTCCGGTGCTCTTGCGCATGGCTGAAAAGGCATACAGTCTAGGTCATGGATGGTAAAATTGCCTGGTAGATGACAACATTTTGTTCCTTCACCCTGTAACTTTAGACGAAAACATACTTAGTTATTGTTTTAATGCAGAAAAGCTCTGCTAATACTCGTATAATGCTTTCAAGTTCTGAGTTTCACCTAGCAACAAAAACGGAAGACCCCGATCATTGAATGTTAATATTACATTATATTATGACACCGGGTTGTGTCGATGTCAGATAACCGACGTTCTGGGACGCGAGCACCGTGCCGGTGAATGATGCTTTTGTACTAATTCAATTGTAATGAAATACCTTAATATATTGCGATTATACCGATGACCTTCGTGCTGTTCATTTAAAACAATGTTTGTCAGTGAACGAAAAAAATAATACACTACAGTGTATTATTTTTTTTGTGTGAGTGTGTGTCATTATATGGTGTCGGAATTTATTGACTGCCAGAAAAAGGCTTCCGAAATGGCACATGCTCTCCTCAGCACGATAGCGCTCTGATGAAGTGGTCATCCATGTAAATAATGACTCCTGCTAACGCGTTATGGGTAAAGTAAAATTGTTGTTTTACTTTACCTATGACGCGGGTAAGTCAAATCACGCAATGAGCGCTACTATTGTTTTGATGACGTCGTGGCTTTCTTAATCCTTACACCAACAATTTCATTTACGAGTTTCACAACGGCTATCCCTTACCCGTATTCGCACCATAAACATTTTTAGGTCGTTATGGTCTAAGCCTGTAAAGGGTAAAGTGCTCTAAAAAAGCACTTGAGTCGCCCTAAGACAAATTACATTTTAGTTTCCTTTCGTAAAAATTTAGCCTGGTCGTGACCCTGATCAAGGAAAGCAAGGCGGTAGTTGGAGTTATATGACTCATGATCCCTCCCTCGAACTAAGAAAAAAATACAAATCGAGTAGAATCGTTAGGCCTCTGGGCGGTCTGAAAATCCCTACACCATAGTTGGCCACATACTCCCACGAAAAAGAACAGAGCCAAAAATCATTATCTTCAATCAGCCACTGCAGCACAAGTACAGCTTATTATAAAGGCCGGTTCACGACCAGCAGCGGCGGGGGCAGCGCTAGGGATTTGATGTCCGTAGCTACGTGCCACTCTGACGCGATATCGGCCACGGCGGAGCAGTGCGCGACATGTACATATTCGTGAGGGGGCCGTAAGTTCAGCATCTTCGGACCTGTATATAAACTGTCCCACTGCTGGGCACGGGCTATGGCCTTACCCTTCTCAATTTGAGAAGGATAAGGCCATAGCACACCACGCTGGACAACTGCGGGTTGGCAGACTTCACATCTTTCGAGAACATTATGGAGAACTCGCCGAAGGCCGTAAGTTCGTTCCACCTCGACTGCGGTATACATTGCTGTGCCACAAACCGGACGCTGGCCTTCCGGCGGTATCACTCCGCCATATATAACGCGTTTGATGTCCGATAGCCGTCACGAACGAGGGTCAAGTTCGACCGCTCATTAACATACCAAAGACTCATTTAGCATTTTTTAGTTTCACGTATTTTGATTAATTATCTCGTTCCGCAAGTAATTGTGTTTGTTTTATAAATTCTAATGTTCTGTGGGTTTTATGCTTTGTGTATTTAATAGTTATTGAAGTATGATTTGTTATGACTGTGTTGTACAATGCTGTTTTCAGATTTCGTTTTCGTACATTGTTTTTTTGTTTCACGCTGTTACAATGTTTTCTTCTATTGAGAATAGAGTAAAAAGATAGATATTTGTAAACAAAATTAAAGTTCAAGTAAGACTCGAAACGTCGATTTTATAAAGTGTTAATCTACCACTGATCAACAGTCCATTGATTCTCGCAATTTGTACTTGTACTGATATTTCGCAGATTAAGTATAGATAACATAGTGGACACCAGCAGACTTGCATGCAGAGGGCTTCGGGTCCGAATCCACGGCCCGGAGACGAACTTTTCGGAATTATGTGGTCGTTTATCCTGTGCTTCGCCAAAGAGCTCAGATATTTACATAGAGGCGCATTTCCTATAATGGCCTGGTGGCAGTCACGCTGTGACATCTGTCTCTACGAGGGCAAGAGAGACGAACGTTCCTCCTGTGTATCATAACTACGAGAGCAAGAGAGACGGAGAACGCCCTGCCAACGGCGCCAACTACGAACTAAACTAGAGACAGTCCCCACTTGGAATTGGAACACGAAATCCTTAAGAACTGCGCTTCTATGTAAATCTGTATTCATTGGCTTCGCAGAGCACGTTAAGCTGTCGGTTGCGGCTGTTATGTAGATTTTTGGCAGTCGATATTCTGAGTGTCAGTTTATTCAGAGATACTGAACCTCTGAATAAACTGACACTGGTCTTAGCTACAGAATATCGCTATCCCTTTGGCTTACGGAAGGCAGACAGGCAGTTACTTAGTCTCAACTGAGATAACACTAAGTGGATCACTGATATGCCATTGATTACAAGGACTTAAAACAATTCTGTGTGATATTCATATAACGTGTCTCAACCTATTATGGATAGATGTTATTGTGACGACGTCGTCGTCCCGTGACCACGGGTGATGTAACTAGGGTTGCCAGATCCAGGCATTGACTTGTAAATAAAAATGCAAAGTAATTCATCAAAATAAGTTGCATTTTTATTCTCGACACAAAGTAACATTCGAAAAGTTCGAGGGCCGGCCATGTCAGCTGGTTGCTAATGGCATGACCCTGTCTAATAGATCTAGGACATCCAGGTGTTCGGAATCCAGTACAGTAACGTCTAATTACTGGATACGGGACAAGACGCAATATTCCGGGACACTCACGTATTTCCCGGCCAACTGGCAACCCTAGGTGTAAACCCACGCAAAACGTGGGTCGATACAAATAAATACAGTAAGTATTTTGCCTTTATTTAAAAAAATAACGTGTCGAAGTGACCTTTTACATAAATACAATTATTTTTTTCACTGTCTGCTGAAACCCCTTAGGGTTAGTTGTTATACCTAATGAACAACTTTTGTTCAAGAGGCAAGAGCATTGCGTAAAAATTGCTGTTCTATACAAAATCTATATAACATTGAACTTTACAAAATGTATGACTGCCTCCGTGTTCCAGTGGATAGCGTATGCGACTGCTGATCGGAGGTCTCGAGTTCGTTCCCGGATCGGGCAAAAGTGTTACTGGGTTTTTCCGAATTCTCAGTAGCAGCACGGAGTCTAGTGATGTGCCCGGTAACGGTAAAAGGCTCGGCCCCTATTACGTCGTACCTAAAAATTCATGGCGATATGTGGGTGTAATATTACACCTCTGCCTGTGAGGATACAGGCGTGAGTCTATAATTAATAAGTTATGGAATAGCTAGTTCAGTCTTGTGACCACAACGAGGTCGAAGCAAATATGATAAGATTTTCAATTTCATTTTCATAGTCGTGTTCTAGAGCGGAGACCGGGCCTTGGCAAACGTAATGTAGGGCGCCCTCCGGTTAGGTGGAGTGACGATATACGCAAAGTGTCTGGCAGCGGCTGGACACGAAAAACCGTAAATTCGGCTCAGTGGCGTGCTATTGGAGAGGCCTATATCCAGCAGTGGAGTCTTGCAGGCTGATGATGATGATGTATTTCATTTTCAAATAATAACGCGATATAGACCAGTTCCCTAAGTATAAATATGTGGAGAAGTCGCAAAAGTTTAGAATTACCCTGTCAATATGTACATTTTAACAATAAATCCTGCGTCACGGTGGATTTTACAAAAATGCTACTAACCGACACAAAATACACCCCGACTCTAAACAACAGTAATGGATCTCTCGGTAGTAGAGCCTTGCTGATTTAGTAATACTTACCTTCTCACAGAAAATCGACGTAAAGTAAAAGTACCTATACTGTTGCGTTTCGTTCGGTGAGTGAGAGTGCCGGATGCCCTATCCCCTATTCCTTCTCCCTCATCCTGTCTCTTTTCCCAATCCCAAGGGGCGGCAACGCACTTCTGGCTCCTGTGGTGTTGTTTGTGTCCATGGGCAGCCGTAATTGCTTACCATCAGGTGATCAGTCTGCTACTTTGCCGCGTGTATGGATCGAACCCACAACACTCCTCTTATACCTTTACACCAATATTGTATTTGTCATAGGATCTGTAGTTGTATTTGCTAGCTTTGCTTACCCGTTGTAGGTAACATCATAGCGTTGTAGGAATCTTTATATAGCGTAAACATCCTAAGTAATCGAGATGTACCGTAGTAGCGGGAACATCAATATCAGTACAGTTTATAGACTGCGCACTTTGTTCTAGAGCCGAGTAATAAACACTATTATAGCTCTCTTTGTACGCGTATTATGTTTTATTGGCGAGCAGTACTGAAACTGTAGCAAACGTTTTATGTTGCAAGCACTAATGTTTGTATTATTAGGTATATATTAGACGGCGCGATGCCTGCATTTTCATAGATCTAGATTCTTCACACGATTCAACCCGCATTTCACTCTTCTAGTAGCGGAATATAAAAAATACATCCGTACTGGATGCCTATGTCATAAAATGAACACACTGTTCAAATTTTATGTGGCTTCAGTACTTTAGGTTCAGCGATGATATGTGAGTCATGACGTGTCTTGCTACTTTTTAAACTTGGGTGGATGTTTGTTGTTCCGCCACACAAGAATGGATTATTATAAAACACTGAAGTATTATGCCAATCATTGAGTGGAGTCAGAACTCTTTAATATCCTAACGTTGGCCGTTGCGACGTCAGAGGGCGGTCGTTCTTTTGCAAAAGCAATGAATACAGATTTACATAGAAGCGCAGTTCTTAAGTATTTCATGTGCCGATTCCAAGAGGGGACTGTCTCCAGTTTAGTTCGTAGTTTTCGCCATGGCGGCGCTGACGTCGTTCTCCGTCTCTCTTGCTCTCGAAGTTAAGATACACAGGAGGAACGTTCGTCTCTCTTGCTCTCGTAGAGACAGCTGTCACAGCGCGACTGCCACGCCGCCAAGCTGCAATTTGGGTCACAGAAAGTTTGTCTTTAGAGCGCCCATAAGAAATGCACCTCTATGTAAATATCTGAGCTCTTTGGCAAAAGTCAATTAAGTATTTTTCAAATCTGATATAAAGATATTTGAAATATAAGCACTGCCAATGTTTGGAAAATAAGTCTTTCAGACCACAAGGTCGGTTCAAGTAAATGATGTTTACGCGAACGCGGCGAGACGAAGAGAAGAAAATTACCTACCTATGAACATCCGATACTATAAAGACATTGTATAACCTTCTATTAAAGACGAAGTTCTACAAAAAGTAGTCATAAAACTGTGCAACAACTGTAAGTTAATGATATGCAGTAGTCAGTAATCTCGCTGTGCACACACCGAGACGACCTTTTTCCTTCGCCGGTAGCTGATCATTGTCCATTCATTTATGCAACCATTTGATTACCCTCGCTTGGACTACTTGCTCGTAATCGGTTGTGTATGACACCAGTTGACAATTAACTTCGTTTTTATGTCTAAGTGGTCACATATTACCTAGGATGGATATGCTATGGCTTCGGTATTTAGTGACCTGCAATTTACATCGTTGATTGATGTTGCATGTTGGATTATGTAATGTGTGTTGTCCTGATTAGAACCTTTATTTTCAATGTCAGCTTTTACTATACAATCTCGCCTCTAGTTTAATCGAAAGTACTCACGACAGTTGACGACACGATATCCATCGGAGTCGAATGATTGTCAATGCCGAGCGTCCAACTATGTGTTCTTAAGAAACATCTCTAGCATAAGAACTAATAAATTGTTGCATACTTTAAATTATTTGTATTTCTGGTATTTCTCCAAGTTTTCTGTCTCAGCTATTGAAATCCTAAACGTACAGGTATCAAACGTAAGGTCATGAGTGGCACGTCATAAGGTGGATACAGACTTTGCGAGGCATGCGCTACGAACGGCGCACAACGAATGCCTCTGTTTGTGGCGTGCGTGTTGAAAAACTATACCAACATATGCTCGGGTCGAGCCATCGCGTACGAAGCAAAAGCCTCGTTTGTCTGTCTTCATGTTAGTTGCGAGGCATGTGCTACGCACAGACGCGCGCGTGTGCGCCGGCTCATTGCGAGCAGTGCGTTGCGTTTGGACGGTTGTGTCCGCGTCGCTGTGATGCAAGCACGCATTATGGACGACAATGACATTTTATTACAGTTTATTTCCGCATTCATAACGCAGGCGGAACAACTTTTTAACCCACCAACGACGACGACTTTTTTCTTTCCTTTTTTTTTCAATAATTGATTTAATAATTATAAAAGCAGCAGCGGATACGCGCATGCGATGCAAAGGCCATCTTGACTGCTGCTGTGTGGGTTGGATCGACCCGAGCAAGCTGCGCGCTGTTTGGCCCGAACAAACGCAGTTTCATTTTCGCAGTCGAGGCGTACGCGGTGCACACCTCGAACGTGCATGCGCGGCTACGTCCACAACTAATGTAATGCTCGCACTGAGGCACTTTGATCTTGTAGCATTTGTCGACATTCGTTGGCTCGCCCTCGCACGTGCGTAGCACATGCCTCGCCACGAATATAAAGGTACACACCTTGCGAGGCATGCGCTGTGCACCGTGCGCAGCGCATGCCTCGCAAAGTCTGTATATGGCTATACTCGTGAACGGGTGCCGTCTGCCGGGACTGGTCTGACTCTCCGCAATTCTATCTCCATTCTGTTCTAGTTCGAATTCGCCTCACATTGTTCTAACATATTCATTTATTTTTATTACATATTAATTTATTTTTATTTTCATGTAGGTATGGACTAAAAGAGACTTATGACATCTGATGTTGCTTCGGATGTTTCTGTTCAGGCTAGTCAGATAGGAAACACTCCGGCTTCATCTAGCCTTAAAACAAAATAATTTGTTGAAGGTTTTTGGTAAAACCTACAAATAAGTAAACTTTGAATTAAACTAAAGGAAATGTTTCTTGTTTTGCCTTTTGACCAAGAATGTACCAGTGGGCAGTGAAATCTTCACCTAGTGTTGCCAGATGCAACTTCAAAAAGCACTTAGCGTATTGCGGTCGCGGCGACCTCGCCACAATACTCAGCTTTGTTAGAAGCACAATAGGGCCGATGTAAACCATATACCACTGGGTCACTGTGACATACCATTAGGTACTTATTGAATGAGCTTTCCAATCTTTCAATTGTTATGTTCGACATTTGCAGCATTATAAACAAGGTCTTTAAATATAGGTAATTATCACCAATATGAATGTATCACCAAACTTGGTCCAAAATTAAGATATATTTTGGAGACTTTTAAAGAGGGTTTTTTTTTATAGAGGGCTGGACAGACATATTTATGACGTGTGTAGCTAAAATTGACTCTTGGCTGCCCCGAACAAATAATTATTTGTTGAGAATAAATTATAATTAAACTAGACGTCGCCAGCGGCTTCGCCCGCGACAATTACACACATAAACCTTCCTCTTAAATCATTCTATCTATTTAAAAAAAAAACTTAAAATCCGTTGCGTAGTTTTTTAGATTTAAGCATATATAGGGACAGATAGACAGAAGACAGACTTTGTTTTATACTATGTAGTGATGTTGCTGCAAGTTCAAAATCTATTTTACTTCAAAGTTTATTGTAGCCCGAATTTATCAATGTTTATCGAAAGTTCTTTTTTTATAACAGACAATTTATATTTTTTTATTTACGTTACTAATGGTTACAAACTTTATATTATATTTATGGATTTATCGAGGTTGACCAACGTCCTTTAAAAACTAAAATCATTTGAGTCAGATCTTAACAGGTGCCTCTCATAAAATTGATTAAAATACATACATATTCAACATTGTAACAGCGATGTCCTTTATCATAAGTACAGCAGGCTTACGTAACTATACATATTTTTAATTAATAGCCTTTATAATATGTAGTAATGGTTTTGTCGTTTGAATATGTTAATGCAATAGTGCATAATTAAAAACTTATAATTTGAACCTGATGATTAACCTGATCTTTACAGTAGGGTATTTTGAAATATCCATATAGGTAGGTATATTTAAAAATGAAGTACCCTTTTTATCCTGTATATAATTATATATGTCTGTAAAAACTGAAAATCTACAGATTGGATTATATATATAGACTCACGCCTGTATCCCCGAAAGGGTAGGCAGAGGTATAATATGACACCCGCATTTCGCCTTGAATATTTAGGTCCCACGTCATAGGGGGCGAGCCTATTGCCGTTACCGGTAACGGCAATAGGCTCGCCCCCTATGACGTGTATCAGCCCGGGCTGCTACTGAGTATTCGGAAAACCCAGTTACACTTTTGCCCGACCCGGGAATCGAACCCGGGACCTCCGATCAGCAGTCGCATACGCTATCCACTGGACCACGGTTTTCACAAATAGATAGGGTGATTACTAAGGGTCGGCACATATCTGACGGAAGATGCGTCGCGTATCATCCGTCGCGTAACGCCAAAACAGCCAAATATATGATAAATCATTCAAAATGTCATACAAAGCAACCGCACTGTAGTTGCCAAAAGCAGAAACTGACTAGACGCTTAATGTAGCAGATATGCGACTAGACGCAACCGATGCAGATACGCTCGACGTATTTTCCGTCAGATATGTACCGACCTATCTGACGGAATAGACGCGACCGATGATACGCTCGACGCATCTTCCGTCAGATATGTTCCGACGCTAAAGCAGGTTTAGGTCTAAAACTCACGCGGGTAGAGTTACGGGCCGAAGTCAAGTTGAATATAATCAACCGAGTACAGAATATTGGTGAATCACACTTCGCTCACTTCATAGAATTGAAACAAACAAACAAAACACCACTACACTCGGCGCAGTGCTAAACGGCGAGGCGACCACTTATACCAATACGCCATCCGTGTATAACATCATCATCAGCCCTGTATATAAACTGTCCCACTGCTGGGCACGCGCCTCTTAGTCTTCTCACTATGAGAAGGGTAAGGCCATAGTCCACCACGCTGGCCAACTGCGGGTTGGCAGACTTCACATCTCCTTCGAGAACATTATGGAGAACTCTCAGACATACAGATTTCCTCACGATGTTTTCCTGCACTGTTTAGCAAGCGATAATGAACAATTTAATACGCACATGACTCCGAAAAGTCATCGGTGCGCGCCGTGGATTCGAACTCGGACCCTCTGCGTAGCAGTCTGTCGGTCTCTGCACTAGGCTACCGCTGCCACTACACGCTGTGTATAACATATAAAAGCAATATTATTATACATTGTTACAACTCTACACCCTGTTATAGTTCGATAGTTCTAGTTTTAACCCTAGACTACTCGGTCGCTCGCAGTTTAAATTGGAATCTCGCCGAAACTGGCACCAATCGATAAGTACGCTTTATTTTTTTATACACTCACGCCTTTTATCCCCGAAGGAGTAGGCAAAGGTGTAATATTACACCCACATGACGTATGAGCGTGACTATTTAATTGCACTTCCTCACTTCCTATCGTTTTGACTTCACTTGCTTGCTTCATCAATCGGCTTTTCTCTTAAATTTTTTTTATAGACTCACGCCTGTTTATCCCCGAAGGGGTAGGCAGAGGTGTAATATGACACCGATATTTCGCCATGAATTTTTAGGCCCCACGTAATAGGGGGCGAGCAATAGGCTCGCCCCCTATTACGTGCCGCTGCCGGGCACATAACCAGACTCCGTGCTGCTACTGAGAATTTGGAAAAACCCAGTAACACTTTTGCCGGACCCGGGAATCGAACCCGGGACCTCCGATCAGCAGACGTATACGTTATCCACTGAACCACGGAGGCAGTCACTATTTTTATCCTGCAGTATTAAAACATACATACATACATAGACTCACGCCTATTTCCCCGAAGGGGTAGGCAGAGGCATATTAAACGCCCACTTTTCGCCAGTGTTTTGATCCCACGTAATAGGTGGCGAGCCCATTGCCGCTTATCGGGATATTTTGTTTGCCAGAGCCTCGTCCGTTGATCGGCAGGTGCACCACTTGCAGGTGAGGTTGGCTTGGGTCCCTAAGTTCTTGGTGGGACCCCTATGCACCCTCTTGGTGGGACCCCTATGCACCCCCATATTAAATTATTATTATTATTATACCCCAGTATTAAAACATTACAGCTAAATACCTTAACTAGTACTTGCTGTTACACACATTTCCTTACTGCCATCTTTTTAGGTTTCTCTCCATCATCGTCCTAGCGTGATCCCGGTGCATCCAAGACAAGACCAGATATGACAGATTCTCTCCTTTTCTATAGAGCGACTGCCTATTGCAATATTCTATGGTTCAGCCCAGTATCAGTTTGTTTGAGGGTACTGAGTACTGACTCCCCGTAACGACGGTCAAAAATCTTCATGACAGCCGGGACCGACAGCTTAACGTGCTCTCCGAGGCACGGGGTCAGCGAAAACTACCATGCTTGGTGATGATCCTGATTAAAATTAGGGTATATGTTTACCACGGTCCGTGTGGTGACGGATTAAGAATACGGAATGTCACCACCCCATATCATCCCATGGATGTCGTAAGAGCCGACAGAGGGAGCATATTATGCAGAGAACAGCACTGTAAGAGAAGGAAAACTTGCTACAAACCCTATACCAACCCGTTTGGCCAGCGAGGTATAGTAGGCCAATTCCTCCTTTCGAAGGAGAGGCCTAGTCCAGCAGTGGACTGTTAAAGGCTAATGATGTATGTATATGTTTACCAAGTTTATAAAGTCTCACAGACGAGACGATACGTTAGGTAATAGTCAATCAATACAAGTCACGAAGTTTGGTAGCATAAGACGGACTCATTAAGTTGTCTGTGATCATCCTCAAGACTACGTCAACAGGTAGGCGCGCAGCTTACAAAGTAACTGCATGACGTCACATCATTCGTGTCGAGAAATGTATGCTAGTCGTGCGTGCGACCTTGTAACAGTCTGCCCCTCTTATTTTTTTATCGTTGTTTATCAAGTTGATTCGATGCCGGCAGATCTTAGGCGGTCATGGAGTCCTATACAAAAACTAATCATCGCAATATCATAAATTATCAATAACTAGAGGACGCCAGCAGCTACGCCTGATTTTTTTTTATTTTTTGGCCGATCCCGTGGGAATTTCGGGAAATCCCTTTTTAGTACTACGGTCCCCAAGGAACATACATGCCAAAATGTCAGCTTCCTGCGCCCAATAGTTTCGGCTGAAGCGTGTCTGTCAGTCAGTCAGTAACGCAAGGATTTTATATATTAAGATAATGGCATGATGGCGTTCATCTTGATAGCGTAGAGAACAGCTTTTTCAAGACCCAATCAAAGGAGGTAGGGTAACACGTTGCTTGTTATTTGATCAGAGACAGAGATCTCGTGTCTCTCTGTCGCCTATTACTCTTGTCTATTTTACTTTGCAGCAATCGTTTACTGTTTTAGTGACCATTTACACTCGCCATCTCTTCAATTTCAGCTGATCTTTCTACCTTTCTTTGAGATGCGTGAGTAACGTTATAGCAGTTGTGCCCACCTTTTTCCTGAACTTATACTTACTTATGTTTGGTTTGGGTTTGGGTGGTATTGAGGAGATGGCGAGTGGAAATGGTTACGGTGGAAATTATTACATAACATAAGTTAGCGATAAGAAGTTGGCATAAGGCAGCGATAGCCGAGTGGATATACCAACAGACTGCCATGCAGAGGGTATCAGGTTCGAATCCACGGCGCGCACCAATTACTTTTCGGAGTTATGTGCCTATTGAATTGTTAATTATCGCTTGTCCCGTGCCTCGGAGAGCACGTTAAGCCATCGCTCCCGGTTGTCATGAAGCTCTTTGACAGTCGTTACAGGGCGTCAGTACCTTCTAAATAAACTGACACTAGTCTAAACCATGAAATATCGCTATCCCTTCGGGTTGCGGAGGTCAGACAGGCAGTCGCTCCGTGGAAAAGCTAATATTCAGCCAAATCCGGTTAGACTAGAAAGCTGACCCCAGACTGAAACTGGGATAACGCTAAGAGAAAGAAGAAGAAGATAAGTTATGTTATATAATAATTTACCTTAGACTTCACTATTTTTCTTGGTTGTCGAGAAGCGTGTTACTTCGCAGCAAGTGTCCCCATTGTTTTCTGATCTTTAATTCCCATCTTCTGGACACCAGCTCTCGTCTTCCTTTGTCTTTCATGTGCATGAATGACATCACGGCAGAGGAGCTCTGGTGTAGGTACATTTAACCCTTGTACTTTCACCTATACCCTCCCCCCCTGACCAACCTCACCCCGTCCGTCATCCTACTTAGGTCACTCATTAACAATCATCAATGTTATGATGATACTATAACTGGCACGACATCAGGTTACATCATCATTACATCATCAGGATTCTAAGCTGTCTTTAACTATTAGAGATATACGATATGATTTCTGTTAAGAAATAAACGTTATATTTATTCGTGTTACTCAATCGAATGTATCTTTGATTAATCATATAATTTTAGCTGTCATTCTTAAACATATTAATCTAGAATCTGGAGCACTGTTGTGCAATATGCATCAGGAAGCGATGTAATCTTAAATAACAGTTTCAAGTTTTGGGTTTATTTTTTAACTAGCTTTTGCCTTTGACTTAGTCCGCGTGGAACATGCTTTACCTACATTCTAAATACAATCTATTATGTACCCCTTCGAGTTCGAATTATATAAATTCCATCCATACATAAGCTGCTTTTTTTATAGACTTACGCTAAGACTACATAAATCTGTGGACTTACGCCTGTATTCCCGAAGGGATAGGCAGAGGTGTAATATTACACCTACATTTCGCCATGAATTTTAAGTCCCACTTAATAATGGGGAAGCCTATTGCCGTTACCGGGCACATCACCAGACTCCGTGCTGCTACTGAGAGTTCGGAAAAATCCAGTAAGTAACTCTTTTGCTCGACCCGGGAATTGAACCCGGGACCTCCAATCAGCAGTCGCATACGCTGTCCACTGGGCCACGGAGGCAGCTGCTATTTAATGCCCGCAATTTGCGCTATCTGTTTTTACGTCTGTAAATGACTATTCTGATTCAATTGTTTATTGGGTGGTGGTGTGCTAATTACGGAACTATTTATCCAACTCCCGTTCAGTTGAAGGCTGCACAGACCTGTGGCCCAATTCTCTTAAATATATTTGTGCAAAATATCGTAAAAGTGCATATACGAGAATTGGCCTTCTGTTTTCGTCTCGACGTTTCGATCGGCTCATATCATCCGCGGCTACTAGAAGACGTCTATGACACATACAACATACTATTAAAATTACAAAAGGAAGTCCCCGACCGCGACCCGTCTGTCTGAAGGTGAAAAACTCAATAACAGCCGAACGGATTTTAGTAAGGTTTTCACCAATAGGTAGGGATTCCTGAGGAACGTTCATATGTATAACTAGATGATGCCCGCAGCCACGCTCGCCCATTTAATTTTCATTTAACCTTTCTGCCCGATCGTGGGAATATCGGGCAATCCCGTAGTGCAACCCTACAGTCCCAAGGAAGGTACATGTTATATACTTATTAGCTTCTTGCACCCAATAGTTTTGGCCGTGCTTTGTCTGTCAGACAGTCAGTAATGCAACAATTAAATTTAAACTGATCTACACGGGCGGAGCCGCTGGCACAGACTAGTATATGTATTTATATGTAATACTAGATGAGCCCGCGGTTACACCCGCGTTATTTAAGGCTACTGCTCCGCTCCTGTGCTCATAGCGTGATGTTATATAGCCTATTTGTTAGAAACTTGTTAAAATGAACAATTGATAAACAAGATTTAAAACGATGATTGAGCTTTTTAAACCGTTTGAACTTCCGATGTCAAATAATCTTTCAAAGATATCTAGAACGAGACACAAATAATACCGATATAATTTCGTAATAGTTTAGATCATAATCTATCAAATAACATCCAACTAATAACAATAAAAAAACGATATCGTTCATGTAACATCAATTCATGTTTTCTGTCTGCACGGAAATCATATTAACAAATAACAATTAAAGATGAATCAATGTTAATTTTAAACTTTCGTGACTCGTATACATTTAATCTTAATATATAAAATCCTTGCATTACTGACTGACTGACAGACACGCTACAGCCGAAACTATTGGGCGCATGAAGCTGAAATTTGGCATGTATGTTCCTTGGGGACCGTAGGGGTGCACTAAGAAAGGATTTCCCGAAATTCCCACGGGATCGGCCAAAACGGGTAAATTTAAAAACAAAATGCAGGCGTAGCTGCTGGCGTCCTCTAGTACTAATATATAAAGCTGAAGAATTTGTTTGTTTGAACGCGCTAATTTCAAAAAAAATCTTTCAGTGTTAGATAGCCCATTTATCGAGGAAGGCTATAGGCTATATAACATCATTCTAAGAGCCACGGGAGCGGAGCAGTAGCCTTAAATAACGCGGGTGTAACCGCGGGCTTTTATTTATTTATTTATTAAAGAACAGCCACATGATACATATTAAAAGTACAATAGATAAATAATTATGTCTATAACAAATGTTCTGATATGCATCACAATAACGGCGTCCATAACACTTGCAAACTTAGTAACTACAGTTTAGAACAAGACAACTTAATTTTATAGAATACAACATAAATTAGAGACAAACAAAAAGTTAGTGTAAAGAAATTACAAATAACAACATGTTTACGTGTATAACATAATGTTCTTCTTCTAGTCTTATATAATAGTACTGAAGTATTGAAATATTTTATTACTAAATATAGAAACACAATCATTAAAGACATCTAAAGACATCATGGTAGTAGAGCCTTGCTGATTTCAGCATGAATGGGCCGGCTCGACCGGGGTAGTACTACCCTCTCACAGAAAATCGACGTAAAGTAACAGTAGCTAAACTGTTGCGTTTCGTTCGGTGAGTGAGAGTGCCGGAGGCCCTATACCCTATTGCTTCTCACTCATCCCACTCCTTATCCTATCCCTTTTCCCAACCCCAAGGGGCGGCAACGCACTTGTGACTCCTATGGTGTTGCTTGTGTCCATGGCCGGCGGTAATTGCTTACCATCAGGCGATCCGTCTGCTCGTTTGCCGCCTATTACCATAAAAAAAAGAAACAAAAAAAAAATCTAGATCGGGTATTTTCTGAGACAAAGCTATAGTCCGAATAAATCCGTGCTAAAGGAGATTGTGAGCCGAGATTAGTATTGGCTGTAGGAACGAAGAATAATCTTTGTATGCGACTTCTGGGGTATTTGTTAAGCACTGACAGGGACACGCTTGAGGTTAGATCCCTACAATTTAGGCTGCTATTAATTAATTTATGCAAGAAAGCCATGTTCAGCATCATTCTTCTATTATGAAGACTTATTATTTTAAAGTAAGATAATCGTTGGTTATACGGTTGTCTATGAGAGAATCCGTGAGTGCCGAAAGCAAAATGCCTTGTAAACGTTCGTTGAATACCCTCCACCCTCTGCGTATGTATAGAATAATAAGGGTTCCAGATACTAGAGGCGAACTCGAGATGGCTGTGCACTAAAGTTTATCTAATGTACTTATAATTGCCATTGAAACAACCGGGAAAATGAAATTGAAGCAATAAATGCAGATTGCCTCATTTACCATAAATGGCTGCCATAAATATCTTTGAATGAAGGTAATTGCGTAATTTGGTAATAAATGACGAGTAACTGCAATGCTTGTTAATGGAAAATTTACTAACAGGGAAATAATAGAGCAATGTTACATTACATAAAGGCCATTAGCAGGTAAATCCCTAATGGCCACACTTGAACACGGCCACTCTGACAAGAGTTATACTATATAAGTAAGGTTTGAAGATTGCGTGGTTTTTTGAACTATGATAATTATGTAGGTATATTGAATCTTGTTTTACTTATTGTTATTATTGTATTTCAATTCAATTTATTTAATAAGTATAAATATAGATACAATATAATACACGCAACACCATCTAGTCCCAAACTAAGCAGAGCTTGTACCATGGGTACTAGACAATGGATTGACATTAATTAATGAACATACATTCAATATACAATTTTCGTTAGTAAGTATACTTATGAACTATGTTAATAAAACTTGCACGATGATGCTGTGCGTTCGTGTGGCACTTGTCCGCGGAAGCGACGGAAAACCACACCATTCGGCCAAAAGTCCTCCTTCATGACGACATGTAGATAGCAGGTCGGGATCCGCACCACAAACGCCTTGAAGTTGACATTACGGCGCGACTCAAACAACTGCACTCTCGGCATGTACTTGGCCTTTTGACGTACGTACTCCGCGATGTCCCCCGCCGTTGTGGTGTAGTGCAGGCGAGAGATGTACACAGGTGTGTTCGGTGCGGCGGCGGCGCGCAGGTTTGCATCAGGCTCCACAGGAGCCGTGCCGCAGCAGTTCTTGACAGTTTTCTGACGACGCTTCTTTTTCTGCACCGTCACAAAACCATCATCAGCTACCTCGTTCCTCGATGGCTTCTCCGGCATAAACTTCTTGGTATCAGCAGGGGTGCTAGCAATGACTAAGTATTTAAACATTTACAGCGTATAAAAATCGAGGTTGGCAAAATGATGAAACCTGGCTATCCAAACCAATATTAAGTAGAAGAGTTAGTCAGTTTGGATAAGATAATTTGCGGAAATGGAGATAAGCCTATGGCATCAAGACCGCCTGTATACTTTGTGTATATAAAGTTTAATAAATAATTATATGTCAAATATTATACAAATATTGTATCACAGAAAAATACATTTTGTATTTGATGGCTGACTAGGTATATATTTAGTCTCACGCCTTTTATCACCGAAGGGGTAGGGGAAAAGTGTAACATCACACCCACATTTCGCCATGAATTTTTGGTCCCACGCAATAGAGGGCGAGCCTATTGCCGTTACCGGGCACATCACCAGACTCCGTGCTGCTACTGAGAATTCAGAAAAACCCAGTAACACTTTTGCACGACCCGGGAATCGACCCCGGGACCTCCGGTCAGCAGTCAGCATACGCTATCCACTGGACCACGGAGGCAGTCTATATTTTATGCCATGTTTATGGAAATACATCCTGCTGCAATACATAAGAAAAATGTAACAAATGTGACACGCCTTAATAAAGGAGTCTACCACCCATGTTGTGTATCAATCAAATACAACGCGACCAAACCTCCGCTATTAAGCTAGTTTATTAACAAAGGCCAGAACCAGGTAAAATTCCGTCTAAAAGGTCATTAGCAGGTAAATCAGTTGACGGATGGCCACACAAAGACGATGCTGACGAGGAAGCTCATCATTCAGTCACGATGTAGACGGCATCTTAAAATTGAAGGAAAACGATGTACACAGTAAGGATGCGAACATTCTGAAGATGAGCGAAGCCAAGATAACATCTGTTTAAATAAAATCCTTCCGTTACTGACTCACAGATAAGCTACAGCCATAACAATTGGGCGCAGGACGCTGAAATTTGGCATGTATGTTCCTTGAAGACCGTAGGGCTAAGAAGTTTCTGCTCGAAATTGCCTCGGGAGTGAGCAAAACGGGTAAATTTCAAAAATGTGTGGGCATAGCCGCGGGCGTCCTATAGTTAATGAATAGAATCACATTTTTTTCCTTCAGCGTCAGTAAAGCTTTGATGAAAGCAAGGTGTAAAAAGTATAGGTGTATAATAATAATATACATATATAAATACTGCTATGAAGATGTTGCTATAAACTTATGCTTAATTTTTAAAAGGAAAACTATTTGATGAAGCAAGCAAGTGAAGTCAAAAGGATGAATACTTCAAATAAATACTCACGTTCATACCTCATAGTTATAGTTGATCGTGGGTTTTCCGCACTTAGCCACTTATTTGGGCCATTATACGTAAGTGGCGACTTGATTGACGCCGACTACTCATACCACCTTAGCTCCTTCCAGAAAGCCATTAGTTGGCTGGTGTCGTTCAAAGCCTCACGCATGGTTCTGGGGTTGTTCAGCAGCTTTGTCCGTTGATCACTCACACTTGTGCAGTGCAGAATGACGTGAGCGGGTGTTTCTTCAGTTTCCATGCAGCCCCTGCACAGTGTGCTGTCCGTAACGGCTATGTTGAATAGGTGCTTGTTGAGTGGACAGTGGCCGGTTATCATGTTCGTACCTCATATCAAGTCATCATCATCCTAGCGCTATCCTAGTTGCATCCAAGATTTTCGCATTTGAGCCTGAGGTTCACACACTTATCTAATCAGATTTGATGGAATATCATTTTTTTCACAAAGTGAGTGACCTTGGTAACCCAAAGTCTAGAAAAGTAGGTATATCCTCATTACGACTATCGGCTTCCGTGGTGGTGTACGGGGCAAGCCATTATAATTCGTTTTATTAAGTGTTGGCGGGTTTATGAAGTGTTTTAAAAGCGGCTATAGCCCAGTGGTGTACGTAACGGACTGCCGAGACGATGGTCTTGGGTTCAATCCCCAGGTACCCCGGGCACACACCTTTGACTTTTCGAAGTTATGTGTGCATTATAAATTAACTATCTAATATAATAAAATATGTTGTGCCCGGTAGATGGCAATAGGCTCGCCCCCTATTATATTGGGACTGAAACATAACTGGCGAAGTGTGGGTTTGTAATACACCTCTGCCTACCCCTTCGGAGATAAAAGGCGTGAAGTTATGTTTTGTTATGTTTAAGTGTTGGCGTGACGTGGCGGGCCATGTCGGCGCGTGTACTTAATTTTAGACCTCACTCGTTCTATAGGTGCACTTAGACTTTTTACTTGATCTAAGATGTATCTATATATATTATATCATTCATAGACGAGCTAGTGTGATAAAAAGTAAACCTCCATAATAATAATTTGAGTGATGATTATATAAAATAATGCGCCACAATCGGTTGCTGTTGCTCGCTCATCTGTGTCCTCATCTCTGTCGGAGACACAACACAATTGTTTTCGCGTAACTTAATGATTTCCTCGTCGAGATAATGTTTGTCCATTGAGATCGGTAAGTGGGATGCTGGGGATGGCGGTAGTGAACGTTCGTACCTACTCTCGCTGTTACGTGCTGTGGGGTGACCACGTGATTTTGGAGTTTTACGTTTTTGGGATAAGGATTGTTTTTAGATGATAGATCCTCGTCATAAGACTACTGCTTTCAGAGGTGGCTTTAAGTACAGTGCCACCAAATACTGGAACAACTTGCCCCCACCGCTGCGAATCTTAAGCAACATCAAGAATTTCAAATCAAAACTCAAAATAAGTTTGCTACATCAACAAAGCAATTCATGATTGTAATTATTGTAGTATGTTAAGGCACTACATTTAATATATATATATATAAATATATACACACACATACATATACATATATATAACTTTACGTCGATTTTCTGTGAGAGGTACTACGAGTGTACTTCCCTAGTCGAGCCGGCCCATTCATGCTGAAATCAGCAAGGCTCTACTACCTCGAGAATATATTCTATTTTCTTGCAGAGTTTGAAATGTATTATTTTCATATATAATTATTTACAGTAGTTATATACAAATATATGTATGCTTATAGGTGTATATATGGTTTTTAGTTACTTAATATCATACTATTTATTAAATAGTATGATATTAAGTAACTAAAAACCAAAATAGCATAAGTTTACTACGTCTGTGCTCAATCATTAAAAAAAAATTGTCAATTAGAAACTCAAAAAGGGCTTCAGCTGAAAATCAGCGCTGTCATCACTAGCGGGTAGCGGCATAATATGCTGAGCTGTAGCCTTTTGGGTGCATTTTGGGTACCACAAATGATAAAATGTATTATATCTATCAACACATTTTATGCTTGTACCAACCTGTTTGTGATACTCATTATAAATCCAATAAATTCGTCGTTTTATGAGTTTTTTTACCAAGTGTTGGAGCCAGTGTCAGAGCCGTATCTGAAAGAAAAAGATTGTACGAGTTCAGTGTAGGTGAGAATCCAATAACTAACCTTAGATCAAGTTAACTGTTACCTACAAGCTCGTAATCGTTTAGAGCAATGTAGATTATTTTTAAAAGACAACACCCTTCTTGTTTTAAATAAAGTGCTATTAAGGAAAAAGCTATATCTAGGCGCAGAGTGTGGAAGGGAAGCAGCCACACAATCAATACGACACCAGTCCATAGGTGACATATTATCTCCAAACAGATAGGTATTCTTGGCACAAAATAATAAAAAATTAAAATACAGGTCACGTACGTTAAAAACAAAGCTGCAAGGTTAGGTCAAGATATTTTCCTGTTAGTGAATCAGTGGAAACAAAACGATACATCTATTTGATTGAACTAATTGATCGGCAAAGTTAATCAGCGCTTTCACAGTCACTATTTGGGTGGGTGCCCCCTTGAGGCATCTATATCAGAGCGCTAGCAAACTTCGGCAAGGCAGGGCACGTAAAGACGTCTTTCACAGTTCTTGTCTTACACACAAAAATCGTAACGATTTGTCGGAGACCTTCAGGGGGTCTAAAACACAAAAAGGAAAAGCTGATTGGTCTAAATAGTTCTAAAAACTTGGGTCCAATGTTTTAAACTGCAACACCGGCGGTGGATTAGTGTCCTGTGTTAATTTCTCACGGAGAACGACTCTTCGACTAGTCTGTAACTTTATCGGTTTATAATTTTTGTAAAGGCCCTCTGTGTCACAGACTGAACCCCAAAACGACGCTGTCTGTAAAAATACAAAATCTCAAGCAAAAACTATAGCAAATGCAAGGTCACGAATTGATATCACCTCTATGTCACGCTTGTTAAGATATAAGCGAATACAATCGATTTGCTATGCGTACAATTTGCGAAGGTGACGAAGGTTAGCCAATACTTGTGTGTTCTTTTAGAGGCGTGTGATTGTGGTCACAGTAGGCACACTGCGTCGCGTAACACCGAACAGAGTTTTCAGCCATCAGAACAGAACCTCGGGCTCTAATCTAAAAGTTTGCGATGCAACTAGAATAACGCTTGGACGGTGAGGATGATGATTCGCAGTATCAAGGCTTAGTAACGATAACCTTAAAATGAACCCCCGAAAGCAACCTTGCACTTCCATTATGTACCAAATATGCAAAAAATTGAGATGATTAGCCAATGCTCGCGTGTCCTTTTGAGAGGCAGGATTGTGGTCACGGCAGGATTGGCACGATGTATCGAGTGTCACCAACCTTCACGCCTCGACACGCCTGGAGAGCTAGCAGTAAAACTTGTATTTATGTTTCTAGCTGTTCTTGTCATAAATAAACTTCAATTTGTGTAGTAAACAATACGAGATAGTTAGAGAGCAAATATATATGCTAGAACTGTCATGTTTTCCCTTTTAAACACTATGACTAAATCGCAGGGGACTTTAGGGCACAAAGAAAAATTACATACATATACTCACGCCTTTATCCCGTCGGGGTAGGCAGAGACAACAAAGGAAAATTTAAAGCACAATTTATGGATAATATGAAATGAGTATATTAGGGAAAGCTTGAAAGTTGCATCAGTGCAAGAAAAGCTGAAAGGAAATCGTTTGTCGAGGTTTGGGCATGTAATGATGTAATTGAGTGAGTTGAGGGACATAAAGCAAGAGGGAGACCAAAGAAAAGATGGATGGATTGTGTGATGAAATGAATAGGACATTAATGAAAAGGGAGTGAATGTTCAGATGAAATCTCATAGAAGAGAAGTGAAGAGAAAGAAATTCTGCGCCGACCCTAACCCGGCAGAAGAAGAAGATAAACTTTTGTCTTCTGAAGATCGAGCTGAATGTTAGCTTGCCATTTTACAGCTTTTTGTTTTTGCTTAAAATGTTAGTGAAATTGTCATAAAATGGCAAATTATTAATCAGATTTCAGTGATGGATCGGGCATTCGTGTGTCTTGTCAGTCTAAATAAAACTGATACATTGTGATACTGACGTATCTACCTCCATTACGACCACGGCTGTTGTAAGACGATCAAAATGATGGTAACACAGAGGTATTTTAGACTTCAAATTAGTAAAAGATCACGACTAAAACCCTGTTTAATAAAATTGTTTGACACTTTGGTATGGTTTCGAAGAGCCCTGATAATAATAATCCATTTTCTCTTCACAATAAAAAAGTAGGTGACAAAACCGGAACGCAAAGATCAAAGGCAATTTTAATTCGAACTCAATTTAAAATCTTTTGTAACACATGCTTTTTCCATTATGTGTCGGTTCAACGAAAATCAATGTGTACCATGGTTAAACCGCTTTGAAGTTGCATTTGCTACGGTTTCCCTGGCGTTGTATACCGATACACCATGACGGAAAAGTTAAGCAAACTGTACCATTCAGCACGAGTCACATTGGAAACGAAAGTTTTGGTCACCGTTATGGTTACCATCATAAACATTACTTACGGTGTAAACTGGATTTAACAGGTACAAGAGCCTAAGATAGGCGTTAATTTTAGGTGTTCAACAGGGTCCATTATCATTACAATTGCATTAGTTCTCGATATATGTCATATAAGTGTAAGAGTTAATATTCTGTCTAGTCTAGTTAGACTACTGAGCGGACCTCGGGCTCAAAAGTAACAGTCTTTCACAACGTAAACTGCAACTGCAACCGTGAAGAACAAAAGTAAGCACAAAATACGAGGATAGCCCGAGGCATTCGTTACTCATGAAAAACTGTAATACAGCCCTCTCTTTTCAATTAAGTCATACTTATTTTCATATATTTCTAATCAGGACCTATCCGTGTTGTCGTCGACGCATGGTAACCCTATACACTGTGTTCGGCTGCGGTGAAATCTCAGCTCATTGTATAGATGTGTGACGTGGTCAGTCAATATTGTGAGATCTTGTAGGCTCAGCATTAAACACGTTATTTTCCACCAGTGTTTGTACAAAACGATGGTATTTGGTGACACTTTCTAATTATGTTCGTATAGTGTTTAATAATTTATGGAATTTACGTGATGTTTTGGTTTTTAGTTTTTTTTGCGTTTTTGGCTTGTTCCTGGCAGATTGGATAGGATCAGCAACGTTAGAAGAACACCCTTCTGATATTGAAGCCCGTACCCAGTAAAAGGGCAATAAATACACCAACATTGTAGTGTAGGTAGTAATTTTACATACATACATATCGTCTCGCCTTTTATCCCCGAAGGGGTAGGCAGAGGTGTATTTCTACACCCTCTTTTCGCCAGATATACGTTAGTCCCACGTAATAAGGGGCGAGCCTATTGCCGTACCGGGCACATTTCCAAACTCCGTGCTGCTACTGAGAATTTCGTGACAGGAAAACCCAATAACACTGCTCGACCCAGGAATCGAACCTAGGACCTCCCGTTCCCACGCGCACATTTATGCCGCAAGACCAACGAGGCAGTAGTAATTTTGTTTAAGCATAATGATAACACGTGAGCACTATGGGCTCTGACGCTACTGTCTTGGATGCATCTGGAGTAACGCGACGATGATGATATTTCTGATAAGTTGCTTGTGCTTGCTTTAGAATCTAAAGCAAGCAACTTCATATAAAAGTATCAACTAAAGTTTAGAAAAAGCATTACTGGACAACAAGTCATATCCAAGCTAATATTCCGTCATATCCGTCTAGATAGTAAACAGACCCCGGGATATAGTCAAATGGGAAAACTCTAGGGTGGCCATGATGATATAAAAATACATGCCCAACATACATATAAAAAGTTAGTAGGAGTTTAAAATTCTTTAAGCGTGAATTCTAAAGGAAACCACAGGATACAGCTGTTAAAACTAAAATTAAAGGAAAACTTTTTATTCCTTAAACTGTTTGTTGTGTGTGAGATTTTTTAGGCCGGGGTAAGCAGCCAATGGGTCGTTTTCCTGTGCCACTCAATGTCATCGCGTTCGTGATTATAAACAAAACACAAAGACTCGCTTTTCATCGGTCAAGGCTGTCCTCTGTCAACGGAGCGAGTCGCCTAAATTAACCGTCAGTACATGTTAGTTACGACTTACGTTTGTGTTTAAATGTCAGTGGTGGTGTATGTAGCCTATATGCCCAGCCACGGTGCGGGCTTCAATAAAAGCGACGTTGAAAAACTTTAGGTACATATGATGATTCTGGGTTTCCCCAAGACAGCGATAGCCTAGTAGAGATACCAACGGACTGCCATGCAGAGACTTTTGCACGGCGCGCACCACTTAGTTTTCGAAGCTATGTGCGTATTAAATTGTTAATTATCGCTTGCCTCAGGCCTCGGAGAGCACGTTAAACCGTCGGTCCCGGCTGTCATGAAGATCTTTGACAGTTGTTACGGGGAGTCAGTACCCTCAAATAAACTGATACTGGTCTAGGCCGTGGCATATCGCTATCCCTTTGGGTTGCGGAGGTCAGACGGCAGTCGCTCTGTGAAAAAGTTGATATTCTGCCACATCTGGTTAGACTAGTTAGCAAACCTCAGGCTCCATGGCGTGTAAGTCTTGGATGCAACTGGGATAACGCTAGGACGCTGATGATGATGATGATTAGACTCTTCAGAGTCTGAACCTATGCCTACTTTTGGGCACCGCTAGCTGTATTTCCCTTATTCTAAGCCCCTAGCACAGCCCTAGTTACGGTATTGAATGCCTGACCAATTACCACAAGAACAAGTAGCATTTTTGGCATTAACGACTATGTTAATATTTTTTATTCTGTGGGCCTAGCCTATATACCACCGTCATTGGATCGCATTCGAGTCGTTAGTCGAACATATTTCCATTCATTTTCCAAAAGTGCCCCGGCGACTACCTTTATTTCATTGACTATTCGGCATTTACCTTACTAATCGACAGTCTAATTTATAAAACATAGATACCTAGTTAC
Source organism: Euclidia mi (assembly GCA_944739405.2). NCBI lineage: Eukaryota > Metazoa > Arthropoda > Insecta > Lepidoptera > Erebidae > Euclidia > Euclidia mi. The sequence continues at coordinate 44,869,071 of OX123201.2, forward strand.
TGATAGTTCGTTCCAATCCATGTTGGTCGATTTGATATGTACACAAACAGTTTTTTGACTGCCTCGTTGGTCTCGCGGCATAAATGTGCGCGTGGGATCGGGAGGTCTCACGAAATTCTCAGTAGCAGCACGAAGTCTGGAAATGTGCCCGGTACGGCAATAGGCTCGCCCCTTATTACGTGGGACTAAAGTATATCTGGCGAAAAGTGGGTGTAGAAATACACCTCTGCCTACCCCTTTGGGGATAAAAGGCGTGACGATATGTATGTATGTATGTACAAACAGTTTTTTAAATTATGCCTTTTCCTTAATAAAATTTACCTTGAATAGAATTTTGAACCGTACCATCAGAACTTACTTCACTCGCAATAACACCACTAGGTACATGCAGTACCTATGTACTCCTCAAAAGTAAGTTAGTAATAATATAACGTTTTAAAATAGTCTTTTATTACGAATTGTCTAATATTGCAACAATAACAATAAGGAAGTTCATAATATTTCTTTTTATATAGTACTAGTCGACGCCGTCGGCTTCGCACGCACATATTTTCAAATTTCCCGTTTTGCCCGATCCCGTGGGAATTTCTGGAAATCCCGTCTTAGTGCGGTCTTACGGTCTCCAAGGAACATACATGCTTAATTTCAGCTTTTTGCGCCGCGTAGATTCGGCTGTAGCGTGTCTGTCAGTCAGTCAGTAACGCCAGGATTTTATATATTAAGATTTTATTACAAACTCTTGAATATTGCTATTAATACAACATAAAGCCAGTTAAGTTGATCATTATTTTAACATCTTAATACATAAAATCCTTGCGTTACTGACTGACTGACAGACACGCTACAGCCGAAACTATTGGGCGCAAGAAGCTGAAATTTGGCATGTATGTTCCTTGGGCTACGGTCCCCGGGTGCACTAAGAAGGGATTTCCCGAAATTCCCACGGGATCGGCCAAACGGGTAAATTTAAAAAAAATGCAGGCGTAGCTGCTGGCGTCCGCTAGTATAATATAAATACATGTAACCTTTTAATAGTCTTTTACCTACATTACTATCAAGAGAGATGCACTGCTCCATCACATTTAATCCCAAAGAAAGCAGAGAGAGATAACATTTAAATGACATTAATTACACACCAGATAACAGAATGTTTAATTACTATCTCTACGGCCGGATGTTTATTTCCTATCTTTCTCACTTCTCAGGTAATTTTATTGCGACCTCCATCCTGTGCGTGTAATCTATTTGATCTACTGTTACCTTAGTGTAATTATTGGTCTACTAGTTTAGTGGTAAGTGACCCTGGCAGTTAAGCTAGAGGTTGGTTTGATTTCCATCCAGGACAAATCTTTGTGGGATGAACCTGATCAATTGTTCTGTGTCTAGGTTTAATAAGGGTCTTCAGAAATGACGCTCACTATGCGGCAGCACTGGCCTCAGTGTTCTGGGGGTCCTAGGTTTCTGGACCTGATGCTTATCAGGTCCAGAAACCTGTCAAAACTGTCAAAGCCCCGATATTTTCGTCCGTCTGTGTTTGTTTGTATTATGTGTGTGTACGCGTCTGTACATATCTGACGTCAGTTTGGACCTGGTGGTGGAAGAAATATCAAACACCCTCAATGACTGCATTGCTGAAATTAGGTTTAAGCGGCCGCCTAACGTTTAACACTTCGCCGAGTGTAGTGAGTTTGATTCGCAAACGTGACAAGAATTTGTGTGTACCTAGGTATGTACCGAGTCATAAATCGACGTCTGATAAATTTCCCCGGGATGCAGTCGTTATCATCGTCCTGGCGATATCCCAGTTGTATCCAAGACTTACGAGGTCCGCTTACTAGTCTAACCAGATATGGCAGAATATCAGATTTTTATAGAAAGACTGCCGTCTGATCTTTGCAACCCAAATAGATTGTGACATTCCCTATTATCAGTTTAGTTGAGGGTACTGACTCTCCGTTACAACTACGATGCAGTATTTAAGCCCAACGCAGTTGCTGTTAAAAAAGTAATGACTTTTCTTTAATTATATACTTACATAACATGCCACAGGCGGTTGCAACGGTAGTACAAATGTTGAAAACCATTAGCTTGCCGCTAAGTACTTACGGAAGCATTTATAACACTTATCTTAATTGAGGCTGGCAGGAACTCTTGACATTGACCATTTTTTCTGTCATGTAATTTATCCAGCATGTGTACTTATGTTATTTTGTATCATATGACAATAAGAGAGGGAATCAACGGTTATATGAATTATGTGTTTGTGATTTGTTCTAACATGGAGGCGACTCGACTGCTAATACTTACTTTTCAGAGTGCCTGGTAGGGTTCCTCTTTTCTTGACCTTTTTTTATTTCCCGAGGCACGTGAATTCTCGATCAGGATTTCTCGAGGTTCTCGAGTCTCTCGAGACATTTAATTATTTTAATAAACTCGATGTTAGTTTCAAACATTTAGTTTATTATCAACTAGAGGCCCGCAGTTACGTCCACGCATTTTATTTAATTTAACCGTTTCTTTCTGGTCCTTTGGGAATTTCGGGAAATCCCTTCTTAGTACGGTCTACTAGGAATATATATGCCATATTTCAGCTTCTGCCACCCAGTATACATTTTGGCTTCAGTTTGTAGCGTGTGTGTTGATAATTTTATGAATTACTAGTCGACGCCAGCGGCTTCGCACGCACATATTTTCGAATTTCCCGTTTTGCCCGATCCCGTGAGAATTTCGGGAAATCCCGTCTTAGTGACACCTACGGTCTCCAAGGAACATACATGCTAAATTTCAGCTTTTTGCGCCGAGTAGTTTCGGCTGTAGCGTGTCAGTCAGTCAGTAACGCAAGGATTTTATATATTAAGATGTATAATTTTCTCTGCTCATTAATTAAAACAAAAGTCATTAGAGGCTGTCAAAACAATCCCCTCAATCTGCCTAATATTCTAGAAAGGCCTTGACCTTAGGTAGTAATCATTCTCATTCTGCACCTAACTGTTCAGGTAATTCATTCAGAATGCTGTTTGGCACCGCAGGCGCCTTCAATATGTATCGAGCGCTCATCAGAATACATCGTGACTCGACTGTTGCACTGTTTAGTTATTTTTAGCTTATTACTTAACGTGCTTTGGTTAATGTATTGGTTAGCTAACTGGGAAGTGCTTTTTATTTATGAGCTCTTCTTTGAATTGTGGTTTCTCACAAAATATTTTAATTCCAATGTGTAACATTCGCGTAAACCCAAGAAGTTATATATTTTTCGATTGTTGCGATGCTGTGCGGTCTTTTGTGTCCGTTGATTGGAAATTTTGTAAATTATTCTGCGACGCAAGATTTATTAATAGAGCTGGCAAATATGTTAGAAAATGTAGATAAGTGTGTGGTTCAAACTGTTAAGCTAGTTTGATAGTTTTCCCTGTCCCTCTAATATGGCGAGAGGGATGATGGCTGGCACATGCGTCATACTCGTGAACGGGTACTACTTGCGATGACAGGTCGATGATGGTCTTGCGGGCTGGTATTACATTTTAATATTTAACTGCATCCTTTCCATCATGGTTCTGATCACTCTTGCGAATTGCCTGCATTATTAGGTATATATAAGGTAAATGGATGCTCCTGTTTCACCTTGTCTATTCTGAGGAGGCTAACTAAATGAACATCAAATTAAAATTAAGAATTATGCTTGACTATTATTATGTACAGTAAATATATACAAGTCATATAGAAGTTGTAACAGTTGCAGCACCTTACAAAATGTAAATTATGTGTATTATGCAAAACCTGGCGATGAAAAAGAGTGACCGTGAGTTTTATTGCCCGTTCTTTCTCATGGTTTTACGCCCTTGCTTTGCGAACGTGGCAGTAAATGTAAATGTAGAGTCTTTAAGTAATTATTTTATGAATTTATTATTTTGACGTTCATAAGCGTCACATTGTGACCCAAATGAATAAAGGATTTTGACTTTGATAGTAGCGCTCATAGCGAGACTTGGCTTGCCGTTCGTAACAGATCGGCAAAGTTAAGCAACGCTTGCACAGGTTGCCACTTGGATGGGTGACCGTTTGTGGCATTTTCATCTGAGCGCTACCGTGCTTCGGAGGGCACGTAAAGCTGTCGGTCCCGGTTCTTGTCTAAGTATAAGGGTCGTTAGGCCATGTCGGAGGCCTTCGGGCGGTCTGAAAACTTCGACACCAGAGTTCGCCACACACTCACACGAAAAACAAACAAACTTTGATAGTACCACTACCACCTCCTGGCGTTCTATTTTGTCATTTTTATGATTACTGATAAGCACGACCTTAAAGCATTCATTTTAAAAGATTGAGCAATACTGACTTGACGACCGGTTGGCGAACCGGGAGTGTAAGCAACTGCTAAGTCGAAGGTCGCGGGTTCGATTCCCGCTCAAGTCAAACATTTGTGTGCGTGAAAATGGATGTCTGCCTTGGTCTGAGTGTTTCTGGTGTATGAATTTACAAAAATGTATAATGATGTTTGTTTATCCATTGTCTAGTACCCATATAGTATAAGCTCTGCTTAGTTTGGGACTAGATAGATGGTGATGTGTGAATATTGTAGAATATTATTATTTACCTATAGTAGTTTTTCTTTTGGCTAAAAATAAATCCTATGTAATCTAATCAGAATCTCTCCAGATTCTAAGTGATATTCTTCAACTCAACGAATCCAAGGAGACCCCTACGACGTCCGTAAGTAATAATAAGTTCAGATTATAATATATTATCTGACAACACAGGCACAAGAGATATCACACATTGTTGCCTAAACCATGTCGTAACAGGAAGTCAGAACGTAAGCCCTTCGTGACGACCTCATTAAGTACCGTTGGAGTTATCCCGTTAATATAATATTATGATCATCCGATCTTAACAAATCAACCATCGTGGTATACAAATACTTATCGTTGCAAAGATCAAATGCAAAGAAAAGGTGAAGTTTAAAGGGCAAACTAACTAAAAGCAATGATGGTACCTATAATCAAAGCAAGCTATCGCCGTGATCGGCAGAATTGAAATCTTTTCATAACATCGTGACATAGCATATTTTTTTGTAATTTTTTTCTTGCGTGAGTTTGTGACTCTGGTCTTAGAGGTTATAGGTCGCCCGAAGACATCCGATGTAGTCCAATGAATCTTATGGGACAAGAACCGGGACCAAGGATGCCACGAAAACTCCGAAACACCGTAATGCTTCGATGTAAATGCCACACCCGGTCACCCATCCAAATGGTGGCCTAAGCAAATATTACTTAACTTTGCCGCTCTATTACGAGCAAGTCAACTCACGCTGAGCGCCATAATTAATGAGTTGAACCGTCATTCACATAATATTAACTCATCTGGGAACCGAGATCACATCATTACATTCAATCTGACATAACAAAGCAAGTAAAAGAGTAGGGGAAGGGGGGTAAATGTGTGAAAGTAATGGAATAGTTAGAACAGTTCCCACGACATGATTGTTGCGTAGACGCGCTCATTGTCAGTGGGTGACTGTGGCACTTCTGTGCAGCAATGTTCATTGACATTACAGAGATGTTGTGGATGAAAGGGATATGGTTTTTGATTGATTTTACATGACTTATTGAATCGAAAATTGTCACATTGCTTAACCAGCAATTGGGGATGGTGGCCTTCACAATAGGACTTCACTGTCAGCTTACCATCAGGCAGCGTGAAGTCAATTTGGCAGGCTTTTTTAATAAAAAAAAAAAGAAAACCTATCTATCTCGTGTTTGTATTTTTTTTTGTTTGGTGACCTGGTTGCTTCACTTCGTCAGTCAGTGGATAGCTTATTAGCGGCAATCTCTAAAAGTATTGATACGAATTTGAAAATTGACTTATTAGGCAGACCATATTCACTGTGTACAATCATATTAAATGAACCACTTCTCATTATGGTTATAGGATATAAATTTGGGCATATTTTGATGGTATTTCAAATTATGCCCATGTATTGAGCATAATGAGATGGTATTTTAATATGGTCTATGTGAAGAGCCTTGGGGGAGGCCTATGTCCAGCAGTGGACGTCTTTCGATGATGATGATGATGATGTATGTCCCCTATACCTGCCTGGCCAGCGTGATGTGGTAGTCCAAATTTTCCTAGGTGTTGGATTCACAATGCAATTATGATGCAAATTAAGAGAGACTTATGTTCAGCAGTGGCGTCTATTGGATTAGATGATACGTCTAGGTATATCCACAATTGTATAACAAATAATTGTTATCCTTGCATTTAAAGTAACACAGGATGTACTTCACTACATAGTATAAAACAAAGTCTGTCTTCTGTCTGTCTGTCCCTATGTATGCTTAAAGCTTTGAAACTACGCAACGCATTTTCATGTGGTTTTTTTAATAGATAGAATGATTCAAGAGAAAGGTTTATATGAATAATACATATACGGCGGTACGAAGTTCGCCGGGTAAGCTAGTTATAGTACTTACATTTTATTTAAAAAAGTTCACAGTGTCCGAATATTCACGCAAAACTTAGTGAACAATAAAAATCAATAGCAACATATAATTCTATCCATCAGTTTCAACACATTAAAACATTCGATAAAATCACGAAATTTACGAATTGCGATGTCAAAATATTACCCGATCTTGGAATCGAACCGACGACCTAGTAAGGTTGGGCTAACAGTCGGAAGCACTCGGAGGGCGAGGTTAAAAGGCAAAGCGTTTAATTCACTAATGGTTGAGTCGTGAAGGTTGTGAATGACGATCAGGAATCATCGGTTTGATGTGCCGTGACCAATCTGTCCGTTGGTTTATAAAACAACTACCTACATATATATAATACTAGAGGACGCCAGCAGCTACGCCTGCATTTTTTTTTAATTTACCTATTTTGGCCGATTCCGTGGGAATTTCGGGAAATCCCTTCTTAGTGCACCCCTACGGTCCCCAAGGAACATACATGCCAAATTTCAGCCTCCTGCGCCCAATAGCTTCGGCTGTAGCGTGTCTGTCAGTCAGTCAGTAACGCAAGGATTTTATATATTAAGATTAGCTTTCTGAATAGCCAGGCTGAATTGGGAGTGAACCGATGGCCGTTGGAGCAGAAAGGTTCTGGAGTGGCCGCCGCGCACCTTACGTCGTAGTAGAGGTAGGCTTCATGTAAGGTGGACGATCTCGTTGTCATCGAAATTCGTAAATTTCGTTGGGATCGTGGGCAGCGGATGGATGCGGATTACTCAAGATTGGTGTGGAGAGTATCGGAGGAGGCATATTTACAACAAGGGACGTTTTGTGTCTGAAATGATCATAAATTCTATAATGTATATAAGTTTTAAAATGCTTTAGCCACGCTGATTGCGGCATAAATAGGTCGGTTCGACCGGGAAGTGTCTTGTCACATCCTGTAACAGAAGATAAAGTATCTTTTTTAGTTTAATTTAGTTTAAACAATTTTAGAGATATGTTTTTAAGGAAGCTCTACAGCTTTCAGACATATACATTACACGTTGCCACTAATTCTAAGCTAATTACAGTTCTCAATATATTATTATAATAACAATGTACTTTTAAAGGTAAGTGCACTAGGTGCCTAATAAAATTAAACAAGTTTGGGCGGTTAGTTGAACTAAGTTTAGATCTATACCACAGGTATTTAGAGCACTCAATCCTTCCACACGAGAGTACAAAAATTCAACCAACGGGCCCAAATAATATTCAGGCTGGAAACAACAATTGTTGGATAACTTACAATTTTCCCGTCTAGGATCGAAGCCACAGCATTCAGCGCAAACGTCGAGGCAACTTCTTAAACCACTACACCATACGTGTAGTTCAATCAAACGTGAGTACTCACTTATGTACGGTAGTTACATAAACCTACAGCTGGTCACGGCGCATCAAACGACGATTACACGTCATTCAGCAAGATTCGACCTCCACGATCAAAACTATTAGTGAATTAAACGCATAACTCGATGACACGTGCGGAAGATTTCATAATACAACTCCCTCAGTTAGGAGAAATCACGCACTCGCAAATCGGAACAGACAACGCACAGTCAAAACTACTGGACGCAAGAAATTTAAACTGGGCATGTATGTTCCTTGCGATGCACTAAATATTTTTAGTGGTATGCGCATTTCACCTGCGCAACTGTAAAGCCAGCAGAAAGCTCAACATCTCATGGCAGGGCACTAATATTGAACATAGTCCTAACCCTAAGTATCTGGGAGTTACACTTGATAGGTCTCTCACTTATCGGCGCCATTGCGAAGCTACTAGGCAGAAAGTTGGTACCCGAAATAACCTTCTCCGACGATTGACCTCCACACACAGGGGAGCATCGCCTGATGTAGCCTGAACTACTGGCCTGGCTTTATGTTACTCCGTGGGTGAATTTGCGTGTTCAGTTTGGCATCGATCGGCTTACGCAAAACAAGCCGACTTGGCGCTGAATGAAACGTGTCGAATTTACAGGCATTGCCCCACCCGCGGTTCGCCGAGAAGTGGCCTGCATTGTCGAGAAACGCCGCCAGGAGGAGGACCCCCGACATCCATTGCACGACCATAAACTGCCCCGTAGCAGACTAAAAGCCGCAAAAGCTTTTTGCGATCTACTGAGGCTAGCCAAGACCAACCAGCTAACCTAAGGAAAAAAATGTGGCATAAGACAGTCCCACTCCCCACCAATTACGTTGATGCCAAAGAACACCTACCCCCCGGTAGCGATCTGCAATGGCCCGTATGGAAATCCCTGAATCGCTTACGAAGCCAGGTTGGCCGTTGCAGACATAACCTAGCCAAATGGGGTATAATCGATCCGGCCCAAACGCAGTGCGACTGTGGCATCCCAGAACAAACCATGAGTCACCTGCTGGAGTGTCCCAAATGTCCGCACAGATGTACGGAGGCCGATTTACACCAAGCCACCGACAATGCAGTTGCTGTGGCCACAAACTGCGCTGGTGCCATTTAATCTCTGTACCATCGACTCGAGAAGAAGAAGAAGAACTAAAAAATAATTTCCCGAAATACCCACAGGATTGAGAAGAAATAGTTATAATAACATTCTGTTGTTGATCATAAGGATGTAATTTGTGACAGTAAAATAATAATGGCAAGGTTAAGTAACCCTTGCACAAGTTACCACTTGGATGGGAACCGCGTATGGCATTTACATAAGACCGCTACCGTGTTTCGGAGGACAGGTAGAGCTTTAAGTATCAGATTGCAATAAATTACGGCAGACATGCATGTTTGTAGAATGACTGATGTTACATGAAAGCAACATCACTTAGATTAATAGACTAATATAAATCATAACTTGCCGGACGACCATGATTGTACGGCAAGATAAATAAAATACTTCTTTCGCGCTGAGGGGTTTCTGAAGTAGTTTACGTGAGCTGCCAGCACTGTAGCGTCCAATCACGTGACAAAATATAGTCACAGAAGAATTTTATCATTATCGTAATCTTGTGGCAACAGCGATAGCCTAGCGGGAAAACCGACAAACTGCTACGGAGAGGGCGTTGGGTTCGAATTCAAGACGCTCACCAATGACTTTTCGGAGTTTTATGCGGATTCAATTGTAATCATCTCTTGCTAAACGATGAAGGAAAACATACTTAATGAGGAAACGCGTATGTCTATTCTCCATAATATTCTCGAAATAAATGTGAAGTCTGCCAATCCGCATTTGGCCGGCGTGGTAGACTATGACTTTATCCTTCTCATAGTGTGAAGAGGCCCGTCCCAGCAGTGGGACAAATAATATACCTATAGAACTCCACTGTCAGACAAAACAAAATAATATTTTACAAATATAATAAAGTATGGCAATTTACTTCGCCCGATAAGCAAACCTTCGCAGGTACAAGCGTCTGACCGCATAAACGTGGTAGCACCGCTCGTCACAGAAATATAGATTTATTACTCGCATTGCCCCAGTTACGCACACACAATTACATGAGCACTTTATAAGACAGTAATGAGCGCAATATAAACTTATTAACACAATTTGTATTAAATGAATTGATTCGTGAAGCAAAGCATTGAGTTGCAACATCGCTCTAACTAGCTGAGTGAATGTTCCATCAGTTAGTTGCTCTAGTTAATGCATTTCATAAATTCAAAAGTGAATGGGGTTTACGAATGTCCCGTTCTCCTGTGTCTAGCAAATGTAACGAGGTTGAGCACTATTTTTCAACATGATGGATAATTATCCTTATATTTTATTTTGCTTCCAAAATAATTATTTTAGAAGCAAAATAAAATATCTTCCATCTATCAGCTTAGGTTATATTAGCGGTGGTCACGAATTTACTGGTCTGATCATGTGACGATACATTACTGTATAGTGTATAGTTTCACGATAGTATTCAGTGGTTAAGTAATTGATCCGTTCTACCGAAATATAAATGGTTATTTTCTCACTAAGTATAGAACCTCTTAATTCCTTTATCACCACCTATTTTCTCAACACCTTTGCACTACAAATGATCTGTCTCTGTTTCTTACCTGTCTTAATAGTAGCTAACAGTGTGGCGTGTCTGCGAAAAACACACTCTGGAATACTATAGAATCAGATCTGAGCAAGAATGCTGACATAGGCGGCCTAATCATCACCGTTATCTCGGTTGCAGCTCAGAGTCCGCTTACCGGATTTGGCTGAAAATTTTTTTTTACACAGAGCGACTACCTGCCTGATCTCCGCAACCCAAAGAGATAGTGATATGCCATGGTTTAGACCAGTGTCCGTTTAATAAGAGGTACTGACTGTAACAACTGTCAAAGATCTTCGAAAGCTTAAGAGGCACGGTGCAAGCGAAAATTAACAATTCAATACGTCAATGATGCGCGCCGTGGATTCGAACCCTCTGCATAACAGGCGGCCTAAACAAAAGTACCTAAGTAAATAACTGCAAAACAGTCCCAAACAAACAACGACATCGATTTATTTTCTACAAGACATAATCCAGTTTGTGTAAGTATTTATATAATTTTGTGTTCGGGAAAACATTTCACTTTTTGCTTAAGAAGAAATTTTTACAAGGAAGCGTTGAAAATGTATGCGTCCAAATTGCAGGGCTGGCTCGCAGTGGCCAGTGCGGCCACATCAAAGTGCAAGAAACAGGTCTGCACCATAAAAAGACATCTGTCTCCGTCGGCTCCCAGCCTCGTACACAATTATAACGATCCGCAGATGTATCGTCTGGCGGGAGAGCGGGACAAAAAAGAAAGATTATTGCCATAAGATGTAAAGGAACGGACGGCTCGTCGCCGATGGCTGATCATGTTTTATGTATGGTAAGCAGAAATCGGCTAATATGAATAAACAAGCTTTTTTGTAAAAAATTCGGGAGTGCTGATCAAATCGGCAGATACTTATAAAAGCCTGTCTAACTCTTGTTCTAAGAGCGTATTTGATTTAATGGCTACTCGCTCACTAAAAGTTATGTGTTGGGGGAACTTCAAAGGGCTTACGCAAAGCATATTCAAGTTGGATGGAACGGTCAATTAGGTCCTATCCAAGTTTAGGTTAAAGGTAAAGATAAATAAATTTTCGAAATCAGTTAATAAATGTCGGCGTAACAAAAACGTAGACGCGAAATACTATTGTGAACACAAGTGAGAACCTCCCCCTGCTTTTGAAGTTGGTTAAATAGTTTGGCGCTATTTTTTAATATTGCCATCGGTAATAAGCCGTTGACCTGAGTCCTATGTTGTGACTGAAAATTGAAGGTGCAATAAACTGTTTATTTTTATTATATATCAGTTTATTTTGCTGATGGTACAAAAATAAATGCATATTGTAACTATTATGTAAAATAACCTATAGACTATAAGTGAGTGTGTCCGTAAAGAGGATTATAGATCATTGACTCCTTGCAATGACAAAGTGTAGTGTACTTATTCATGTTGAATGAAATCCTTTATGAGAAGTATGAGAATATCATACCTGCATACATAATAGAATTAAGTAGTAGACACGTTCGATTTTAATGCACTTAATAGGGCGCAGCTCTTTCAGACCACCGTCCTAGCGTTATCCTGGTAGTAACCAAGAGACCGCCTTGGAGCGGGGTTCACTAACTTAACGAAAGGTAATTAAGTACGACAACTTTCTTGACTGGCAGTTATTATGTACATGGAATTTACGTCCTTATATGTCTCGGTATCCAATCAAATATATATCTTCCTACTAGAGGATGGTCGCATATTTTATTTATTAATCCGTTCCTGCCCGATGCGTTGAGAATTCAGAGAAATTCCTTCTTAGTACACCTCTAAGAGAGAAATTACAGAAATTTTAAAGTAAGACTCAAGGATTATTTGCTTTCCTATCAAAAACAATACGAAAATGTAAGAGTTGTTGCTACTGCTATTTAAATGACATAATGTGTAAATAAGTCTCAGAACATTTTGGACCCATGTTCACTATTATATGTATATTCTATATATATATATCTTACCGCATTTAATGTACCAATGACATTCATATACATTTCATCAATATTTTTATTTTCAATATTTTAAATGTTAAATGATGAAATAATTCTATTTTAATTATAAATATTTTCAAATTTGATTGCAAATATGTTTGATCTCTTTTTTTATATAATTCTTTATTTTATATCTTATTTTGGCGATTCTTGTTGTTGTTATTGTTTTGTATTTTATATTTTATTGATTAACACGATTGATCCGCTGTCTGATTGCTGCTTTGTAAGTGTGTTGTTAGTGTATGCATTATATTGACATGACAATGTAATCTTTTAAATCAATTTGCTGCGAGCGTACTGTCGCTTATATTCTCTTTTCTTTTCTTTTTTTTAAGACTGCAGCTGAAAATCAGCGCTAGGTTGTTGTTCCGCAGCTGCCTAGCATTATGCTGAGCTGTTAGCCTTCTGGCACAGTGTATTAGTATTACATGTTGCTATTTTACATTAATCTCAATCTTATTATGTTTTTTAGGGTTCCGTAGTCAACAAGGAACCCTTATAGTTTCGTCATGTCCGTCCGTCTGTCCGTCCGCAGTCTAGCTCAAAGACGCCTGGTGCTAGAAAGCTGATATTTGACATGAATATAGACATAAGATATTGCAACAAAACTGTAGAATAAAATTTAGGGAAATATTTTTTTTAAGGGTATCTCCCCTACATCCCCTACCTATAGTGGGTATGACTTTTTTTATTAGTTGAATATTATTAGTTTGCTCAAATCATTTTTCGATCAAGTGATTGGTTTGTCAAATAGCAAGCTTTGAAGTGAAAAAAATTGTTAGACTCAAGTGTCCCCACCCTCTGCCGCCTAAATTATTAATTTGGAAGAGGTGAAAAAAATCACAAATGTAGTACATATAACGAATTTAAAAGGAAAACTATCACGGCTAAGTAGATATCACTAGTTTACGAATAATCGTCGGTTAACTTATAAATACCTATTTCTGTGAGTTTACATTGGGCGCGCTGGCTTAATCTTAAAGATATACGTACTTTGGTATGTAATGTACTACGTTGCTACGTATGTATAGTAGTAGTATATCTTGGAAACCACATTTTATGTTTACAATACATAACTGGATACATACCTAGTATTTTTCTAAACAAAACTTATAATAGTGTTATTAAAATTATTTTTTCAGCAAAATAAACAGTCGGATTTGTTGTACATTAATAACCTTTGCAGCAAGTCATTATGGGCAACTACGGAACCCTACATTGCGCGTGGCCCGCCACGCACTTGGCCGGTTTTTATTATATTGTAATGTTTTGTATAAGTATTGTGAATTGTGTCAATAAATGAGTTATTTATTTATTTATTTCTCTACGCTCCCTACGAGACATGTATGCCAAATTTTAGCTTCTTGTGCCCAACAGTTTCGGCAATATGTTGCATTGTCTGTTAGTTTAGACCCTAATGCAAAATATTGATGATTATCCTACCCGTGCTAAGCCGGGACATGTCGCTAGTAAAATAATAATAATATCGTCTTTATTACGTTTAAATCCTATTACAATGCCTTTTAAGACTATTTCAATAGGTACCTGTTAGTACAAGTCTGAACCTGTCTATGTATATAAGCATGACGACAACCTGAGGTTACGCAACAGAGAGATTCGCGGAAGAGAGGTCGTCGGGGTTGTGTGAAGCCCCACTCCTACGTAAGCTTGCATTGTTATAAGCTTATTGCAAAACCGATGCCAACCTATAACTTTATTTATGTGAAATATGTTTTATACTGCCGAGTGCCAACGTACCTAATGGATAGAAATCGTTGAAATGAAGCTTCGATTTTGCAATCTCTTACAATAAGTTTACTCAAGAATCTCGTGACTGTCATTGAGAGTCCATTAACTTTACTGTAGAATCTCGCTTCTGTGAGATTGAGGGTTGTTTTATTTACTACAGGACTAAAGTAAATACCTTCACTGCACGAGAGACGCCATGTTTGAAGCGGCTAACTGTGCAGAGTGCTGCGATTCCACATTAGGCTGGCTGTCCAATGGAGCGGAGAGGAGAAAGTGGAGTGGAACTTTGTCACTAAGTATTACTACCAATATTACATACCTAATAGCTGAGCTACTTACATGTCTAATAGCTAAACCTACGGTTACATCCACGTTACTTAGGCCTACCTGCTCCGCGCCCGTGCCCAACACGAAAATAATGATTCAAATTGCACCAGTAGCTCCTGATATTAGCGCGTTCAATGAACCAGACAAGCAAACTCCTCAGATTAGCATACATAGATGTTTACCATAGGTTTTATACACACGAAATATTACTACTGCAATAATATACTTTCTTTCTTTCATTATTTTCTTATAGAATAAGCTACCATACGATTATTAGCAAACTTACGCCAATGACACAGCAAACTTTCGCGTCTATTAAGTAACTTGTCACATTAGATGAGCCAATGATAGATGTGGTGGTAATTTGTCTCGCGGCATGTGTGATGTGTGCAGGGGTCAAGCAAGCCTAAGTAGCGGTGCCTTCATAGTTCTCACCGAGGCGTGGCGACCTCTGACCTGCTGCGATATCTCTGATGATTCGCGATGGTTACTCATTGTCTTTGAGAAAGGTTTACAACCTGAGCTAATAATTACATTAGAATTCTGGAGTGTATCGCGGCCTGCTTTAGAAGATAGATACATGTATTCTTTATTGCGCACCAAAGTAAAGTTCATTTTATACAAGTTTCATGTACAAATGGCGGCCTTATTGCCAGGGGCGCTCTCTGCCCGCCAACCTTAGGATGGACAGGAATGATTTAAGCATTTTTGTATCGATGGTGTAGTTACAATTGAAAGTATCAATAATCCTAAATAAAATACATATACACTTACAATAACATAAATAAGTAAATCAATATACCTAGTACCTACATACAGAAAATAGGTACATACATAATTTATACGAATACAATTTTATATAAATCAATATACTAAATAATACAGATACAGTTACAAGTGATGAACTCAGACGATAATTAAATTGATACATTTTGCCAATCTCTGAAATAGTCCTTTTTTACCAAGTCTTCGAAAACATTTATTGAGTTTGCTCTTCGGATCTCCAGTGGTAAAGCATTCCACAGTCGCAAAGCCTGAACAGTAAAAGATTTGTCGAAATAATTTGTGGAATAAAAAATGAATATATTACTCTGTGACTGTATATTCTATATATATATATCTTACCGCATTTAATGTACCAATGACATTCATATACATTTCATCAATATTTTTTTTTTCAATATTTTAAATGTTAAATGATGAAATAATTCTATTTTAATTATAAATATTTTCAAATTTGATTGCAAATATGTTTGATCTCTTTTTTTATATAATTCTTTATTTTATATCTTATTTTGGCGATTCTTGTTGTTGTTATTGTTTTGTATTTTATATTTTATTGATTAACACGATTGATCCGCTGTCTGATTGCTGCTTTGTAAGTGTGTTGTTTGTGTATGCATTATATTGACATGACAATGTAATCTTTTAAATCAATTTGCTGCGAGCGTACTGTCGCTTATATTCTCTTTTCTTTTCTTTTTTTTAAGACTGAAGCTGTGCGGCGGTAGCCCAGTGGTGTACGTAACGGACTGCCGAGACGATGGTCTCGGGTTCGATCCCCAGGTACCTCGGGCACACACCTCTGACTTTTCGAAGTTATGTGTGTATTAAAAATGTTAATTATCGCTCGCTTAATAATGTGCCCGGTAGATGGCAATAGGCTCGCCTCCTATTACATTGGGACCGAAACATATCTGGCGAAGTGTGGGTGTGTAAAACACCTCTGCCTACCCCTTCGGGGATAAAAGGCGTGAAGATATGTTATGTTATGTTATGCAGCTGAAAATCAGCGCTAGGTTGTTGTTCCGCAGCTGCCTAGCATTATGCTGAGCTGTTAGCCTTCTGGCACAGTGTATTAGTATTACATGTTGCTATTTTACATTAATCTCAATCTTATTATGTTTTTTAGGGTTCCGTAGTCAACAAGGAACCCTTATAGTTTCGTCATGTCCGTCCGTCTGTCCGTCCGCAGTCTAGCTCAAAGACGCCTGGTGCTAGAAAGCTGATATTTGACATGAATATAGACATAAGATATTGCAACAAAACTGTAGAATAAAATTTAGGGAAATATTTTTTTTAAGGGTATCTCCCCTACATCCCCTACCTATAGTGGGTATGACTTTTTTTATTAGTTGAATATTATTAGTTTGCTCAAATCATTTTTCGATCAAGTGATTGGTTTGTCAAATAGCAAGCTTTGAAGTGAAAAAAATTGTTAGACTCAAGTGTCCCCACCCTCTGCCGCCTAAATTATTAATTTGGAAGAGGTGAAAAAAATCACAAATGTAGTACATATAACGAATTTAAAAGGAAAACTATCACGGCTACGTAGATATCACTAGTTTACGAATAATCGTCGGTTAACTTATAAATACCTATTTCTGTGAGTTTACATTGGGCGCGCTGGCTTAATCTTAAAGATATACGTACTTTGGTATGTAATGTACTACGTTGCTACGTATGTATAGTAGTAGTATATCTTGGAAACCACATTTTATGTTTACAATACATAACTGGATACATACCTAGTATTTTTCTAAACAAAACTTATAATAGTGTTATTAAAATTATTTTTTCAGCAAAATAAACAGTCGGATTTGTTGTACATTAATAACCTTTGCAGCAAGTCATTATGGGCAACTACGGAACCCTACATTGCGCGTGGCCCGCCACGCACTTGGCCGGTTTTTATTATATTGTAATGTTTTGTATAAGTATTGTGAATTGTGTCAATAAATGAGTTATTTATTTATTTATTTCTCTACGCTCCCTACGAGACATGTATGCCAAATTTTAGCTTCTTGTGCCCAACAGTTTCGGCAATATGTTGCATTGTCTGTTAGTTTAGACCCTAATGCAAAATATTGATGATTATCCTACCCGTGCTAAGCCGGGACATGTCGCTAGTAAAATAATAATAATATCGTCTTTATTACGTTTAAATCCTATTACAATGCCTTTTAAGACTATTTCAATAGGTACCTGTTAGTACAAGTCTGAACCTGTCTATGTATATAAGCATGACGACAACCTGAGGTTACGCAACAGAGAGATTCGCGGAAGAGAGGTCGTCGGGGTTGTGTGAAGCCCCACTCCTACGTAAGCTTGCATTGTTATAAGCTTATTGCAAAACCGATGCCAACCTATAACTTTATTTATGTGAAATATGTTTTATACTGCCGAGTGCCAACGTACCTAATGGATAGAAATCGTTGAAATGAAGCTTCGATTTTGCAATCTCTTACAATAAGTTTACTCAAGAATCTCGTGACTGTCATTGAGAGTCCATTAACTTTACTGTAGAATCTCGCTTCTGTGAGATTGAGGGTTGTTTTATTTACTACAGGACTAAAGTAAATACCTTCACTGCACGAGAGACGCCATGTTTGAAGCGGCTAACTGTGCAGAGTGCTGCGATTCCACATTAGGCTGGCTGTCCAATGGAGCGGAGAGGAGAAAGTGGAGTGGAACTTTGTCACTAAGTATTACTACCAATATTACATACCTAATAGCTGAGCTACTTACATGTCTAATAGCTAAACCTACGGTTACATCCACGTTACTTAGGCCTACCTGCTCCGCGCCCGTGCCCAACACGAAAATAATGATTCAAATTGCACCAGTAGCTCCTGATATTAGCGCGTTCAATGAACCAGACAAGCAAACTCCTCAGATTAGCATACATAGATGTTTACCATAGGTTTTATACACACGAAATATTACTACTGCAATAATAAACTTTCTTTCTTTCATTATTTTCTTATAGAATAAGCTACCATACGATTATTAGCAAACTTACGCCAATGACACAGCAAACTTTCGCGTCTATTAAGTAACTTGTCACATTAGATGAGCCAATGATAGATGTGGTGGTAATTTGTCTCGCGGCATGTGTGATGTGTGCAGGGGTCAAGCAAGCCTAAGTAGCGGTGCCTTCATAGTTCTCACCGAGGCGTGGCGACCTCTGACCTGCTGCGATATCTCTGATGATTCGCGATGGTTACTCATTGTCTTTGAGAAAGGTTTACAACCTGAGCTAATAATTACATTAGAATTCTGGAGTGTATCGCGGCCTGCTTTAGAAGATAGATACATGTATTCTTTATTGCGCACCAAAGTAAAGTTCATTTTATACAAGTTTCATGTACAAATGGCGGCCTTATTGCCAGGGGCGCTCTCTGCCCGCCAACCTTAGGATGGACAGGAATGATTTAAGCATTATTGTAGGGTTGGTGTAGTTTAGAATTGAAAGTATATAATAACATAAATTAGTAATTACCTATCTTAATATATCTGTTTAGTATGTTTTTATACCATTATGTAGGTATATTCTTTCCTGCAAAGCTGTAACAATCTGTTTATAACATAAAATAAATGCATGCTGTGTTCTCCTATAAATGAGGAAACACAAGGTAACAAGATTGTGAATGATCCCATATATATCATGTAATGTGTATTGTTTGTTGGAGAACCAATAAATAATAAAATAAATCAATATTATACCTATTACACACAATTTCATACAGAAAATACATACATAATTTATACGAATACAATTATATATAAATCAATATACTAAATAATACAGATACAGTTTATACGAGTGATGAACTCAGGTGATAATTAAATTGATACATTTTGAGAATCTCTGAAATAGTACTTTTTTACCAAGTCTTCGAAAACATTTATTGAGTTTGCTCTTCGGATCTCCAGTGGTAAAGCATTCCACAGTCGCAAAGCCTGAACAGTAAAAGATTTGTCGAAATAATTTGTGGAATAAATAATGAATATAAGTTATGGTCATCACCATTCTAGAGAGGACCGACTCCACGTAACGACTGTACATGATCATCATGATAGCCGGGACCGATAACTTAACCTTTTCATTTATTCATTTGAATATATTTATTTTTATTTTTGTGCCGGAACACAGATCGAGGGGTCACACAATAGCTTTTTAATTATGTCTAGTACACAGTCAAGTTGTGTACTCTTTAAGGTGGCAAGCAATTACCTAATTGCTTGCCACCACCACTTACAATTTGATTCGACTATTACTTAGAGGGTAGTGAGTTTCAATCTGAAACCTTATACATGGCCAGTCTATTGGTCTCCCAATATTAATTAATATTTTAGGTCAAAAACCTTAATAAGCCGTTCCGAGTCGGAGTCAGGGTGTTCTCTTTTATTGAAATGCATATTTGTAAAGTTTCTCAATAGTTTTTCATAAACATCGTTCTTTAACCTCTAAAGCTCTCCGTATAAGTCAAATATGAACAAACTCATTTGAACCCACAATTCAGCGCAGTAGCACTTTATAAATCATTGCGCCATATATTCATAACTAGATTGAATGTTCAGTTTCACAACTCCTCAACTAGCTTCTTAAATGATGACCGACATACAATGCGATGCATTAACTCATAAATTGTGCATTAGTCGCGTAACACTTCATCTGAATTAAAAGTAATGCGTGAGTTGTGACTATGTACATTATTTAATATTAAGCTATGTGCATGCTGTATGGTGGTACCTACTTAGAGTTTTGATTCAACAGCTTAATAAAGACGCCTTCTATAAATATTATTAAATATAATTATAAATATAACATGCGATAAACTCAAGAGCTACAGAACTGAGTTTAGTACGATTTTCAGCAATGTTAGGGTTATTCCTGACCCCCCTTCTTTGTGGGATCTCCACCTTGTTGTGGCTATATAACACTGACTTGGACACCCACGGTGAAGCGGGATTCCGGCAGTGGACTCTCCACGTGGGCTTGGGTGAGGCCTGCGTAGGATACGTCCAAAGGTGCGGGTGCGGTCTGCTTGTCCCTGTCTGTCCCTTGCAGTCGGGCGCGGTCGCGGGAGAAGAGGCGTGTCGGTGTTGCTTTGCCGCGCGCCCTATCTCCCGCGACCAAATGGGGGCGCACCATTTGTTGCGTCGCGGTGGGGCCGCAGAGGAAGGAGAGATGCGGTGTTACTAGGTTGCCGTCCTTCCTATCCTCTGCGGCCACTGGGTTTTAGTGCCTGCGGACGGCGAGCGCTGGGGCTGCTCTCCGTCCGCCAAAAGTCAAGAAGGCAGTGTAGTGTCCGCGCCGCCTCCCAAGAAGCATAACGAGACGGGGCCCGCTAACACCAACGGCGGACCAATCCTGGGACGGGGTCACGGAAAAGTATGCTATCCGCGAATCGCGTGACCCCGCCACTACACGGGACCCGTAGGGACACCGTGGTGGTTTAGTGGGTATGCCTCGAACGCTTTTATGGGAGAGCCTCCAGACACCTCCTCCGCCAGTCCCAAGGCCGGTCGATCATACTCTGGCCAGTTGAGATGGCTCATAAACAGAGTTTCCACCGTGGTCAAAAAAAAAAAAAAGAAATAAAGGGTGGTTCCTGACGAAGGTTTTGTAGTATAATTCACGCGAGTGGCGCCATAGGCTAAGTCTGGTAATACATGAAAATAAAGGGCACTTTAATAAGAGTATCTTGAAATATGGTCTTGCTGCGGCTATCAGAGATAAAGTCACCCAGGTGTGTAAGCTGAGTCACGTATTCCATATTGTATAGTACCTACAACATGTGGATTCGTGTCTTGCAACACTGGGAACCCGAGGACAGCGCAATGGTTTTTAGAGTGTAGGCCGTAAAGATTTCGGGTGTTGTAATACAATCAACTACAAAAGTCGCAACACAACACAAAATCTTTGCCGAGTCTCTTATGAATTAAAATTGGGTACTAGGTACCTAACGGCCCGGCCACGGGGACCGGCGACGCGACCTGCGACAAGCGATTTCGATGTACATGGCGCGCTTAACTACGCCGCGGCGACCGATGTCGCCTCACAGTAAACGCGCCATGTACATCGAAATCGCTTGTCGCAGGTCGCGTCGCCGGTCCCCGTGGCCAAGCGGTAAGTCTGATGAAATAATCTTTTCCATATCGAAACACGTCGAGACTTTTGTAAGCTTCTTTGTTACTTAAATGTTTGTAGAGCTTCCTTATGGAGCAACTTAGCTCCGGCCGAGTATTGTTCATTGCTCCACAACGTTTCTTACTTTTGTGTAATAATCACGTTGCTCAGAAACACAAGTCTGCTTTCGAAAAATTCATATAAGCTAGAGGATGCTCGCAGCTACGCCCGCACAATTTTATTTAATATTACCAAGCGATATATATATCATTGATTTGACCTTTTCTGCCCGATCCTGTAGGATTCGGGCAATCCCTTCTTAGTGCACCCCTACGGTCCCCAAGGAACTTACATGCCAAACAGCTTCTTGCACACAATAGTTTTGGCTATGCATTGCCCGTCAGTCAGTTAATAAGGAAAGATTTTATATAATTTTATTATATTTTTTTATTTTTTTTTATAGACTCACGCCTGTTTCCCCGAAGGGCTAGGCAGAGGTGTTATATTACACCCACATATCGCCATGAATTTTTAGAGCCTATTGCTATACCGGGCATATTACCAGACTCCGTGCTGGTACTGAGAATTTCCTAACGGAAAAACCCAATAACACTTTGCCCGACCCGGGAATCGAACCCGAAACCTCCCAGTCCCACGCGCACATTTATGCCGGGAGACCAAAGAGGTAATAAAATTTTATTGTCTTTATTTGACCAGCCTTATGTCTGTTATATCAGTTCATACTGATGTTTTTAAAATATTCGAATCACAACACTCAGCACAGTGTTAAACCTCGATTCAGCCGTGTAAACCACAACTTTTACATTTATATTCTATGCAAGTCCCATTAAATTGTATTTATATGGCATGTGCATTTATTTGGGTTTTATTTTATGCTTTAGCTTTTTTGTAACTTGCAGTATTTCGGAATAATTGTTGCGATCGAAAGGTTAGGGAGTGTAGCAATTGCACTTTCACAATATGTATTTACCAATACTACTTGGTAATACTAATAAAGAGCTTCGCAAATATTACCCGAATATAAATGGTCAAGTAAACTACATACATGTAAAGGACTTGGTAGTATTTTGCAAACGAATGGAAGGAAGCCGTAGACTATTGCAATTGTATATGTAAGTCATCAACTCATTATCGGTCTTGCGTTATACCATAGTACTATATTTATTCTGTGGTTATACTAGTTGTATCAAGGACTTTCGTCTTGAAGCCCAAGGTCGTTTTTTCTTTTTTTTATGTTACGAGGTGGCAAACGAACTGATGGATCTCCTGATGGTAAACTATTACCGTCGCCCATAGACACAAGCAACAACAGAGGAGTAACAAGTGCGTTGTTGCCCCTTGGGTTTGAGAAAAGGGATAGGAAGAGGAGTGGGATAAGGGAGAAGGAAACAAATGGGGCCTCCGGCAATCTCACTCACCAAACGAAACGCAACAGTTAAGGTACTGTTACTTTACGTCGATTTTCTGTGAGAGGGTAGTACTTCACCGGTCGAGCCGGCCCATTCATGCTGATATCAGCAAGGCTCTGCTACCTAATTTACTAGTGTTTTGACAGAACATTAGCTTTTTTCGACCTCCTCAACCCAAAGGGATAGCGATAGTGCACGGATTAGACAAGTGTCAGTAAACTCAACGATACTCTCTTCGCATAACGACATCCATAGATCTCCATGACAGGCGCGACTAATGTTTACCTTGCGCTTAACCTGCTTCGGTGCAAGAGGCAAGCGGTAATTGACAATTTGATACCCATATAGTGGTCTTTCAAAGAGACTGGTTGACGCCTCGCGTGACCAGAAGGCTGTCCTGTATTTGGCGCAAAATATCAGCATTGCCATAGGTACAACGTGGCAATGCTGCCAGCATTCTGGGCACGCTTCCAATTGATGGCAATGTGGAGGATTTCCATGATGCCTTTAAATTTTGCTTTTCCTTTTTTTATGTTTTGCTTTTATTTGTTAGTTTTTTAAATAAAGAATTATTGTTTTAATTTATGTGTGCCACTTAGTTATAGTTATTTTTAATTCAAATAACTGTAATATCTATTAAATATATTGTCAATAAGGTCTAAAATTGATAAAGCCTATAGTTGTGGACACCGTGGTTTTAAACACTCTGCATGGCAATCTTTTGATATCTACACTAGGATGTCGCTTATTCTCATCCTCTATTCATAAGGATATATGAAACTCAAATGAAAACTGATACTCTTTTCTATTAAAAAATGCAAAGATAGAAATGTATAAGTCCGGTGTTATATTAAATCGTGGTTTTGTACTTCGTCTTTTGATGTTTCCACTACAAGTTTTATGTGCCTTTCTAAGTAGTACTACAAAGCGTCCTTTGTATACAAAGGAAACCGTGCGCTTAGAAGCTCAGAGCCACCGCATAGCGGAACTCGGTGTTTTACAACACATACTTGACACAGAAACAGCCACTAACAGCTGCGGAGTTCACTCGATAACTCTGATGCCAAGATTTACTAAGATTTTTATACTGATAGAGCTGGAATCAAGAAAGAAAAAATATCTTAGTCACGAATAAAGACACACTCACAAATAAAAGCATATAAGCTTGGCGCTTACATGCTTTTTCTCAGAAATTTGCGACTATCCTTCCTAGAACCTAGCACATTTTACGACTGCTATTCATAATCGGGCCGCCTGTTTTGTGAATTAGTGGTTCCTATGTGTGCATAATTTTTTGTATGTATATTATGTATGACGCATGTGTTATTGGCGTAGAACTTGTTTAACGGCTTATTTCGGTACCATTTCCTGATTCACCTGTTCTTACGAACTAAGTTCAATATTTTTTGTTCTAGTCGAACAAAAAATATTGTTTTCCGACGTAGTTTTTCTTCTATCGTATATTTTATTCCGAGAATAGCTGAGTTCTCGTAAATCACGTGTAGAATATATTCACGCTTGTGAATCCAGAAGAGTAAGCAGATCTTGATATTTCAGGTCCGTAGTAGAAGTGATGGGACAAATGCAAATAGTATGTAATACCTGCCAACGTATTACAATGCTTGGCGTCTCTTTGAAGGATAAAATCCGCAACGAAGTTAGCCGACAAAGAACCAAAATTACCGACATAGCCCACAAAAGCTCAAGTGGCAGTGGGCTGGTCATATTTTTAGAAGGACTGATGGCCGATGGAGCAAGCGTGTCCGAGAGTGGAGAGACCACGACTCGGTAAGCGTAAGGTAGGGCGGCCGCCGGCTGGGTGGACCGATGACCTGAAAAGGGTGGCTGGGACAGACTGGACGCGGAAGGCTGAGGAGCTTGTACTGTGGCGCGTGTTGGGTGAGGCCTATGTTCAGCAGTGGACTGCAATAGGCTGATTGAGATTGAGACCTGCCAACAGAATACATTCTCAGTTGTAAAAAAACGTGTATTAGGTATAATTATACAATTCTTACAGTAATCTTGAAGTCTGTTTAGCAGTTATTTTGTTAGCATAGTAAGAGACCTGCTTAGTTAGTGTTTAGATGTGCATAAGTGAAGTGTCTTAGAATGTATATTTTTCATTTATACGTAGTCTAGGCTACTTTTAATTTGAATTCAGCTTCGAGAAGCACAGTAGCATTCAATAGAGCCATGATATTATTGGTATTTAATAAAAAATAACAGTACCTAGTATTCTAAATGTTATGAAACGACTGAAACATTTCTAATACTTTATATCACGCATACCTACTAATGGAGGCATTGCGTGTCCACAGATACAAAAAATATATTGAAAACTTTTCGTCATTATTACAATATTATTACGTACAGCACATCTTAAAATTATTTTAATTACAGCTTGTAAATATTGGCCGAATGTCAGGTAAGTAATATTAAATTGATTTATGTTCTGAATATTAAATAAAAAATCTACTCCCATTACTTAATTCATTATATTATTGCATGTATGTATTTATATTATAGTATATATATTAGTGTATTTGTATAGTATTTGTATATGAAATTCTCAGTAGCAGCACGGAGTCTGGTTATTTGCCCGGTACGGCAATAGGCTCGCCCCCTATGACGTGTAGTGTGTATTCGTATTTTGTTTGGTATAATTTCATTAGTATCCTACTACGCCAAAACTGCCCTATGTCTCTCCTCCGCTCGCTCGCTCCTTACTTCTTTTTTCCATAAGGGTTGCCTGTAAGAGATTCCTTTTTAGCGATAAGGCCGCCGTTTGTGCAACATGTACTTATCTGTTGTAATTCCTGTGTTTAATTTACCATTTGGTGTACAATAAAGATTATTATTATAAAGGAGAACGATTGCTTTTTAATATGTAATCTATATTTATACAAAAAAGGTGAAGAGTTTGTTTGTATGAACACTAATAATCCATGCTGGTCCAAATAATAAAATAAGGTAGTCCATTTATCAAGATAGGTTATAAGGTCACGCTATATTCATGGCGAAAGGTGGGTGCAATATTTACACCTCTGCCTACCCCTTCGGGGATACAGTCGTGAGACTATAAAAAAATAATAGTCACACTATGAGTTAAGGGTGTGGATCAGTAGCCATAAATTATAACGCGCGTGTAACCGCGGACTCAGCTAGTATTAATACATTAGAGCTGAAGAGATTGCTTATTTGTTTGTTTGAAGGTGATAATCTGTGGAGCTACTAGTCGGATCTGTCAACATATTGTGTACTAAACTTCGCTCATGCCTCCTTCCCGCTCCCTTAAAGAGGGAAATTCCAAATATCCTCTCTTAGTGATCTACACTCTCGAAGGAAGCAGCTTCTTGCTACCAGTAATTTCGGCCGTGCTCTGTCTATCAACCATAAATCACGCTACGATCCTTAGGAGATGAGCAAAACGAAAAACAGCGGCGATACGACGGCTCTATGGTCAAAATGTTGCGGCTGAAGTCGCGGGGCGCGTCTCGTGTTTTGCAAGAAGTTAGACACAGCGGTTATTGCATCCGTCAATTATCATACAGCAATCCCAATGATAGTTTCTAAGTAGATATATAATCATAGGCTTCTAGGTAGAATCCGTAAACCATAGTTTGGTTTTAAGCCCAATGATGTTTGAAAGTTTTTTTTTTTATAGGCGGCAAACGAGCAGACGGATCGCCTGATGGTAAGCGATTACCGCCGCCCATGGACACAAGCAACGCCACAGGAGCCACAAGTGCGTTGCCGCCCCTTGGGGTTGGGAAAAGGGATAGGATGAGGAGTGGGATGAGGGACGAGGAATAAGGGGTTGGGCCTCCGGCACTCTCACTCACCGAACGAAACGCAACAGTTTAGGTAAGTACTGTTACTTTACGTTGATTTTCTGTGAGAGGGTACCTAGTACTTCCCCGGTCGAGCCGGCTCATTCATGCTGATATCAGCAAGGCTCTACTACCGTGAAAAAAGTAAGTTGAGCACTAACGAACCTGGGACTCCATGACTCCCATTGTTATATCGCTAGTTTCATCCGTTAGTACGTCGGTTAACGCGACTAAATTTAGCCTCTGTACCATTTAGCCTAGTTAGAATTAAATAAAAATAAAAAAACTTTTTTTTAGATTTTTTTTAAAGATTTCTAACTAGCGACTCTAGCGGCGAATTTGGAAGTTGTCCGGGTACGACAACTTCCAAATTCGCCGCTAGAGGCGCGCGGATAATCTTTGCATCGCCAATAAACAAAGAACATGTCACTGAAACAGCTTTGCATTGCAGGTAAGCAGTTGTCAACATTTTTCAACCGGCATCGGCATAACGCTAGGACGATGACGTGATGATAGTATGCCTAAAGTTCTCAGGTCATGCGAAAAATCGATGCCTGTGTCGTTCAAATTGGCCTACCACCACCCATATTTCATACATACATAAACTCACGCCTGTTTCCGGGAGGGGTAGGCAGACACTACGGAACGCCATTTGCAACGATCCTGACATATCTCTCTTGCTTCATTCACTCCCAACAAATTTCTCATGCATGCTCTTCGGTTAAGAGTACTTCTTACCTGTCCTTTTTTTAGGATGTCTCCAATCTGGTCAGAGAACGTCCGTCTAGGTCTTTCCCGTATTTCATATCGATATTAATTTAGTAATGCCTTACTTTTTAATGATACATACAACGATACATAAATTGGTACACTTGGCATTTTTTTTATTATACCGTTTCTGCCCGATCCTGTGGGAGTTCTGTAAAATCCCTTCTTAGTGCACCTTAACGGTCTCCAAGGATCATATATGCCAAATGTCATTGCTTCTAATAGTTTTGACTATAGCCTGTCTGTCAGTCAGTCAGTAACGCAAGAATTTTGTATATATGTATACAGATTGATATGATAGAAGTGAGCGGTGTACGTTATGGATTCGAATCCGATATTCTCTACATGTTACCTCCATTAAGCTATCGCTGCCCCAACATCTAACAACGGCAGGCGCGTGCCTACTTTATCTATGTAACTCTGTGACATTTTACACATGATACAAAACATATTATTAAATTTTTATAATGTACACTAGATGAGCCCGTGGTTACACCCGCGTTATACAAGGCTACTGCTCCGCTCCCATTGCTTAAAGTGTGATGTTATATAGTCTATAGCCTTCCTCGATAAATAGGCTATCTAACACTGAATTTTCTAAATTGGACCAGTAATTCCTAAGATTAGCGCGTTCAAGCAAGGAAACAAACAAACTCTTCAGCTTTATATAATACTAGAGGACGCCAGCAGCTACGCCTGCATTTTTTTTTAATTTACCCGTTTTGGTCGATCCCGTTGGAATTTCGGGAAATCCCTCCTTAGTGCACCCCTAAGGTCCCCAAGGAACATACATGCCAAATTTCAGCTTCCTGCGCCCAATAGTTTCGGCTGTAGCGTGTCTGTCAGTCAGTCAGTAACGCAAGGATTTTATATATTAAGACTAGAGGATGCCCGCGGTTACACCCGCGTTATTTAAGGCTACAGCTCCGCTCTTGCTATATAGCCTATAGCCTTCCTCGATAAAGAGGCTATCAAACACTGAAAAAAAATTCCAAATCGGGCCAGTAGTTCCTAAGATTAGTGCGTTCAAGCAAACAAACAAACAAACTCTTCAGCTTTGTATACGCGTATTAGATTATAATTTAGTCTCGTTATACCGGGACAATCTCCGCGTTTGACACGTATTTAATAAGCAGGCGTCATGGTTGTTAGCCGCCAATTGGAATAACGTATAATAATAAAATGTATGGTAAGTATTTTAGATGAATGAGAGAGATTCCAACTCGATAATTTACTACAAAACGGTGTAATTTTCGGATGATTTTCAGTTGTAATGGTGGAAAGGATTCGTTGTGATTATTTGGAATTCAATGTAGCTAGTTGTTAATTTATTGGCTGAACACATGTCATGGTCGGCAGTGTACACAATTGATTGTAGGTTATAGTCAACGGATTGTGAATGGTGGTAAAAATATGCGATAAAACGATTTGCAGACAGTGATTTCAGATTGAATCTACTTACCAGGCAAGAATGGTGAAAGGTTGTAATCGCTGAGCACTGTAAAAGTGCTTGCAGACTGTGATTTCGGCGTATACTTAGTCCAATACGTATGGTGGTAAATACAGAAAACTGTGAAAGGATTGCAGACTAACGCTAATCACGGCAGACTGACAGCAGACACGTAGGTACTAGCTTAGGGCAAAGAGCTCAGATATTTACCTAGAGGCGCATTTCTTATGTGCGCTCTGAAGATAAACTTTCTGTAATACAAATTGCTGCATGGCGGCGTGGTAGTCGCGCTGTGACAGCTGTCTCTACGAGAGCAGGACAGACGAACGTTCCTCCTGTGTATTACTACGAGAGCAAGAGAGACGGAGAACGACGCCAGCGCCGCCAACGGCGCAAACTACGAACTAAACTGTAGACAGTCTCCACTTGGAATCGGCACACGAAATCCTTAAGAACTGCGCTTCTATGTAAATCTGTATTCATTACTTAGGGTCTGCCAAGATTCCATAGCTTAGACCAATGTCCAAATTAGTCCAAGAAATATTCGTGAGTACGGACTCTACGTAACGATTGTCTTAAAACTCATAAACATGTATGTATCTTCACGACAGCCGATTTTATTTGCTGTTTATTGACGGAAAAACAATATGCTTAATAATCTGCGGCTGCTTTATACAAATTGTCGTTTTGCGAGAAAAGACGCTTCTTTTATTTATAGCTTGAAATGTTTATCTATATTTTTAATAGTGTTTATTTATATGTCTACACATAATAATTCATAAGTATATAGATAGAACTTATTCTTTTATTTATTTTATTTTATTTATAGTCTCACGCCTGTATCCCTTAAGGGGTAGGCAGAGGTGTAATATTACACCCACATGATTTTTTACGTCCCACGTAATAGGGGGCGAGCCTATTGCCGTACCGGGCACATTACCAGACTCCGCGCTGCTACTGAGAATTTCCTAACGGAAAAACCCAATAACACTTTGCCCGACCCGGGAATCGAACCCGAGACCCCCCAATCCCACGCGCACATTTATGCCGCGAGACCAACGAGGCAGTCAAAGTACCTATTCAAAAACCCTATTAAGTGTTATTTAGTACGGCAACATCTAGACTAGACTGTAATGGAATATGGAGATTGATCGTCCACATATAATTTATGATGAGAAGTGGACGCTCCATTGTAATTATCCCACACGTGAGCACGAAGGCACAGGACCGGTTGTGCTAGTGTTATTACTTGAGATAAACGAGGTTTTTACCCTCTGACCACCACCGCAGACATCCTATGCCCTTATTAAGACAATCTAGCGACGCGTTCCGGATCCGCGCGGGTTATAATACAACCTTTCGCAGTTTAGTGCATGGTATAACGCTCTCCTTATTTGCGTTACAAAATCATCGTATGTCAGTATGAGACTTATCTTATACTAATATATAAAGCTGAAGAGTTTATTTGTTTGGTTGAACGCGCTAATCTCAGGAACTACTAGTCCGATTTGAAAAAATCTTTCAGTGTTAGATAGCCCATTTATCGAGGAATGCTATATACTAACATCGTGCTATGAGCGACAGGGGCGGAGCAGTAGCCTTAAATAACGCGGGTGTAACCGCGGGCATCCTCTAGTTAGTTATAAATATTTCACTGGCGACTTGGCATTGAGTTTTTCGTCGCTTCTCAAAGATACATTTTGCTTTGTGTATTTATTGCCCTTTACTTATTGTTTCCCTCGACACTCACATAATGAAATGGTGTGATAACCCTTTGTATACTAAATCTGTTACTATACGGCTTTCCCGATAAACGGCAATAGGCCCGCCACCTATTACGTGGGATCAAAACACTGGCGAAAAGTGGACGTTTAATATGCCTCTGCCTACCCCTTCGGGGAAGCTGGCGTGAGTCTATGTATGTATACGGATATTTTACTTCGCATAAATAGTATACACAATACTTTAAACCTACTTTGAAACAATTATAAAATCCGTTGAAATTATCCTGGGTAAACAGAAAAACGGATAGACAGATTCTTTTTCAAAGTTAATTTTAATAGAAAGACGCTTCAATTATATTTTGATGTGTATATAAACGAGATTCCTATCCGCCCTTAACAACCGTAGTAAAGTTATGCCCTTTTAAATACATGGTATTATTTATGAGCGCATAAACTGGTATTTTCTTCCTAGAATTATGTTCGAGTTATGCCAGCGTTTATAGACATGAATTTTTAAAAGGTTTTAGTTTTTGCGAAACAATCTTATTAAGTTGCTTGATGGGGCGCAATTGTTGCGGTTTATAGATGCTAGCTGCAATAAGAGGACATTATGTTTATAAATAAAATTATTGCGTTACTGGCTGACTGACAGACAATGCACAGCCAAAATTATTGGGTGCATGGAAATGAAATTTGGCATGTATGTTCCTTGGGATCGAAAAGACACGGTAAAATTAAAATAAAATTTGCGAGTGTAGCTTTTTTCTATGGTAAAAGGCGGCAAACGAACAGGCGGATCGCCTGGTGATAAGCAATTACCGTCGCCCATGGACACAAGCAACACCAGAGGAGTCACATGTGCGTTGCCGCCCCTTGGAGTTGGGAAAAGGGATAGGAGGAGGAGTGGATTAAGGGGGAAGGAATAGGGGATGGGGCCTCCGGCACTCTCACTCACCGAACGAAACGCAACAGTTTAGGTACTGTTACTTTACGTCGATTTTCTGTGAGAGGGTTGTACTTCCCCGGTCGAGCCGGCCCATTCATGCTGATATCAGTAAGGCTCTACTAAGCTGCGGATGCCCTCTAGTTTGTGATAAAATAGAATAAATAGGTATGTGTTGAGAATTACACATACTCGTTTCACCCGATTTGAAACTCAACTTTGAGTGGTAAAGACAGATTTGGAAAAGCAAACAAAAGGCCCTGAATTCCATTGTGTCGGGCGGCGAAAAACAACTCTGCAAGAACGGCAACTTCACATGAATTTCAAATGAATTGAACATATAACAATATGAAAAAACTAGCTGCCCCAGCGAACTTCGTACCGCCTAACAGTTGATTCTTTAACTTTTTTTTTATTTTTTCGCTCCGTAAGAACGCATCCTCGTACTTCAAGGAATATTATAAAAAAAGAATTAGCGAAATCGGTTCAGCTGCTCTCGAGATTTGCGCTTAGCAACACATTCAGCGATACATTTTTATATTATAGATTAACATGAAATATCCGTGATTCATTTAGTCACAACTCACAACAGCACCAAATGTATTATTTCAGGTGTGAGTCGAACAAACAATCACTGGTTAAGCTGCTATGTACAATGGAGTGGGCGATACCTACAGCGTACGCAAATTTTGGTACAGTTTTCATCACACTGTTTTATACATCATCATCAGCCTTTAACAGTCCACTGCTGGACTAGGCCTCTCCTTTGAAAGGAGGAATTGGCCTAACCAACCCGTATGGCCACGCTGGCCATACGGGTTGGTATAGGGTTTGTATCAAGTTTTCCTTTTCTTACAGTGCTGTTCTCTGCATAATATGCTCCCTCTGTCGGCTCTTACGACACCCATGGGATGATATGGGGTGGTCACATTCCGTATTCTTAATCCGTCACCACACGGACACCGTTTTATACACATGTAACTATTTCTGAATGCCTATTAATTCATTTTAAAGCACTAATTAATGTTACTTGAGGCTCCGCCTGTTTTCGGATATCGTAACAAAACTGGCCTATGAGTTATCTTTTGCAGTAATATACTATATTAATTCAAAGTTATGTCAAAATCCGTAGATTTGAACTGTAAATGACTGCCTCGTTGGTCTCGCGGCATAAATGTGCGTATGGGATTAGGAGGTCTCGGGTTCGATTCCCGGGTCGCGTATTTACAAAGCCTATATACTATTTGAGTCACGAGTCAGACTCTAATAGAATAGCTTTTGTTTATGCATATTACTCGACAATATCTTATCGATCTCAGTAAAAAAACCGGTCAAGTGTGAGTCGGACTCGCGCACCGAGGGTTCCGTACAAACCTGTATATAAGTAAAAGTTCACCAGTCATATTTATGGAATTTTTATTGCCAAATGAAATCCATAACATTACGGTATGGAAAGCTGGAGGAGCATTAATTAAAGAAAAAGGGGTCTTTGTCGTTTGTAATCAGTCATCCTTTATTTTATATTAACATATATCGCTTATTTTATAATATAACTTAAATACTTACACCAGCCTTGCAGCAGCCTTGCAAAAGTCTGCTGATGAATGATGGTAAGATTTTTTATCAAAGTTATTGATTTACAAAGTTTTTAGTGACTATTAGAAATCTGTTACAAAAATACTTATAAAAGTACAGAATAATTATCAAAAAGGTTTGAAGACTATGTAATTATTTGAAATCTCAATATCAATCAGCCTATCGCAGTCGTCATAGGCCACTCCCAACACGCACCACAGCACACTGTCATCAGCCTTCCGCATCCTTTTTCTGGGCTATAAGACGTTGCTTCGTACCAAATTTCAGGATTTTGAGTTCACGGGAAGTTTAGTACCCTGTAGGTTTTGATTCCCTTGCGAGTAGTCGCGAGTTTAAAAATATGATTATATTGCTCTTTCTTTTGATTGCGTAGACATAGAAGTTTGATATTGTAACAGGTGTTATATACCTGAGTATTTGATATGAATTTCAATTTAATACCTCTACGCGTTCAAGAGAAAGGGGTAGTAACTTTAAATTTAATAAAATATTTTTTATATGCTGTTACTAAAAAAATACGGTTTTCGCAATTTTCCCTTTATAAGTGATATAAGACGTTGCTTCGTACCAAATTTCAAGAGTTTGAGTTCACGGAAAGAACCCTGTAGATTTTGATTCCCTTGCGAGTAGTCGTGAGTTTGAAAATATGATTAATTGCTCTTTCTTTTGATTGCGTAGACATAGAAGTTTGATTTTGTTACAGCCTAACGGTGTTATATACTTGAGTATTTGCCATGAATTTCAATTTAACACCTCTACGCGTTCAAGAGTAAGGGGCAGTAACTTTAAATTTATTAAAAATATGTTTATTATATGATGTTACTAAAAATTTACGGTTTTCGCAATTTTTCCTTTATAAGTTTAATAATAATAATATAATAATAATAATAATGACACCCCTAGCCACTCGCACCGGTGTTGCCCTCTGGCTGCCTTTATGGCAGACTTTGCTTGCCTTGGCGGCTAATAAAAGAGGGCCCATCCAGTGAGTTGGCGAGTCACCACCTGCCTCGCGGATGGATGCTATAAGAGTATCAGGCAGGTGCCGTCTGTAATCCATAGTTTTTATCATACCGGTCCATTAATCACCCATCCTCATAACCTTATTCTAGTAGATTCCACATTCAAGCAATAGTCCTGCGCGTGCTGCGGCTAGTCCATAGCTGTACTTAATAGTGCAGTTGTGGAGGCTCCGCTGCACGTGTCCCATCACATTTTAGATTAAAACTCTCTTCGGGCCTCTGCACGTTGGATCCATATCCCCGTGTAAGCCTACCAAAGGTCCGGTTATTCTTTTAATACCAAATGTTAGAAGAATAACCGTGTAAAGAGAAACATAATAATAATCTTTATTTCCACTAAGAAAGATACACATTTTTACACAAATATGTATGTGACAAATATTATAGGTAACACCATAGATCATTTTGAACTCTGGTACCCGTGATAAGATTCAACTTGTGTTGCGGGTAAAGTGATATAAGAAGTTACTTCGTACCAAATTTCAAGATTTTGAGTTCACGGGAAGTATCTTGTATTGTAGGTTTTGATTCCTTTGCGAGTAGTCGCAAGTTTTAAAATATGCTTATATTGCTCTTTCTTTTGATTGCGCAGACATAGAAGTTTGATTTTGTTGCAGCCTAATGGGGTTATATACTTGAGTATTTGATAAGAATTTCAATTTAATTCCTCAACGCGTTCAAGAGAAAGGGGTAGTAACTTTAAATTTATTGAAAATAATTTTCTTATATGATGTAACTAAAAATTTATGGTTTTCGCAATTTTTCCTTTATATGTGCTATAAGGCGTTGCTTCGTACCAAATTTCAAGATTCTGAGCTCACGGAAAGTACCCTGTAGGTTTTGATTCACTTGCGAGTAGGCACGAGTTTGAAAATATGCTTATATTGCTCTTTCTTTTGATTGCGTTGACATAGAAGCTTGATTTTGTTGCAGCCTAACGGTGTTATGTACCTGAGTATTTGATATGAATTTCAATTTATTACCTCCACGCGTTTAAGAGAAAGGGGTAGTCACTTTAAATTTATTAAAAATATTTTTTTATGTGCTGTTACTAAAAATTTACGGCTTTCGCAATTTTTCCTTTATAAGTGATATAAGACGTTGCTTCGTACCAAATTTCAAGATTCTGAGTTCACGGGAAGTACCCTGTAGGTTTTGATTCCAATGCGAGTTTGGAAATATGCTGCAATTTGCAGCATATACGGCTGTATCTTTTGATTGCGTTGGATTAGAAGTTTGATTTTTTTTACAGCTCTATGGAACCGTAGATTCGAGTATTTAGTGTAAATTTCAGTTTGATACCTCCATGCATTCCTGAGAAAAAGGGTCTTGACAGACGGACGGACAACAAAGTGATCCTATAAGGGTTCCGTTTCTTCTTTTCGAGGTACGGAACCCTAAAAATAGACTCAAATGGGTTAGCTTTTTGCCTTGATATTTTCAAAGAAAATACACGTACAAAACCTAGTACAGTATGATTCATATTCACTCAAATAGATTAGCCTTTGTCGAGATATTTTCAAACATGGTTTTGGTTTGTTAGGTGCGACTGTACGTAATTCAAGTAACTAAATAGGTTATATTAGGTTCTCTTTTGACCCTTAACCCAAAAATAGGAGCCCTGCGAAGCAGGGCTCCGTCAACTTAGTTTATTAAAAACTATTTAATTGGACATAGTATCTACTTACCTACATAATATTATATTTGTGATATAATATAATATAAACTAAGTTGACGGAGTCCTGCTTCGCAGGGCTCCTATTTTTGTGTTAAGGGTCAAAAGAGAACCTAACATAACCTATTTAGTTACTTGAATTACATTCAGTCGCACCTAACCAACTAGGCACTAGGCACATTGTGGTCCTAAACCTAGTCGTAGTCCCAAATTGAATAGCATTTGTTGCTGCAATGTTAGAATGAATGTATCTTACAAAGTCTACGCGATTTCAGTTAATTTCTGTACTAGAATAGACTAGGGTTTCGTCAAGTGTTTGTCAAACAAAAGCTAAGCCAGTTCGCCAGTTCAGTTTGCACTTTCACTCTAATGGCATAGGCTTTGTAACTACGCTCCCCGGTGGGCAAAGTGTTATTGGGTTTTTCCGTTAGGAAATTCTCAGTAACAGCTCGAAGTCTGGTAATGTGCCCGGTATAGGCTCGCCCCTTATTACGTGGGACTTAAAAGTTCATGGCGAAATGTGGGTGTTATATCACACCTCTGCCTACCCCTTCGGTGATACAGGCGTGAGTCTATAAATAAATATAAAAAAAATTGAACTGTAAATTGGCGCGTTACTTATCTCGATTTGAAAATAAGTGGTACATTTTTTATCGACATACCACGCGGCCGAAGCCGCGAGCAAAAGTCTATTTTAATACTCGTAGGCATTTGACGAGGTGTAGTATAATTCCTTTGAATTGCAAAGCAGTCTTAACATAACAAGCCCAGTTTCTTAGGTACCTAGCTAGTTAGTTAGCTGTGGGCTTTGAATCCTGTTCCCGACGTGAGAAAATGAGGGCTATTTGGTCTAACAATGTTGCGTCTGAACTTCAAGTACGTACTTAAGATTGTAAGTGGTTGTTTTTTATTTAGAATAATAATGTATAAGCTTCTAATGCTTCTGTGGGAATCTACAAGTATTTGCAACTACACCGTTCTAGTAATTTAGATGAGTCTTACTCCGATATTTCGGTTTGTTTTTCGTTCGGACCGAAGTTTCCGTCCACATTCCAAAAAAAATCTTAGTTAGTCCCACAGCAGTATAGAGTTACTGATTCGGCCCAAATTCCAAGTACCTACCTTAAAAATAAAGACAATAAAACATGAAGCACACTTTTAGCAATAGTTATTAAATAATCAAGTAATCTGAATTAAAATATACCAGGGTAGCATTAAGGTGCAGAAGTTAGTCGCCTATTCACAAGCTGGTTAAATATTTAGAAGTCTTTTTTTCAATAAATTGTTAAATAAGCAAATAATTTGAATTGAAATTAAAAAGCACCAAGGAGATAAATGTACAGAAGTTAGTCACCTGTATAGGTACAAGCTAGTTAAAATTTTTAGTCATTATACGTACACCGCCAAATAGAAAAATGTTCTATTTAGATTAAATATTATTAGTGACATAGGTCTTTTTTTCTGATAGTACAAAAAAGCAAGTAGAACCTATACAAAAAAAATATGGACCGTACAAGGAATACAAAATAGGGCGAATCGAGAACAAAATTATAATTATAGTGGTCCGGACAGAACAAACCGATATTTCGTCATCATACCTAACCTACTCTGCAGATTGGCAGATTATGTGCTGTTATTTGTTATTGCTCTTCGTTAATATTTCTTTGTAATTTTGTATAATACAGTACTAACAATAAATTTTGTTTGCGGAATTATAAAAACATTCGAACAAAAGTTGTGTGGTACAAAGTAAGTTTTTTTTTATGGTAATAGGCGGCAAACGAGCAGACAGATCGCCTGATGGTAAGTAATTACCGCCGCCCATGGACACAAGCACCACAGGAGTCACAAGTGCTTTGCCGTCCCTTGGGGTTGGGCAAAGGGATAGGATGAGGAGTGGGATGAGGGAGAAGGAATAGGGGATAGGGCCTCCGGTACTCTCACTCACCGAACTAACGGTTACGCAACAGTTTAGGTAATGTTACTTTACGTCGATTTTCTGTGAGAGGGTAGTACTTCCCCGATCGAGCCGGCCTGCTGAAATAAGCAAGACTCTACTACCTTGACCGTCCGTCTACCTAAGTGGACAGTACTTAGGTAGAGGTACTTTGTACCACCTAACTTTTGGGTGGTCTTTGAATCTACTAGTTTAGTAGCTGATAGTACGTTGGTTCCTAATATTTAGCGAAGGATAATCATCGATAAATATTATGTACTAGGTAAGTGTAACTACTATAAATCAGTGATAAATAGCGAGCCTGCCGACGCTCAAAAACCAATCCAAGGATTCAAGCAGGACTTTTACAAAGCATAACTTAAGCCGGGATCATACACTTCGTTTAAGCTTGCTAATATTAAGCGGTGGTACAGATCGGTTCACGAAAGTTGACCACAAATGGCGGCCGTCGCGCATATTGTACATTCGTGCACCAATGGCGTGGCTCCATTCTTGACGCATTTAGGGAATTCGTCAAGAAAGGAGCAACGCCATTGGCATTCCACCCATGCCTCACCCCGCACCTCCACGGAGACCTAAAAATGATTTCTGCGCAGTGGTCATCTTTCATGAACCGACCTATAACTGATTGGTTACCAACTAAAATAACCGCTTTTGAAGTAAGTATTTCGAGAACAATTAATTAATATTGTTCACACAACTAATAAATTATTCAAGTAATTTGTACTTATTAGTTACTGAATATTTCGCGGTGCAGTACAAACAATGATATTATAATGTAAACACTCAAAAACGATTACTCTTCACGTGTAAATTCTTGTAAATACTGTAAGACACCTGACTCAGGTGTCTTGAAAGTGTTAGCTCAGGTGACCTGAGCTAACACTTTCATCAGCGATAAACATTAACTAAACGCGAAAATATACTTGGTAAACTATTGTAAGAAATTTACGTATGTAATTAATGATATTATTTATTTGAATACACTTATAAAGATAGGAATCTACCTATTAATTTTCTTTTAACTTTTTCTTTTCATCATCTGCGTTTGGACCTTTGTGTGGTTACGGATTAGGAATATAAAGTGGCAGTGCCCCATTTCATTCTGTGTCTGCTGTCAGAGGCAGCTGAGGAACATACACAAATCAAATGGTATATTTGCGAAGAGCCTAGCCAGCGTAGCATTAGTAGTCCAAATGCGCCTACGGACTCGAAATGCTTTTGTGATGCTAATTAGGAGAAATGTCCAGAAATTGAAGGGGTAGACAGAGATGTAATATTACTACACCCACATTTCGCCACGAATTTTTAGGTCCCACGTAATAGGGGGCGAGCCTATTGCCGTACCGGACACATTACCAGACTCCGTGCTGCTACTGAGAATTTCTTAACGGAAAAACCCAATAACACTTTCCCGACCCGGGAATCGAACCCCAGACCTCCCAATCCCACGCGCACATTTATGCCGCGAGACTAACGAGAGAGCCCCTGAAGGGGTAGGCAGAGGTGTTATATTACACCTCTGCCTACCCCTTCAGGGATACAGGCGTGAATCTATAAAAAAAAGAAATTGACTGTAAAGCTTTATGATGATCTGTGCTCTATGTCTTGACCTTGGAACTAGCAATATTTACAAAGAAAATGTTAACATTACTGAATTTAAAAAATACTGGCCATGTATAAGACTGGAACGTTGAAATGTCTCTGGAATCGTTTGTATGATTGTAAATCAGATTATACATAATTCTAAACAACATATTGTCACAACTAATTAGTTTCCTAATGAATTTGATATGTTTGTCATACTTATCACACAAGCTGTTTTTTTTTTATAGCAATAAATTGATAAGTAGGTAGGTAAGTTATATTAAAATCTGTATTTGTTCATAATATAAGATATCGTACTATGTTATGTAATAAATCTAAATCCTAAAAGAAGGATTACCTATTATACTTAGTACCTATTATTTTTTATTAATTACCTACCTATTCCTAGATTCCTTTGAAAACTAATCTAGTGTTAGGTCCCGCAGCTGCTTCCCATTACTATAATCAACTTACGCTATTCTTAGAATACTTCGTGTGGTTTTATTTAGCTTACAAGCATGTGTGCATGTGGTCGGACAACAGTTTGCATGGGAACAGGCGGAGGGACGTTTCGCGGGCTCCTCGCATTGCAAATGTGTGCACGTTGTATCTGACTTGTAGCTGCGTGTGCACACGACTGTTATACATGCGATTATTTCAAATTTCCAAGTCATTCGAAATATTAATGGCAATTATTTAAATGAGCTCAACATTTGAAAATGAGATTGAAAGGGTAATGAATGAATAAAATTCTGCCGTTACAGACTGACTGACAGACAACGCACAGTCCAAATTACTAGTGGCAAGGAGCTGAAATTCGGCATGTACAATCAAACAAGTCGGCGCTGGACCAGTGTGAAAAAAATCCCTTGGCTCACTCACAGAGTCGAGGCACACTAGAAATTGGATATGTATACGAGTGTCAATGTGCGTGTAAAGTAGCACTGGAAGCGACGATGTCTTGCTGAGCGATTATCGCCGGTATGGTGGTCTAGCGGGAAGTTGTTCGACTGTACATATGTTGCTTGGGGACCGATACCACAGGGATGCATGAAATTCGCTCGGGGTCTGAAAGAAACGGTTAAATTTAAAAATAATGGCGTGCCGAGCTGCTGGCTTCGTCTAGTTGAATAGAAATAATGTTTCTTGGGGAGCGCAGGGGTGGACTAAGAAGGGACTATCAATTATACATACATACATACATATTATGCTCACGCCTTTTTCCTGTCGGGGTTGGCAGAGACAAGAGAACGCCACTTGCTTCTATCCTTACAAACCTCACGCGCTTCCTCTACATTCATTACTCTTAAAGACGAGATACCAACAAAAAACCACGCAGAGAGTACCGTTTTCAAATCCACAGCAAATACCCTTTTATTTACGATTTATTACATAAATGTTACACATTCCTAACGACTAAAATAACTAGGCTTATTTAAATGTGTACCTACCATTACATAAGCTTCATACACAATACTATTATATTTTTCATTATCATGTTTACATTCGTTTCGGTGTATGATAACGTACAATTTGTCGCACAAGGTTATCATTAATACAAAAACCAACATGTTTTAGATAAAACGTAATGTATTTACTTGTATGTTAATTTAATTGAAATCTGTGACTGATAGCTTGTGACATGAATAACGTTTTAATTTTATAAGGATCTTGTTATAGAAATATATGTCATACGTCTGGGTAGAATCAAATTATAATACTAAGGAATAATCTGTATATAAAAAATTGTTGCGCTACTCGCTGACTGGCGGACAACGCACGCACAACAAAGCTGAAATTTGCAAACAAGTTGCCAATTGACATTAAAATCATATATTCAATTATTATTTTCAAAAGAAATCTAACAGATTTATTAAAAGAAAAGGCCTATTACTCAGAATTTCTTGAACGAAAATAATTATTCAATAAAATACTGTGATATAAATTAATAATAATAATAATTTTTAGATTAATGTAATGTAAAATTTGACTTTAATATTATTGTAATT
The DNA here is from genome assembly GCA_944739405.2 of Euclidia mi. Classification (NCBI taxonomy): domain Eukaryota; kingdom Metazoa; phylum Arthropoda; class Insecta; order Lepidoptera; family Erebidae; genus Euclidia; species Euclidia mi. The sequence continues at coordinate 44,910,548 of OX123201.2, forward strand.
GTAATATGTATTAAATTGTAATATGTTTAATAAATAATATGATGTAAAATTGATGCATGATCCTAAACTGTAATAATTATAACCATTTAAGCATGACTAAATTGCAATGGCCTAACAGGCCACTATGTTCTAAGAACCTACATACCTTTTATTAACAACTTTTGTACACATAGTTCGCAATAAAGAATTTGAATTTGAATTTGAAAATTGCCATTTAAAAATGGGGAAAGCGAGAAATACCAATAAGGTCTGAAAATTCGGTAGTGTTGGCCGTGACATTGACCTTCAGACCATCTTCGTGCCAATTTTGGCCTTCTCACTGAGCTATCGCTACTCAAATTTTACAAAACATACTAGTAACTTACACGCATAATTAGCATATCATATTCATAATTAGCCATCGGTGTGTCTAATTCTTGTTTCTTTTACCTGGTGGCCGATGACAAAAACACCTGTCACACACCTGCGTGACGCATATAAATCAATTTTAGACGCAAATTTGAATTTACTGAAAAAAAATTGTTTTCCTAATACTAGAATTAGCTGCCTCGGCAGACGTTGTTATGTATAAATTATATATTATACTCTTATATGGGGTATAGTTACATTTTTGAAACCAAGCTATAAATCGCTTAACACCGGAGCGGATTGGCATTATTTACGTCTTACTTTTCTTTCAAGAACGTTATGGAGAACTCACAGCTTGCGATATTTTTCTTCACCGCTGCAGAGGTATTATTATCAATTAGGAAAATATAACTCTATCTACTCAGTAGACCTTTTAGATATTACAGATTAATTAACAAAATATACCAATAAGGCAGACTATTATAAATTACAGATCCTAATCAACAAAATATACCAATCAAAGGAAAGATTGGTTCAGTTCAAATCACAAGCAATTATTACGAATTATTTTCAAAGTAGCTCCTTCAGAAGCACAAAATGTCCTAAGAATCGTCCGCTAAACGGCTTCCTTTTCTGTTGGCCAGATAACCAAGCGCTGAGAAGGCCCTTTCGGATTCAACGCTAATTGAAACCGCAGTTTTCAGGCAGACATCCACCAACTGCAAAAGTTTACCTTTTGACCCCCGGAATCGTATAAATTCATTTCATTTTTTATTAATGCCGATACCGACAGTTTGCGATCCGTCCGTGTCAGTTCGCGCTTCGAATAAGACGTTTTTTGCTCGAGTGCAATCTCGTAAATCTCGCGAGATCTCGCCCTTTTTTCGACCGAGATTAATCTCGCTTAAAAAGGCCGAGATCTCGCGAGATCTCGATCTCGAACGAGATTGCATTCCCTAGTTACTGGCTGCCTAATAGGACAATTTGACGCAAGAAGTGGCAATTTGGCTTGTATATGTCATCGAAAAGTAACAAAACCGCAAAATAGGAATTTAAACTTTCGTGGTCATTTAAACTTGATTTAAATTGTCTTTCGGGATATATACCACGTACCATTGTTTGGAGTAACCGATATTTCGGCACTGTTGCAAGCGCCATGTTCACGGATGTACTCAGGGTACTGCGGGTGGATGAATGTTACGAGCAAGTATAACGATCTACCCGCTTTCTTACTCGTTTTTTGCGTACAACACCACTGCCACTGTTTTCATTATCGCACTGTACCCGATCACGACATTCACTTGAATAAGTCAAGAATGGCGGTGGCCATTCTTCGCCACTTTTACGACGAGATTTACAACGAGACGTCGCAAGTTGATAAATTTGCGAAAATGTGGTCGTAAAATAATACAATTTATCTCCCGCTTAGAATCCTACGATAGTTTATAAACCTAGGATAAATTTGCGGTTTTTGTTATTTTCCGGTGACATATTATATGTACCTTGGCGAGCGGGAATTTCAGCAAATTCCTTCATAGTGCACCCCACTAACGGCCATTTTCAATAATCGATCCATACATGGATTTTGAGATTCGAGATTCGTGTTTGACATATTTTGTAAGGAGCTTATGTCAAATCTAAAATCTACAGATCTATCCATAGATCGAACATTGAATTCCGTAGTAAGAAGGAATTAGTCGAAATTCCTACACGAACGGTATGAACTGGTTATTTAAAAAAAACGTGCGGCCCTTAACCCTACTTACCCTGATCAATCAACTGAAGCTAGGATCATGAAATTTGGACAGTGGCGGGTGTCATTGCGAAGAGATTTTTAAATCTTCCACCCATAAGGGAGCAAAATAGAGATTTATAAGTATTTTGCAAGGCTTGAAGTTTGTTGATTTTAAAGTTTTCACTAGCAGCAGTTTCATATAGTTATCAAGAATATTTAATCTGTGTGTCATACTTACGTAAAAGGCGCATTAAACCGTAAATAATGTACGTAACATTGTCATGGTGACGATAATAGTAATCGGATTACGTAACACAATACCAATACTAACGATACAAAGGTAGAAAATATAATAGAAGAAAAGTGGCTCTATGGTCTAATACTGCAGGCCTTTATGGATAAATAATAAAATAATGACACTGGAATAACGTCAGCATAATTCTAGCACATCCTAACATCACCCTTTTGCAAACCAATCGTGGGACTCTGGGTTTTAAGACCTAAGGCCCACTTGCGTAACGTTTGATTTAAGTCACTCCTTAATTTAAATTTGTTGAACAGAATTAATAGCATAAAATAATTTCAGTTAAAAGTATTTAGCGTCCTCTTGCACAACGACAACAACGCTTAGACTTAGTTAAACATTTTATGAGGTCGGTAAAGTAGTTTCTACGTTTTGTTTCATGGCATGAAGCCTTTTTGTTACGATTTTAACTATGTTATGCGTATGGTTTCGCATAAAACCTTAGACTATAATTATACTTTGAGCATAAAACAAAACGCATTGTCGTCGCCTAGCAACGACATGACAATTGACAAATAATAACTTGAAACGTTTGAGCATTAACCCTAGAACCCTACATGGGGTGCAGGTGCACCCCACACCGATTTGTTTTCTAAATATCTCAATTTATTTAATGTCCACGAATTCACGCGTCAGAGTATTTTAGTTTGGTGTCAACCTCTTGCCAATACCGTGACGACAGCTGCGTCATGTAGTCGCCTATGTAAGTTCTGTGGGGTATGCCAGTACCCCATTGTAGTAAAATCGTAAGTTATTTTATTTATTACGATTGATGGATTTGTATGTAATATCTTATTTAATTTGATTATTTATTAAAACAATATTCTTATATGAATTAAATACTGATATTTTTAGATGTTATGTGGAGCATCAGGTACAAGTTTGTGCAAAGTGCTCAAACTAAGTTTAACTTTATGTAATAAAGTTGATTTGTGACCTCAAGTTACTGATTATTTATAATTAAACGTATTTTTATTAATTGTTTTTATTTTATTTTTAGAATTACAGTCATTATAATATGGGGTGTTCCAGCACCCCAGTGTAGGAATAATATGTGCGCCAGATAGTGTAGGATTCTAGGGTTAACAAGAACATAGGTACATTGTTATCAGTTATATCATCATCATCATCATTTCAGCCTCTTCACCAGATCGTCGGTCCACCTTGTGGGAGGTCTACCCCTGATGCGTCGTCCGGTCCAGTTATACATATAATTATAGTTAATTTTCGTCGCTAATGACAAGTTGCCAACGTCAGTGTGACAATTTTTAAATAAAATTAGCCACTAAACAGCCGATTTTCGGTAATTAATTTTGACAGTTCTTAAATCATATTAGTCGACAAATTTTTCGTTGTGCAAGACGCTAGTGGTGTTTAATATTTTTTTCTCGTTAAATACATATTAATTTAATTTAAGGCCCACTTGCGTAACGTTTGATTTAAGTCACTCCTTAATTCAAATTTTTTGAACAGAATTAACAGCATAAAATAATTTAAGTTAAAAGTATTTAGCGTCCTCTTGCACAACGACAACAACGCATAGATTTAGTTAAACATTTTATGAGGTCGATAAAGTAGTTTCTACGTTTTGTTTCATGGCATGAAGCCTTTTTGTTACGATTTTAACGATGTTATGCGTATGGTTTCGCATAAAACCTTACACTATATATACTTTGAGCATAAAACAAAACGCATTGTCGTCGCCTAGCAACGAAATGACAATTGACAAATAATAACTAGAAACTTTTGAGCATTAACCCTATAACCCTACATTGGGCGCAGGTGCACCCCACACCGATTTGTTTTCTAAATATCTCAATGTCTTTAATATACTCGAATTCGCGCGTTGGAGTATTTTAGTTTGGTGTCAACCGCTCACGTTACGTCATTACCGTGACGAGGGAACGCGTTGTGTGGTCGCCTGTATAAGTGCTGTGGGGTACGCCAGTACCCCAGTGTAGTAAAATCGTAAGATTATTTATTTATTACGATTGATGCATTTATATGTAATAAATTATTAAATTTGATTATTTATTAAAACAATAGTCTTATATGAATTAAATACAGATATTTTTAGATATTATGAAGGAAAATTCAATGAAGTTTATTTATTTTGTTTCGGATGGCTGTCAGAGGTTTGAATTACGCAGAAACAAGCTCTATTCTAGACCACAAATCTGGCGAGGAAGAAATAGAAGTTGGGACCAGTTGTAATTCCTGGGTTCTTTAAAAGTGATCAAGATCAAATAATAAGCCAAATATAAAGTTTCAGCAGACAGTTTTGAAATTAGGTTTGGAACTGATACATGAACATTTGGAGAACCGTTACCGGATGCCAACTTAGTCCATTGCAGTGATCCTCAAAAAAGGACCAAATCCTACAAGCACTGTTGCTCAAACTACATTTAACTTTGTGTAATAAGGCTGATTTGTGATCTCAAGTTACCGATTATGTTTAATAAAACGTATTTTCATGAATTGTTTTTTTTTTATTTTAAGGATTACAGTCATTTTAGTATGGGGTGTTCCAGCACCCCAGTGTAGGAATAACATGTGCGCCACATAGTGTAGGATTCTAGGGTTAACAATAACACAAGTAGGTATATTGTTATCAGTTATATCATCATCATCATCATGTCAGCCTAGGGACGTCCACTGCTGGACATAGGCCTCCCCCTGCTGCATCGTCCGGTCCAGTTATATAATTATTGATAATTTTCGTCGCTAATGACAAGATGCCAACATCAGTGTGACAGTTCTTAATTGAAATTAGCCACTAAACAGCCGATTTTCGGTAATTAATTTTGACAGTTCTTAAATCATATTACTCGGCAAATTTTTCGTTGTGCAAGACGCTAGTGGTGTTTAATATATTTTTTCTCGTTAAATACATCTTAATTCAATTTAAGAATCGTTGTGCAAGTGGGCCTAACTTTTTTGTAATTTTCGTGTATTCATATACCGTCACTTTCTGTAATATAGGGTCATTTCGCCTGTTCGCGTCCATTTAGTGCAGTTGGCAAGTTTGAAGGAGAACATAAAAATGTTCCAGCAAATTGATTCAATGAAAAATTTATGTAATGCGTTCAGGTGATGTTGGAACCTTAGGCTCTAATAAGAGAAACAACTGTTTACGGTATCGTGTCGTTTATTAGACTAACTCATAATGAATTAAAATATAATACTAATAAAATAATGCTTACATAGCTAAGTGCGGGTACAGTCGCATACATACTTTCTAACATTATAATTATTACACACTTCACCTCCCGGGGGCGAAGAAAAAAAAATGTAACATTGGGACATTTTTTTTTTTTAATATAACATTAGACTATCAGCTGATATAATAATAAAAAAACTAACCTAAACTCGTATATGACTAATAAACAATTTTAAACGCCAATTTAAAATATAAAACAAAATGATACTTATACAATACAAAACAAATAATATGTGTCAAATATTATTCATAAAAAGGTTTGGTCCTATTTTTATGAACTATTTCTTCCTTATTCGAATTATTCTTAATTCTAACATTACATCCTAAGGCCCACTTGCGTAACGTTTGATTTAAGTCACTCCTTAATTTAAATTTTTTGAACAGAATTATCAGCATAAAATAATTTAAGTTAAAAGTATTTATCGTCCTCTTGCACAACGACAACAACGCTTAGATTTAGTTACACATTTTATGAGGTCGGTAAAGTAGTTTCTACGTTTTGTTTCATGGCATGAAGCCTTTTTGTTACGATTTTAACGATGTTATGCGTATGGTTTCGCATAAAACCTTAGACTATATATACTTTGAGCATAAAACAAAACGCATTGTCGTCGCCTAGCAACGAAATGACAATTGACAAATAATAACTAGAAACTTTTGAGCATTAACCCTAGAATCCTACATGGGGTGCAGGTGCACCCCACACCGATTTGTTTTCTAAATATCTCAATTTCTTTAATATCCACGAATTCGCGCGTCGGAGTATTTTAGTTTGGTGTCAACCGCTCGCGTTACGTCAATACCTTGACGAGGGACCGCGTTGTGTGGTCGCCTGTATAAGTCCTGTGGGGTACGCCAGTACCCCAGTGTAGTAAAATCGTAAGATTATTTATTTATTACGATTGATGTATTTATATGTAATAAGTTATTAAATTTGATTATTTATTGAAAAAATAGTCTTATATTAAATAAATACAGATATTTTTAGATATTATGAATGTAAAAATCAATGAAATTTATTTATTTTGTTTCGGATGGCTGTCAGAGGTTTGAATTACGAAGAAATAAGCTCTATTCTAGACCACAAATCTGGCGAGGAAGAAATAGAAGTTGGGACCAGTTGTAATTCCTGGGTTCTTTATAAGTGTTCAAGATCAAATAATAAGCCAAATATAAAGTTTCAGCAGACAGTTTTGAAATTAGGTTTGGAACTGATACATGAACATTTGGAGGACCGTCACTGGATGCCAACTTAGTCCATTGCAGTGATCCTCAAAAAAGGACCAAATCCTACAAGCGCTGTTGCTCAAACTACATTTAACTTTGTGTAATAAGGCTGATTTGTGATCTCAAGTTACCGATTATGTTTAATAAAACGTATTTTCATGAATAGTTTTTTTTAATTTTAAGGATTACAGTCATTTTAGTATGGGGTGTTCCAGTACCCCAGTGTAGGAATAATATGTGCGCCAAATAGTGTAGGATTCTAGGGTTAACAATAACACAAGTAGGTACATTGTTATCAGTTATATCAACATCATCATCATGTCAGCCTAGGGACGTCCACTGCTGGACATAGGCCTCACCCTGCTGCGTCGTCCGGTCCAGTTATATAATTATTGACAATTTTCGTCGCTAATGACAAGATGCCAACATCAGTGTGACAGTTCTTAAATGAAATTAGCCACTAAACAGCCGATTTTCGGTGATTAATTTTGACAGTTCTTAAATCATATTACTCGACAAATTTTTCGTTGTGCAAGACGCTAGTGGTGTTTAATATATTTTTTCACGTTAAATACATCTTAATTCAATTTAAGAATCGTTGTGCAAGTGGGCCTAAGTCTTTTACAACTATATACGGTCCTTTATAAAGGGGATCTAGTTTTCGACCTGTTTCTATCTTAATTAGTATTAAGGCCCACTTGCGTAACGTTTGATTTAAGTCACTCCTTAATTTAAATTCGTTGAACAGAATTAACAGCATAAAATAATTTAAGTTAAAAGTATTTAGCGTCCTCTTGCACAACGACAACAACGCTTAGATTTAGTTAAACATTTTATGAGGTCGGTAAAGTAGTTTCTACGTTTTGTTTCATGGCATGAAGCCTTTTTGTTACGATTTTAACGATGTTATGCGTATGGTTTCACATAAAACCTTAGACTATATATATTTTGAGCATGAAACAAAACGCATTGTCGTCGCCTAGCAACGAAATGACAATTGACAAATAATAACTAGAAACTTTTGAGCATTAACCCTAGAACCCTACATGGGGTGCAGGTGCACCCCACAACGATTTGTTTTCTAAATATCTCAATTTCTTTAATATCCACGAATTCGCGCGTCGGAGTATTTTAGTTTGGTGTCAACCTCTTGCCAATACCGTGACGACAGCTGCGTCATGTAGTCGCCTATGTAAGTGCTGTGGGGTATGCCAGTACCCCATTGTAGTAAAATCGTAAGTTATTTTATTTATTACGATTGATGGATTTGTATGTAATATCTTATTTAATTTGATTATTTATTAAAACTATACTCTTATATGAATTAAATACTGATATTTTTAGATGTTATGTGGAGCATCAGGTACAAGTTTGTGCAAAGTGCTCAAACTAAGTTTAACTTAAGGTTGATTTGTGATCTCGAGTTACTGATTATTTATAATTAAACGTATTATTATTAATTGTTTTTTTTATTTTTAGAATTACAGTCATTATAGAATGGGGTGTTCCAGCACCCCAGTGTAGGAATAATATGTGCGCTAGATAGTGTAGGATTCTAGGGTTAACAAGAACACAAGTAGCTACATTGTTATCAGTTATATCATCATCATCATTATTTCAGCCTCTTCACCAGATCGTCGGTCCACCTTGTGGGAGGCCTGCCCCTGATGCGTCGTCCGGTCCAGTTATACATATAATTATAGTTAATTTTCGTCGCTAATGACAAGTTGCCAACGTCAGTGTGACAATTTTTAAATAAAATTAGCCACTAAACAGCCGATTTTCGGTAATTAATTTTGACAGTTCTTAAATAATATTAGTCGACAAATTTTTCGTTGTGCAAGACGCTAGTGGCGTTTAATAGTTTTTTTCTCGTTAAATACATCTTAATCCAATTTAAGAACCGTTGTGCAAGTGGGCCTAAGAATCGTTGTGCAAGTGGGCCTAAGAGTCTAGACATATTTCAAGTCTTATCAAAGACTGTATATTATTATTGATAGAACATGATGTACCTACCTAATATGCTGATAATATTTTGATAATTTTTAACGAGCAGTAAAAGTTGAGAAACAAGTGAGAATAAAAGTAATTAATTCAAATACGTGTGATGACGTGTGAGTTTTGTTCTTAGTATTGCATGATTTAGTTAAATTATTTAGTCAGATGCTAGACTGAGAAGAGGCTTACCCTTCTAATTTGCTAAGGTGCATGCATTTTACAACACCCAGTTTTGGTAATCCGCATTACCTATCTCTTTACCAGCATCTCGTCAGTCTCGGGCAGCGGAGAAATCTAAATTGACCAAAGTGGGATGGCTCACCATAATTGGACAATCCAGAAGAGTTTGGGAATGTCAGTCAAATTTGAAAAGTTTGGGAATGCTTTGTAAAAGCAGCATGGCCACGTCGTACCCAGGCGATCCCGTCCTACTACAACACTGTAACTCAGTCATGCTTCTTTACGTTTACTAATTTCAGAAGTTCAATATGTTCTAGTTTTCGCCAACAGTTATTGGTCGTTGAGCTCATAAGACCAGGATTTTGCAGATCTTTGGTCAAAATTGTCAACTAGTTGACAAACTGATTGATAGTTTGCAGGCATTTGCTTTTTTATTGTTTACCACCAGGCTGACGACAAATATATGCCATACCATTCTAGATTACAAGCCAGGCTTACAGAGGTAGAATATGTCCCAATCTCACCAGATTGGGACATATTCTATCTCTGTATGCGCATCGTGCGCGACAGACTTGCGCGACAGACTTGCGCGACCAACACGCGCGACCAACACGCACGACTAAAACGTGCGACCAATCCGGCCGTGTTATCGACCGTGCTATTTGTCGTGATCCACCACTAACTGCATTATGTACGCCCGACTACGTACGCATTAATTTCCTCTGATTAAGTACGCTGCGCGTGAATATTACGACATAGTGTCATAGCGTGTAGCTATAAAAGAAAACGAGATATTCTAAGTATACGTAAAGGACACAAGCGGCGATAGCCCAGTGGTGTACGCAACCGGCTCCCGAGACGATGGTCTCAGGTTCGATCCCCAGGTACCCCGGGTACAACGGCTCTGACTTTGCCAAGTAATGTGTATATAAAAATGTTAATTATCGGTCGCTTAATAATATGCCCGGTAGATGGCAATAGGCTCGCCCCCTATTAAACTGGGACCGAAACATAACTGGCGAAGTGTGGCTAATACATCTCTGCCTACCCCTTTGGGGATAAAGGCGTGAAGGTATGTTATCTTATGTAAAGGACACCATGCTATCACAATGATATATTATATCAATATATTCTTAAACCGTTAGAGTATCGCAGTAGAGCCTTGCTGATTTCAGCATGAATGGGCCGGCTCGACCGGGGAAGTACTACCCTCTCAAAGAAATTCGACGTTAAGTAACAGTACCTAAACTGTTGCGTTTTGTTCGGTGAGTGAGAGTGCCGGAAGTCTTGTCCCCTATTCTTTTTCCCTCATCTCACTTGTGACTCCTGTGGTGTCACTTGTGTCCATGGGCGGCGGTGATTGCTTACCATCAGGCGATCCGTCTGCTCGTTTGCCGCCTATTACTGTAAAAACAAAATAGGTATACCTATAAATGCGTCGACTGTTATGGGTTCAATCCCAAAGAGACAACACGTTGTCATCGTCATCGCCTTGGAGTCCAAGGTCCGATTATCCTACATTGTGCTAGTCCAATGAAAGTTTGTAGAGTCCCCGATAGCACAGAATTTATACTTCGTTCGGGAATTGTTAAAACATATATTTATAGTGCCTGCCTCCGTGCTCCACTGGATAGCGTATGCGACTGCTGATCGGAGGTCCCGGGTTCGATTCCCGGGTCGTACAAAAGTGTTACTGGGTTTTTCCGAATTCTCAGTAGCAACACGGAGTCTGGTGATGTGCCCGGTAACGGCAATAGGCTCGCCTCCTTTTACGTGGGACCTATAAATTCATGGCGAAATGTGGGTGTAATATTTACACCTCTGCCCAACCCTTCGGGGAAACAGGCGTGAGTCTAAAAATAAAATAAAAAAATATATATTTATAGTTCCATTAAAATGCATTATTAAAAGGCACTTAACTTGATAGTTGACAAACAAGTCTATTTATATGCTGCGATGCTGTCTGGTTTGATCGATCGCCTCCAATAGCGAAGCGCCTATAATGTGAACTGCATTAACTTTGTAGCCGAGTATAGTTCAAGGTCGTCGATACGGTGGGACAGAAAAGGGTTCTTGCTTCCAGATGAGGATGCCTTTTTTTTGTTTTTTTTTTTTTTTGGTGTCGGGTTGGAAAATCCTCATGGAGTCCCTCCGCCCCGGGGGTAGGACGAAGGGGACTGTCAGACTCTTACTGACTAAAAACCAACCCGTGTTCCTCATGTACCCGTGTGTCGGAGGGTAGGGATTCGCATAAGCATTCATCGCAACCCCCCGACGGGTATTGGCCCGCCAGATGGTCAGGCGGGCCCCGCAAAAAACCCCCTTGGCGGCGGATTAAGGTGTTGGGCTCCGCCGCCAAAACACTCAGCGGCCGCAGAGGATAGGGAGGACGGCAACGCAACACCGCATCTCCTCTTCCTCTGCGGCCCCACCGCGACGCATCGAATGGTGCGCCCCCATTTGGTCGCGGGAGATAGGGCGCGCGGCAACGCAACACCGACACGCCTCTCCTCCCACGACCGCACCCGACTGCGAGGGACAGACAGAACTGTCCCCCGCACCCGCACCGTTGGACGCATCCTGCGCAGGCCCCGTCAAGCCCACGCGGAGCGTCCCCTCCTGGATCCCTCTTAGCTTCACCGCGGGACACCAATCCACGGTTACTGAGCCCCCCCACCACGACAAGGTGGAGATCCCACGGGGGGGAGATGAGGATGCCTGATAAAGACACAAGAATAGACATTTTTTTTAATACAGTAGGGAAGTTGCCTGCAAGTGAAATAAATTATACAAGTATTTTTATCTAGTGAAACATGTCATAATAATAGTAGTTTCATTCATCAATTAATGTTAAAACTTTATTTAACATCTTTTATCGTCAATTTATTTATAATAAGTATTCTATTTAACAGCAAAACACTATGACGTCACTACGTCATATTTCATACAAAACCCTTGGCAAAGGTCGTTTTTGACATTTCATTAAAAGTGCTTGATTTGACTAGTTGGAAACAACCATATTCCCGCACTAGGCATACATCCTGCAACGCGGGAGCCTTTACAACCATGCAATCAACGGACACAAAGTACTTCCAGACTTGAAGCATGAAGTTATGGATCACAAAAAATGTTGTCTCATGTGGGAATTGAACCCTCAACACTCAGCCGCTTAAACCACTACACCAACCGTGCCGTCAAACTACATGCATATTTTAGTCAAATACTGAACTAAAGGTTTCTGACCGGCTTACGGCCAGTTACGGCCCGGCCACAGCCTACGGCAGCGGCGAGTGATTTTGATGTACAACATGGCTCGTTTACTTTGAGGTCTGCCCTCCCAAACCTTAAGTGCAGTAATAGTTTGGGAAGGCAGAGGTGACATCGGTCGCTGCACTGGCGGCGTAGCAAAACACGCCATGTACATCGAAAACGCTCGCCGCTGCCGCCTCCGCTGTATACTGTGGCCGGGCCGTTAATCAGTGTCGAACAGACTCCTCAGCCAATTGGCAATTTGGCATGTGTCATGTATATAAATCGCACAAGATCGGTACGAAAAGGTCAAATAAAAAAAATGCGGGATACCCTCTAGTGAAGAAATATAAGAAGAACACATTTCTTTTTTATCCCAGACGTAACAATAAAGAACAATTACATACGAATAATTATCTTACTGACCTCTTAACGAAATATCCTTCTGCGATGCAGGTATGGGTTTCACAATATAATTGAATCTCATATGCTACTCAGGTACATTGTAAACCTCCTGCTAAGAACGCAACATCATGACAATTATTATGAACATTAATTTCCCCAGATGGGACATCGAGCATTAACTTGAAAGTTTGTGACTAGCACCACGCTGCTTTTATTAAAATCTGCGGAGGTGATTATAATCTGTAAAACTACAATCTCTTGGGTTATTTTAATGCACAACTGGATTTGTCCCGTGGCTCCGCCTGGCTTTCGTGACAAAATCTAGTAGGTAGTTAATACGGAAGCTGCACTACCACAAAATTATTTAAATTGTTTTCGCGACCCACCCGTCCATCCATACATCCACATGACTAGCTTCACGGGAGCGATACTTCTGGACACTTTTCTCCCAGTTGGCACTTGTGAGCAAATGAGAAGTGCAAGCGTAGACGAAAGGACAAAGCGTCCACCAATTTAAAATCTATTATTATAGAGCTAAGATTGATATCTTTTTATGAACCTTATGCCAAATAGTCTCTAGAATCCAAATCCATTGATAGGTATATAATTGTATTTAATTAGTTTATGTACATTGATTATTTTGCCGTCTTGTAACTACACCATATTGTTATGCTAACTTAAACATTCTTCTGGTATGTTTTCCTGGAGATTTATCTATTATTTATTATTTATCGGTAAGATCGCCAACTCCGTTGGCGAGTTTAATTGTAATTAGTTTTCAGATGTTGTTCAAATAAAAAATAAAAAAAATGTGTCTAGTTTGACAGCCCTTTTAAGATGTCATGCTAATATATTCCTTCCAAGTTTATTAACGCAGTGTCTGGTCAACGACTGACCGCCTTTCAGTTCGATTTCAAGTTGTCCAATCAGCTAAGTTACCTAGTTCTCCTACGACGTGATATTATGGGCTAAGTGGAAACGGGGGCTGACAGCTTAGCGGCAAATATTGCTGTTAATTGCTGCATTAATTTATTTATACAGTATGCGACTGACTTGATTTTAACGCAAAATGATATAACGTTGACCGTTGAATGATATAATGATATACATATAATATAATATACCTATTATATTTAGAACTAAAAATTAAGTGGTGCCAAATATAAATTTTAATTTTCTGATAACGTAAAATCACATACAGACTAGGCACTGATAAAGTTTCGCTGATATCGCTACATAATATATTATGTAAGACTACTATGTCTAAATAAGTACTACTTTTGAATCGGTAACTTTTGTACTAACAAAAATACCACATCATTATTGGCAATGGCATTCCCATTTTCTTATACTTAGTAAGGAAAATAGTCTTACCTCAAGAGAGTATGTAGCTAGAGTGATTAAGTATTAACTTGCGTACAAGACTGTCATCTGCTTCAAGTTTGTAGACGCCGCGACAGGACTTAATTTATGTTTACCATGGTAGTTATTTTGTTTTGAAATGCTTTGACAAGAAAAGGGCATCATTATAACCCTATGTTCGTATAGGCTATTTGAAATTGGCTACCTATTTGAAGCATATACCGAATTTGTAATCTGTACCTTGCTTATGAAGAAATATTTCTCAATTATTTAAATATCTATGGACTTAAGTACAACCTGCAGTAGTTTGATGTTCTAATATTTTAGCAATGTCGCAACTGTGCAAGCGCTGCGATCATGTATTCAATCAGTATTAGTACATGGTATAGGTATATCTTGATAAAAAAATCAACTACAGCATAAGTGATTAAGAAAGCTTATCTAATATACATTCTAATTTAGATTGCCGTGTGGTTGACGGCATAGAATACAAGTGTCACCACCCCCTATCTTCCCGTGGGTGTCGTAAGAGGCGACTAAGGGATAACACGATGCAAATACAATATTTGCGTAGAGACGGAAAACTCGACATCAAACCCTATACGACTGCCTCGTTGGTCTCGTGGCATAAATATGCGCGTGGGATCGGAAGGTCCCGAGTTCGATTCCTGGGTCGGCCAGTGTTATTGGGTTTTTCTGTCACGAAATTCTCAGTTTGCCGTGTGGATGACGGCATAGAATACAAATATCACCACCCCCTATCTTCCCGTGGGTGTCGTAAGAGGCGACTAAGGGATAACACGATGCAAATATCATCTTTGCTTAGAGACGGAAAACTCGACATCAAACCTTATACGACTGCCTCGTTGGTCTCGCGGCATAAATGTGCGCGTGAGATCGGGATCGGTCCCGGGTTCGATTCCCGGGTCGGGCGGTGTTATTGGGTTTTTCTGTCACGAAATTCTCAGTAGCAGCACGGAGTCTAGAAATGTGCCCGGTACGGCTATAGGCTCGCCCCTTATTACGTGGGACTAAAGTATATCTGGCGAAGAGTGGGTGTAGAAATACACCTCTGCCTACCCCTTCGGGGATAAAAGGCGTGACCATATGTATGTATGTATGAAATTCTCAGTAGCACGGAGTCTGGAAATGAGCCCGGTACGGCAATAGGCTCGCCCCTTATTACGTGGGACTAAAGTAGGTATATCTGGCGAAAAGTGGATGTAGAAATACACCTCTGCCTACCCCTTCAGGGATAAAAGGCGTGACGATATGTATGTATGTATCTAATATACATCCAATATGTTTTTTTGGTGTAAATGTGTGGTCCACTCCTGACCACCTATTTGACCACTAATTTTAGATCACCTGAAGGCGAAAGTTTGTTTCAAGTGGAAGTAAGATTAGTTTTTGGAAATATTATTTACATCGCACATACATCGTCTTCAGGTTTATTTTGTAAGGATTCAAAATAATTCTTAAAATATTGTAAAATAGAGTATCGGAGAATCTACTTTATCGTAAGAAAATATTGTTGCTCTAAAAGCTACGTAGGACGCATAGTAATTGCTTAGAAAACTGCGGTTATTAAATCGATCCATGCATATGGCGTGCGGCGATGGTCAGGGCTGGAATTCCCATACCTAATCATTATCGATCCGGTATCATTTTCTAGAGAATTAGTTATTTTTATATTATAAGCTTATTATGGAGTGTAAGGAGAATGCGAGCTTTTGCATGTTTTCATTCAAATACGTGTAATGACAGATTAAGAATACAAAGTGGCATTACCCCATTTCATTCTATGGCTGTCATAATCAGAAGCTACTAAGGAAGATGGACATCGAAAATCCGACATCAAACCCTATTCTATCCCGTTTGGTTAGCGTGGTACTGTAAGCTACTACTGTACTTTGAAATTAAACTACAGTTTACGGATTTTACCGCGATGTATTGGTTTCACTAAGTTATTACATTTAAACAGAATTGTTAATTTATTACTAGCCGACGCGGTTTCGAATTCTTTACAGAATTCATGTTCACGGCAGACTGAGGTGATGTTTGTCTTTTTCTTGAAAGTATAAGTTATTATTATTATTATTATTAATTATCAGGCAGGCAGTTGATACAACTGATAATTGCCTATATCCTGCTATTGCCCACTAGTTCCTGTTGCAGTACTAAGTAGGTGCTTGTCCAGTTTGTTCTTGAACTGATTAACATTTTGGGCTGAGACTACTTCTGCTGGGAGCTTGTTCCCAAGTTATCTCAAAGTATCCGAACATTTTTCAACTGTTGGTTTCTATTTACGCCGAATGAGCTCAAATCCGTAAACTGTAGTTAAATTTCAATGTGTAACATTCGCGTAAACCCAGGAAGATACTACTGTACTATTGATTCACAAAGTTTTTGTAAAACACTAGGAGCTGCCGATGTCCAGCTGTAGGCCAGGCTGTATGATGTATGTAAATATAAATTATTTAAAAAATATTTTCTACGCAGCGATTCGTTATTAGATTCGGATCGGGTATGACGCTTAAGCGGCCTATACCGAACTACAAGCATCATTATTATGACTGATATCAAACGATAATCGTACCAGA
Organism: Euclidia mi; assembly: GCA_944739405.2. Taxonomy (NCBI): domain Eukaryota; kingdom Metazoa; phylum Arthropoda; class Insecta; order Lepidoptera; family Erebidae; genus Euclidia; species Euclidia mi. Next base: position 44,927,179 of record OX123201.2, read on the forward strand.
CAGTCTGCAATGCCCCATGATTATAGCACAGTCTAATAATGTCGATGTCATGACTGTCCTACTCGGACATGTGAACAAGTCGCGAAGGTACTATATTTCTATAGAAGTATAAATCCAGCAATCCCGTATTGTTGCAGTGTCAGGCAGCGAGGCGGCTGAAACCACTATGCTAACTGTGCAGTCTTTGTACAATCAAACAAGTCGGCGCTGGACCAGTTTGAAAAAAATTCCCTTGGCTCGCTCATAGATAGATAGATATACTCTTTATTGTACACCAAATAATATTGAAAAATACACATTTTTTTAATTGGCTTATACTACAGCATGTACAAATGGCGGCCTTATCGCTAAAAGCGATCTCTTCCAGGCAACCTTTGGATGGACAGAAATGGTGTGTAAGCAATCAAGTGTGGCGATGGTGTAGTTAATTAATTAAATAATATCAACTAATATACATACTGAATATACATAAATGTATAAATATTATATATCATACATATTCTACATAAAGACCATACACATATTATGTACATACATTATTATATATAAATATATACCTATAAACTATACGAGATAGAATGTCATATATTTCATAATATCGTTATACTAAAAACTATGCTAAAATACAGATACAGTGAATACTACTCATAAAGTAAGACCTGCATTCTAGGGGAACAGTGCATGATGTTAAATGGACAGGTAGTGCTTTTTTAACATGCTTTTAAAAATGTTTAAGGATTTTGCTTTCCGAATCTCTAGTGGTAATGCATTCCACAGTCGCGCGGCCTGTACAGTAAATGATTTGCTAAAGAAATTTGTGGAATGCGTTGGTATCTCCAGCGTCAAATTTTCAGACGACCTCAAGGACCTCTCATGTGCGTCATTAAGGAACTTAAAACGTTCTTTGAGATAAAAAGGAGTACTGGGATTAAACAAGATATTATACAATAATGTAAGAATGTGAGTATTCCGGCGAAGACGAATCGGGAGCCACTTGAGTATTTTGCGAAATTCTGCAACATGATCATATTTGCGCAGTCCAAATATGAAACGTATGCAAAAGTTTTGAAGACGCTCAAGTTTGTCTAACTGCTCCTCAGAGAGGTCAAGATAGCTGACATCAGCGTAGTCAATTACGGGCAGAAGAATAGAGTTGAGGCACACTAGAAACTGGTTTTGTACACGTGAGTCAATGTTGGTGTAAAGTAGCACTGGAAGAGACGATGCCTTGCTAAGCGATTCTCGCCCTCGGTGGTCTAGCGGGAATTTGTTCGACTATACCTCTGGGCGGACCTACCAATGACAATACCACAGTGCATCTGTACCCACTCTCATTATGGTGTAAATAACCACCGAAACTTCGATGACCAGTCGTCACACAGCTACAGCTGAGTAAATTTCCAAATTATTTTTATTAAGGCAATTTCCGAAATGGCTTATTATATTAAGGAATTTGTCAAACATAAAAAAACATACGCTTGAACTGAGAACAAGGTCCTTTTTTCTTAGTTTGTTAAAACGTCTATGTATTGTACATATAAACATAATTTCATTCTTAATATTATAAAGTTATTTTATTATATTATAAAGTTATTTTATCTATACTAATATTATAAAGAGGAAAAAATTGTATTTTTGTTTGTAATGGATAAACTCAAAAACTACTGGACCAATTTTAAAAATTCTTTCACCATTAGAAAGCTACATTATCTGCGAGTAACATAGGCTATATTTTATTTTAGAAAAAATAGGGGTCCGTAAGATATTTGGGTCTTTTCGGGTATGCGAAGTAAGTAGTTCCCTCAGGACGCGGGTGAAACCGCGGGAAACGGCTAGTTATATTATAAACTTATTATAAATCTAATCGCTTCACCGGGGCCTGTCGTTACATTTATAAACGTGCCGACACAGACGCGATATCTCAGACGCGCTCCACTTGTTGGCTAACGAGTCGCTCTAAATATTAAACCACTATGCTTATGCCGCAGTGGCCACGCGAGCACGGTTTTTGCTTAGTGGCCAATAAAGTTGATATAGATTGCCTTTTAAATGCACAGATGGCGTAGTGGTATAAGCAGCTGCTCAACACTTAGACGGTCAATCAATTTTGAACTTTCGCAAATTGTAATTCACTTATTTTAAAGTATAAGCACCTACCCGCTAAATAAAATACTACATCGCGTGCTATAGATATGATCCCCATTCGGTATAACACTTTGTGTGATCCATATATTGTTTCAGTTCGGGTATTATTTGTGTCCGTTGGTTGAATGTTTGTAAATTTGACTGCGAAAAAAATTAATTCATAAATAGGGCGTCGATTTTAAAAAGAAACTGTTGGCACAAGCTATTTGTACTTAGCTACCTATATCCATAGTATTGCATTAATTATGAGTTTTCCTTAGCTACAGTGATAATATAGGATACTCAAACTACAAAATGGTGGTCAAGCAGTTGTTAATTTTCTAACAATCGATAAATTAGCATCCAATTATCACACACGCGAAGCTACTCGGTCCGTCTAGCCTTTATCAAACCATCACGGACTTTTCATTATAATAAGTAAGATTAATATTCCACGATAACACTATTATTATTCCGGACATGAAAATATTTTTTTATTATTAAAAAGGTCGCATTTATATTCAATGGCAAATTGTTGTGGAATCAGAATGGAAAGAATTAGGTAGTGTAAAGTATATTTTAATTAATTAGTTCCGACTGTGCGTTTGAGGAGAGTTATAAAATAAGTGTGCCGCGGTTCAACTTCAACTGTGGTTGATTTACGAGTAGATTTCTATGCCCGTTTTTTAATTTACATTGTAAAAGAAAATGCTCGAAAGTGGGCTTTTGGACGGTTAGAATACTAGGGGCATCATTAACGTATCGAAATATACCTATGACTGGTTTTAAGATTACCAATTATGTAGTGATATCAAAATATTCAATTCAAAATATAAGCTGTCTGCATGGACGGCGCGTGATTTAAATTGTAGTCCCATTACTTCATACTGGGCGAAAGGTTTATCTCCACACGAAACAACACCCTGTGTCGCGCACAATGTTGTTTTGACTTTGGATGTTACTGCGCTCCTACCGCTTAACTCGGTAAATGCCGATGCACTGATCAGTGCGAAACATAGTATATTTTTTGCTAAGTGCATCATGTCAATAATTAGAAAAATAGTTGAGTAACCCTAGATTGATTGTTTCAATACACTAGGAATCGGCTACGTTTAACATGAATACAAAACTAAGGCCCAGTTTCAATACTGTGGATAAGCCTTATCTAACAGGTAAAGTCAGAATGGGCGCAAATATTGTGTAAATTATATGACAAAATAATTTTACAGCCACTTATGAGAAACTAGGCATAAGAATTTTAGAACGATCTCTAGCACGGACAAAACTCAATAAACTGTAATCTTAAGTCAGCACTAGTTTTCCGTTTGGTCTTGCTTTAGAATAGAAAGTAACTTTAAGATAGTAAAACTTTTTAGGAGCCTTGCTGATTTCAGCATGAATGGGCCGGCTCGACCGGGGAAGTACCAACTACCCTCTCACAGAAGATCGACGTAAAGTAACAGTACCTAAACTGTTGCGTTTCGTTCGGTGAGTGAGAGTGCCAGAGGGCCTATCCCCTATTCCTTCTCCCTCATCCCACTCCTTATCCTATCCCTTTTCCCAACCCCAAGGGGCGGCAACGCACTTGAAGACTCTTTCTCCAGGCGACATCCATTCGAAGAACCTATCATTGAATTATAACTTGCGTCACACGAACCAGCCTAATGATACGGTAGTCATTCGCAATGTGCTAATAGCAGTTAGGGTGGCAACTGACCGCATCTGATGTGCCAATGTTACGGAGATACACAGCCATGCGGCAGTGTTGCAACCCTTACATTGTGTCAACTGCACTTATGCACTTATGTTAGAATTTATACAGCCGTGCAGGCGTAATTAAGCAAGTATGTAGGCGAGTTACGGTGCAAAATTTTACGGTATATGCCACTGGATTATCTGTACGGGGGGATAAAATTCAGTTATGTAATTCTTTTAAGTGACTGGCCTGTGGTTTGTGACCCTGTCTGCTAAACCAGTTGTCTTGGGTTCGAATCTCACCCTTAACCCAAGGTTTAGCATCTTTACGTGATGACCACGATGATTTGTTGAGTTTTTTCTGGTTGCTATAGCACAAGTTAGACTTTCCTTAAAGAGTGTTAAATCTCTATGGCACGGGGTACGGTAAGCGCGCGCCAAAAAATCATAGTAGTGAATATTGGCGATTTAAAAGAGTGGCCTCGAGTTTTATTGCCCGTTCTTTCTCGTGGCTCTACCTATTGCTTTGCGAACGAGGCAGTAAATGTAAATGTAGAAGCATTAAGTAATTTAATTTTAAAATTGACGTTCATAAGCGTCACCTTGTGACCTAGATGAATAAATGATTTTGACTTTGACTTTGACTTTGAGTCATCATCAGCCCTTTATACTGTCCCACTGCCGGACACGGGCCTCTTCCCATTATGACAAGGGTAAAAGTCCACCACGCTGGCCAAGTGCGGGTTGGCAGACTTCATATGTCTTTGGAGAACATTATGGAGAACTCTCAGACATGCAGGTTTTCTCACGATGTTTTCCTTCACCGTTTAGCAAGCGATAATTAACAATTTAATACGCACATAACTCCGAAAAGTCATCGGTGCGCGCCGTGGATTCGAACCCGGTCCCTCTGCGTAGCAGTCTGTCGGTCTCTGCACTAGGCTATGGCTGCTTAAAAGTCATAGGTGTGTGTCGAAATCAAGTATAGAATCAGAAATCAGAATATCCAAAAACAGCCTTCATGCAATTAAAATAACGAAACAAGTGCAGATTGCTCTCGCTATCTCAAGCGTCCATCATCTTGACTGACCTACATAACGCCAAAAATATCTCGAAAACCTAACAGGAAGGTTTTCAAAGACACACACGTTTGTTTTGAACAACGGAAGGCAATAAAGTCTTTACACGTAATAAATATTGATGTAACAATGAAGCACATTGTTGGTTCGTTGGCAGTAAACGTGACAATAGCTACTACAGCTGGTGTGACGTAAGCAACATGCGACTGTATGTTATCCTAGAAGTATTGTGGCAAATTGTGTCTCAGATTTGGACTTGTTTTGGTAGTATGAACCACACTGGATCTGATGCTTCCTGACTGCAAACGAATGCATAAGTACTATCAGTATACTGACTTTTCGAAATTAAGTGTGTATTAAAAGTGTTAATTATATCGCTCGCTTAGTAATGTGCCCGGTAGATGGCAATAGGCTCGCCCCCTATTACATTGGGACCTAAACTTATCTGGCGAAATGTGGGTGTGTATACAACTCTGCCTAACCCTTCGTAGATAAAAGGCGTGAAGTTATGTAATGTTACGCATACTATCAGCTGCCAATAAGAAAATATTCCAAAAAAAAGATTTCCTAAAAAAAGAGTCGAATAAAGCTTGTTCACACAAGTTCTAGTTACGTGTGGCCAGAGAAGCACGATAAAGAAGTTTATTTAAACACACTGTCAGTGATTCACAACATTTTTTGCCACAAATATATTTTTTTGATGATTGTGTAAACAAGAATGACCTAATGGAAAGTAAAAACTTAAAAAAAAGCTTTTATGTGCGCTGAACATATAAGATCGAAGTACTCGTTAGTACGAATCTTATGAGCACTGACTCGATGCGCTTGTGTTGTTTCGTTGCGGAGTTATTATGGCCATGTGCGAGTTCCATCGTCAGATCAGCTAAATGTCATCATAATATGATATACCTATATTATCACGCAATATACACATGCATGCAAAATTTTAGTGGGTCAAATCTTGCAAGATTTTAATACAGACACCGGTACTGGTGAAAATAAATAAAAGCTTGTAAAACTTTTTTAGATATTATTATTGATATATATTTTTGATATATCTTTAAATATATATTTTTGATAGAATTACTTCATCTCGCTAAATGTTTGATTTCAGCATCTTTTTCTGCTACCTTGGCAAATAATACTGGGATGATTTATTCATTCCATGTCACATGTCATTAAAAACAATCGAACATACGTGACAAAGTGCCGATGACAGAAGTGGGTCACATTCAGTCATGACATGTAGTTGAGCTGACAATGACTACTAAATGATGTCTAATGGCTGGCACGCTCTTGACACCTTTGTAACATTCAATCGATACTTCGTAACATTTTAGAGTATTGACAACGGTATATTGGAGATACGAACAAAATGCTGCGCAAAGGATTCAAATCTACGCCTACCACAACAACACTATAACTTTTCGATTGCTTTACCTGTGCTAACATTCTGTCAAGTCTGGTAAGAATTTTCAAGGTAGTAGAGCCTTGCTGATTTCGGCATGAATGGGCTGGCTCGACCGGGGAAGTACAACCCTCTCACAGAAAATCGACGTAAAGTAACAGTACCTAAACTGTTGAGTTTCGTTCGGCAACGCACTTGTGACTCCTGTGGTGTTGCTTGTGTCCATGGGCGGCGGTAATGGCTTACCATCTGGCGATCCGTCTGCTCGTTTGCCACCTATTACCATAAAAAAAAAGAATAGTAAGTGACACCCGAGCTTCAAGGCAAAGGTTAAGGATAACGCTAAAACGATGATGATGATAATACAGACTATCAACAAGGGTAGTGTTTCACAAAAATCTTTCGTCTTCTAATCGATGTTTCATACCTATTTGAGGAAGAATTTTATTTCCCGTCACTTTATGAATCTGACTTTATTTTAAGGGCATTGAATAGCTTCTTTGCCCGACGTTTAGCCCGGTATGCGTGATCCGTATGAGTGCCGAAATAGGAGATACACGGAAAAAAATGTTCGTGGTACCAAAAGATAATTTATAATGAACGAGCATCCACAGACAGCTTCGTCGTCCGCGCAGAACATCGTATCGCGATCAATTATAATTTGAAACCTACTCTTGAATCACTCCGTGAGCACTAGTGAAAACTGTATGTAAAACCGTTCAGTAGTTTATGAGTTTATCGCGAACAGACTAACTCTGCTAGGGACTATTTATGATATGGTAATTCGATCTCCAAAACTTTCTTACGCTGCTAGCACCCATGCAGACTCGGACAATCAAATTGCATGAGTATAAACAATTTCCTCAACCGTGCATAAACGCGCACTGTTGTTTGATTTTAAACTCAAACATTTACCGTATATTCCGGAAGATGAACGTGCGAAGTGGATAATTATAAGCTAGCGTGAATCATGTTCTATTTGCGGTATCAAACAGACTTGATGCACAGACTACAGGTAACAATAACATAGTTTATTATTAAGCTTACTGCCGTTCAGTGGTGTATAAGTTGTATAATCCTCAATGGATTGAACCTTCTTGCTAAATAATTGTTGTATATCAATGTCATACGAAGCTGATAAACATGAGCATTGACTTGTAATGAGCATTCTTGCAAATGTTACATTACAGTAAAACACACGAAAGCGTTTTATCTAGCATTCAATCGAGCGTTCTGATGAGCGTTTTAGCGGCAATTTTAGCGAACTGGTAGATAATTTGTTTCAAGCTTTATGCCGATAAGACCTTTCGCTAGACATACATATATACAAACATAGACTCACGCCTGTTTCCCCGAAGGGGTAGGCAGAGGCATATTAATTAAACGCCCACTTTTCGCCAGTGTTTTGATTCCACGTAATAGGTGGCGAGCCTATTGCCGCTTATCGTTATATTTTGTTTGCCAGAGCCTCGTCCGTTGATCGGCAGGTGCACCACTTGCAGGTGAGGTTGGCTTGGGACCCTAAGTTCTTGGTGGGAACCCTATGCACCTTTCGCTAGAAATATCATAAAAAAGATCTTAGCGATCTTAGTCTCTATGCTTGGCTACGTTTCTTGTGTTGTTCGACAAAATTCAGCCCTTCATTACTATTAGCTTAGTTATACCTAGGTAATACCATTGAAAAAACAGGGCGTAACACATTGAGGTTTCGTGTAAAGATTACGAGTCACCTGTATTACAGCTAGGCAGGTTACAACATATTAACAAAGGCTTATTTTCTTACATAAATAGGTACTTGTAACACTGCGCCTTTACCAACTAGCCCTTACAGCAATAAACCCACAGTATTATCCTCTGGAACGAACGCAGCAATAAACTGAACAGTAATACGTGCCAATTTTCCGTTTGCAGTATCAGTACTTAAGATGGCTACACAATATGTCATAACTGTAGGCTTGTGGAGCCAGCGTGAAGAATTGTGCAAGCTAGTGGTACAGACGCTTGTTTCTGAACTTATGTTTGACTTGGGTTTTGACAATATAGATTATGAGATCTCAATCAGGCTGGACGCAGCAGTGACGGTACAAATGGCATTGTAGGTAGTTTAAACGGCTGACTTGTTTTCTTAGCTCTGCGCCGAGAATTGTGAGTTCGATAGCATCTGTACAATACACAAATTATTGTTTCGAAAATGAGTGTTCTTTGCGTAAGTTGTTTGAATTAAGATTGTAAAGTTCCCGCAAATCATGAATTACGCCGCGTGCGATTTTTTCAAAACATATCTTTTTTAAATTACTTAGCTAAAGTGCTATTTTATTTCAGATTCGAAGAACATATTTGAGCGTATATTTCTTGTCAGAGCAATTTATTAAGACTTATGAGACAAGCTTGGAAATTGATTGAGACTTAATATATAAAATCCTTGCGTTACTGACTGACTGACAGACACGCTACAGCCGAATCTACTGGTCGTAAGAAGATGAAATTTAGCATGTATGTTCCTTGGGCACCGTAGGGGTGCACTAAGACGGGATTTCCCAAAATTACCACGGGATCGGGCAAAACGGGAAATTCGAAAATATGTGCGTGCGAAGCCGCTGGCGTCGGATAGTAACTTATAAAATGTATCATCCATGCCGCCTTTATAACCTTAATCAAGTCTACAACCTCCTTTACAAATAACAAATTATCTCAAACTTGACGAACACAACGCAAAAACTTTGAAGACGCACAAATTCTAAACTACAAGTTTTTATCAGCACCGTGTGACCTTCGTTTTGTTTTGTAATTGTATATATTATTATTATTGTCCGATCGTGCGGTAATTTATACAAAAAGGCTTAGGTTAAGCACATGTAATGTGTTGGTGATGGGTGCTGTTGAACGCGTGTGCTGATGATTACGCGAAGGTTGTGTGTGAAAGGTTATGATGACGTAGATGTAGTTGATTGACTAGGTAGGCTTTTTATTTGTTTAAGGCCACTGATATGCCAATAAAGTGGACGAAATGGAAATTTATCCACTGCAACCTGTGTCAGTGGAGTCTAACTAGCTACTCGTCACATATATTCTAGCTACAAGTGTTTATAGAAAATGTGTAGGCAGAAACTCAAATGGTCTTTCATCCCCGATACGACCCGAGTTTGCTCGCGGGACCAAAGACCTATCCTGAATTGCAAGGTACATGGGTCAATTGCCTGATAATTCTTAATAGAAAAAGCAATTACGTTTTTTTTTCTGCTTGGTGAGGTTATAGAACTAGCTTATAGTGTCGATGGACCGACGAGGCAGACGAAATAAATACTAAACAGTTTTTCCAGTAGCTCTGTGGATGTTTATAAAAATAATGTCTCAGTTTACATGGTGTGAATGTCGTATGTTTGGTGCGCAACAACATTGTTTTGCTTTCTATAGCGGGATGCATAGTAATATATCAGTAGTCAGCTATACATACCATAAGTTTTGAATATTCCAGCAATTGTAAATTTCGAATTCGAAATAGCGTTTTATGCAGGAAATCAACTACCAAAATAGATGGAGCAGTAAAATAGTAGTTGCGTTGCGATATAAATTCCGGAACTGGATGAGTCAGGATGAATTACATTGTAAGACGATATTTTTATAAAAGGACTATCCCTGATTACTAATTTATATTTAAATTGCTGGAATTTTACAATCATTTAATTACCATTTTGTGTTCGACAAAGTGTAATCAGATTTGAAACAATAAAATTTGTCAATTACACATGAAGTTGTATGGGAATCGCACGAACCCGCAAAACTTAGTGCAGTTATAAAAGGCAAGGCGACAATTTAAACTATACGGACAGTCAACCCGGTAAGCATTTTAATTCTTAACTCTTTATCTCCAAAAATCTTTTCCAAAACCTGAAGACCGCTAACCAGCTCAAATCCAAATGGCGAAATATTTCAGCTCTTCAAATCACTACTTCCATACTTATTGACTTGTAAGATTTCAATTTGTTCGATTGCGCTCTCATCGATCAGACTACTCAACATATCTTATCAATCTATTCGCTAATAAGCTGCCCACTTGAACGAGCAATTGAATAAGTTCGCGCACCGAAAACTCGTTGGCCTATAGATACGCCAAATGTAAACGACTCAGTGCTAATAAAGACATTACGGCGTTCAAGGTGAGCGTACTGACCACTAAAGGGTCGACCACAGCCTATAGCCATAGCTACAGCGGCGGCGGCAGCGGCGAGTTCTTTCGATGTTCATGGCGCGCTTTGCTTGCTACGCCGCGCCACCCGCACGCCGCGCCGCGGCGACCGATGTCGTCTCAAGACTAACCGCGGCATGTACATCAAAATCGCTCGCCGCTGCCGCCGCCGCTGTGCGCTGTGACCAAGGCGTAAAGAAGTTTGTATGCTGTGAATGTTTTGATTGGCTTCGAAGTGATTAATAGGCGAGGTGACTGTTTGGTTAGTAATTATATGAACATGATTTTGATTGCCTTGTTGATTTTGTCGCGTAGCTTTTCGGTTGGCCTTATTTGTTTTAGGGAAACCCTCTGCCGCTACCCAAAGTCGAGTAGAGAAAGTAGTATCACTGTTTGGTTTTTAGCGCGTAGGTTGAACTTTTTTCGGGTGTCTGAGATACTTCGTCACAAGGCTCCAACACAGCTTTGATGTAAACTCAACTGTAGGTGATCTCAGATTTGCCGCAATGAAATTATACCTACAGGGACTCTTCCCATTATGTTTAAAAGAAATAGTAGGCCGCAAGCAGAAACTGTGAATAGTAATAGTTGGAAGAACATTTGGAGAAGTTGAAGACACCTTGGCAGTTTTCTCGTCAGCTCTGTTCTATTTCTTAGCCTCTCATTTTACTAAGGTACTCCTAGCATAGGGAGAGGCTACTTACCAGGTACTTAAATTATATTGTGCAAATCCATAACCCTACAAAACTTCGAGTAGGTCAAAGTCGATAGCTAATAGTAGATTAATCGTGTGAATCTTTGGATAACATTTTACGATTTAACATCATTTTGGTGCGTGCTCATTTACTATTTTATTACGAACAATGGTGTTGCGAGGTTTTATAACTCACACATGGCCAATTAGAATAATTGCAGTTGAATAACGTTTGTTTGTAAATACTCGAAGTTCTGGAGCATTCGAACGATTTTTTATGGGAAACAGCGTAACAGTAATATATTACGTAGACTCAATCCCAAAAAAATATGCTGAGATCTATGGAGCTTCTTTCACTGAAACTTAGCTGAGCAAAAGCTTTACGTAATAAAGTTACATTCCTCTTCTTATTGACGTGTCAATAGCGATTTCAATATGTCCGACCATTATTCTGCCACAGCTATGGCGTTGTTTGTTGATCCGTACAGCTCGGCCAAAGAGCACTGAGTTAGACAGGAGGGACAGGATAGCAAGTGTGGCATGTCCTGCTTTGTAGCCTCGCATCCGCACCGCAATGAAGACCGCAAAGCCCTATCAAAGGTAGAGGTTGTACCCACAAATTTGGAATTTCATGTCACACTGGACTCAGCGCAGCAAAATTGAACTAAGTTTTAGTCAAAGTTTTCTAATAGATTGACAGACTAAAATTCATCTAAAAATATACAGCCTTTGGACTGACTTAGAAACCAGTTAAATAAATTGATACAACTTTAAATGTATGTCATGCAAATTTTTCTTCAAGTAAAACTCGTACGTTTATACACGATAATAAAATAATAAACTTGGCTCCGTTCTAGTATTAATAATAAGAAGGTCAAAATATACTTCTTATTAAAATACGTAAATATTTGTATTATAAAGTGCGTCTAAATGTATGTGTTGCGGTATTTTCCTTAACAAACGAAGTGTGTCCATGTATAAGACGGGTAATGCACCGTGAAGATACTGAATTAAGTGATAATCAGACCATACAAGAGTGCGGGCGAGCACGCTTTTACCATTACTTTTACTAAATACAGTTACGTTTGTATTGGTGGTTTACTCGTAACAAGGTGGAGATGAAATACTGTAAGCTGTAATAGAACTATGACGTGCGTACGAAATACGTGTTCAATAGGTCTACCTCTGGAACTTATGATGATATAAAGACTGGTCTGAACACAGGAGACTAAACTAACGTTTCTGTGGACAATCCAAGCATTTTAATTTCGATTCATGTCCTAGACTGGGACCGCATTTAAGTGTCATAGCGAGACTTGGCTTGCTGTTCGTAACAGATCAGCAAAGTTAAGCAACGCTTGCACAGGTCACCACTTGGATGGGTGACCGTGTGTGGCATTTACATCTGAACCGTGCTTCAGAGGGCACGTAAAGCTGTCGGTCCCGGTTCTTGTCTAAGGATAAGGATCGTTAGGCCATGTCGGAGGCCCTCGGGCGGTCTGAAGACTCCGACACCAGAGTTGGCCACACACTCACACGAAAAACAAACAGTTAAGTGTCCTCAGAAGCACGGTAGCAATCTGATGTCAATTCTACAACTAGCGGTCACCCATCCAAATGGTTCCCTGTTTAAAACTTGCTTGACTTTTCCGATCTAATAAACTCTGCAATATTTAACAGTTTCCAGTTTTAGTACTGCCCGTCTTGTGACACTTGAGTGGAACTAATTACATACGACACAGTGTTCGTTGTAAGTCGTATAATCGTACATGCAAGTGTTCTCAGAAACGAACACGCCGGATGTACCGAGACGGTCGTATACACACGATCCGATGTGCCGGGAGCAGTAGATATTAATGTATGAATGGAATCATTCTTTATCCATAAATTTTGTAAAATAAAGACAAGAAATACTTAAAGTAAATTAAACTATTTTGCCTCAATCCGTTGTCTAATACTAAATGCATTTCTGTTATGAAATAATTATGTACTTGCCATTTTATTATTTTTCATTGTAAGTAGGTATAGTTTTGGCCAAAGAGATTGGATATATAATACATAGAGGTAGCCCTAGTACTGAAAAATTGAACACAGTCAACTGACGTGTAAGATACAATTTAGACAATTTAATGCCATCAAATTATATAACTTTAGTGATTTATCTTTTATGACAGTTCTATCATGATTTTGAATTTAGCCGTATAATATTTATATCGACTTTTCAAGTGTTGTAAGAAATCTTATCGATATGTCTATCCACCGTATATTTGTATCTCGTTATTTTTTAGATTCTTTGTGTACGTGATAAAGATTTATAAAATAAGTGGATTGCTGCAGTATGTCGTGGAGAAAATTGGGTGCCTAGAAAGCACCATAGAATTTGTTCTAAGCATTTTACTGCGGAATGTTTTTATAGTAATGACAGATGGCGCAGACTAAAAGAAAATTCTGTGCCAACATTACTCCTCCATTCTAAACGCATCAGTGTGAGTGTTTAAATAATTACTTGCTTTTACTTTTATTAGGGTAGCAGCGCCAAACAGGAGTCGGATCTTGGGCTCCATTCGATGTCTCGACCAAAGGAATAATTTAATTTTAATATTTTCTACAATTTTATTATCAGTGCATAGGGTTCCCACCAAGAACGTAGGGTCCCAAGCCAACCTCACTTGCAAGTGGTGTACCTGCTTATCAACGGATGAGGCTCTGGCAAACAAAACATTAGGCTCGCCACCTATTACGTGGGATCAAAAGTCTGGCAAAAAGTGGGCGTTTAATATGCCTCTGTCTACCCCTTCATTTATGTATGTATGTTATAAACAATATTCAGCCAGCTACCTGCATTTACACTGTTGCCACGAAAAGCCACGACACGCTAAGCGACAAGCGATTTCGATGTTTATTTGTGCAGTTTAGTTCTGCACTGAGGTGACAGCGCCGGCGGCAGAATAGAGAGCGTCATGAACATTGAAATCGCTTGTCGCTCAGCGTGTCGCGGCCGTTCGTGGCCAGGCTGTTAGACGACATCCACTCATTTCATAGTTTTACTATATCCTTACTAATACCTATTATAAATGTAAGTGAATTTATTTATTTGTTAAGCTTTCACATTTTGACTACTCAATCGATCATAAAAAGTTCAATGCACGTTGCTGGGAGTAATGGGAGTACAAAAAAAGGTGTAAGGTACTTTTTATCAATTGGCTTTGGCCTATAAATCAAGCTTCAGGTATCATCAGTGATTGCTAGGGTGGCAAACACAAAGGGTATGCTTATTTATTTTAATATACTGCTTTGCATTAAAACGTGGTTTTTTTCTTTCTTTAGTGTACGGGTGCGCCTTCTATAAATGAGACATCTGTTTCTCCGACAACCAGCACTAAAGCGCCTACTTTAGTTACAATTTCTCCGCCAGTAGTAACAGTAGTAACTTCGAGGCGCGAGCCCTGCAGACTTCTACAAGCGGTATGTAGATGACACTTTTACAATTTTACCAACAGATAGTGTTAATGTATTCCTAGACCATCTTAATTCTATTCATAACCACATCAAATTTACAATGGAATTAGAGGCAAACAATTCTTTAGCTTTCTTAGATGTACTTGTTATCAGGAACAAAAACAACTCTTTGAGCCACACTGTGTATAGGAAAAAGACACATACAAATAGGTACTTAAACGGTGAATCTCACCACCATCCTAAACAGTTAGCTACCGTGGGAATGTCTTTGTTTCAGAGAGCCCGGGGGATCTGTGACAAGAAACACCTGGACGCCGAGCTTCAACATGTCAAGCAAGTTCTGCAAGACAACAAGCTCCGACCGCCGCGCCAACGTCACAGATCCCCGAAGAACAAGCCAGCCACAGTAGAGAGACAACCTGCTGTCCTCCCATACATCAAGGGCGTGACCGACAAGATTGGCTACATCTTGAAGCGAGCTTCAATCAAAACATTCTACAAGCCGCCAACGAAGATAAGCCAATTATTACCATCTGTCAAGAGTCAGTTACCCTTACAAGAGGCCGGGGTTTACAAGATAGACTGTGAGTGTGGGCTCTCATACATTGGACAAACCAAGAGAAGCATAGGCATTCGACTAAAGGAACATATAGCTGACATTAAACACAAACGCTCGACGAAGTCTGCTGTGTGTGAACATGTAGAACAAGGAACCAACCATTACCTGCGATTTGATAAACCACAGATACTCGCAAAAGAACACCGCTTTATTCCAAGAATGATACGTGAAGCTATTGAAATTAAAAAACATCCTAATTTCAATAGGGAAGATGGTTGGAATGTTCCTCCAGCTTGGGACCCTGTTATCAGGCTAATGAAACCCAAGAAGGACAAAGTCACCAGAAGACATCAAGACACAGTGAGCACATTCTGCGTAGATAGTAACACCAATAGTTGAAAAATGTTCAGGTACTTTGAGATAACTTATAAATTCAAGACAAAGACAAATATCACCTCAGTCTGCCGTGAACACGAATCCTGTAAAGAATTCGAAACGTCGGCTAGTAATAAAAATGTAGTTTCTAGATCTTTCGGTTTAAATGTAATAACAAATAACCAGTGAAACCAATATAACGCGATAAAATCCGTAAACTGTAGTTTAATTTCAATGTGTAACATTCGCGTAAACCTAAGAAAATATTATATCAGAATAATGTTATTTAATACTAATTGATTTTACTTTGAGAGTTTCTGGAGTTATCTTAATTATTAAGCGATAAATTAAATACCCAATATTTATAAAACAGTGAAGAAGTCAATACAGTGTCTAATATTCTAAAGTAGTGAAGTTCTCAGTTCTGTGTTCACAAATAGTTATTTAAATATCAATCTTAAATATTATTAACATTTTCGTAACAATATAATCATTATATATTAATTTGCGCCCATATATACTTGATAGTTTGCAAAACGAAAATATCGTGAAGAAGCATTTGATAATTTTAGATCACGTGAAAAATAACAGTGTTATTAAAAATACCTTTCACGCGCGGCTGGTGACAAAACACGTGAGATTAGCTTGAAGTTAAAAAAAATGCTGTGACGCTTCATTATTATGTGCTACTGAGTACCCATTGGAAACAAAAAAATATAGATTCCGTTTAAAAATGCAAGTTTGTGTAATAATTATATAAATACTATCCGTTAACTAGCGTTCTGTAACTCGCCGTGTGGTTGACGGCATAGAATACAAGTGTCACCACCCCCTATCTTCCCGTGGGTGTCGTAAGAGGCGACTAAGGGATAACACGATGCAAATACCATCTTTGCGTATAGACGGAAAACTCGACATCAAACCCTATACGACTGCCTCGTTGGTCTCGCGGCATAAATGTGCGCGTGGGGTCGGGAGGTCCCGGGTTCGATTCCTGGGTCGGGCAGTGTTATTGGGTTTTTCTGTCACTAAAATCTCAGTAGCAGCACGGAGTCTGGAAATGTGCCCGGTACGGCAATAGGCTCGCCCCTTATTACGTGGGACTAAAGTATATCTGGCGAAAAGTGGGTGTAGAAATACACCTCTGCCTACCCCTTTGGGGATAAAAGGCGTGACGTTATGTATGTATGTATGTAACTAGCGTTCTGACTGCTGTGGACACAAACTTACGGAATGTATAACATGTATATACTTACTTTTACATGTCTGTTTGATTTTGAACCTATATTATTGAAACTTTGATCGATATCGATAGCGGATTTGCTCAATCACTAAAAAATTTAAAAGTTACGAAATTTGTGTTCAAATTGTCTTTAGCCCTAACTGACAAACATAGTGCCATCTTCTTCTGGCAACTCTAATTTCTCATATGAGTGAAGAGTGTAGCTATATTCAATTTGTTCATAAAAATATCGTTCATTCCATGCTTTAGTTATTCTTCCATGGTTTTGGCCAATATCAAAAGCCTTTCTAGTGAAATGTGTCACATTATCTTACAATACTGTCAGTGACGTCATACAGTATACATGAGGGTACGTTCTCACTATGTCATGACGACAGCAAAGAGCTCAGATATTTACATAGAGGCAACGATATTATAAACAAAAAGACGATAATCTTTATAATATCGTTGCATAGAGGGCATTTCCTATGGGCGCTCTGAAGACAATCTTTCTGTGACCCAAATTGTCGCTTGGCGGCGTAGCAGTCGCGCTGTGACAGCTGTCTCTACGAGAGCAAGAGAGACGAATGTTCCTCCTGTGTATCTTAACTACGAGAGCAAGAGAGACGGAGAACGATGCCAGCGCCGCCACGGCACCAACTACGAACTAAACTGGAGATAGTCTCCACTTGGAATCGGCACACAAAATCCTTAAGAACTGCGCTTCTATGTAAATCTGTATTCATTGACGACAGTTTTACGTGCCGCTTAGCGTCGTGACTTTTGGTAACGCACGCGCACCGACGCACACCGTACCTTTGAAGGTACCTGACTCCCGATAGACCAGCCCTTCTTCCCATTGTGCAGGGTACGTGCTGGTGCGGGGTAGTTCGCAATATCACGCGACGTAGGACGCCAGTTCAACAACAAATTACCTAATCGTCACGACATAGAGGGAACGCACTCTAATTGCCTCAAACACGTCATTACATTAGTGCTAGTGAGTGTAGTTACATATGTGTGGGTGTCTCGTTCATTGTTTCGTCTGTCGGTCGCTGAGTCGGGCGCGGCTGCAATACATTTATATCAATAACAACAAATACACTCAATCAGCTGTCCAAGCCGCCCACGAGGGCATTCACCTCTCCCGAACAAAGGTACCAGTGATAGATACTACACTGTTTGACGTGGGTGTATAATTGGGTAAAAGATAGATGGTTTAAAATAGGTATTGTTTTCTAGAAAGTGGATGACTTTGAAAATTATTGTAAGTTTTATAAATAATTGCATTTTGTAGAGATATAAAAAGCACTGCCTCCGTGGTCCAGTGGATAGCGTATGCGACTGCTGATCGGAGGTCCCGGGTTCCATTCACGGGTCGGGCAAAAGTGTTACTGAGTTTTCCGAATTCTCAGTAGCAGCACGGAGTCTGGTGATGTGCGCGGTAACGGCAATAGACTCGCCCCCTATTACGTGGGACCTAAAATTCATGGGGAAATGTGGGTGTAATATTACACCTCTGCCTACCCATTTGGGGACACAGGCGTGAGTCTATAAAAAAAGCACTACAATAACGTTGTCAACAACTGTAATTATGTAGGCAGTTCAATAAATAGGTGATCGGCTTAAGCGTGTAGGTCTCCCTGCATGCCGCTTAGCGTTGGTACGCATTTTTTCCTAGCGCAGTTTCTTAAAAGCGCGTTATTTTAAATTTTAAGCCCGCTTCCCACGGTGCGTTGTTTTAGACGGACTCGCAAGGCACCTTTGAAGTTACCCAGCTTGCTGTGCACCGTGCGAAATAAGAAAAACACGTAGGTACACACTAAATAGTATGCTCTAAATATTTACAAACTTTCGTGACTTTTACATATGTATACACATGCTAATATTCATGCAACTAATGTCCATCTTTCTCCTAGCGTTATCCCAGATTCAATCTGGGGTCCGCTTACTAGTCTAACCGGGTTTGACTGAATATTAGCTTTTCCACGGAACGACTGCCTGGCTGACTTCCGCAACCCAAAAGGGATAGCGATATTACATAGTTTAGACTAGTGTCAGTTTATTTAGAGATAGGTACTGACTCCCTATAACGATTGTCAAAGATCTTCATGACAACCGGAACCGACGGCTTAACGTGCTCTCCGAGGCATGGGGCAAGCGATTATTAATAATTCAATACGCACATAACTCCGAAAAGTCATTGGTGCGCGCCTTGGATTCGAACCCGATACCCTCAGCATGGCAGTCTGTTGGTATCTCCACTAGGCTATCGCTGCCTGTATGCAACGAATGTCTATCGCGTAATAATTTGAAAAGGTGAATTGTATAAGTATGTTATTTAAGTTTTAGCGTAGGTTGCTCCAGCCATGGTCACAAGATTACAGTTTAATTTGTGTTGCTCTTTGTGTATCCGTATATGTTTAGGCTCAAGCTATGTATTTCTGTTTAAGTTATGCGTTTATCTTAAGGCTAAGTAAGTCGGAATGTAAGTAGCAGGTAAGTGAAAGGTAACTGAGTTGGTATATCACCTTTTGGTTTTATTCTTTATATATTTTGATATACCCGTGTGGTTGACGGCATAGACTACAAGTGTCACCACCCCCTATCTTCCCGTGGGTGGCGTAAGAGGCGACTAAGGGATAACACGATGCAAATACCATCTTTGCGTAGAGACGGAAAACTCGACATCAAACCCTATACGACTGCCTCGTTGGTGTCGCGGCATAAATGTACGCGTGGGATCGGGAGGTCCCGGGTTCGATTCCTGGGTCCGGCAGTGTTATTGTGTTTTTCTGTCACGAAATTCTCAGTAGCAGCATCCGTGCTGCTACTAAGAATTTCGTGGCACATTTCCAGACTCCGGTATGGAAATGTGCCCGGTACGGCAATAGGCTCGCCCCTTATTACGTGGGACCAAAGTATATCTGGCGAAAAGTGGGTGTAGAAATACACCTCTGCCTACCTCTTCGGGGTTATAGGCGTGAGACTATGTATGTATGTATGTATCATCATCATCATCATCAGCCCCTTACAGTCCACTGCTGGACTAGGCCTCTCCTTTGAAAGGAGGAATTGGCCTACTATACCACGCTGGCCAAACGGGTTGGTATAGGGTTTGTATCAAGTTTTCCTTCTCTTGCAGTGCTGTTCTCTGCATAGTTTGGTCCCTCTGTCGGCTCTTACGACACCCATGGGATGATATGGGGTGGCGACATTGCGTATTCTTAATCCGTCACCACACGGACTGTATGTATGTATATTTTGATATATTTAAAGGTAGTTAGAGCCTTGCTGATTTCAGCATGAATGAGCCGGCTCGACTGCGGAAGTAGGTACTACCCTCTCACAGAAAATCGACGTAAATTAATAGTGCCTAAACTGTTGCGTTTTGTTCGGTAAGTGAGAGTGCCGGAGGCCCTATTCCCTATTCCTTCTCCCTCGTCCCACTCCTCCTCCTCTCCCTTTTCCCAACCAAAAGGGGCGACAACGCATTTGTGACTCCTGTGGTGTTGCTTGTGTCCATGGGCGGTGGTAATCGCTTACCGTGAGGCGATCCGTCTGCTCGTTTGCCGCCTATTACCATTAATAAAAAAATCTCACTGTGGAAATGCTTAGTGGTGAGCGCTCTGTGATTTGAGTTTAAGGCAGAGAGGTGGGTCCGTGTTCTAAAGAATTTTAGATCCGACACACTAAACCAGTGCAGTGTCATTCAACACACCTGGATCGGGTTAGCATATTTGCGGCTACACCGCGGGCAATTTTACTTTAAACAAATAGGGTTCGGTTCACTTGTTTTTCTGATGGTCAGACAATCAGAGTATCAAATAAAAGTAGATCTACTGAATAAAACCTACCGTTTTTATTCAGTAGATCTACTTTTATTTGCTAAGTGTTTTAATTTTGTAGACATATTGGTATCACAGTTATAGATGATGCTATTTGTGAATTAGAGTTAATCATACATTTGCCATCTGTTGGTGTTTTATGTATCAATGTGAGATCGCTGGTATTGGTAAGTTGTTATTGAGACTTTTTAGTGTTTTCCTAATGTCAAACTTTGTTTATGTAGTACTTGCAAATGGTCATACTGCAATAGGGCTCTGGCATGTTTATGTTTTTACTAGACAAATCTCCTTGAGAATGTTATTTTTATAAAGGAGGAGGAATAGGTAGATATGGAAAAATTTAGGATATGCAATGGATGTATGCCATAAGCTGAATCACTGCAAATCTGTAGCAAAATAAATAAAACAAAGGTACATTGTATCTTAACGCCGATGGCGAGACGAGGGAGGACTCTATCCCAGGTAGGCAGGTAGTTAGCCCTTTCGTGTTTTTTATTTCCTGAATCTTAAAAGCAAAGCAAAATCATTGAATCTGCGAGAAGCAATCTTACGAATACCGCGACTAGCCAGGAACATATTACGATGTTGTTAGTCGTCACTAGGTCGGCACAGGCACGTACTAATGTTCATAGTACAGTTAGACGCGAACTAGTCTCACTAGGGTTGCCAGAACACAAATAAGAATGCAAAATATTTCCTCGCCGGTTTCAGGTCCAAAGTACCTACCCGAAACCGGCGAGCATGTATGAAAAGAGTAATGAGTGTAGAGGAAGCGCGTGAGGTTTGTAAGGATAGAAGCAAGTGGCGTTCTGTTGGCTCTGCCTACCCCGACAGGAAAAAGGCGTGAGTATATATATGTATGTATGTAATGTTTCCTCATTTTTGTCGGCATGGATATCGGTTATTTGCAATAAACAATGTTGTGTCAAATACCTACCACTTTTTGAGCTAAAATCAAATAGAAACTAAATTGAAAGAATAAACGGTGCATGAGTCGACAGCTATGACAGATTTTGTTTTTTTGTTTGCTAGTACCTACTAGGAGACAAACGAGCAGACGGATCGTCTGATGGTAAGCGTTTACCAAGGGGAGGAGGGGCAGCGGGATGAGGGAAAAGGAAAAAAGATAGACATTCTATGTGAGGGTAGTAATTCCCCGGAATGCTGAAATCAGGAAGGCACTACTACCAGATATTTACCACCCGTCATGTCATACACAGCATTTACGCTCTGGTTGCCATTCCTGCTGCCAAACCCGCTCCACTCACTGTCACGATTTCGCTTCCTCTTTCATCATCAGCCTTTAACAGTCTACTGCCAGCAATTCCTCCTTTCAAAGGAGAGGCCTAGTCCAGACTAGGCCTCTCCTTTGAAAGGAGGAATTGGCCTACTTTACCACGCTGGCCAAACGGGTCGGTATAGGGTTTGTATCAAGTTTTCCTCCTCTTACAGTGCTGTTCTCTGCATAATATGGTCCCTCTGTCGGCTTTTATGACACCCATGGGATGATATGGGGTGGTGATAATCCGTATTCTTAATCCGTTACCACACGGACGGCTACCACTTTACTCACCACTTAATCAAGCACGCGACGGTAGCTATTCCTTAGCGTTCTGATAATGCACTAACAATTTACTGCCTCCGTGGTCCAGTGGATAGCGTATGCGTCTGCTGATCGGAGGTCCCTGATTCGGTTCCCAGGTCGGGCAAAAGTGTTACTGAGTTTTTCGGAATTCTCAGTAGCAACACGGAATCCGGTGATGTGCCCAGTAACGTCAATAGGCTCGCCTCCTATTACGTGGGACCTAAAAATTCATGGCGAAATGTGGGTATAATATTACACCACTTGCTACACCTTCGTGGATACAGGCGTGAGTTTATTTATTTATTTAAAGTCTCACGCCTGTATCCCCGAAGGGGTAGGCAAAGTTGTAAATATTACACCCACATTTCGCCATGAATTTTTTGTTGTTTTTTTTATATTATGTACGGTCGCGGTCTAAAAATGTTTACCACTTTTCAAATTACATTCTTTGTCACGCTGGGTTCAGCAAGGTCTAAAATGCTATATCTGAGTACTTATTACTTTTTAATCATTGGTAAGTCATCGATTCCAACAAAAAGAGTATGAATATTTTTAGGTCGATGAAATAATCTGACATAACGACAGAATTGCATTTATTTTGCTGTAAAAGTTCTGTATTTTAATATAATTATAAAAACACTTACTTATTGTAATAAAATGGTACTATCTAAACAAAAGCTCACTTATGTGATCAGCAAGCGCTTTAACGTGACTAGCATTCCATCCACTATCATTATAGCTCACAGTCTGACCGCGCCCTGATTTTCGCTAGACGATATCATCATCACCCTAGCATTTTCTTAGTTGCATCCCAAGCTTGCGCTTCGGAGACCAGGGACCTGCTATTACTGGTCTACCGAGATTTGACTGAATATCAGTTTTTACACGGAGCGACTGCCATCTTACATCATTCTAAGGTTAGACCAGTAGTCAGTAGGTATATTTGAGGGCACTGACTTCCCACTAATGACTGCCATAGATCATGACAGCCGCGACTGCTTTCTGATGCACGGGGGTGAAACACCGCCAACTTTTGGCTAATTATTAAGAATTTCTTGACAGAAATTCCTAATAATTTGTCACTGAGAAATTCTTAACAGAAAACCTTAGCAACATTTTCCGAGCCCAGCCCGCGAATCGAACCCGAGACCTCATGATCAGCTGTCGTATGCACTACCGCTAGACTTACGAGGCAGTCTTACGCTAGACGATATAAATATTGTATTTTTTTCAAAAAGGTTTTATATTCAGGATGTCGTATTTTCGCCATCCCTTTCATTATAATCTGTCAATGTAAAAGTCATTTGATAAACTTATTAATTACAAATACCAAAATCGTAAATAGCAAGTTTAAAATAACATTATTTGAAGACTACAAATATTTTAGTTTCAGTGTAAATATCACGCTTGTAATTAAATGAACGTATATTATAAATGTGGAATATTAAATCGTCATTGACACCAGTTGCTACGCAACGCATGTTATCATAGATTGGTTGCCTAGTACAATATCGTCGTCCTTGTGTCATTGATGTGTTCATGCAATTATAAGCCTTAAGGTGGTAAACACTTTCAGACCGCGACTGTACGTGAGTAAAAAAGAACCATCGACGTCTTGTTTTGTAGATTTAGTTGATTTAGCCGTATTTTTGCTACATCTACCTCGACGGTAAAAAGCCGTGAGTGTGTATGTATATCTGCCCCTACCGACAGCCCTAGTTCACAGGTCAGAGGGCAGTAGGCTGTTGTCAGGTAACGGCCGGAGGGCGTCGCTCTGCGTCCAACCTTATCGTAGTCGGCACAAATCCACAAACATCTTTGTTTTTTAAATAATCGTGCAGTGGATTTTGGTTTAGCCCCGATTCTAGCTAGCTAGCTAGCTGAGATTCTTCTTAAAGGCCTACAGTAAATGGTCCTTAGGCAGAATCTTGGATTATAAGTAGATTGAGAACGTTGCACTTGTAAGTTTGCTTTTTAAAATCCGTGCTATCACTTGTAAAATGTAACAGAGAAATTACTTTCATATTACAATAACCAATAGGTAATTAGTCTTAGCGTCGATTAGTTTGGTCTAATATTACATAGGCCTTCGCCACACTTGACGGAAATTTCGTCGCGGATCTTCCACGGCGGAACGCCTATACAAGTTATTGTATATAAATAACCAATACTAGGCACACTATGCGGATGATCCGTCGCTTCTATTGCTCTCAGCGTTTACCGTAACGGAAGATCCGCTACGGAATTTCTGTCAAGTGTGGCGTAGGCCATAAGGTCGTATTACAAGTCTGAGGTCTAGAATATTCTGCAACTAGATCAAATATGATAATAGGCTAAAAGAGTTCGAATTGGTTGAAGGTTTGCAAGCTTGTTTTACGAATGTTAAATATTAATATATCTACTATTTAAATATTGTAATTGACGGTTAAGCAAAAAGTTCGCTTATAGCACGAGGACGTAGAATGTAGTTATCGTTAGGTATTGAAACAAAAGTGGTGTCTTAAAACATTTGAGCTAATGTTTTTATTTGATACATTGACATTGATAACTCGTTATATTAATCAATTGTTTTTTTAGCATTCTTGCGAATGTTACATAACAGAAAAACAAACGAGGCTGTTTTAGCGAAAATTCTACCGAGCGTTCTAGCGAGCATACTACCGAATGGACAGTAAATCGGCTTCGACCTTATAGGTATCAGCTAAAAAGCTGAATAGGCTAGAGATCTGTTCGCTAAAAAGATCGTGAAAATGTTCGTAGCAATGATCGGCTCCGTTCGTTGATCTGTTCGACAAAAGAAAAAAACGGCGGCAATGTTCGCTGTCCCTTGCAAATGAATGCTCTGGTTTATCAGCGCCATATGAAAACTCAAGCACGGTCATCTAATCCTAAGCTAAACAGAGCTTGTAGCGCCAGGGATTTCCACGCAGACCGATTTTGAATGGTTCAAACGGTTCAAGTTGAACCGCCCGCATCCAACCATTTCCTGTGAACGCAACAAGACCGTCGCGTCGCCTACCTTACGGGAAGCCTACCTGCTGAGTCGCGTCACTCGGTGCCACCGCCACTCTAGAACCCTCCAGCCCTAGCGACCATCGATTCTTCGAGCTTCATGTCTTGCCCATTACCAGTTCAGCTGCTCATATTTTCTGGCCAAACTATGCGATCGTAGACTACGCCGATCAGACAGATCGTGGAGGGTGGAGTTAGTTCTTAGGCAGCACAAAAACATACATATATTCCCGCCTTTTTCCCGTCGGGGTAGGTAGAGACAACGGAACGCCACTTGCTTCTATCCTTACAAACCTCACGCACTTCCTCCACATTAATTACTCTTTTCATACAGCTTTTTAGGTAGCCCCCAGTTCACTTAAGTTCGTGAATGGTCACCCAACGAAATGTGTGACCCCAGTTCCCATAATCCTTTAAACGCTACCGGCGAAGCAAGTGGCGTTCCGTTGTCTCTGCCTACCCCGACGTGAAAAACCTATCGAAACCTATTTGGTTAGTAAATATCAGCATCCTGGTGTTTGCATAATATATGCAATTTAATAGTGTTCGTTGTAATAAATCACTCGAACGGGAAGTGAAGGGAATCCGCACGCTATCGCGGCGGTTCTCGTATGTATTGAACCATCGTTTTATGAGCGAAAATAACATGCTACAGCACATACATATAAGTAAAATTGGAATCGGAGAAATCTCTTTAGTTTGCCGTGGAGTATTGTTGTGGGTTCAATACCCGTACAAGACAAAACTTTCTGTGATCGACAAGATTTTGTTTGCGTATAGACGCATACTTTATGTCCGCTGATAGAATGTTTGTAAAGTCCTTCGCGACACAGGATTTGACAGGATATGCTCTTTTACGCCCGTTTTCAATATTCGATCTATCGATGGCTCTGGCTACGAGAGGTTGAGGTATATTTGACATAAACCCCATACAAAATGTGTCAAATATATGTCATCATCAGTCCTGCATATAAACTGCATATAAACTTCACCATTTAGCAAGCGGTAATTAACAATTTAATACGCACATAACTCCTAAAACTCCGCGGGTTCGACCTCCTCGAACCTCTGCGTAGCAGTCTGTCGGTTTCTCCACTAGGCTATCGCTGCCAAATATATGTAGTTATATAAAAATAGATGTTAGTGTGGAAGCTGCCTCTCAATTAAAGCGTCAGGGTTACAAACCTACACTAAGTAGTTATTTTGGTTATATTTACAAAGTGACTAAGGCATATTACTGCAAGCCTAATACAATACGTAGTTGCGCAAATTATCAACACAGAAAAGTGATCTTATACCACAGAATGGTTGCAATATTTAAGTATATTTCAATAAAAGTATCGAGACATTTTGTAAAGTTATCGAAAGTAATAAGTGGTTTTGGTACTTAAAATTGAGATTTGTCAACAAGGTATATGAACTGTGTGAAGGAGACAGAAAATAATCGCCGCACTAGTTTATAAAGTTGACCAACTTTTATTTTTCTTTTTTTGGTGTCGGGTTCGAAAATCCTCATGGAGTCCCTCCGCCCTGGGGGAAGGGCGATGGGGACTGTCAGACTCTTACTGACTAAAAACCAACCCGTGTTCCTCATGTACCCATGTGTCGGAGGGTAGGGTATCACCGAAGCATTCCTCGCTACCCCCCGACGGGTATTGGCCCGCCAGATGGTCAGGCGGGCCCCGAACAAAACCCTCTTGGCGGCGGATGAAGGTGTTGGGCTCCGCCGCCAGGGGGGGAAAGTTGCCAACTTTGTGCCAAGTGTGATCAAGTATGAAAATTCGGACCGATTAACGAATAGCGATAGCCGATAAGGGGGATATAAATCAACGTTTTTCATGCATAATTTCACAACACTATGATTGGTTAATTGTTGACTTTGTAGCTTGATTTACCTACAAATTGAATACTTCATCATAACAACCAATGCCGTCCTCTGCTGGACATAGGCCTCCCCATGGCGCTGAATACAGATTTACATAGAAGCGCATTTCTTAAGGATTTCTTGTGCCGATTCCAAATGGCGACTGTCGCCATTGTAGTTCGTAGTTGGCGCCGTTGACGGCGCTGGCGTCGTTCTCCGTCTCTCTTGCTCTCGTAGTTAAGATACACAGGAGGAACGTTCGTCTCTCTTGCTCTCGTAGAGACAGCTGTCACAGCGCGACTGCTACGCCGCCAAGCGACAATTTGGGTCACAGAAAGTTTGTCTACAGAGCGCCCATAAGAAATGCGCCTCTATGTAAATATCTGAGCTCTTTGGCCATGGCTCTCAGCATAGACCGATCTTTACGTCATCTGCTTCTCGCGATCCTAATTAGATCGTCGTTCCACCGGTAGGCCTACCTCGCCCTTAACTTAATACTCACATAATCACAAAATATTTTGCTTAAGGCGCTGTTATACCTCAGAAGCCGTGAAACACCTAATTTTTCGTCGCGCATCTAGCCATAACGGTACATATTACAAACTAGCAAAAATTAGAGCTTAAAGTCAAAAGTCTGAACAAAAGACTTTTGAAAGAATTTTTCATGTACGTAAAATAGAATCACGGTAAAAAAATCACAAAATCGAGGCAGAAAATAATCTTTCGTCTCACTGTTTGCAATATTTTGATCGTAAGCTGTCATATTTTTTTTGATAATATTGTAGGAAATCTAATGAACTAAAGAATTACCCTATTTATTTTCATATTATACGTGTATATTTTGTAAAATTAAATAAAATCTGCCAAACGTCTATGATTTTGACGCTCGGTAGATCCCATCAATATCAAACGCTTCAGCAATTTAAACCTTATTAGCATAAGCGGTGTACTGAGTGTCAGTTGCTAGTTTACGCCTCGCCCAGACCTCATCATTCGGCTATGAGCCCTGTGAGAGATAGGTCATGTCTCTTGCGTCTCCGCTGCACGAAATTTTACGTAAACCTGTTTGTTATTATAATACGCCGATTTAAGTTCGTAATTTCATGTTTTATGTTATAGACTGAATACTTTGAATCAAATAGGCTTTTCATGTAACTATGGGCACATATAATTAGGACCTAAGTTTATACTCTTGTTGAGTTTAATGTGTTATTGTTTCTGTGCTTATAAATATATAATTAGAAGAATAAAATATGGACAATTAGAGAAATGAAGTTCTACGAAGGATTTGTACAAGAAAGCGTCGTAATAAAATAGAAATTCATCCATGGCCAAGTGATTATGAAATATGTAACATTTTTACACAAATTATTTTCATAACGTACTTATATATTATCGATTATGCATAATATAATTATATAAATTATTCTCACAATACATAGCTGCCAAAGTTTTAAATTTTTGAAAGAGTAATAACATAAAATCGAATCATTTTATGTACCTATATTTCAAATTCATTAGCTTGTCAGAGCGCCTGGAGCGCTAAGATGCCGCCACGGCGAACAATAATGATGACAGCGCTAATATGGCGCTCCGCAATCCGCACACAAGCGGTAACGAATGTTGTATTATTGTGTTTTGAACATAAACCTTTTTAGGTACATCGGGTAAAACTTTGATTATTCATAAACTATTAGGTATGTCTCAGTACATCTAATATCTTTTTAATTTCTAAAATCAATCATTTATACGTAAGAAGGTAACTTCTCTGTTTGCTATAACACAAGATATAGTATTTTTTTAATAATAAAGTACGTAACTAATTATCATTGTTGTAATTACAGTGAAGTTAAAGATAACAGTTCTGCAACGTCTTACACACATTTGACTTCAGTCATTCCTAACACGATCTGTTCAAGAGCTAGCCAAGATATGCCAAACAATTTTTTTAACAAATTTGACTCAAATTCCGTAGTGATAAGCAAAAATTTCAAGAGGGATAGCAGTGACTGGTTCGAATTGCGTAAGAATATGTTGACAGATTGAAATTTTTGTATAGTGGTAAAAAGAAGAGATAAAAGCAGTAAAGCCAACTTAGTAAAAAATATTTTGTACAAATAAAATATTTGCTATGTAAAATCAGTTGCACATGGAATCTAAAATGAACAACTGGTTTTGCAACAACTGGCGAAGCAAGAAAATGTAACAATCGAGCCTTGTGGATTATTCGATTATTGGTGCCACGCCAGATAGATTAATAGGTCCAAACACGATTGTGGAAATTTAATGTTCTAAAGTTGCCTATAAGAATGGCCTGGAGAATAGTATAAGAGCAAATAAAATACAAATATGGAAACATGATAAAAATGTGAACTGACTAGTCTAAACAAATATTGTAATTGTTATTACCAAATTCAGAGGCAACGCCACGTTACACGCAAACAAAAGTGTTTATTTGCTGTGTGGAGTGGCGAAAGTATACCACTAAAAATAGAAATTATAGAAACAGATTATGTTTTCTGGGAGAAGCTTGTGGCGTTTTATATGAATTGGCAGTTGCCTGAAATTGTTGATTCTCGTCAAGCTCAAGGGACGGCATTGCGAGATCACGGAGAGGAAAATGTTTCATCAGTGCTTGAAATTTCTACAATACCAAGCCGTAAAAGGAAAGTAAATGAAACTGTGCCTCGTGAACAACAGCAAATAATAAGTATTGAAGCCTTATCACCTCACACACTGCCTTTAACATTCGATGAGAATAAAGAAAACCTGCCGGGTTGTAGCAGACAGCTAACTTTTGATGAGCTGTAAACTCTGTATTTCGTTAATAAATTATAAATGAATATAAATAAATATCTTTTAATATTTATTTTCTTTGAAACATCACATATTTGAAGCAAAATATTTTTTTATATTTTTCCATACAAACATGTATGACGAGAGCTAACGAAAAAGCAGTAACTCAAATTCTAATTCTATAATTTTCTAAGCGACATAGCAGTATCTCATGAATAAGGTATATATATCCACATATTATATTTTTGATGTTTCATCTATTTTGAAAAATAATAATGGGTTGGGTTTCGAAACGAGTCGCCTGAATTTGAGGGTATTGGTAGTGTAGGGGGCTTAAGGTAGTTCGTCTTAATCCCCTAAAAGTAATTTTGGCTGCCGGAGTTGCGTCTAAATATTTTTAAACAATTTCCAAAATTTCATAAATACTTTGGCAATTATGCAAAACGGAACATAGTTTTATACTTTAGTACAGTTTTACAAATGTAATTTTTAGGTTTTATGTGAAAAACGTGAAACGAAACGCAAAACTGCCATCTTGGAATGATCATATTGACAGCTAATGTCAAATTTGTGCGTCATTGCTTTCGAGTGCCTTGGGTTAGGTGCGACTGTAATAAGTAAATAAATAGGTTATGTTAGGTTCTCCTTTGACCCTTAATCCGAAAATAGGAGCCCTTCGCAGGGCTCCGACAACCTTAGTTTATTAAACTAGTGTGATGAATGTGGAAGTTGGCAGTGCCATACACACCGATGTTTGGTGATTTTTTTATTCAGAGGAAACCAAGTATTTCCGGCAAGTGAAAATGGTGAGGGGGGTTTCAAAACCTCCCCTGCTCTCTCTCCGATCACTCACAACCCCTAAAAACGGCGACGTATTTCGAAACCTTTGCCATAATAATTATACCTATAATAACAATAAACATCCATAAATAAATAAAAGAAATCAACTTTTACTAAACTTCAATTATCTCGTAACTCGCTTTAGTTGAGATACGGCTTTTGCGCTTAGTAGAGCAGTATTGTGTTTTTTAGGGTACCGTAGCCAAAAATTGTAAAAATGGAACCCTTATAGATTTGCAATGTCTGTCTGTCTGTCCGCCCGTATGTCACAGCCAATTTTTTGCAAAACAGATTTGAAAACTGGCAGGAATGGAATTAGATGTAGGTATTCTATGAACTGCTTCACTATTTTTATACAAAAGCAAAACAAACATAATAATGGCCTCTCCATACATGGAACTGACTTAATTATTTTTATCATCTTACGGCACGTAGGTACGGCACCTACTTTCGTCAACATTTAATACCTATAACGTCTAATGTAAATCAGTTTTGTTCATGGCTGCACTGAGAACAAAAATTGCGCTATGCCTATATTGTACAAACAGATTGATGTATGTAATATAAATTTTAATATCAGTATCTCAATTCAATATGCTAAAACGTTTTGCTTGCGATTTTGAAATATTGGAATACGGATGTCGTCAGAATACGGCCGCACGCGACGAGAATGAAGGGGGGCGCCCCGCGGTAGACGGAGCTAAGCTCCCTTCACCTCCCCTGCTTCACCCCCTCATTTACCAAAACAGTCGCTTAGGACAGCGCCTTAAATATACATGGCAGAGTTGTGGGCAAGCCGGTTGCGGCAGAGCTCGTAAGACGTTCATAGACCAAATTGGGAATGTCTTGAAAAACGGAAAAGTCCGAAGCACCCGGAACTGGCGAGCATGTATGAAAAGAGTAATAGACGACCGGTTGGCGCCGCGGGAGTGTAAGCGACTGCTACACCGAAGGTCGCGGGTTCGATTCCCGCTCAAGTCAAACATTTGTGTGCATGAACATGGATGTTTGTCTTGGTCTATGTATTTACAAAAAAAAAGTATGTATGTATGTTTATCCATTGTCTAGTACCCATAGTACAAGCTCTGCTTAGTTTGGGACTAGATGGTGTTGTGTGAATGTAGTAGAATATTTATTTATTTAATTTAGAGGAAGCGCGTGAATTTTGCAAGGATAGAAGCAAGTGGCGGTCTGTTGCCTCTGCCTACCACGACGGAAAAAAAGCGTGAGCATATGTATGCATGTATTTTCTTAAACAAATACCTACATTAAAATTCTTATTCAGCACTAATAACACTAAACAAAACTAGACACCAAGTGGGTCAAACAAGCAGTACTTTATGAATATTTTATAACAGGCCCATTGGTGACATTCGCTTAACCAGTGAACATAGCCTAGCACTTAAATAAATACACATTCTTCAATATTTTATTTGTCTGTTTGTTGTTATGGAGACACAGCAAGATGAACTACAGGTTTTATGACTATGTTGCTGTTTGCCTTGTACTAAGTTGTCATAAAGGCAGTGCAACTGTTATCATATCGTTTAAAATGACAGTATTCTTTAAGCACAATAATAGGGTAGTTTCCAGGGTCAAAATAATTACATTTTTATTTAGCCCGTATTTTAGATTATAAAAAAATATTGGACACATATTTTTTCTTTTTTCGATTAAATAAAAAATAACAAAGAGAGAGCCCATTAAAGTTACGTGTGACGTCAGCTAGTGCGAAAAAATGCAGCACTGCGTGACGTTATACGTAACTTTAATGAGCTATATCTTGGTCATTTTTGGTTTAATTTACAAATAAAAAAATACGTATCGCTTATTTTTGAATAATCTAAAGGACGGACTTATAAATATTTTTTTATCAACTAGCCTATTGCACACAGTCCGCAACACATCAAGCTTCTAGTTTGAATTCAAGAGACTTAGTTCAAGTTTCTGCTTCCGTGGTCCTGCTGATAGGGATCGGGTCCCGGGTTTGATTGCCGGCTCGGGCAAAACTGTTACTGAGTTTTGAATCGCAGTCTGACAATGTGCCCGGTAGCGGAAATAAGCTCGCCCTCTATTACGTAGGACCTAAAATTCATATTCATAATGCGCGTGTAATATTACATCTCTACCTACTGAGGCTATAAAAAATAAAATTAAAAAATGTTCAAGCATTCCACCTCTGGATACACACCCAAATTTGCCTATGTTATCTGGCACATAATTCTACTTAACACGCACTTTTCAAACAACGGAGAAACCGGCTCTAAGACCAAGTTTAATCACTTCTATATAGGTTTTGCCTTCCAGATAAATTCAGAAGTGGATACATACATACATACATACATAGACTCACGCCTGTCTCCCGGAGGGGTAGGCAGAGACTACGGAGCGCCATTTGCAACGATCTTGACATATCTCTCTTGCTTCATTCACTCCCATCAGATTCCTCATGCATGCTCTTCTGTTCAGAGTGCTTCTAACCTGTCCTGGTTTTAGGATGTCTCCAATCTGGTCAGAGAACATCCGCCTACGTCTTCCCTTTCGTCCTGTCCCTTCCACACTTGCCTTATATATCTGCTTGGTCAGTCTTTCGTCATCCATCCTCTCCACGTGTCAGAATTTATAAAAGTTATCTGCCAAATTAATTTAACAGGAACTTATGAGCAGCGGTGAAACTGGTCATAAGGATCGTCACTTAAAGTATTGATTAGATTCTGTACCACTAAGGACTCAAAATAGTTTCCTATAGATTATTTTTCTGTATCCCCTAGATGCCGCTCTTCCTCACTCCTGTCATACGGGCGAGCGGAACTGTAAGGCACACCATTGCGTAACACTATTGTATACTGTTTCCTTCTGCTAATGGTTGCATGATAAATATCTAACGTGATACACATGTATGTCCGTAATGAATAGAAATGCTATTTAACATGATTAACACATGCAAGCAACGGAACGGCCATGCCTTGTTCTTAGTACACAGTTGGTGAAATTCAAATTTTTAATTATATCAAGTAAAGAACTGCTTGCAGAAGAACCTACTGTATGAGAAGTTGAGCCTTTTTTAGAAAGTGCAGTTTCTCTGATGGCGTTTCGTAGCACAAATCTTCACAAGATCCAACCATTCCTCCTATAGGTAACTAACCGTTCGTGTCAGGTTATAAAAAAGCATCATCATCAGACTACCATACTCCACTGCTGGATATAGGCCTCTCCAAAGGCACGCCACTGAGCCCGATTTCCGAGTTAAAAGTTAGTATATCCCAGCTTAAAATATTTGATTGCACGGCTGGCGTAGTGGTTTAAGCGGCGGCATCGCCACCTGACACTGTGCCGAGTGTTGTGGGTTCGATTCCCACACGAGACAACACTATGTGTGATACATCAATTGTCATTTCGAGTCTGGGTGTGCATTCTGTCCGTTGATGGTATGTTCGTAAAATCATCCGTGACATTGGCTTTATAGTGCCTTGCGAAACAGTTATCTTCTAAAATGTATCAGATCATACAGGTCTTACTCGCGATATTTGTTTAATTTAATGTAAAATACACTCTTAAAGCAGCCAGCTTATCTTTCCCAGTAGACGTAATAAAAAGAGATTGAAAACATTAACCACTTTACTTTGGTCTCAATATAAAATCCAGCCTATAAGCCTAGCTAATTATAAAAATACTTTACTATCAGGTCAACGGAAACCGACAGTGTGTGCGTAACGATAACAGGTTATCAACGGAACTATGAATCTGGTTCACCAAACTACAGCTCAAACATATTCGACTTATGTGGACACAGATCACGAGCTTATCTTTATCCGTACTTGTTCTGCTTTCGGTTTGTTTGGGCAGATTACTATTTTAGGCCATTACAGACTATTTTTAGCAACGGGGAGTAATGATCTTGTTTGGCCGATATTGGAAGCGATAATGATGTTTGTGTTTGATTAGGATCAAACTGTCATAGAGTGACGAAATCATGTTGAAAACCGCCACAAACAAATAATAAGACGTGATTATATATTAAACCTTTATTTTATTTAGAAAAATGTTCTAACGAATTTTGAAATCCGTTGCTTCAGTCAAAATTGATTAAGTGTATGCGTAACAAACAAAATTCATAACAAATTCAAATATTTATTTCAGTAACTGATCATTAATATTCACAAATCTAGTTGCTCAGGCCTTACGTGTTGACTATATATAAATGCAAGACTTCGTTATTAACCTTTATGTCTGCGCTGTGTGGAGTTTGGGCGTGGTGCTTAGCTTCTAACAGCTACACATACATACATAGACTCACGCCTGTTTCCCCGAAGGGGTAGGCAGAGGCATATTAAACGCCCACTTTTCGCCAGTGTTTTGATCCCACGTAATAGGTGGCGAGCCTATTGCCGCTTATTGGGATAATTTTGTTTGCCAGAGCCTCGTCCATTGATCGGCAGGTGCACCACTTGCAGGTGAGGTTGGCTTGGGACCCTAAGTTCTTGGTGGGAAGTGTGGGAACCCTATGCACCATAACAGCTACAATATCGACGATTGCTCTTACATAGAAGCTACTATATCGTGTTTGTCTTGGTAGGTTTGGTCCACTAGTGGACTACTAGAGAGCTACTCATTCATTCATTCTGGTCGTTCCCTCAATGCTGAGGATCGTGACTGTATCTCAATCTTCTCCACTCGGTCCGGTTCTGCGCCATATGTACCGCTCCCTGTATCTGGCCTTCAGTCACCTCCTTGAGTTAGTCCACCCATCTAGCTGGCGCTCTAGAGAGCTAATATTAATTATAACTCCTTTTAACTGTTCTGTGGAGCCACTCATACGTTACAAATAGGCCATAAGCGAATCGCAAGTAGATTTTAAATGGATCCCACGAGTCAAAATTAAGTCAATTTTGCGACATAATGGGATTTGCCTGTCTGAGAAAGAGACTCGGTAGAAGGCATAAACATAGTCTGTTTGCTATCTGTAGGCCAACAGCTACTTTTACCCTATCCTCATTACTTACCCATTATGATATGTGGCGACAAAAATGCGCTTGACACTGCTATGGACGCCGTGAACTAATATAGAGTAAATATCGCTGCCTACAATGCTCTTGTTAAACAACGTTTGAATACAAATAAAAAATCGCAAAATCGCATAAATACGAGTGACACTTATAAGGCTAGTGGTCTTCATAGATGACATTATTTATAAAGTTATTAACCACTTGCACCACTGGGACCTTTGGACAAGTATAGGAGAGACTTTTGCCCAACAATGCGACAGTAAAGATATAAAAACAAATGACCACATGCGTGGGGAAACTTTCATGTCTGAAAAGTCTCCGTCATATTCTCAAAAGACATGAGCATTGCAATCCGAACTTGATTAACATAGTGGACTAGGACATAACCCTTATGAGCAAAAGCCAATGCCCTGCAGTAAGTTATCTACACGTGGTTCATATTACGTTATATTATTATTTTTGTCCTAAAAAAAGGACAGGTCAGAAGAACCCTAAACAGAAGAGCATGCATGAGAAACTTGATGGAAGTGAATGAAGCAAGAGAGGTATGTCAGGATCGTTGCAAATGGCGTTCCGTAGTCTCTGCCTACCCCTCCGGGAAACAGGCGTGAGACTATGAATGTACATACATACATACATAAACTGACGCCTTTTTCCCGTCGGGGTAGGCAGAGACAACGGAACGCCACTTGCATCTATCCTTACAAACCTCACGCACTTCCTCTAAATTCATTACTCTGTTCATACATGCTCGCCGGTTCCGGGTGCTTAGGACCTTCCCGTTTTTCAGAACGTCACCAATTTGGTCGACGAATGTCCTACGAGGTCGGCCGCGACCGGCTTGCCCATACACGTTTGCCTCATATATTTGGTGCGTCATTCTTTCTTCACTCATTCGCTCCACGTGCCCAAACCATTTCAGCATTCCTTTCTCAATCCTTGTCACGACATCTTCTTTCAGGCCACATCGCTCTCGTATTACTGCATTCGGAATTCTATCAATCAGTCTATGTATGTATGTATGTACATATGTATATATTATTTTTGATACTGCTATCAAATTTTTAATAACGGCAATAGGCTCGCCCCCTATTACGTGGGACCTAAAAATTCATGGCGAAATGTGGGTGTAATATTTACAACTCTGCCTAACCCTTCGGGGATACAGGCGTGAGACTATAAATAAATAAATATAAAATTTTTGCGGTTAGAAGAATAATTACGTATATTATTATCGTGCTAGTTAATCACTCAGAATAGCTTCCTGCTTCCCGTCACTTCATGATTGTCGCAATTCCGTCAAATCATCAGTCATTTGCGTGTTAACCGACTAAATAGGACAAAAAAAATAATTCAGAACGTACAATTATTTCGCGCCAGCTAGTTTGGCAACATTTAATCGGTTCCAAGAGGTTAAATGTTTTGTCATAGTGACCTTAACAATACAATGTGTGAATACTAATGTATCAGCACACACACATTTAAACATTTACGTATTGAGAGAATTCAGTGCGTTTGCTCAAAATTGGTCCATTTTGTGTTAAGAAACTATAATTATCTTTGTATTTAATGTAAATTGTGTGGCAAAACAAATCCGAATTAAATAGTCGGTTGCGGCAAAATATGGTGACCGCAATTTGCGTGGCCACTGGACGTTGAAAATACCGCGGTAGTTTTAGTAAGTAGTTACTGTAGGGAAGAACCATACGTTAGGTACTTTCTTCGTTTCTTCTACCTATCCCAAACTCGAATCATAGATTGGTGGCGGAGGCGGTCGACGATAAAAATACCACTACATGCCTACTAAAGTAT
Source organism: Euclidia mi (assembly GCA_944739405.2). Taxonomy (NCBI): domain Eukaryota; kingdom Metazoa; phylum Arthropoda; class Insecta; order Lepidoptera; family Erebidae; genus Euclidia; species Euclidia mi. Next base: position 44,964,743 of record OX123201.2, read on the forward strand.
AAGCTGGATAGATTTGTAATAAAAAATGTTTTGGTTCCGGATGTCATGAAGATCTTTGATAGTCGTTATGGGTAATCAGTACTCCTGAATAAACAGACACTGGTCTAAACCATGGAATATCGCTATCCTGTTGGGTAGTGGAGGTCAGACGGCAGTCGCTCTGTGGAAAGCTAATATACTTTATAGATTCTTTTTTTATAGACTCACGCCTGTATCCCCAAAGGGGTAGGCAGAGGTGTAATATTACACCCAAATTTCGCCATAAATTTTAAGGGTCCCACGTAATAGGGGGCGAGCCTATTGCCGTTACCGGGCACATCATCAGACTCCGTGCTGTTACTGAGAATTCGGAAAAACCCAGTAACGCTTTTGCCCGACCGGGAATCGAACCCGGGACCTCCGATCAGCAGTCGCATACGCTATCCACTGAACCACGGAGGCAGTCTAATATTCTGCAGCAGAAAAGCTAATATTCTGTCAAATTCTTCGGCTTCAAGGCGAAAGCCTTGGATACAACTACGATAACGATGATGATGAGGAAGTCATTCGTGATTAACTCTTCGAGGACAGACAGATCAAACTGATAACATCCCTTTTTGCGTCAAGGGTTCATCATCATCAGCATTTAACAGTCCACTGCTGGACTAGGCCTCTTCTTTGAAAGGAGGAATTGGCCTACTATACCACGCTGGCCAAACGGGTTGGTATAGGGTTTGTATCAAGTTTTCCTCTCTTACAGTGCTGTTCTCTGCATAATATGCTCCCTCTGTCGGCTCTTACGACACCCATGGGACGATATGGGGTGGTGACATTCCGTATTCTTAATCCGTCACGTGGTTTACAAAATATTAAAAAGTAAATTACTGTCACGCTCGTCTTGCACAAATACCTTAGCGTAGCGAAACCGCAAGAATGTGATTTTACTGTATAAAAAGACTATTAAATAAATACGTATGTGGTTGCGACACTGTTTATATAGGAAGAGCCTAATGTATGTATATTGGCGCTATTAACGTTTGTTTGTTTTGTAGGTCCTTGGCACTTTTGACCCGAACTCTTGCTCTATAGCCACAAAATACACAGGTAGAGAAGGCCAGCTTAAGTTATGATTATGATTCACTGCACGATTTCAAAGAAATGCGTTGACTTTTGTGGTCATTAAATTGCGACATTCAAATATGACGTAGTTGTGAAACAGGGTGTACTTTGTATCAATTATAATGTTTTTGCTGAAAGCCTAAAGAAATCAGTTGTTTGATACATTTTGTCAAGGTCAAAATTCGTATGGAACAACTGATTTTTTTCACACATACATACATACATAGACTCACGCCTGTTTCCCGGCAGAGACTACGGAACGCCATTTGTAACGATCCTGACATATCTCTCTTGCTTCATTCACTCCCATCAGATTCCTCATGCATGCTCTTCTGTTCAGGGTACTTCTCACCTGTCCTGTTATTAGGATGTCTCCAATCTGGTTAGAGAACGTCCGCCTAGGTCTTCCCCTTCGTGCTGTCCCTTCCACGCTTGCCTTATATATCTGCTTGGTCAGTCTTTCGTCATCACAATTTTTTTCACACGCTTTCGGCAAACAAATCTGTTCATAATAAAGTGCATTGTGGGGGTGATTTTACTCTTAAAGGCTTGTTATATACTAAGAATAAAGTTGTAGATTGTTGAATCTCATTATTTACCTAACTGTGCTTTCTCGTTAGATCGCGATGCTCGGAAGTATATAGTACCTATACTAGAGGATGTCACAGCTACGCCCGTTAATATTTTAATTTAAACATTTCAGAAAACTACGATCCCCAAGGAACACACATGCTAAATTTCAGAATCATACGCACGCAAGCCGGTAGTAGGAGAATAACAGAGGTATTAATGCCTTGAAATAAGTTAATTATCGCGACTAAGACCCGCTAAATAACATTGTATGATGACTGTATACAAATCGCGAAAGTTTAAATTCGATAATACGCTTAATTGTTTTGGCCGGTCGACGTCTTTCAGTCAGTAAAGCATGAATTTTATATTTACGGATATGAGTAGCCAGTTATTCTAACTTCAACGCCGTCTTAGTCTGGCTATCTGTACCAACGTATTCTGTGGCATGTTTGGGTCACGACTGATTGGGCGTTGCGCCACACGTATAAACTGTTATAAATGATAATTATTGATGCTGTGACGTCACGTAGTGCGTGCCTGTACTCGCCCTGATGCGGAAGGTCGCGCTGCTGACCCAACAGAGTTAGTGGCGTAATGATCTGTCATTGAGCGTTGTATGCGCAGTCAATTAATTGGAATATGATAGAGAGAATCTCCTTGAAATGAAAGGTATGTAATGGAATGAATTGGTATGCTGTAACATGATAATGTTCAATAACTTAATATATTGAATATCAATATCATCATCATTCTATAGATCGTGATCCAAAACACTCACTTTAGATTCTGGCGTCAACTTTCCTGCAAATCCTACTCCATTTCACATTTGCTTCTTAAAAAAGATCTGACCACTGAATTGATGCTCGTATTATTCAACAAGTAGTATTCACAGTCAGTTTAGAAGCAAACAAGTCAAAGGATTACTTTTAAAATCTAATCTTGGCTCAGACGTAAACTCATGACAAGCCAATTATCTGCTACACGCGTTGTGTGTGTAGAGGCTTAACCAGTTATTCTCAATCAGGTTTCCTTTAGTAACACCTAGATGTAATATGAATGTTGTTTAACCTGGGTGTCGTTTACTGCTTGTTATGTTTTGTGTACGTTAATATATTACCGTATCAATGAGCCTTCCAAAATTAATGCTACGTCCTTGACATTTATACATGAATGTTCATTAATTAGTATTGCCTGATAGACTAATCTGAATATTAAAAAAAATTAAAGTTGATTAGAATTGTCGACTAAAAATTCAGGTGCTCTTAAAACCCAGCTGTACTGTACAGACCAAAGAAATATAACCACCTAGTCCAACCTTTCTGGTACAGACGCATAACCATGATAGTTGAATGAAGGTTTTATGAACAATTTTCAACTTGAAAACAAAACTGTCAACAATGCTACTAATAAATAGCTTAAGTTATGCATAAAGTTGTAGGCTGTGAGGATGAAGTTATTTTATTAAGGAAATTTATTTTTGCGTTTCACAATATAAGCCGAAAACTAAACAAAAAGCGAAGCCGTCGGGGCAACCACGCTTACTGACCCATAGTGCCTCATGTACCTACAGAACTTTGAAGAACACTGACCAAACCTATAAGACTGTTTGCCTAGCGCTAATCTGGTTTGCGCTGCATAACGGTACGGCCAGGTCCTGAGCCTACCGGGCACTGGCCCTGTTTTGCCGCGTGATCATTGGATTTACAAGTCATGAGCATAAGGCTGTAATATAACCATTTTAGAGAGCAAATTTTGTTCTAGTTTCACAAGTTTGGAATTCCTTTGAGTTACGAAAGTAAAGATGAACGGTGATTACGATAAAAATCGAGTTTGGAGAAATTGGTACGATCGCATTTTCGCAGTATGCTCTATTTCCATCTATTTGCGTCTGGAAATTTTTTAAAGGTCCGGTTTATTCGCTATATGGAAATATAGGGTTATACCAAAATAATCTTATCAATGAAACGCAGACACTAGCATGAATTAGGTAGAAATTATTTTATTATAATTAATAGTCCATTTTATTTGTTTAATCCTAGTATAAACCTTTATTTTTATATTATAATGATGTTACCAGCAATTCTGCGCGAGCCTTTTAGATGTAACACTCTTTGCTCTAATCTGAGCTCTTAATTGTGCAGTTCACTGGTTTTGTGTCATTCGTAAGTAGTTATAGATTCATGTGAAATGTTATGAAGAGATAGATGAATATTTATTATTATTACAATGCATATAATAATATGTTGAGCAAGTTGACCATTTAGTGACTTTATGCAGACTCATTTTCTCCATATTTCAATATAATATTATTTCCTAAAGATCAGAAGAAGAATATTAATTTGACAGATACACCTGTTTTACAAGCTCATTATACACATGCAAATCTCAGACATCAAGCAAACTGTCTATACAAATTTAATGTTTAAAGTCGCTCACCACAAAAAAACCAAAGCCTTAATTAATAATTGGATCACTATCATTATGTTATAATTAGATAATTAGCATTAGGTAATAAGGAAATTACGTGTCATCGTCGGCTATGCTTCCGGGGCCATACATTTGCCAAAATAATAACATGACGTGGGATTCTCTCTCAGCTAATTATGTAAATTAGGTTCGTCGGGGCATCGCCATTGCGCTATGAGAGCGTAGGCATGTACATCATTTTGAGTGGTGGTGAGAAGATGACCGTGAATAGAATTGAGGCAATCCATGACGATATTCAACTTAACAAAGAGAACACAGAAGAAACTATTTCTTTACTTTAAAAATATTTCTACAGCGATGCCAGCAACATGTTGCAAATGGCGTTCCGTATAGTCTCCGCCTACCCCTCCGGGAAACAGGCGTGAGTCTATGTATGTATATTCCAACAGCTGTTTAAGTTAACTACGTATACCTTAACGAATTTTAAACAAATCCAAATTTGGATAAACTTGTTCGGAGAATAGAGAGGACGGATTCATCATCCTCTTAGCGTTATCCCAGCTTCTACCCGGAGTCCGGTACTAGTCTAACCGGGCTTGACTACCTAAATATTAGCTTTAACACAGAGCGACTGCCTCTTTGACCTTCGCAACGCCAAGGGATAGCGATGGAGAGGACGGACATGGAAAAAACAAAAGGCCAGATATAGTGCAGTAAAATAGAAATTTCTAACTATACAGCTCTAATATGTAAAGGGGAGTATTTTTGTATTCTACGTCAGTATGCACAGTCGAACAACTTACCGCTAGACCACCATAAGGGCGAGAATCGCTCAGCAAGACATCGTCGCTTACAGTGCTACTTTACACGCACATTGACACTCGTATACAAAACCAGTTTCTAGTGTGCCTCGACTCTATGAGCGAGCCAAAGGATATTTTTTGATTGTATGTCAGTTACCTTTAAAATCTCATATTAGTGTCACATCTCATAATTAAAACGGACACATTATCTACAAGACGAGAGTTTTCTCCCACGTCATATGTGGATGACGTAGTCACACATATAATGAATCATAATTATTAAACGGGTAGAGGCCAATCACACTCAATAAGGACGCACCCACACTTAGCTAACTGTTGGTGACGTATATTTGGCTGTGCTTTACTTTGGATCATAGGTCGCTAATTTATTATGACCTTATAATAAATTAGCGACCAATGAGGCTATATTTCTACTTTTGACTATAAGTCTGCAGATATGTAAGTATTTCAAATAATAAATAGATAATATATCCTTGGATACTGCCTCGTTGGTCTCGCGGCATAAATGTGCGCGTGGGATTGGGAGGTCTCGGGTTCAATCCCGGGTTGGGCAAAGTGTTATTGGGCTTTGCCGTTACAAAATTCATAGTAGCAGCACGCAGTCTGGTAATGTGCCCGGTACGGCAATAGGCTCGCCCCCTATTACGTGCGACTAAAATAAATCTGGCGAGAAGTGGGTGTAGCAATATACCTCTGCATACCCCTTCGGGGATATAGGCGTGAGACTATGTATGTATGTAACTATGTATCCTTGGATAAGCCACACAAATTCATCGGGTTCCAAACTAGGCATAATTTTCATAATGGCGATTAGACTACTGGTAATAATTATTAAATAATTTGAAATACATACATTAATAGGTAAGTTACACCTACGTAATGAATCACAAAGACACTACACATTAAATACGTATTGATTTCAGGAGTATTTATTATTTTTATTTTATTTATAGTCTCACGCCTGTATCCCCGAAGGGGTAGGCAGAAGTGTAAATATTACACCCACATTTCGCCATGAATTTTTAGGTCCCACATAATAGGGGGCGAGCCTATTGCCGTTACCGGGCACATCACCAGACTCCGGGCTGCTACTGAGTATTCGGATTAACCCAGTAACACTTTTGCCCGACCCAGGAATCGAACCCTGCCTGAACTGCCCTAATATAAACACGTAGTTACTACGTGACGTGTATCAATAGCAATAGATATTAATTGTATGGGAGTCATGACGTGACAGCTAGTGTAAGTGTTACCACGCCGAAAATTCAGGGCAAATAAAAGGTACTTTACCCATATTTTTTATAAAGTAATATCTTTATATATATATATATATATATATATATATATATATATATATATATATATCTTGTGTGCGTATGTATGTCACTGAACTGCTCTTAAACGATTAGACCGATTTTGATGAAATTTTTTGTGTATGTTCAAGGGGACTTGAGAATGGTTTAGATTACTTTAGATTCACAAAAAAAAATGCGAATATTAAAAACAATATGGCGGTACGAAGTTCGCGGGGTCAGCTAGTATTTCTATATAAATAAAATATAGTGAAAATAATTTTACCTGTATTTTAATCCGTCCCGTTATTTAAACATTAGTAAAGTAATAAATTACCATAGATAAACTCAAATAGTTTCTTCAAACCATCAATCATCTGTCCCGAGGGCCTGAGGCGTACTACGTATATCACCAACTGAAAGCTGACCTGACACTGTTGGTGAAGCCTATAATGAGAGGTCAACTAACGCTGGCTACATACATTATGTGTATATCCAGTTTAGACTGATCTAACTTTGTACGTGAAGCGTACACAATTGCAGATCCACATATACTGGGAAGTATGGTCTGATATTTAGTCTGCACGAAGCGCCACTTCGTTTTCGTCTTTCAACAAGTGCGTGGGATAATGTTAAACACGCTCATACTATTTTATATATCTATGAATAAAATATATAATTTTATTCATATATTCTCAAAGCTTTTATATATTAATACGAATAAATTTGTTATTTTTTATAATTGAAGCTTTTAAACAACCGCTCATAAATTGATGTGAGTGACAAATGTGCTATGGTCTTACTGTTTGTGGACTTACATTAGACATAGATGGATAAAGACTTCCCAGTTCCCACCGGGGTTTCAGATTATACATATTTACATTACAACAGTTAGTCATGTACTGCTGCCGCAGTTTTTTAAAGACGAATACCACTCGTGGAATAAATCTTATTAGTGGACCCCGAGGGGCCCGAGGTCCGGAGCGAGCGTGTTAGAAAACGATCGGGACAACATCGTCTACCATGATGATGATATTGCGAATGACTCTCCAATGGACACAAAATACATCCAGTAAAGAAGCAATTTATGAATCTTACCTAATATAGGTAGTTTCGTTTGAGGATCGAACTCATGACACTGCTTCAATCAGGAGTCGAACCACTACGTCTTATCATTTACCATTGCCTAGTCTTGATAAAATGTCAGGTCACCACTTGGATGGGTGACCGCGAGTGGAATTTAAAACAGAGCGCTACCGTGCTCCGAAGGCACGAAACGCTGTAGGTCCTGGTTCTTGTCAGAGGCCAAGAATCGCTAGGCCATGTCGGAGGCCTTCGGGCGGGTGTGAAAACTCGTACCACTGACAGTTAGCGACACACTTACACAAAAAAGAAAAGTTCAAACCAAAAGACGAGCTCAGAGCTCAAATGCTAAACAGGTGACACATTAAAGAGGCTCTTCGTTCTGTTACATACATACATACATACATATCGTCACGCCTTTTATCCCCGAAGGGATAGGCAGAGGTGTATTTCTACACCCACTTTTCGCCAGATATACTTTAGTCTCACGTAATAAGGGGCGAGCCTATTGTTACGTTTCTGTTGCAACTAAATATTCAAGTATGTACCCACCATAAGCCTGTACACAACAACTACATAACTCGAAGCGAAGGCTTGTTTCCCTAACGAAGAGGCAAATGATAAATATGAATTGACACTTCGCTCACTCTCCTAACAATCTGCGACAGCGTTAATATGTTCATCGTAAGTCTATGTGGCAGGGAAATGGCGAAAACATGGCTTAATGTGAAGATTTATAATGGAGGTGGTATAGAATGATGTGTTAAGTTTATTAACCCCATAAGGTTGCTTAGGTACAATGCAACGTACTTTGAGGTAACTTATACATTCAAGACAGAGACAAATATCACCTAAGCTTAATATACTTAAGGTAGTAGAGCCTTGCTGATTTCAGCATGAATGGGCCGGCTCAACCGGGGAAGTACTACCTATGGTACTACCCTCTCACAGAAAATCGACGTAAAGTAATAGTACCTAAACTGTTGCGTTTCGTCCGGTGAGTGAGAGTGCCGGAGGCCCTATCCCCTATTCCTTCTCCATCATCCCTCTCCTCATCCTATCCCTTTTCCCAACCCCAAGAGGCAGGCAACGCACTTGTGACTCCTATGGTGTTGCTTGTGTCCATGGGCGGCGGTAATTGCTTACTATCAGGCGATCCGTATGCTCGTTTGCCGCCTATTAACATAAAAAAAAAACGGTGACCACCATTTTTGTAAGGCAATCGAAACGTCCGATAGTAATTTCAGTCAAACAAATATAGCGATAAAAACCGTAAACTGTAGTTGAAATTCAATAAATAATAGATTTATATAATAATAGATTTTCCGAATTCTCAGTAACAGCACGGTGTCTGGTGATGTGCCCGGTAATGGCAATAGGCTCGCCCCCTATTACGTGGGACCTACAGATTCATGCCGAAATGTGAGTACAATATTACACCTCTGCCTACCCCTTCGGAATTACTGGCGTGACACTAATACTATTTTCTACTTCGTCAACACAAAATAAATAAATAGAAGATCTGAGCCATTGCTATGCCGCAGCCAGTGCCAGACTACCGCCAGGCTATTGGAAAACTCAAGCGGTTATTTTTTTCATAATCTCTTTGTGTAAGTACGTTTTACTATGTCTATTTCAGGGATTTTATTGAGCTGCCGCTGTACATAGCTTCCATAATAAAATTAACAGCGGTACTGCACTTAACCAACTCCAATTTTAACGAGTGTGTTATTTTAGTGTCTGTTTGTTTATATTGTAGACTTGTGTGCTCAGAGCAATAGTCTTTAACTTTAAAGTTATTTGTTTGAATACGTTTGTCGTCGCTTATTTAATTAGGCTGAGTTTTGTACCCGATCTTTTGAGAAAACTTTTGGAACAAAAAATATTCGAATCTTCAATATTGTTATCAGCAAATATTTTTCAGTTGCTTTTTATTTATTTATTTTAGGTCGCTTTTCGACTACCAAAGTCATGAGCGACCACAGTTGAGAACATTGATGGGTGGCGTTGTTACAAGTTTTAAGAAATTAATCATTTTCAAAGAGAGTAATGTTTGTTTACATTACTTTGTTTTGTTTAAATAAAAAATGTGTGATGCCGTAGCTGCGGGAATCCTCTAGCTAGAGCAACCATTCTCAAAGTGTGCTCTAGGGGCTCCACGAAGATGTATGTCAATGGTTGTAAAGTGCACGCAATATTCGGCTTTGTTTTATTTTAGGTCTCCGCCAAATATTTGGTCACCCAAAAGGGTTCCATCCCAAAAAAAAGTTTGAGAGCCGCTGTTCGAGAGTAAGAATAGGCATCATAAGAATACCTAGGTATTACAACAATATAACGGCTCTTCACAGTCATGACTAAGACTCGGTTTTGGAGTGTCATATTTCTAGTGAGTGTTTGTTTGTTTGGTACAATTTTGGCGCAAAGAGCTGTGTCGTTAAAGCCTTCAGTACTCGTTTGCTCGTAAACTACTGATTTGATGTGACACACGCACACTTACACATAAAAGTAAAGTCTCATAAATAGTTTCAATGCAGTCACATAAAGGTATTTTTTTATAAATCATTTGAAGCAAATCACTGTTATTTATGTTCTATACTTAAGTTATTTTAAAAATAATCTGGTATTATTGTATTTAGAAGCAGCGGTAGGCGGAAGCCTAGTGCAGAGACTGACAGACTGCTACACAGAGGGTCCGGGTTCGAATCCACGGCGCGCACCAATGACTTTTCGTAGTTATGTGCGTATTAAATTGTTAATTATCGCTTGATAAACGGTGAAGGAAAACATCGTGAGGAAACCTGTAAGTCTGAGAGTTCTCCATAATGTTCTCGAAAGACATGTGAAGTCTGCCAACCTGCACTTGGCCAGCGTGGTGGACTATGGCCTTACCCTTCTCATAGTTACAAGAGGCCCGTGCCTAGCAGTAGGACAGTTTATAGGTATACAGGGCTGATGATGATGATGATGATCGTATTTACAGTTACAGAACACCGTAGCTCGGTCAATGTGAACATGTATTTTTATATGTCATCATCCTCCTGGCGTTATTCTAGTTGCAGCCCAGGGTCCGCTTACTTGACTAAGCGGATTTGACTGCATATAAGATTTCCCACAGAGCGACTGCCTGTCTGACCTCCGCAAACCAAAGGGATGGCAATGTTCAATGGTTTTATACTAGTATCAGTTTATTTATAGGCATTGAGTCCCTGTAACGACTGTCGAAGATATGATAGCCGGAACCGACCAATATGCAGACTGTACATACATAGATCTGAAAAGTCAGTGGTGCGCGCCGTGGATTCGATATACTCCTGATGGCATCCAATTCATTTTTATATGCTGTTTGTTTTTCGTGTGAGTGTGTGGCCAACTTTGGTGTCGGAGTTTTCAGACCGCCCGAAGGCCTCCGACATGGCCTAACGATCGTTATCATTAGACAAGAATGGGACCGACGCCTTTACGTGCCCTCCTAAGCACGGTAGCGCTCAGATGTAAATGCCACACACGGTAACCCATCTGAAAGTTGTGTCCTGTGCAAGCGTTGCTTAACTTTGCCGAAATGTTACGAACGACTAGCCAAGTCTCGCTATGAGCGCAACATATAATGCTCTTTATATGCAATCCTACCATATACCTAAAATGATGATGATGCAACACATAAAAACTTTTTTTTATGGTATTAGGCGGCAAACGAGCAGACGGATCGCCTGATGGTAAGCAATTACCGCCGCCCATGGACACAAGCAACACCACAGGAGCCACAAGTGCGCTGCCGCCCCTTGGGGTTGCGAAAAGGGATAGGATGAGGAGTGGGATAAGGAGAAAGCATAGGGGATAGGGCCTCCGGCACTCTCACTCACCGAACGAAACGCAACAGTTTAGGTACTGTTACTTAAAGTCGATTTTCTGTGAGTGGGTAGTACCTACTTCCCCGGTCGAGCCGGCCCATTCATGCTGAAATCAGCAAGGCTCTACTAACTCTTATTTTAAGAATGTGTATTATAGTGAGTATTTGTTTGTAAAGATAACACTTCACTTTATTATCGTAAAAGTCGGTGCTGTCTAGCAAATAATCGTAAACTAGTGATCTGATGAGATTTACAACGAGTTGTATGGATTATCAGTGCTAAAATATCTCAGCATATTATGACTTAACTAACTACGTGCGTAAGCATTATTTATAGATACGATCAACTAAACGGAAACTATAATAATAAAATTAAACTCTTGAAATAGATCTTCAGAACATTTTGCTATGACCACCAGATTTGTAAGATTCCGCATCATAATCGGTCAATTCGTTTATAGATTGTAAGATGTCACAGGAAGACACACAGACGCATCAAACTTATAACATCCCTCATGAATATATTTTACACTGGAAGATAAAAGTATAGAAAATTAATCCGTGCACATAAGGCATTAGACTTATTTAACAAGTCAAATTAGTTCCTTACAATCTCAAATAAGTAGAATGAACACGCAATATGAAAATGAGGTTCAGGAGTATATTAGGAAATATGATGAGATTGCACAAGTGGGGAGGCAAAATTTAGAATATGTAAAGGACTTAACAAATACTAATAGTTGTTTGAATATCATAAAACCAACATTACCCACTTGTGAGCCCCAGATTATTTGCGATAGTGATAAAAGTACTTGTTCAGAGAATAATAGAACAGGTAAGTCTTCTTTAGGTAAGAGTTCTGGCACAAATAAAGTTTATATATTCTCAGATAGGCTTGGTGTAGGTTTAGGTAGTTTAATAAATTGTGAGCTGACACAACACAATACTATCAATTATTGTTATCCAGGGTCTTCGTTTACAAATCTAATTAATACATTAAATACAACAATATTTGATAGGCAGTCTACAATAATTATCACATATGGTGATAGCCCAACGGTGACTAAAAAGGATATATTTAATTTGACAGAAGTTATGTTATCGCTTCATAGCAAATTTGAATGCAAATTTATAACTCTTGCTTTGCCTTATTCTTATAGCTTAAATGAAACAATGAATAGTTATATTCATGAGCTCAACTTGTGCTTATACAATTTGACATGGCTATATAAAGATTTTATTTTATTATTTGACATAAATAATTTTATTAGTAATTTTACATTGACCAAAGATACTATGTATCTGCCACTATTTTATAGAAGACAAGTTGCTAAATTATTAGCATTTAATTTACAAAATGACACAGGTACATGTAGGGTATCCAAGAATTTAGCTTCTGTAAATAGTTCCTATCTCAATAACTCTTCTATTGAATATACTGACACAAGTTCTTTAAACTTAAGACTAGGACAAAGGGTAGACAAATTCAACTGAATGTAGCACATCAAAACATACAAGGTCTATCTGGCAAGGATTTAGAATTAAGTTTATATTTAGAAAATCACAGTATACAAGTTATGTGTATTACAGAACACTGGCTAAAAGAGTACCAAATTAGATTCTTAAATAACTCGCAATACACGGTACACAGTGCCTTCTCTAGGAAACACGCTATTCATGGTGGATCCTTGATTATTGTTTCAAATAGCTTAACATGTAAAGAACGGAAAGACATAGCAAGTTTGTCTATAGAACGCACTGTGGAACTGTCATGTGTAGAACTTGAGCAGCATATTATCATATGTGTATATCGTCCACCGTTAAGTAATTTTAGCTTGTTTGAATCAGTTATTGAAGATGCAATTACTAAAATTAGGAGCAATAAGAAAGGTATTATAGTTTGTGGTGATTTTAATGTAAATATTCTTGATCATTCAGTAATGACTAGTAGATTTTTAAATCTATTTAAATCATTTAATTTAAAAAATTTGTTCCTTGAACCAACTAGGATTACAGCAACATCATCCACCTGTCTTGACAATATATTTAGTAATTGTACAGTTTCGAATAAATTAGTTAGTTCTGAATTAACTTCGGATCACTGTGGTCAATTAGCAAGGTTTCCGTATTATAGTGATAGCATCATACAGAAAGTGTTAGTTAGGCAATGGCCTAAGCATAAGCATGGCCTAACCTAGGCATAAGTTTAATGAATTCCGGAATAAAATTTTGATTGGAATGAATGCTATGAGTCCTGATTTAATGGAGATTGATTCGCCAAATGAAAATTTCAATAATTTATTTAATGTAGTTAACAAGGAATTTCAGAATACTTTTAGGACTAAGGAGAAAGTAGTTAAGGAATCTCGAGCTTTTAGTGAGTGGGCTACTGCAAGTATTTACAAAAGCAGAGCAAAGATGTACGAGTTGTTCGGTATGAAGAGATACAATTCTGATTCGAACTTCACTGAGTATGTTAGGAATTATTCCAAGATATTTAAAAGAGTGTGCAATACAGCTAAGGCATTATTCGTTAGGAACAAAATTGAACAATCCTCGAATAAAATTAAGGCAACCTGGCGAGCTATTAATGAAGCAACAGGTAAGACAACACTAAGAGGTAATAGTTTTAGTTTATTTGATAGTGACAGATTAATTCATAATGACAAAGAAGTCGCACACACATTTAATAAATTCTTTGCTAGCATACCGATTACTACTACTAGAGAATTAAAATCATCAGCTATAGTCGCAGAAAACCTATTGGAATCTAGTGTAGGAAAATGTGATGTATTATTTAAGTTCCATTGTATTAATTCTACCGACATTATAAGTACTTTTCAATCTCTAGAGTCTAAGAATACAGGTGATCTCTGGGGCATTTCTGTTAAGGTTTTAAAAAATATAATTGATGTAGTAGCTCCTTATTTAAGCAACTTATTTAATAAGTGTATTGAATCAGGTGTTTTTCCCGATCTTATGAAACACAGTAGGATAATACCTCTTTTCAAATCCGGCAGTAAGACTGATCCTAGTAATTATAGGCCAATATCGATACTACCTGCCTTTAGTAAGATTTTTGAAAAGATCATACTCAAGCAATTACTTAGACATTTTAATCTAAACAGCCTCCTTCATAGTGAGCAATATGGATTTACCAAGGGTCACTCGACAACAGATGCAGGAGTAGCGTTACTTAAACACATATTCAGTGCATGGGAGAATGCCCAAAATGCTATTGGTGTGTTTTGCGATCTTTCGAAAGCATTCGATTGTGTCTGCCATGAAACGCTCTTATGCAAACTTAGACATTACGGCGTACAGACTAAAGCATTGGAAGTCATTAAGTCATACTTAAGTGACAGAATCCAATGTGTTGAAATAAACGGCTCAAAATCCAGTGGCTTACCTGTTGATTTAGGAGTGCCGCAAGGCAGCATCCTAGGGCCTTTCTTGTTTCTTGTTTACATAAACGATTTACCTTTTTACTTGAAAAACATTTGTGACGTTGTACTGTTTGCTGACGATACTTCTTTGATATTCAAATTAGATAGAAATAAACAGTGCGCTCATTCAAGTAACTAAATGGTTTAATGTAAACAATCTAGTACTGTACGCCAAAAAAACAAAATGTATTAAGTTTGCTCTGCCTAATGTCAGAAACCTTGGTCCTAGTATAGCTCTTAATGACGATGTTCTCGAAATATCTGAATCTACATTATTTCTAGGAATAACACTTGATTCGAAATTACAGTGGGGTGCGCACGTTACATATCTCTCAGGGAAACTTAGCTCAGCTGCTTATGCCATTAAGAAGGTTCGTAGGTTGACTGATGTCGATACGGCTAGATTGGTTTATTTTAGCTATTTTCATAGTGTTATGTCATATGGCATATTATTATGGGGTAGGGCCGCTGACATCGAAAATATTTTTATATTACAAAAACGGGCAGTTAGGGCCATTTACCAGTTAAAGACAAGTGTCTCACTTAAAGAAAAATTTAAAAATATTGGTATTCTTACTGTAGCATCACAATATATTTATGCCAGTGTTATGCATGTACGACTACATATAAATTCTTACAAAATGAATAGTGACATACACAATATTAATACTAGGAACAGGCACAAATTATGTGTACCATATTTCCGTTTACACAAAACGCATAGCTCTTTTATTGGGCTTAGTATAAGAATGTATAATAAAATACCTAGTAATATTTTAGACTTGCCTTTAAGGTCGTTTCAGACAATTGTTAAAAATAATCTTTTAATACAGGCATATTATAGTTTAAATGAGTATCTTGACGACAAGTACGCTTGGAAATAAATATTCTTTTATTAGGTCAATTTCTTTTTATTATTAGGTCAATAGGCAGTTTTATAGTGTAGTTAATTACCGTATTCTCTTTTATACTACATTTGCATTCTTGTTCTACTCTTTTTATTATAATTTATCGGATTTCTAACGTGAGGGTAACTCGTGGTCATGAACTGCTAACTAATAGATTGTAAATTGCTGCAGGTTCATATACCATTACTTTTCGGAACATACTGTTCCACCATAGATCAGAACAGTCATGTTCGCGAGTTGCTTACATCAAAAGACGTAAGTGGATGCTCCTGTTTCACCATATTCACTTTGGGAGGCTTACTAAATGAACATAATTTATTGCTTGAGTATGATATCAACAAATATTAACTTTTGCAATAGAAGATAACTCACAATGTGAAACAGTTGCAGCTCCTTACAAATAAAACATGTAAAAGAATTATACTGGCAGTTAAAAAGAGTGGCCACGAGTTTTATTGCCCGTTCTTTCTCGTGGTTCTACCTATTGCATTGCGAACGTGGCAGTAAATGTAAATGTAGAATCATCTAGTAATTAACTTTAATCTTTGACGTTCATAAGTGTCACTTTGTGACCTAAATGAATAAATGATTTTGAGTTTGAGTTTGAGTTTAACATTTATTTAATGCTGAATAGTATAGCAATAATTGGTCTTCCTACTTTTGACGTGACAACGTCTTATAAATTGGTTTGCCGGGTGACACTTCAAGAAACTGCGTTACGCTCCGCTCACGTTATGCGCTCACAATGAGAGCGAGTGAGAGGCACGCGTCCCGCCTAAGAGCGAGAGAGACAGACATAAAAAGTGAAAGGCACGCGTCTTTCATCCTTCTTCCTACTATACGAATGAATATTCACATTAAAATTATTATTTATTATATAAGTCGTTGTCACGTAAAACTTTCGCCCGTATACCGACTTTACAGGCAACCAATTTTTTCTTTACAAGAGAATTACCGTAGCTACGCCTGCATATTTTATTTTGATTTGGCCGTTTCTTTCTTTTGTCCCTTACATGCCCAATTTTAACTTCTTGCTCCCACTAGTTTTATTTTTGTCTTTATTCTGAATTTCTGACAGACAGCCAGTAACACAAGAATTACGCAAGTTACGTACATACAGAGGACATCTGACTGGTCTCATAAAATTTTCTTGTTTGTGGACAAAGTTTCGATAGAATAGTGGCTTATGAAGCCATGGTCCTAACGCTTCCAACAATAAAAAAGGCTAGTTGTGATATATTTTTATCAATACATTAAAAAGTTTCACATTTGGCACGTGTAAGATTTTTCGTGTTTAATCAATGAAATTTTGCAGCGATAGCCGAGTGGATATACCAACAGACTGCCATGCAGAGAGTATCAGGTTCGAATCCACGGCGCGCACCAATGACTTTTCGGAGTTATGTGCGTATTGAATTGTTGAATTGTTAATTATCGCTTGTCCCGTGCCTCGGAGAGCACGTTAAGCCGTCGGCCCCGGTTGTCATGAAGATCTTTGACAGTCGTTACAGGGCGCCAGTACCTTCTAAATAAACTGACACTAGTCTAAACCATGGAATATCGCTATCCCTTCGGGTTGCGGAGGTCAGACAGGCAGTCGTTCTGTGGAAAAGCTAATATTCAGCCAAATCCGGTTAGACAAGGAATCGGACCCCAGATTAAAACTGGGATAACGCTAAACCCATGTATTCACTAGGGGACAAAGTCGCTCGACTTATCGCGAACAGTCGCAGGACATTTACGTGCGACTGTCCGGCGACAGTGTCGACCGGCATTTCGCTCGTCCACATACTGGCCTTGTGATCGAGATGTCGCCTAAGTGTTAACACAGATTCGTTGGTAGTGTGGACCAACGAAGTGTGCTATAATCGCGGGAAGTCTCGGAACAAATAGCAACACACGTCCTCACAAGTCAAATGCCGTCGGAAACTGTCGAGGGACACGAAGTCGCGCAAGGTCGACGCTACCGGAGCGTCGACAAGCGACTTGTGGAGAACAAGTCGCTTGTCGACACGACAAGACACGTAGATGTCGCCTGCGATGTCGGGCGATGTCCCCCGCGACGTCGCTCAACACGTAGAATTCGTGTCGGGCGACAAGGTCGCGGGACAAATGTCCCCTAATGAATACGAGGCTTAAGAGAAAGAAGACATAGAAAAAAAAAATATAGTCTTACGCCTATATCCGCGAAGGGGTAGGCAGAGGTGTAAATATTACACCCACATTTCGCCATGAATTTTTAGGTCCCACGTAGGGCGAGCCTATTGCCGTTACCGGGCACATCACCAGACTCCAGGCTTCCACTGAGTATTCGGGAAAACCCAGTAACACTTTTGCCCGACCCGGGAATCGAACCCGGGACCTCCGATTAGCAGTCGCCCTATATCTATGGCAGTCGCATACGCTATCCACTGGACCACGGAGGCAGTCAGAAATAAAATATATTTATATGAAAAAGAATAATATAAATAAGATAATTTGTAATACTTTGAATTGAATTATATCGGCTATTAAAATTAAGGAAGTGAAATAATTAATTAACAAAGCTAATTCGGTTACAAAGTTGATGACATATTTTATTTGACCTTTCTGCCTGTTGACCTTTGCGTCTGCACTATTAAAATATTACGCCATCGCCATTATGTCGGATTAATTATAAACCGTTGTCGTAACAGCTTCGTTACGTGTGAGCTGTGAAACAGTTGGTAGGATAAACAATCGACGATGTGATTATAAATTATTATAATTTGCGACGATTATAGACGCGCCCGCAGCTAAGCCTGCACAATATTTTCCTTTAACCCTTAAATCCCTTCTTGGTGCACCCCCAAAGGCCCACAGTCCCCAAGAAACATAGGTAATGCTAAAAATCTGCTTCTTGCACCCAATAGTTTTGTCTGTGCTTTGTCTGTGGGTCAGTCAGTAAAGCAAAAATTTTATACAGAACTAGACGTCGCCAGCGGCTTCGCTCGCGTCAATTATACACATAAACCTTCCTCTTGAATCATTCTATCTATTAAAAAAACCGCATTAAAATCTGTTGCGTAGTTTTTAAGATTTAAGCATACACATGGACAGACAGACAGAAGACAGACTTTGTTTTATACTATGTAGTGAAGTATCATAATTTTTTCGGCACCTTTTTTGACTTGCTGGACTATTCTTTTACTGCTTAGCAGCCGAAGACAGAACATCCTTACACATATTGAAGCAAGAGAGCCTTGCTGATTTCAGCATGAATGGTCCGGATCGACCGGGGAAGTACTACCCTCTCTCAGAAAATCAACGTAAAGTAACAGTTCCTAAACTGTTGCGTTTCGTTCGGTGAGTGAGAGTGCCGGAGGCCCTATTCCTTCTCCCTCATTCCACTTCTTATCCTATCCTTTTTACCAACCCCAAGGGGCGGCAACGCACTTGTGAATCCTGTGGTGTTGCTTGTGTCCATGGGCGGCGGTAATTGCTTACCATCAGGTGATCCGTCTGCTCGTTTGCCGCCTATTAATATTAAAAAAAAAAACTTATCTATAATATGACTTATATTATGGACAAGATATTCTTGAACCGGTGATCTGTCCGACACGTCATAAACCCCATCAAATTAGTAGTTTACGATTCGCTAGATAGCGCAGACTATTACGATAATAGTGACGTGTTATATATTTACAAACAAAGAGCTACTAAAACGCACACTCGTAAAATAAGAATTGGTTGGAACATGTAGTAATATGTAACCATGGAGCTGCATGTCTGCTAAGTTACAAGTATTAGAACAATACCTTTTATATTGAGTAACACGAAACTAAACAAGTATTCTTATTAACATACGACCAACGTACTACATCCAGAGACTTGAACGATATTTGACGACGATAAATCAGGCTTGTTACACTATTCAATGTGGTCGTATCAGCTACGTTACGCGTGGCATATGACAGGATATGATACCACAAAATTATTGCAACATTTCCCTCGGTATCTCTTAAAATAAGTTTTTTTTTATTTATTTTATATATGTATATATTTAAAGTAAATCATAATTTACTGGTACACTGACAACTACCATTTCTTTCCTACCAATAATATCCATCCAAAGGTTGCCTGGTAGAAATCGCTGTTAGCGATAAGGCCGCCCATTGTACTATGTTTGTAAAATGATCAATTTTTAATGTCCAACTTAGTGTACAATAAAGTGTTAAATAAATAAATAAGAGTACATACATACATACATAGACCCACGCCTGTTTCCCGGAGGGGTAGGCAGAGTCTACGGAACGCCATTTGCAACGATCCTGACATACCTCTCTTGCTTCAATCACTCCTATCAAGTTTCTCATGCATGCTCTTCTGTTTAGGGTAGGTTCTTCTGACTTGTCCTTTTTTTAGGATGTCTCCAATCTGGTCAGAGAACGTCCGCCTAGGTCTTCCCCTTCGTCCTGTCCCATTCACACTTGCCTTATATATCTTCTTTGTCAGTCTTTCGTCATCCATCCTCTCCATGTGTCCAAACCATCTTAACATGCCTTTTTCGATGCTTGTCACTACATCTTCTTTTACCCCACACCACTCTCGTATCAGACAATTCTTTACTCTGTCGGTCAAAGGCACACCACACATACTTCTCAGTGCTCTCATTTCTACAGCATTTATTCTACTTTCAAGTCTCTTCTGTCATACCCAACTTTCACTACCATACATAAGCGTAGGCACTAACACCCCTCTGCGTACAGCCAAACGTGCCTTTTTGGACACGTTTTGGCTGTTCATAAACGCCTTCAGAGCTCCATTCACACTATGACCTGCATTAACTCTTCTTTCAATATCTTCTTCATTCTTACCATCTCTTGTAAACAACGTACCTAAGTAAACAAACTCATTCACTTGTTCCACTCGCTGTCCATCGATCAAAACATTACAAGCCGTAAGGCATTCCTCCTTTTCAAAAACCATAACTTTCGTTTTACTTACATTCACTTTCATTCCTTTCCTCTCTAAGGCACAATGCATGATTGTTACCATCTCCTGCAACTCCTCCGCTGAAGATGCAAGTACCTGATCATCAGCATAAAGGAGGCATTTGACGAGTAACCCTTTCATCCTTAATCCGCAGTCCCTATGTTTAAAATCTTGCAAAAAACTGTCCATGAAGAGGTTAAACAGCCACAGCGACGCTACACATCCCTATCTAACACCTTTCTCGATGGTAAACCAGTCAGTGTATGCCCCGTTTATCCTCACACAAGCTCAAGAATCCTCATAAAGGGATTTCAGAACTTGAATGAGGCTGCTATCCACCCCATTCATTGACAGCACCGACCACATTTCATTCCTCACCACTTTATCGTAAGCCTTTTCCAAATCCACGAATGCGCAATAGACCTTTTGACCTTTGGCCAAAAACTTTTTCGCTGTGCTTCGCAAGGAGAAAACCTGATCCGTAGAGTAATAAGAGTAATTGTCAAATAATAACTACAAATAGCCGTACTAAATACAAATGGCCTAATTTCAATAAAAAATATATTTAATTATAAGAAACTAAAAATATCAATTATGTAAATCTTGCTATGCCCAAACAGCGTCCATAATGAACAAACTTGTATATCTGTAACACCTGTACGAACATTGTGGATAAATATCATTACTGATTAAACTAAAGAACGAACTTAAGACGTTGAACGTAATATAGTTACAAAAATATTTTTAATTGTGATATTTCTAATACTCGTAGATCAGTTTCGTTACATTATACATCTCTGTCGTATCAGTTTCGTTGCGTGACCTATGACCGACATCGCAGACTTACTTGCTTTATTACATAATATAATGACAATTGTCGATTGTTGCCGTGACTCGTGTGAAGGGCAATGACATGCTGTTGCCTACAAGCCGTGCTATTTATACTTGTGCGTAAAAAAACGCTTGCGGGCGTGTCTCGGGCTAGTGACGTAGATCGCGTCTAGACTTGACTCAAACAACATTATTTCGTTTGATATAGGTTTATTTTTTATGGTAATAGGCGGCAAACGAACAGACGGATCGCTTGATGGTAAGCAATTACCGCCGCCCATGGACACAAGCAACACCACAGGAGTCACAAGTGCGTTGCCGCCCCTTGGGGTTGCAAAAAGGGATAGGATGAGGAGTGGGATGAGGGAGAAGGAATAGAGGATCAGGCCTGCGGCACTGTCACTCACCGAACGAAACGCAACAGTTTAGGTACTGTAACTTTACGTCAATTTTCTGAGAAAGGGTAGTTAGTACTTCTCCGATCGATCCGGCCCATTCATGCTGAAATCAGCAAGGCTCTACTACCTAGTAAAATACCTGGTTTGATACTTGTTTAGGGAAAGCGGTGTTTGGTTTTATTGTAGGACAACATCCTGCTGTTTGTCCTACAATAACCTGATTAGTTTTTGAAACGAATCGTTTATGCGCATGGTGTATCAATGTAGTCTTAGGTACTATTGTTCAACGCCCTGACACACGCTTCTTCATAAGTATTTGTTTATTTATTTAATTAAGACAACACAATCATAACAGATTTCACCCAATGCGATTGACATTGTTATAAACATATAAGTAGGTACATGTAAAAAGCAAAATTAGAACACAAAATAAACAACAAGATAATGAGATGAAATTGAAAATTTGTTATTGGTACATATGTTATTGGTGGAAACGATTAGGTATATTATACGATATTTATTCGACATTATGACGGCTTTCCTTACCAAATGACCTCTTGCGAACAGAGGCCTAAACAAACTCAAGGCGTTTTTATTGAATTCATTTGGATACCTACCACGTTTTGAAGAAAATTATTGATTTGGATAGTCCATTAATCGAGAAATATAAAATAAGGCGCAAAAGTAAATAGCGCCTGTTGAACCACGGACTCAGCTAATATTTATCATCATATCATGCATGCTACGCAAATACAAAATAACAGCTTCAAAGGCCATATTTTTTTAATTATAGACTCACGCCTATATCCCCGAAGGGCAGAGGTGTAATATTACACCCACATTTCGCCATAATTTTTAGGTCCCACGTAATAGGGGGCGAGCCTATTGCCGTACCGGGCACATTACCAGACTCCGTGCTGCTACTGAGAATTTCCTAACGGAAAAACCCAATAACACTTTGCCCGACCCGGGAATCGAACCCGAGACCTCCAAATCCCACGCGCGTATTTATGCCGCGAGACCAACGAGGCAGAATTTATCATCATAATATCATGCAAGCTACGCAGATACAAAATAACAGCTTCAAAGTCCATATTACGTAGATTAAATTAGATTTCCGTTTTTTGCGGAACCAACAATCATGGCGGACGTATAATATCTAATGGGCTGCTGTTACAGCATCGTCATTTGATGAGAGTCATTTAGGTAATATCTCTGCGTGTGCATGTTCGTGTTTAAAACAATTGCGTTTTAATACGTTTTGTTCTGGAAATACCCGCTGATATGAGCTGGTTTTTGTACTTTATTGTAGTTATTATATTGGTAAAGGATTGTGCAAGTGCTTCGTATTTTCAAGTGACTTCAAAATAGCAGGCGTATCTTAATACGGCAGGTTTTTATATCCTTGTTGCCCCAGAACTCCGTAATTTATTATACGATTATGAAAACCTTTTCTTTTTAGAAGGATTTGCTTTCCGTTTTATCGCATCCAAGGTTGAGGAGTGACATTTGAAATACATGTGAAGTCTGCCAAGAGAAGAGAGAGAAAAGGCCCTAGCCCAGCAGTGGGACAATACATTATTATACAGAGTTGATGACGATGAATCGTCTTTTTGTTACAACACAAAAGAGCTGTTTAGTAAATGCACATCAGAGTCCATATAAATATACGGCACTTGGTTTGTTCAAGCTAGTCTCCGAAACGGATGGACTAATTCTAGGGTCGGCAGACTAAAGAACATAAGTCAAATTTTTCATATTTTTTTTTATTACATATTCGGTGTTCCTTTTATTCCACTCGCAGTCTGACTAAAGCACATAAGTCAAGCTGAATTATTTAATGGCGTATTCAAGTGGTGGACCGTATCAACCTTATCCTATTCTAATATAGGTCGGACGCACAAAAAAACATAACTTGACTTATGTTATAAGGACTCACTCTTAAGTATGAAGTTTTTGAGCCAAGAGGTCTGACTTATGTTATAAAAAACATCAATTGTGAAGTGTGTTTAGAGAATGTGGGTTTTAATTTAACTGACACCTACTAGTTTACTTCTTTTTTTATTCGCTTTACATTTTTTATTATTTTCATGCATTTTTTACTTTATTTTCTCATTTATTTTTTTATTTAAATTTTTCATTTTCTTTTCATTTTATTTTTGTTCACATAAGTCATACTACTAACTGTGTCCTTATAACTTAAGTCATCTAAATATTAAACAACTAAAAATTTCCCCTAAAATATTGTATCTTAGTAATAAGTCATTGTAATACACATAAACTTAATAAAAACATTTAAAACTATCCAAATCAATGATTTTATAAACAGTTTTTTTTAATTCCTGTAAAGTAGGGTTTTTTGACTTATGTACTTTAGTCTGCTGACCCTAGAATTATGGTGGGACTTCAGATAGTTAATTTTATAAGAAGTAGGTAACTTTGGTTTCAGTTCAGAAACAGGATTAGAGTTTTTAAAATTTAAACAAATTAAAAACAAAATCAAAAGTAGATGATAATAATTTTGTATTATAAGGTCGGCATTTTGCTTCTAAAATTACCAGTTAACATAATAGGTATGTAGCTACCTCATAAACTCAAAAAGAAGTATTTAATACCAAAAATATATCAATATAAACTAAGCACATAAGTACGTGTTATCTTTTGCAGATGCAAAGCGATAAGCCGCGCTCGTGTTACGCTGACGCACACAATACAATCTTACTAAACAAATAGCAGACATGTTATGACTATGAAACATCACCTGCACTGTGTTTACGTAGCACTTTTTAAGCAGTCAAGCATAGGCATGTGTGTAAGTTGTTTTCATTATACAAATTTATTTAGCGGGTCATACTCGCGATAGCTAAGATATTTAAAGGTACAATTCCGAGTTGGGCTGCAGACTGCAACCGCAGGCGACACTGCGGCTAGTGGATGCGGTCGACCGCAGTGCTGCCTGCAGTCGCAGTTGCTTCTATTCCAAGCGCGGCGGCATGCCGCGACTGCACGAGTTATAGAACCATTACTTTTCACCAAATATATCGATATTTTGGATTTAATGTGTCATAAATGACTGGATGACCAGCAACAAAGTTAATTAATTTTTCTTCATCATCCTCTGAAAAAGTGGAAAATTGTTGTAAGTGTGAACTGTCTGCAGTCCGCGACATCACTGGACCTGTAGCGTGCGGCCGCTGCGTGCCGCGACCGCACGCGGCGCGCCGCGACTGCAGGCCGCAGTGTTGCCGCACTCGGAATCAATTTCAAAGAGATTCATAGAAGCTAGTGGTGTCGCTTGCAGTCTGCATACTGCAGCCCATCTCGGACTTGCACCTTAAGGCATAAATACCTCGGTATTTTCCAATGTTTCTATAGACTTGCGCCAGTCGTGGTCGCTGAGGGACTGACGAATTCATGCCTTATGGACCGAATGACGATGCTTCTGAATAATATTTTTATATCTGTATACTAATAGATACTCTGTACTTATACAATCCCAAATCCAGCATCTAACCAAAACAGTTACAATACGATATGAACTGTAAAACGCCCCTTTAATTCAAACAAATTCTTCAATAATCATAGATGTTTAACTTATTCGTAGCTACACACAAATATTTTCTTAATTACATCTGCAAACTATAATCTTTAACATGTCTACTTAACTAGAAGCCTGCGTCATAAGTGTGTTTTTGTTTAAATATCAGCTGATCATCATCAGCCTTTAACAGTCCACTGCTGGACTAGGCCTCTCCTTTGAAAGGAGGAATTGACCTACTATACCACGCTGGCCAAACGGGTTGGTATAGGGTTTGTATCAAGTTTTCCTTTTTTTACAGTGCTGTTCTCTGCATAATATGCTCCCTCTGTCGATGTCGGCTCTTACGACACCCATGGGATGATGTGGGGTGGTGACATTCCGTATTCTTAATCCGTCACCACACGGACTATCAGCTGATAATGTGCCGTACCTATTTTGATGGAACCAGGGACTATAGATATTCCTTTGGGTTGCGGCGGTCAGACAAGCAGTCGCTCTGTGGAAAAGGTAATATTCCGTCAATTCGGGTTAGACTAGCAAGCAGGCCCCGGATTGCAACTAGAATAATTCTAAGAGCATAATTGTGCTGTGTTTAAATACTCATAAATACTCAGTATTTGGCATCCAATTCAATATAATTTGGCATTAAAGACTCTTACAATCTCAAATCAAGCACCTAACCAAAACAGTTACGATACGATACAATATTAACTGTACGACGCTTCTTTCCAAACAACTTCTTCATTAATCACAGGTGTTTAACGTATAATTAACGACGTATCATGTTTCACGGAGTGTAGCTATATAGACGTATTAGAGCGCTTGTACACGCCAAGAAAAGTCGCCGGGCCTACGCTACGCAAGCATTTGTCTCTACAGACAGATACATCGGCGCTGAATAAGAAAAATGTTTTGTTTGAGTTAGACACGACGCGTGAACGTTGAAAAATGTTCGTGCCTTCTTATTTATTTATTTAACTTTATATACACTGAAGCGTATAAAGGCGGACTTAATGCCTAAGGCATTCTCTACCAGTCTACCTTAGAGTGGTGCAGAGATTAATAGTAGGTGTATTGTAGAAGTGAGTGAAGAAGAACTTTTGTAGCATAAACGTAATACATATATACATAGTTTAAAAATACATATATTTGATAATACAAGAACATATAAATAATTAAGTATACAAAATTTAAATACATAGCAATTATATACTAAGGAATTAAGGATACATAACTAATTCTAATAATATTAAATATATACATACACTAAATACCAATATACATAAACATATAATTAGGATACTTCTGCCAGCTTATCCAACAACAGCTGTTTTACTCTGGATTTAAAGCGATCTAGCTTCTTCTTCCATTTAAGAACTAGGCAGCTCTTGTCGGTGGAGCAATTGACATTGGCTTTGGTTTTCTGCCTTTTCTTTGAGCTCTTGATACGACCCGACTCCAACTTTTTCCTTCAGCTGTGTCACATAGGTACGTCGAGGCCGTCCTCTTCCTCTTCTCCCTTCTATTTTGCCTTCCAGTATTATTTTGAAGAAGTTGTCGTGTCGTATCAAGTGGCCAATCATCTTCCCTCTCCGATTTTCTATTAGTTTTAACAACCGTCTCTCTTCGTCAACCGTGTTCGTGCCTAGATCCGAAATTATTCTTATCGTCTGCATGATGATTCTGTCTTATGTGCAGCAGGCACGGTCGATTTTCTTAGTGTGTACTGTCCTTTAGACGTGTGCACATCGGTGCCATGCGGATGTGCAAGTTATTGGCCGACAGCTCTCGATGTGATTAGATTATCTATCTTAGGAGTTTTCACTGTACTCAAGACAACCTACATACAAGTTAGAACTATAATTTCAAATTAGACTTCGCTCGCGGGAGGAGGGGCCCAATGATTATTAATATTGTTACTGGTTATTGTTCTTGTACCCGTCATAATTTTACTACTTTTTATTTGAATAATGCTTTTCTTTTATTCAAAGCATATCTTTTTCATAAGTGCGACATTATTTGCATGTATAAAATACTGCCTCGTTGGTCTTGCGGCATAAATATGCGCGTAATATTGGGAGGTCCCGGGTTCGATTCCCGGGTCAGGCAAAGTGTTATTGGGTTTTTCCGTTAGGACATTCTCAGTAGCAGCAAGGAGTCTGGTAATGTGCTCGGTACGGCTATAGGCTCGCCCCCTATTACGTGGGACCTAAAAATTCATGGTGAAATGTGGGTGTAATATTACACCTCTGCCTACCCATCCTGAGATACAGTCCATAAAAAAAAACTTGCGGCAGTGACTGACCGACAGAAAACGCATAGCCAAAACTATTGATCGCTAGAACCTGAAATATGGCATATACGTTCCTAAGGGACCGTGGGGTACATTAAAAAGGGATTTTCCATGGGCTCACGCAGAAGCGGTTAAATTATAATGAAATATGATGGTGAAGCTGCGGGCAACCTCTAGTTCTTTTTAAAATAAACTATGAATAAAACACAACAGAACATAAAATACTTATTTACATAATTGTAATTAGTGAAGTGCCGGATTATCCGCGGATACGGATCGGAATACGGATATTTGGTGGTAAGATCCGCGGATACGGATACGGATCATTATTTTCTTACTGAATGATGTCGGCGCGCGTGACCCTGAAACGATAGTTGACGTCACGCATGCCCGGCGGAACGATGCATGGACTGATCATGTTTCGGATTGTATTGCGCGGGTACTTTTGTTTTGTTTAGTGTGACACTGGGCCTCGTAGATAACGTTTGTGTATGATTTTTCTAGTACAAAAGTGAAATTATTAAGGTGCAAGATACGAAAAAGACCCGCGAGAAAAGTAACGGATACGGATACGGATCTTTCATCTTCCTCGGATATCCGCGGATACGGATATCCGGCACATCACTAATTGTAATAAATTCTATATCAGGTATTAGAACACAATTCAGGTTGAGCTGAACAATATCTGACCAATAGGGCCTATGATGAATAATTCTATAAAATGCGACAAATCGTTTATTTCGTTGTGTTTCCTTTGAATATTCCTAATAAATCAATTAGTAGTGTTTCATGTATGTATTATACACACTCTCTTCTAGGAATGTGATGTTTATTTACCTAGTTTAATTAGTTGGTAAATACAGCTAAAGTAAAAGTGTTGAATATTTTCATGGGAGCCGAACTGACTACAAATAACTGTAAAAGAATTTTTTTTAATAGGCAAAGTTTCTCTGTAATGTTTTGACTATACAGTAGGTATGAGAAAATCTCTTTCAGGTACATACATAGTTGTGTAAAGACAATTTAAATATGCTTTATTTTTATAATTTCTGAAATTATTTATCCATACATAAGTATGGACAAATTATTCAGTTAAGATATGCCAGTACAACGCAACTTGAACGAAATTTTTAATATGGCGGCGCTACATAAAAATATTATGTAGTTCAGTATTACACACATCATACACCGTGCACTTTCACAGTTGTGTAAAATTTTACACAACTCTGATTTGAAACAGCGCAAGTAGCATTTTAATTGTAGATGCAACGATGACATTTCTTTTGCGCAAATATTGCTGGCAAGGTTGCTCACGACGCGACGCACCGGCGACGCGAGAGGTCGCGGTATAGTGTCCTCTGTAAGGACACTATACTATGTATAATATCATATCATATTTATGCCGTCGGCCCTGTGAACAGCAGTTTAAATTAATGCCAGATTTACGTCGACTGTTCGAAACATGTAACCTTATACTTTGCACATGTTTTATTGAATCTCGGCTCGAATAACATCGTCATTCAATCTGCATGGTTTACAAAAATACCATTGATGAAATGTAATATTATTGTTGTTCCTCTCACATTGTGGTTACATTGTTACTTTAGTGTAAGCCTGATGGCGAGACAAAACACACAACGTTTTGCGATCCATGTGCACCTGTTATGAAACAGTGGTGAATTTTCCTTTTGTAGTCTACCATATACGATATACCTACCCAAAATTGTACTACTACTGTAAGACATTTTTTCCTACATAACTTCTTACTGTCTAACTTCATACAGATGTTGAAAAGGAATTTAAGGGTAATTTGCACAGAACTCTACTTTACGCAAGAATCGAAGCCCAAAACTAAATTGTAAGTTTTGAAATATCCATCACAACAAACAGATAAAAGTGCTGGTATCTTTGGATCGTGAAATGTAGGCTAAATATAAAAACAACAACAAAAAACCTGTTATGAGACAACCTCACTTATGAGTTGCGGTTGTTCATCCTTCAGAATCATCGGTAGGTACACAGTATATTCAATTCGCAAGTCCATGCTTTTTTGGAAGACTCGAAATCTAGGCCTTGAGACCGGCGCTTAGAACATGAAAACTTCACTCACGCCAGACAAATTTTTGTTGCTTAATCCCCAGCCAGCTACAACAAAAAAAAATAACAAGAGCCACTCGCGCCGACAGACATGTGTCATTCGTAATGGAGTAGTTAAGAAGGGCGAGATAAGAATAACCTGAGACAGCGCAGTTAGTCACTCTGTGAGCGAATGCCGGAACTCGTCACTCGGCGGGCGTACCTGACGCTCGAGCGGGCAAAATGAATAACAAGGTGGGAATACCGTTGCCATGTGGAAGGGTTTTGATGGATAATCCCGGTCTCAAGATATTCTGTTGGAACATGGTTCCAGATATCTTGGACTGTGTGATAGGCATACTTACTTGGCAGTACTTAGTATTGAACGTGGTTCCAATATGATCCTGCTCACGGAAGCATGATCCTATTCATTGTTTTTTATTTATTTATAGACTCACGCTTGTATCCCCGAAGGGGTAGACAGAGGTGTAACATAACACCCACATTTCGCCATGAAGTTTTAGGTCCCACGTAATAGGGGGAGAGCCTATTGCCGTAAACAGGCACATCACCAGACTCCGTGCTGCTACTGAGAATTCCGAAAAACCCAGGAACACTTTTGCCCGACCCGGGAATAGAACCCGGGACCTCCAATCAGCAGTCGCATACGCTATCCACTGGACTACGGAGGCAGTTCATATATTCATCAATTCTTGTTGAATCACAGTTGTTGAATTCTCGTTGCACATTACAGTAAAGACAGCGTTGCTACATAGGTATAGGTATACTAGCCTAAAACGGTTTCGAGTTTGTTAGGAGATGCCCATCGCTGAATCATTGGCCGTTCCGTAAAAGCCCATTTTATCGTTTTCACGCAATTAAATTTAAATGTCCAAATACGGATACTATGTATCTGGATATCGGCATCATCATCTCAGGACATTGGTTCTCGAGACAGACTGCAAACGCTTCCCGCAATCTCTACAAGAACATCGGACATTCGCAGTTCGGTCTTAATTTTACTAACACTACTGAAATACAGAAAGTAAAACATTTTATGAAGTTTGGTTTACTACACATCTCTAATTCCATTTAAGTCCCAACATTTAGCCACACGTATCTGGCAGCACTAGCCACAAATAACACACTGCAACGGCACCGCGCTTAAAACGGTGCCCCGGCGTTGAGCCAAGTGTTAGCGGTCACGCCAAGCTGAGGCCAGTCGATGCTGTTAGACTTCATTAGTACGGGATCCTGACACGTTGAAGTACTCTACACTTTGCTATGTGTTAATAGAGCTACGAGGTAGCCGAGGTCTATCTATCATTTATCTACACTAATATTATAAAGAGGAAAAATTTGTATTTTTGTTTGTTTGTAATGGATAAACTAAAAAACTACTAAACCGATTTTAAAACTTCTTTCACCACTAGAAAGCTACATTATTTGCGAGTAACATAGGCTATATTTTATTTTAGAAAAAATTGGGGTCCGTAAGATATTTGGGTTTTTCGGGTACGCGAAGTAGTTCCCTCAGGACGCGGGTGAAACCGCGGGGAACGGCTAGTCTATCTATACGTTTTATAAAATAAAGTCCCCAGGTCATACTTCCTGTGTGTTTGCATGAACGCGATTAACTCAAAGAATAATGAGCAGATTTCGTTCGGCTCACTCTTAAGGTTCAAGTCCGATTTGGGCTGCAGACTGCAACCGCAGGCCATATTGCGGCTAGCGGCTGTTCACTGTAGTATGCCTGCGGTCGCGGTTGTTTCTATTCACTTGACTAGTGGTGTGGCTTGCAGACTGCGGTTGCAGTTTGCAGTCTGCAGCCCATCTCGGACTTGCACCTTTAGATAGTGTGCTCCCTGAGGAAGATTTAGGGTACGATACAAGCGTACGGGTGAAGTCCAGTTAAGTAGAAGAATCTGACACAAAAGTAATCATTCAAATGGAACCAGAAGTGCCTGAAATAAGAGCGTTCAACCAACCAAACTAACATACAAACTTTTGAGCTTTATAATATCAAAGTATAGATAGTATAGATTCCTATAACAAAGCAATATTCGCGTTGTTTTACCTGTAACGGTACGTATCCAACATTCGTGCACGAGTGCGCATTGATGCGTGTAAGTATACTGACCCACTACAGTAAGACAGGCTATCTTACAGTGAGCTGAATGTATGCATCCTCAGACCAATATTTTTTTATTGGTCTGAGGCATGCATCATTCTAGAGATATCCCGGTTGCGTCGTTAACTTAAGATACAAATCCTGGAAAATGCTGTACATTGAAATAAATGAGACAGTACCTGGTAAATCGTGTTTTCTAAAAATGCTACCTAACTAGATCTATAATATTATTCAACCCCGGAAACCCTACATACAAATTTCATAAAAAACCGTTGGAGGCGTTTCCAAGATTCAGATTATGATTGATCGTTTAAAGGTATTAGGTTACAAACAATTAAAATAGCTGATGCAAAGAGCAGCTGGAAAAATATTTCTGGATTATACGTACAAATTTTGTCCTGCGGGGCAATTGAACCGACAACACAGCGCATAGTCATTCATAGTATCGTGATCAAATTGCAAACGTACTTTAATTAAAATTTAAAAACGCTTATTTTGTCCACTTGGTTTACCGACACTTATATCAACACTTTCTACGATATTTCGGTCGTTAGTTACAGTGACGCCATAAAAAGTTGTAAACAAATTGAACTGTAATAAAATGCGTTTCTTTTCAATCATCTGTTTTTACATCGTTTCTTGATAAAATTCTTTAAGATTTTTAAGATGCCAACGAGCATTCGACCCACTTGTTTGCAAGTGGTCACACATCACCAGGTATTTAGCTAACGTTTTGTTTACTTACTGTAATATACTTTTAGCGCTTATATTCTTGGGAAGGGTAGAATAGAAACAGTAAGGAGGATATGTGGGAAAACCAATCGCAGTGTTGCTCTTGGTATGCAGGTTACTGATATGCGGTGACCTTTGCCATCCACGGTAGTAGAGCCTTGCTGATTTCAGCATGAATGGGCCGGCTCGACCGGAAGTACTACCTTCTCACAGAAAATCGACGTAAAGTAACAGTAGGTACCTAAACTGTTGCGGTTCGTTCGGTGAGTGAGAGTGCCGATGGCCCTATCCCCTATTCCTTCTCCCTCATCCCACTCCTTATCCTATCCCTTTTTGCAACCCCAAGTGGCAACGCACTTGTGACTCCTGTGGTGTTGCTTGTGTCCATGGGCGGCGGTAATTGCTTACCATCAGGTGATCCGTCTGGTCCTTTGCCTATTACCATAAAAAAATCCAATGAGGCCAATTTAATAGACTCCGACATGAAATGACCAGACAGCAGCCTACGAGAATATAGCTCTTGGCCCTACACCCCAGACACAGTGCAATCGCATCAACTTAACAATCATAAGTTTCAACAGGAGTATATCTGCGAGAGCCACATGTCATCAAGATTAAAGCTGCGGATACATTAAAGTTGTCTGAGAGAGATGAGACACGTGTTTAACCGTCTATCTAGTACTATTTTGTTGACGGAGTTGTAGTGTTTCACCATCTAGAGAGAGAGTCTACTGACTATGGTAGGTGATTGTACCTGATTAACTGCGGCTAAAGATTAAAGTCGAAAACTTGTATCCGATGATCCCTTATGTAAATTCTTATATGGCGGTTCAGGGTGCACAAGCGATCCTCGATTACGAATTAAAAATATATTTTTGGGTCCGTTGATTGTATATCTGTAGTTTCCCGAGACACAGAAAATTCTTAGTGCGTGAGGTGTCTATAAAAATGAAACATGTAAGACGGAGGAAATGTTAATAAAGCAACATCTTTCAGCAGCTTCGTTCATCTCCAATGACCACTCAGTCTAAGCGTGGACTAATCCCAAAGCTGAGCATGCATCATGACACGGCACATTAATGACAGGATGCGTCGAGGAGCTAATTATTTTATAAATAAATATTACTAATATACTCTGACATGTGGAGATATTACAGTACTGTGCTTATAAATAGGTGTTGTTTGAACACATGCAGGTTAATATACCACTTATCCAATTACTATTTTAGACGTGAACGTTTGTGAGTTGAGATGTCTGTTACTCATTCATGCAAAAACTACTGTGGATTATGGTGGAACTTTGCAGTAATATAGATAACTATAGGATGCCTGCAGGTACGCCCGCACATTTTTTAAACTGCTTCTGCCCAATCCCGTGAGAATTTCAGGATATTCTTTCTTAGTGCACCCCTACGATCCCCAAGAAACATACGATATATCAACAGCTTCTTGCGCTTAATAGTTTTGGCAGCAGCTTGTCTATCAGTCAGTCAGTCAGTGAGGCAAAAATTGTTGTACCTTCTTTCCTAGGCAACATAAACCCGTCGTCGGTCCCAGTTGTGGCACAGGACAATAAACTTTAGGCTATGTCGACGGCCTTCGAGCGGTCTTATAACTCCGACATCAAAATTGGCTACACACTTACACGCAAAATAAAAAAACCGGCCAAGTGCGTGTCGGGCCACGCGCAATGTAGGGTTCCGTAGTTGCCCATAATGACTTGCTGCAAAGGGACCAAATCTGACTGTTTATTTTGCTGAAAAAATAATTTTCATAACACAATTATAAGAACCTAAGTTTTGTTTAGAAAAATACTAGGTATGTATATCCAGTTATGTATTATAAACATAAAATGTAAGCCGTGTGGTTGACAGCATAGAATACAAGTGTCACCACCCCCTATCTTCCCGTGGGTTTCGTAAGAGGCGACTAAGGGATGACACGATGCAAATACCATTTTTGCGTAGAGACGGAAAACTCGACATTAAACCCTATACGACTGCCTCGTTGCTCTCGCGGCATAAATGTGCGCGTGGAGTCGGGAGGTCCCGGGTTCGATTCCTGGGTCGGGCAGTGTTATTAGGTTTTTCTATCACGAAATTCTCAGTAGCAGCACGGAGTCTGGAAATGTGCCCGGTACGGCAATAGGCTCGCACCTTATTACGTGACTAAAGGTTAACTGGCGAAAAGTGGGTGTAGAAATACACCTCTGCCTACCTCTTCGTGGTTATAGGCGTGAGACTATGTATGTATGTACATAAAATGTGGTTTCCAAGATATACTACTACTATACATACGAAGTACCGTAGTACATTACATACCAAAGTACGTATATCTATTATCTTTAAGATTAAGCTAGCGCGCCCAATGTAAACTCACATTCATGATTTAGATTCGTGACTTTAAGAAATTAGGTGGGGACCAATATTCCTGTTGGCTTACTCTTAGCCCAGCGCTGCTTTTGCGCTCGGTACCGTACAAAACGAAAATAGTCTCTAACATTCTTAAATAACGGAACTATAACTATTTTCAGAAGTTTTAGGAAGTTCTTGAGATAAGCAGGTATAATTAAGCAGTCCATCTTGTCAGCTTTACTTCATAAGCATAAAGGAACAATCCACATACATTTTTGTACATAGATTAATCAGGAAGCGTATCTATGTATGTTGTACGTATTTAATAGTGGCGTGACCAATTAGGTACACAATGCAGCATTCGCAGTAAATAGACACGATATTTTTACTGGTTTATAAACATTTCTGTTATTATTATAAATTATATTACACAAACTAAGTGTAAAACTAAATGTTTAGTTGTTAAAGTCAGCGCGTGGTGGTGTCAAATTACAAGTAATTGCGATATTTTGTTGCCAGTCGATGCTTTCTTGTATACAATGTTGCATATTTTGTTACAGACTAGAAATATGCTGTGGTTTTACTTGTTTACGATTTATTTTTTTACTACAGTATGTCCGCAGCTACGCCCGCACATTTCTTGGAATTTATTCGTTTCGGATCGACCCCATGTTTAGCATGTTCTAACATGCCAATTTTCGGTTTTTTGCGCCCAATAGTTTGGCTATAGGTACGATGTCTGTCAGTCACGGCGCAGAATTTCATAAATACACGAGCTTCAACCTGGTTGCTGGTTCAGAGTTCAATGGTGACTTTGAGCCACAATATCGCCGAAGCAGTATTTCCCTCGTCATACCTGTAGGATAAAAAAATGTCCAGAACCTCACAAAAGGATAAGCCCAAACTATTTTTAACCTACTTCAAAAAGGAGGTAATTCTCAATTCGGTTGGTATACATTTTTATGCATTTTTAAGACACCTGCAGCTGTATAAGAAATGCAAATGAGTTCCGCATAGCAATGCTCATCCATACCTACCCCATACCTACCTAACTTGTTCCTATAGCACTAACGAGATTCGTGTCTTGTCACATTGGCACAGGTCGGGCCCTTTCAAATATCACCGTTCATCTTCAGTGCATGTGCAGAATGCAGTAAAACTAAATGTCACTTGAAGTCATGCACATATCAACAGAGATATACCTATATTAATTTACTAAATAAGGTTTTGATAATTAATATTTTGGACTGTGCCCAAGTTGACGTGGGTCATTTTGTTGCAAATAACCTCCTTCAAGCAATAGGTTGAATTACCTGTCACCCAGAATGTGTATACTTTTTTTTAAGGATGCCTGAATTTATTAATGTAACAAATAACATATATACAACAGAATAAAACTACTTATGCAACTAAACTATTCAAAAAACAAAAAACCCAAACTACGCAGCGTCAAAAAATTCCTCCGCAACGCTGTCGGCTGGTAGCGTGCCCAGAAGGCTGGCAGCATTGCCACGTTGTATGGCAATGCTTATTCTCTCTGCATAATATAAACCAGCCCTCTGGTCATGGGAAGCGTCGATCAGCCTTTTGGCGATTTCTTTGTACAGAGCGCGTGCACTAGGCTCCCATGGCCCCAGCGTTTCGACACCAAACGGCTCAAAAACGTAATTACCAGATAGTTTTCCGTATTTGCGTCGTTTGAGGGTCTCCGCTGATGCAGCAGCAGCGCCAGCCGATCCAGCTGTGCTTGGAAGATGTGATGGCGCAAGGGTATCGACGCATGTCGCGTCCCATACCAGAGGCCTGCCTATCTTCCAAGAGAGACCAGACGGTATGTCCTTATTAGGACATACCGTCTGGTCTCTCCCCATCGTTGCGTACCAAACCATTCGGTTCAAGATGAGCTGGTTCTCCGGCGGTGACAAGAGCTCGACGGAGTATGTCGTTAATGTGGGCATGTCGGGAAATACGCCCAGCACTTCTGCTGCACGATAGGCCATGGTGGCCAAGGCTGTCGACGGCTTCACCGCAGTGACAGGGATGCGGAGAATTGCAAACAGCTCCCAAGCGTAGGCAAGAAGCGATGCGGAAAGTTGTATCATCCAACATAGTTCCTATGTTGGACGATGGAAGTGCTTGAAGCCATAGCCCCGATTCCCACTTTCCCACAGCCAACAAACGGGCGCGCTTTGTAACACTGGATGCAGTACTTAAAATATATTCTCTCATCTTGCTACAGAGCGGCCCGTCCCATTGCCTCTGAGAGGATAGATATCGGGGTAAGTCAGAGCTCGGGCAAGCCATTTTCCAAGCGTAAATGGCATCAGTCTTGCACGGTACTTCAGAATTAACCAGTGTGGGTTCCAGAATTTTCCTGTAAATTCCTCAGTGCCGTGGACCGCGGCCAAAAACGCTGGTAGACTTATATCGGTAATTTTGCGAAAGCCGAGGCCGACCAAACGAACTGGTAAAGTCGATTGAAGCCACACTCGGTCGTTCATGTCAAGATTTAGAATTTTGCTCAAGGTGTGCCGAATAATATTATCAATGTTTTCCAATAGGGATAAATGTTTCCAATAAGGAGAGTAAATTTTGGAATAAAAAGGCAGTGCCGAATAATCGTGAAAGCCGAATGAATATTAATTTTGTAAGGCCGTTCTGAAGTTTCACAGATTTTTTTTAGTTTTTCATCTATAAACATCGATATATAATACTACTAAAGATCCAAAAGCGTCGTCGAAAATAGGGGACCCAAGGCGGAAGGAACATTTATTGATGATTTTATTTTTTATTGATATTTGGCGCCAAAAATTTAAATTTTGTTAAGATCAAAAGGTTATCCAAAATGTCATTAATAAAAATTTCACACTTGTCTGAATTTAGTTCCAAACCAATTGCTTTAAATTTATTTTTTATTAGCTCTAAGTCTTATAAGACTGTGTTAACGTCCCCTCCGTTACGTTAAATTTTGATTTTATTTGTTTTATTATTGGATGAATGGCTAAACTAAAAATGACTGGCCCGAGAGGATCACCTTGTTGACAACCAATAGCAGATTTCAAAACATTGTCTTTATAAATTATTTGGATGGATTTCTATAGCATTGCCCAAGGAATTTAAAAATTTTGGGAGTTTAGCCTGTGTAAGCCTGTGTTTAATTTAGCCTGTGTCAACAAGGTGTCCCTGTTCACTGAGTTGAAGACATTCTTCAAATCAATCTTTAGAATGACCTCACCTTTACCGCAGCCAAGGTACGTAGACAGCGCATGTATGGCAGCCTCACAGCCTCCCTTGGAATCTAAGCCAAGCTGGATTGGCTGAAATTTGTCCGCCAAGATAGCACTGTAATGTTTACAGCATAGTTTGGCTGCCATATGTCTGTAGGTACACCCCACGGTAATGGGTCGAATGTCACCATCTTTTTTGCGCAGAACACTCAAGTTGGCCCCGTACAATAAGTCGGTGACATCTGTGGCCACATTGTCGGAGAGCATAAGGTTAGTTAAAGCCGTCAGTGCCTTCAGAAGTGCATCTCCAGCCTCTCCAGCACTTGCACCCAGAAGATCTTTCAAATGCTGGAGGGTTAAGCCGTCGAGACCACCAGCGGATCCACTTCGAAAGGAACAGACGGCTTCAAATACGTCCTTGGCTGAAACATTCAGACAGTCAATATCCTCGTCCGGTATGTCGGGAAAGGAGAGGTCATTAGCTGGCGCTGGGTGTTTGCTCTGCAGACCTGCGAGTGTGTCTGCATAGTAAGTCGCCACCACATCGCTACTAAACAATAGCCTAGACGCCCCTTGAATGTAGGTGACATTCCCTCAATTTGGATTCTTCACATTGATAAATTGTTTTCTTATATCTATGGAAACTAATATTAGGGTCAAAATTGTGAGCAGGAAGATTACAATGGTCTTTAATTTGGGCTGAGAAAGATTTTGATGTTGTTCGGTTACTTTGAATGTGTAGAACCCTATAAGGAAAAGTGAGTAACTGTTCCCAAACCGTTTTGGAGTTCTCACGCACAACGAGACCTAAAATGTGAGCATTGAGCTAAATTGTGAGCTACTAATGGTCTCGCACCGCTTGGAACTCTCTTTAAAACCGGAATTGAATTTTTTTATGTACCTAAGTGCTGCCAAAAAGGAATTTGAATAATAACAGGATGTGAAATGGTACTGGGGCCAGGAAGCACATTTTTTAACTTTGCCAAAATGCACTTTCAAGCCCCGCTCACCTTTGAAAAAACGGGCTTGAGTACATGCTGGGCAGCGCACTAGGTTGTTCTACGACGATGTGGCAGATTGATTTGCACTGAACTCCGCATCACTAATGCCGTCACTTGTTGCTGACATAAATATTGTATAATTAACTGAAATCTTAAAAATTATCAAATTATTTATTGTTTTTTATTTACATACACCCGACGTTTAGCTGGTGACAGGACGTAACCTAGGTGCCGGCGTCGCGTCCCGTCACCGCTGTCTTATAATTTAACTTATAAAATAAAATTGTCTATTATAAAATTATAAACAGGTACAAAAACACAAGAAACAGGATCACACGTCACATACAAGTTCTGCACATTGCACTTCACGTAGTTTTGGATAGGTACCGAACTGGTAGATTTGCTAATAGGATTATTTATTTGCTGATCCTGATATTTTGTCTGATTTTTGCCACGAACATCAAATAATATATCACAGCTTAGAAACTGTTTTTGGTTGGTGCCATGGATACTTCTTGCATTTCTGGTATTTTATGACTTGTAATTTTTTTTTTAATTATAGAGTCTAATGATGATCTGCCATTGACCAATATTGGACTGTTTGTTGTAAAATAAGCTGTTTTAAAAGTGATTTTTTCTAAACAGGAAAAAATTCGCAGCCATTTGCCGTAGACATTAGTGTTACTTAATATTTTCTTGGGTATACGTTGTCTTGATGATCTTACGAGTTTACGTGTTACACATTGAAATTAAACTACAATTTACTGATTTTATCGCTATATATTGATTTCCCTAAGTTATTACCGTTTGGTAAAAAAAAAAAAAATATCCCGATAAGCGGCAATAGGCTCGCCACCTATTACGTGGGATCAAAACACTGGCGAAAAGTGGGCGTTAAATATGCCTCTGCCTACCCCTTCGGGGAAACAGGCGTGAGTCTATATATATATATATATATATATATATATATTACCGTTTGGTGACGGATTATCCGACGGTAGATTATCCGTCTGGTGACGGATTAAGAATATGGAATGTCACCACCCCATATCATATCCCACGGGTGTCGTAAGAGCCGACAGAGGGAGCATATTATGCAGAGAAAAGCACTGTAAGAGAAGGAAAACTTGATACAACCCGTTTCGCAAGAGTGGTATAGTAGGCCAATTCCCCCTTTTAAAGGAGAGGCATAGTCCAGCAGTGGACTGTTAAAGGATGATGATGATGAAGTTATTACATTTAAACCGAATTATTTAGAAACAAAAACTTGAGCAAAAGAACACCGTTTTCTTCCAAGGATGATCCGTGAGGCTATTGAAATTAAAAAACACCCTAATTTCAGTAGGAAAGATGTTCCTCGAGCTTGGAACACTGTCATCAGGCTAATAAAACCCAAGAAGGACAAAGACACCAGAAGACCTAAGGACACTGTGAGCTCATTCTGCGTAAATAGTAACACCAATAGTTGAAAAATGTTCGGGTACTTTGAGATAACTTATACATACAAGAAAAAGACATATATGATCTCAGTCTGCCGTGACCATGGTTTCTGTAAGGAAGTTGGAACGCCGGCTAGTAATAAATAATAAAAAAACATTCTAAATTAAAAAAAGGTTTCTCGATCATTCGGTTTAAAAGTAATAAACCAATATATCGCGATAAAATTCGTAAACTGTAGTTTAATTTCAATAATTTAAACTTGTACAAAAAACGTATCTAAGTAACTTTAGTTTCGTGTATACAAATTAATAAGCAAAGATGATAATGTAAATGATTTGGAATATATATAAGTACTAGAGGACGCCAGCAGCTACACCTGCATTTTTTTTAATTTACCCGTTTTGGCCGAGCCCGTGGGAATTTCGGGAAATCCCTTCTTAGTGCACCCCTACGGTCCCCAAGGAACATGCATGCCAAATTTCAGCTTCCTGCGCCCAATAGTTTCGGCTGTAGCGTGTCTGTCAGTCAGTCAGTAACGCAAGGATTTTATATATTAAGATTATATCATAATTATCTGCCAGCTGCGTAATAGCTTAAAGTCTAAATCCAAAACCGACGAACTAATAAGCCTGTTAATATATTTTCATTCAAAATTAATTAAATAATTTGAATAACAATATGACTATAGTCGAAGGAACTTAATTTTGCATCTGACGCACGCTCAGCCTTGGGTATCGGATTTATACTTCGGCTGAATAAATACAGATATTGCTTGTGCGCAACATAAAATCACACAAAAAAGACATGAGGCTTGTATGAATGTTATTTTGTATGGATGGTACAAAATGTTTGAATATATTATCTGGTAACAAAACATTTAAAAGCAACCGTTATTATACCCGAATTTATTGTAACATTGTTATTACAATAAACTTAATTGCTTATATTAGATTAAACGGCCTTGACATAAAAAAATAATATTTTTATCAATGTTGTGCGAGCGAATGAATTTAATAAAGTATTTTTATATAGCTTCTCTACAGCTAATGGTTAGTTATAAACGTCACATAGGTCAAGGTCAGACTTGATTTCACCACAAAAGCCGAAATGTTATCTTATACTAATATATAAAGCTGAAGAGTTTGTTTATTTGTTTGGTTGAACGCACTAATCTCAGGAATTACTGGTCCGATTTGAAAAGTTATTTCAGTGTTAGATAGCCCATTTATTGAGGAAGGCTATAGACTATATAACATCACGCTATGAGCCCCGGGAGCGGAGCAGTAGCCTTAAATAACGCGGGTGTAACCGCGGGCTCATCTAGTGTTGTCATAAATCAACTATGACAT
This sequence comes from Euclidia mi, assembly GCA_944739405.2. Lineage (NCBI taxonomy): Eukaryota > Metazoa > Arthropoda > Insecta > Lepidoptera > Erebidae > Euclidia > Euclidia mi. The sequence continues at coordinate 45,006,567 of OX123201.2, forward strand.
TATTTTCTTATACTTTATTTTACACTAGCTGACCCAGCGAACTCCAAAAGTGCGAAGTCCAAAGTTTTTATTTAGGTAATTCCCTTTTTTTCCAAGCCCGTTTTCCATAGTTACAATTGACTTAGCGCTTAATCTCTTATCATTCCAGGGTCTATAAATGATGCAAAAACAAACATAGATTTTTATATAATATTGAATTCCCCATTCCATAAAATATCGGAGACGATACCCAGATCGACTTAAAAAAAATCTCGTCCGCCATCTTTGATTTCCTATCCGCCATCTTTGATCACGATATAGATGTTGTATTTGGATTCACCATCCCTTAAATCATCAGAGACGATACCCATATTGATTTTTTAAATTTTTCCCATCCGCCATCTTTGATTTCCCATCCGCCATCTTGAATCACGAAATAGATGTTGTATTTGGATTCCCCATCCCTTCAAACATCGGAGACGATACCCATATTGATTTTTAAATAAAATCCTATCCGCCATCTTTGATCACGAAATAGATGGTGTTTTTGAATTCCTCATTCCTTAAAATATCGGAGACGATACCCATATGGATTTTTTAAATTTTTCCCATCCGCCATCTTTGTTTTCCCATCCGCCATCTTGAATCACGAAATAGATGTTGTATTTGGATTCCCCATCCCTTCAAACATCGGAGACGATACCCATATTGATTTTTAAATAAAATCCTATCCGCCATCTTTGATCACGAAATAGATGGTGTTTTTGAATTCCTCATTCCTTAAAATATCGGAGACGATACCCATATCGACTTTTAAAAAATCCCGTCCGCCATTTTGATTTTCCTATCCATCTTTGATCACGAAATAGATGTGGTATTTAGATTCGCCATCCCTTAAAACATCGGAGACGATAACCATATTGATTCTTTGAAACTTTCTCATCCGCCATCTTTGATTTCTCATCCGCCATCTTTGATCACGAAATAGATGTTGGATTTGGATTCACCATCCCTTAAATCATCAGAGACGATACCCATATTGATATTTAAAAATTTTCCCATCCGCCATTTTTGATTTCCCATCCGCCATCTTGAATCACGAAATAGATGTTGTATTTGGATTCCCCATCCCTTTAAACATCGGAGACTATACCAATATTGATTTTTTAAATTTTCCCATCCGCCATTTTTGATTGCCCATCCGCCATCTTTGATCACGAAATAGATGTTGTATTTGGATTCACCATCCCTTAAATCATCAGAGACGATACCCATATTGATTTTTAAAATTTTTCCCATCCGCCATTTTTGATTTCCCATCCGCCATCTTGAATCACGAAATAGATGTTGTGTTTGGATTCCCCATTCCTTTAAACATCGGAGACTATACCAATATTGATTTTTTTAAATTTTCCCATCCGCCATTTTTGATTGCCCATCCGCCATCTTTGATCACGAAATAGATGTTGTATTTCGATTCTCCACCCCTTAAAATATCGAAAGCGTTACCCATATTGATATTTAAAATTTTGTCATCCGCCATCTTTGATTTCCCGTCCGCCATCTTGGATCACTAAATAAATTTAATATTATTAATCAGCGTCCCGATAATCTCGAAAACGATACCCATATAGACTGTATCCTATTAGTTTAGCCTTTTTTTGCCTTTGACCTAACCCTCCCCCTTCTCGTTTGACCATTTTATTATTTTTGTCTGGCCCCTAAAAGTTGAGGCGTAATTTTATATAGCCTATAGCCTTTCGGAATAATTGAGCTATCATAGGCAATAACAATTTTTAAAATCCGACTGCTAGTTCCTGAGATTAGCCGACATTATGTTTTAGCCTTTTTAGCCTTTTGCCCGGCCCCAAAGGGTCGAAGCGTTATGTTATATAGCCTATAGCCTTCCGGAATAACTGGGCTATCGTATACAAAAAGAATTTTTCAGATCCGACCGGTAGTTCCTGAGATTAGCGCGTTCAAACAAACAAACAAACAAACAAACAAACTCTTCCGCTTTATTATATTAGTATCGATTATATTTTTGCCAATCTTACCTTGGGTAATAACAAAGGAAAGAGAAAATCATAGACAGTAATTTTCATATTTTACTTTTAGGCCTTATAGGTATATGAGCTAATGTTAACTGTACTGCAACTGAGTCTTCTTTTATTTACATGTTAGTGGTCTTATCAAGCTTTATTTAAAAATAAGGTATAAATACCAGAATGAGCCATAGATTGACACTTATTTAAGCCATTTGTCACAGAAAGTCGTTATTTATTTAATTCAATAAGTGTTAGACTGCCCCGTTGGTCTCGCGGCATAAATGTGCGCGTGAGATTGTGACGTCTCGGGTTCGATTCCCGGGTCGGGCAAAGTGTTATTGGGTTTTTCCGTTCGGAAATATTCAGTAGCAGCAAGCACGGAGTCTGGTAATGTGCCCGGTACGGCAATAGGCTCGCCCCCTATTACGCGGAACCTAAAAAAAAATTCATGGCGAAATGTGGGTGTAATATTACACCTCTGCCTACCCCTTCGGGGATACAGGCGTGAGTCTATAAATAAATAAAAAAAAATAAACAATAAGTGTTACTGACTCACAAAATAAGGCATTATTCTACGTATAATAAAATAATATTCATAATGATATTATGATAAGCACAAAACTTTGAACTTTGAAGTAAATTTATGTTTCGTAATAAAACCGTTTGAACGACCAATTAAAAAAAATAGCAGAATATATTTCTAGATGAACAGAGCGACATAAGTCGACCATTTGATGAGTTTTAATTAAAATTCGCTAAAATTAGCGGTACATTAATTATTATGTCAAAATGTGAAAGGAGATGGGTATACTTTCATAAATCGGCTGTGCAGTGACGATAAACAGATAACATTCTTGGATTTAGTATTTTATTGAGCAATTTTTTAGATTATATTCATTGATAAAATACAAAAGATTTAAGATGATATCTTGCTAGATTGTGGATTTTATCGTCAACTAAGTTACCAAACGGTGATGACAGAATTGGTTTCCCGAAAGTTGTTGGTTTAGTTTTCAGTCTTCTTCAAAGCTTAGTATGTTCTGAGTGAAAAACCTAAAATCTTCATGGCAATCGAAACTGATAGCTAAACGTAGTCTTCAAGACACGGGGCAAGCGATAAATAATTAATAATCGCATACGCTTATGATTACGAAAAGTCAGTGGTGCGCACCTTGGGTTGAACCCGATACCCTCTGCATAGCAGTCAGTTCGTATCGCCACTAGGCTATCGTTATCTTACAAATAGAACTAGGTCTGGTGTTATTTTGCATCGTTGTCTATCCCTTTGTGTTATGGAGGCGAACAGGCGGTCGCTCTGTGGAACATCTAATATTCAGTCAAATCTGGTCAGATTAGTAAATGGAACTTTGGTTGTAATTTTGATAGAAAGAAATTAAAGTGAAAAAAAGCTCCTTATCCTATCCCTTTTCCCAACCCCAAGGGGCGGCAACGCACTTGTGACTCCTGTGGTGTTGCGGGTGACCATGGGCGTCGGTAATTGCTTACCATCAGGCGATCCGTCTGCTCATTTGCCGCCTATTATTACATAAAAAAAAGCAATGACTCTGAGTTTGATTCGGTCTTTCTTCTCAAGAAATAATATAGCTAGGAAAGGCCGGCGTCATCTAGAATACGGTTTTGACTTGTATACGTGTTTTAAAGAATCAAAATACAGAAATAAATATGTCTATATGATAACGTAGCGAGGATGCATGAATGCTGCCTTGTACTTGTAATTAGTCATAATACTTAGTTTATAGTTTCTTCGACACTGTAATTTGTCATAAGGTATTATCATCTCTTTATCAAAGTTGGCCTGCAGACAAATTCATTTAGCGTCAGTAAAATTACAGAAGCAATTTCATTAAAAACTAGAATTTATAAACACGTTCAAGCTTCAAATGTTAAATATATTTGTTTACTATTCATACGAGTGTGCTTACAAACATCAGTTGGGAGATGTCCAACCTCTAACTGGACCGTGCAGTGAAATATTACTGGCGGTATTTAGAGATCATTAAATGGAGCACCTTGTTATTGGAGAGGATGTAAGACGTAGTGCACACGCTGAGCATTTCGAGTAAGTGTTTACACGGTATTCGAGGACGTTCGTATCTAAGACTTTGTACATAACTGATAAATAAAAGCTCACAGTACTAGCTTCAAAATCTGTGGATTATAAAAGAAATTATCAACTCTTGCTTTAGCCCTTTCTCTTTCTTTTCGCGGTGGAATGAATAAACAACGAGATTTTTGTGCCAGTGTTAGGTTTTGCTGGGTAAATAATTCCAAGGTGAAATGAATACACCAAGAAGTCTACTTCGTTCACCTACGTGATATCAGCCAGGTGAACAAAGTGGATTAAACCTTGTCACGCAAAGTTGATTTTACTAGCCAAGACAAAAGTGAATCTAGGTAAACATTTCCTTGTTTCTGTTCTTCAAAATTCTTGCACAGTACACGACTGAATATCTTGTCCGTAGTCGACAAGTCTCTCCTTGCCATGTACAGGCGCTCTAATACCTTGTTCCGTTTAATATTTTTTACCCGCACGCGATGCAAGCCCCAAGGCGTCAGCTTGTACAGTTATATAACGTTTACCAGCCACCAGTAATTGTAGCCGTACTCTCTAGCTCAAATTCTGTACCTACCTGTAATCTCGATCTAACAATAATTCCATGAAAAATTGCGTAAGTATTATAGTGCAGTTATGATTTGCGGGGCTCGTCTTAAAATAGCGGCTGCGGATCGATCTATCCGTGAAATTAAGTAACAAAGGCTAGCCTGTTCACCGATGTAATAACATAATGTGTAGGTAAGAGTCGAACTCCATTCTAGGTATAATAAAAATATGACAGTTAGGTGTTCTGTGATGTGAGGTGAGTCGCGTATCTGGATAAAACTTTTTATTTAGCCTCCTGGCGAAATGTAGATGTATTGAGATGTATCGAGTCTGGGAGTCTGGGTGAACACACAGACTCCCAGACTCGATACATCTCTATATTGTGTCCGTTAGTTGTATGTTTGTAAAGTCCCCAAAAACAGAGGATTTAGTCCTAATGCGGGTGTTGCCTTTTGACAAAAAAGAAAAAAAGGGTCCTCCGTAATAGAGTGCGAGTCTATTGCCGACACCGATTCCATTAGCGTCATCATAGTTAGCTGCATAATTATGTATTATTGGGGAATGTGAAATAAAAGTACCCCTTGCAATTGCCAAGCGAATCTACATTTCAATCTTCTTTAACGGTAGGCAGCGACTGATACGATAGGATATGGTTATATTTTGACCATAAATTTTCTTAAATAATATAAGTATCATAAAAAATTAATCAGAAAAGCATAATAATATATAATAGTATGTATATATGAAATAAGAAGATACGGTTAGATAAAAAATGTGCGTACATTGCTGCGGACATCCTCTAGTGATTAGAGGACACTGACAATTTGGTATTTTTTTATGATAGAATAAAGTCTAAACTAATCTAATATATAAAATTCTCGTGTCACAGTTTTCGTTCCCATACTCCTCCGAAACGGCTTAACCGATTTTGATGATTTTTTTTGTGCTTATCCGGTATCTATGAGAATCGGCCAACATCTATTTTTCAAAAAAAAAAAAAAAAAATTGCAAAACAACGTTTGCCGGGTCAGCTAGTACTAATATATGTATAAAGCTGAAGAGTTTGTTTGTTCGTTTGCTTGAACGCGCTAATCTCAGGAACTACTGGTCTGATTTGAAAAAATCTTTATGTGTTAGATAGCCCATTTATCAAGAAAGGCTATAGAATACCACGCTATGAGCCACGGGAGTGGAGCAGTAGGGTTAAATAACGCGGGTGTAACCGCGGGCTCATCTAGTCTTTCATAAAATACGAAAATGTCGCTGCGCCAATAAATCCAGACAATTATATAAATGCAGAATCCATTGAATAAATTGCCTAGATTGCACTTGATCTGTGCAGCACTAAGCGTTTGTTGTAGCAATCTAGTTGTGAGCTAAATATAGGTCGTCGCAGCATCCCGCCGGATCTGGCGAGACCTTCGCGCAGATGATTGGGAGTTAACTGCAAGATTGCCGCGGGACAAGGATGACGCACCTGATAACTAGGAGGAGTGGTTCGTGCTGTGGGTTTAAAACTATGTTTAAAGTTGCACCAAACATTTGTAAGGCAATAGAAACAAGACCTGTGACAAAAACTGTCTGGATGTAATTAACATCCACACGTGTCAAGATTATCATTTAATTAACTACTAAATTCATCAAATTATTATGAGCAGTTATCTGAAGGATCGGTCTACAGCGTTACGTCATTTTACTTGACGAATGTTTTTAGAGACGAGTTGCACCTCTTCTGCCTATGTGAAACTCGACTCTTAGTGTGGTGGACGGTCTGAAACTTGGAGAGCAAGCAACAAAAATCATCATCTTCATTTCAGCCTAGAGACGTCCACTGCTGAAGATAGGCCTCTCCTGAGGTTCCCCACACAGACGATTTTGAGCCGCCCGCATACAACCGCTTCCCGCGATCTTAATCAGATCGTCTGTCCACCTTGCGGGAGGCCTACCCCTGCTGCGTCGTCCGGTACGTGGTCGCCACTGCAGAAACAGCCTGCCCCAACGGCCATCGGTTCTTCGCGCTATGTGCCCTGCCCATTGCCACTTCAGCCTGGCTATTTGGAGAGCTATGTCGGTGACTTTGGTACTATGCTTTGGTCCTCCTTTGATAAGGTCCAGGTTTGTCCGGTCAATAGCAGTAGATATTTAGAGTGCCGGAGGCCCTATCCCCTATTCCTTCTCCCTCATCCCACTCCTCATCCTATCCCTTTTCTCAACCCCAAGGGGCGGCAACGCACTTGTGACTCTTGTCGTAAGTACTATCTATTCTGTGCTCCTGTGGTGTTGCTTGTGTCCATGGGCGGCGGTAATTGCTTACCATCAGGCGATCCGTCTGCTCGTTTACCGCCTGATAAAATAAAAAATAAAAAATTATCTATTTCTACCCGCTCATGCAAGTCATCGGCATACAAATGATACGAACACTGAAAGTTTTGAGTTAGAAGATTGATAAATGTCTGAGAGTTCTCCATAATGTTATCGAAAACCATGTGAAGTCTGCCTGCCGCACTTGGCCAGCGTGGTGGACTATGACCTTCTCTTAGTGAGAAGAGGCCCGTGAACAGCCGTTTATATACCAGGCTAATGAATATGTGTACTTACTCTCAAATCCACGTCACATAAAATCCAGCAACAAATGTACTTACATTTGTTCACTACACAATATACAGTAACGTAATAAACACAATGTTCACTTTCAGCAGCCGATGACGTAACTAGCCATTATATTATACTTATAGACAAATCACCGTCCATAGTAATACACATCACAATCTTATAACTGCTATTATTGCCAATGAACATTTCACTCAATTTTTACGGTCAATCATTTTCATACGTAATTCTTTCGAGTGTGTCACTGAACTCGGAAACGGGTGGACCGATTACGCTTAAGTATTTTTAAATGCTTTTGCGCTTTGACATACAGACATGGACTGAATATTATTCATTTGAAAGTTTTTAATTAAATAATTAGGAGTAAAATGTGCGAAAGAGATACTCTTTAAGTACCTAACTATTTAGTAATCTGTGCTTTAAGTTAAGAAAATCATAGGGGTAGAAAGAGACTAAGAACTGCGTACTGGGGCTGTCTTTGACAGTCGTATGGAATATCGCTATTACATGGGTTTGCGGAGGTCAAACGGTCAGTCATTCAGTGAAAATACTAGTACTTGGTCAAACTAGTAAGCCGACCCTGAGCTATAAAGAGCAAGTCTTAAAAGAAACTGGGAAAATACTAGATACTCGCGTAGCGATGATAATGAAATACCAAATAGGCAAGTATCCAGAAAACCACTTCCTCTTTGCAATTCTCAATGTTTATAATATTACGCGGCTAAATAACTTGTGCGGTAGTAACATATAATAAAGAAAACTATTATGCAAAACATTATGACGTAATATTCAATAATTGACTATAATCTATTAGATTTTATAGGCATCGACTGAAAATATAAATCATCATGATGCAGTGAGCTAAAGTAGGACGCGTATGCAATAGTAATATTGTTATTATAACTCTGTTATGCTGATTTTTTCATAGTTGCATTTTTTGTTGATACATTGGCAACTTGGTGCAATGAGTAACGATAGTGCTTCGTCAGCATGACGCGTTTGAATTTCGAAGGTTGTAATAATATAATTTGTTTGTTAAGTAGGTAGGTATGTGTCATAATTTGCTTCAATATATCCATCCGATAGAATTCTTTTTTGAAAAATGTAGGTTATCAAACATCACCATCATCGCCCTAGTGTTATCCCGGTTGCAACCAAGACACACTCCTTGGAGCCCGGGGTCCGCTTACTGGTCTAACCAGATATGACTGAATATCAAACTTTCCACCGAGCGACTGCCGTCTGACCTCCGCAACCCAAAGGTATAGCGATATTCCAAGGTTTAGACCAGTATAAGTTCATTGTAGGGTACTGACTCCCCGTAACGACTGTCAAAGATCTTCATGACAACCGGGACCAACGGTTTAACGTACTCTCTGAGGCACGGGGCAAGCGATAATTAACAATTTAATACGCACTTAACTTCGAAAAGTCATTAGTGCCGTGGATTTGTACCCGATACCATCGGTATGCCAGTCCGTTGGTATCTCCACTAGGCTATCGCTGCCTCATCGTAGGTTATCCACACATATTATATAATAAAGTACCATTTTCTTACTGCCAGTCTGTATGAATGCGATAAACTCGAAAACGAACGGAGCTTTGTACGGCTTGCACCAATAGATAATGATTTTTGAGGAAGGTTTAGGGAAATTCTCATGGTGAAGTCTAGTTTTGAATAAACATTGATAAATCAGATCAGAAGGCTTAAAGTCACATAGAGACAGGTTGCAGTTGTTGCAGCACTTAGGTTGCAGAAGAACCAAAGGCCCCGCAGAAAATCCTAGCTCTCTGAATTCCTAGTCCAGCTGATGTGGCAGTGGGCAGGCAACATAGCGAGGGCTGAAACCCTGGGGAGTTCGCGGTAAATTATGCTAACCGCGAATCGCGTCACCCCGCCACCATACGGGACCGTAGTGGTCACTGCGGTGGTAGTAGCGCTCATAGCGCGACTTGGCTTGCGGTTCATAACAGATCGGCAAAGTTAAGCAACGCTTGCACAGATCACCATTTGGATGGGTGACCGTGTGTGGCATTTACATCTGAGCGCTACCGTGCTTCGGAGGGCACGTAAAGCAGTCGGTCCCGGTTCTTGTCTAAGGATAAGGATCGTTAGGCCATGTCGGATGCCTTCGAGCGGTTTGAAAACTCCGACACTAGAGTTGGCCACACACTCACACGAAGAACAAACAAACAAACTGCGGTGGTTTCAGGCAACATAGCGAGATGATCCGATGGCCATTGGGGCAGGTGAATTCTAGAGTGGCGGTTAAGTATTGGATCAGCAGGTGGTCAGCTGGGATCATTTAGTGTTCGAGGAAAAGCGGTTGGAAGGTGGCTCAAGATTGGTTTGTTTGGAGAGCCTTAGGCCTATGTGTAGCAGTTGACGCCTTTAGGCTTACACGTTGGCACTATTTTATTTATAGCTACTCACAATAGCCATTAGAAAGATTATTTCGTACTATACCTACTAAAATAAATACTACCATACACAAAGAACTTTATCAGACTTTGCGGCACAAACAGTGTGACTTAATTTTTTTTTTATACACACACTAGCTTTTGCCCGCGGCTTCGCCCGCATGAAATTTTAATAAAGAGTAGCCTTTGTACTTCCCCAGGTTTCAGATTATCCATATCAAATTTCAGTGTAGCATACATATAAACAGATAACAAAGAAATTAAAAAATTAAGGAATGAGTACGTTAGAGGTAGTATGAAAGTGGCGTCTATTGATGAAAAGGTAAAAGGGAGTCGACTGGCCTGGTATGGACATGTTATGCGGAGAGATGATATAAATAGGCATATAGATTCAAAAGCAGCTAAGTGACTTCATATCGAAATAGCAGGAAATGAAAAAAACGTTTTAGTAGGTATTTTTACATTTGTAATGACTTTGGATGTAGGGCTTGTGATGTATATTAATAATAGGTTTTGGTTGTCTTTTTCTATGGTTGCTATCTAATAAGCTTTAAAATATCAAAAAATCGTATCACTTAGTTGTTTTTAATATGATAAAGGGCACTTAGCTGTATTTGATCCTAAATTCAATTTTTGAATGTAATTTTAAGGGCCTTAGCCGGGTTTGTTTCTTGTTATAAATTTATGAAGAGACTAGAGGACGCCAGCAGCTACGCCTGCATTTTTTTTTAATTTACCCGTTTAGGCCGATCCCGTGTGAATTTCGGGAAATCCTTTCTTAGTGCACCCCTACGGTCCCCAAGGAACATACATGCCAAATTTCAGCTTCCTGCGCCCAATAGTTTCGGCTGTAGCGTGTCTGTCAGTCAGTCAGTAACGCAAGGATTTTATATATTAAGATGATGCTAAAAGAAAACTAGATGGCTCCATACTTAGTTCATTTTTTGAAAATGTGGCACTTAGCTGCTTTTGATTCTATATGCCTATTATGTATGTAGTTAAAACAGTGATGAATATGCATGTAGAAGGACGAAAAGGGAGAGGACGGCCAAGGAAAAGATGGATGGACTGTGTAAGGATGGATATGAAAAAGAAAGGGGTAAACGATCGGATGACTGGTGACCGAGAAGTATTGAAGCGAAGGACATACTGCGCCGACCCCATATAAATTGGGACCAGGGCAAGACAATGATGAGTCGTCAAACTTCAGGTAAAGATTAGTATGTAAGTATATTATTAAAGTTATTGAAGAGCTTACGAGGGTCAAACTGAAAGTTCTTAGAAAATCAAAAACTGATTACATTAGCCAGTTATTAGTTTTATTATATCTTTTCAAAATATTGTCCATTGACGTCAATACACCGCTGCATGCGATGGAACCACTGGGAAAAGCACTTTGCCCACTCGTCCTTAGGGGTCTCTTCAATGGCATCGCGATACGCAGCCACCGCTTCTTCAGCATTCATAAACCGCTTTCCTTTAAGTTTTTCTTTAATTTTTGGAAATAAATAAAAATCACAAGGCGCGAGGTCGGGGCTATACGGCGGGTGACCCAGTAATTCAACGTTTGATGTCGCCAAATAGTCGATCGTTCGCTTGGCGGTGTGCGACGAGGCGTTGTCGTGGTGAAGGAGGATCCTACTGCGAGGTCGTTTCTCTCGAACTTTTTCCAAGACAAGTGGCAAACAATTGGTAGTGTACCATTCTGCAGAAACTGTTTTTTGATCCTCTAACACAATTGTTGCGAAATGACCTATCCTTCCAAAGAACGAGGCCACCATTTTTTTTCCCGCACTTCGATCTCTCTTCACTTTAGTTGGCAACTCCTCGAAAGGAAACACCCACTGAGCAGATTGTCTTTTGGTTTCAGGATCATAACAGTAAATCCAGCTTTCGTCACCTGTTAGTATATCGAACACAGCATTTGAGTCACCTCCGTTAAATCTTTCAATCATTTTACGGCACCAATCCACACGATGGAGTTTTTGAGCCTTAGTCAAATTATGAGGTATCCACCGGGCGCAAAGCTTCCTGACCGCTAAATGTTCGTGGAGGATTTTGTGCACTTGACTCATACCGATGCCTAAGCTTGTCCGAATCTGCTGATAGGTCACTCTTTTGTCAGTCTCTATCATACGCCGCACAATACAGATGTTATTTTCAGTCGTCGCCGTAGAAGGCCGTCCCTCACGTACATCATCAGTGAGATTAGTGCGACCACGTTTAAACTCATTAAACCAGTTGTAAACAGTCGCACGAGATGGGGCTTCATCGTGAAAGGCCAATCGTAGTCTATCATAACTTTCTTGTTGACTTAAATGACATCGAAAGTCATAAAAAATCATTGCAGGAAAATTTTCTCGTGTTAAATTCATGTTGACGTGACACAGACAATTTTCAATTTGCCGCCAAATCGTAAAACAAATGACAAATGAATGAAATATATACTCAGTAATATTGGCAAAGAGTTCTATTTACAAATTTTAGAATATTTTTTTTATTATATTGTTTATAAGTGGCCAGTTCTAAGAACTTTCAGCTTGACCCTCGTATATACCTACTAAAGAGAATAGCAGCAAAAATAAAAACTGAAAACATTACCACAAAGTACATAATCAGACCGCCCCCTCCGCCCCGCTGCGCTTAAGCGCGCCAACTCATAGTAAGTGCTTTTAATAACGCTGCGCATGGGTCAATTATATCGTGATAACTTTTAAACTATTCACCCAAACTACTTACTGTAAAAGACAACGTTCATCTACATTAAATACTGAAGACAATAAATTTATCAATTTTGAAAACAATTTGATAACTACTCTAGAATGAGCATTGTAAAAAAGTATCAAATTTAATTATTTTTACGGACCACTTTTTAGTGTATATTGGCTTCTACATAAAAGGTAGGTATATGCTGCCGCGGACTTTTATTTAGAACTTTTTAAGATAAACAATATCACAGTACATTATCTTCATGTAACTTCAACGGTTTAGGCAACGCACGCGAACATAGGTTGCAGAGCTCAGGATTTTTACTGACTTTATTGATAATTTTCCTTATATTATGGCAACATTACACAAAATCTTTTAAATTGCAGCCTATGTGTTATTCTGATGTATAAACTATATTACTGTAAAGTCTCATCCAAATCCGTTCAGTAGTTTTTGCGTGAAAGAGTAACAAACATCCATACATACATCTTCACAAACTTTCGCATTTATAATATTAGTAGGATTAGCTTTAGATTGTCTTTCGGGATTGTTTGCTTCCTACTTTCAACTGAAAGTTTAGGTAAAGATATATGTATGTGTGGATCATTGTTGCTTGCTGTTGTTGATTGTTGATGTTGATCGCTTTTTCGCGTCAATTATTTTAAACGGCTTTTGAAGAACTATAGCGTACAAATCAGAGCAGTACATGGACCACCTTCTGTCTCGATAACCGAGTCCACACGGGCGAACCCGCAGGCAGATACTAGTAGCATATAAAACACAAATTAAAGTCCACTGTAATGCATCCACTCTATTATACAGGTACTTTAAGGCACGCGTTGAATGCCACGACATTTCGTCGAAGCCCGCGTGCGATTATGCGACAGACTTAATTAACGCACAGATATGTTGCGCAATCGTGTAATTAGTCGCAATTATGCGTCGACACAAGCACAATGGCGGTGCGTTACACATACTATGTTTTAGTAATTAGACGATTTTTCGAGAAGGTGAATGACTAAATAGAGAGTGATGCGCTATCAACATATAATATATCAGGGGCCAATTCATCTATTTCTATTTGAGATTGATATTATATTTTGAATTTACTCAGAAGCGGTATTCTGATAACTTATGTCATTATCGTATGATTTGAAATAAACATTTCGTCCTTAACACATATTTTGACACTTTTACGATTTCTCAATTATCAGATAATTTTGATGAATACGCTTTTTGTGACGTAAGTATGACATTGACATGATATCGAAACTATATTTATTTAGGAGAATTGGGTCCCAGACAGTCAGTAATACAAGATCTTGCATTACTGACTGTCTGACATATTATATGACTGACTGACAGGCAACGCACAGCCAAAACTACTGGGAGCAAGAAGCTGCAATTTAGGATACATCTGCTTATATTCCTTGGGGACACTAACCGCAAAAATCAATATTCAATCTATCCATTTTTCATATTCTAAGTTCATTTTTGACATAAGCTTCATACATAATGTGTCAAACATGCATCGCTCATCTGCAAATCCATGGATGGGTCGAATATTGAAACCGGCCGTAAGACACACAGGGGGAAAAGATTTCCCAAAATTCGGATGAGATCGTGCAGATACGTACGATCTCGTTCTCAAACTTTTTTAGGGATGGAACCCTTTTGTGTAACCGAATATTTGGCGGAGCCCTAAAATAAAACAAAGCCAAGTCCTATGTGCACTTTAATACCATTTATTTTACTGACATACACTTTCGTGGAGCCCTGAGGCTCCGCGGAGCACACTTTGAGAATGGCTGCTCTAGTAAATAACATTTTTAAACCTATTTCAAATGAAATTCAAACTAGGTAAAAAATATATACCTAGTTTAAATTTAGGGCACACAGACCTCATTCTGTCAAAACGATAGACTAGCTGTCAAATGGCTGTCAAAACCTCGAAATGATCTATAGTTTGTGCAACGTTTGTTACTCTATTTGGTCATAAATCAGTCATGTAACAGCAGTGATGGCTGAATCTATCTTTGATCAAATGCTTTTTTTTACACGTTAAGAACGCACACATGAACTAAACACCTAAATACTCCCCAGCAATAATTCTCTTTTGATAAAAACCTGACAGAAATCTGTTCGGTAGTTCTTCAGTTGACACAATGTCGTTCATAGATTATATACTGTAACTAGAGAGTGACCACACTCACGAGACACCCACATTGTGGTATCCGAAAATTTTGATGGCGTGTCTGATTTTTTCAATGTTTAAATGTTTGCAGAATAACATACTGGCTTCTATTAGTATACCGACCCCACGCGAGCGAGACCGCGAAAATCAGCTAGTTAAGTTAATCGAATTAGTTCTAACTAAACAATCTGTATATATATATTATGAAATTCAGGCGTTACTGACTAACAGACAACGCACAGCGAAAAAATATTGGGCGCAAAAAGCTGAACTGCCTCCGTGTTCCAGTGGATACCGTATGCGACTGCTGATCTGAGGTCCCGGGTTCGATTCCCGGGTCGGGCAAAAGTGTTACTGGGTTTTTCCGAATACTCAGTAGCAGCCCGGAGTCTGGTGATGTGCCCGATAGCGGCAATAGGCTAGCCCCCTATTACGTGGGACCTAAAAATTCATAGCGAAATGTGGGTGTAATATTTACACCTCTGCCCACCCCTTCGGGGATACAGGTGTGAGACTATAAATAAATAAATAAATAGATAAAGGAAGCTGTTTATGCATGTATGTTTAGGTATGTATGTTCCTTGGGACAATAGAGGTGCAATATGACATAAATTGACGCGGTGTCGTACAAAAACGGTTAAATAAAAACAAGTGCAGGTGTCGCTGCAGGCATCCTCTAGTACACAATAAAGCTTGTTTAGCATTGTTTGCTTGTTAGGCTTTCGCTATTAGTTCCATAGTTTCGGACGTGTGGTGCATAGCGAAGCGTCGCGTTGTGGCGCGTTGTGGCTTGTCTCGCTATCGAGGTCGCATACATCATTGATCATGACCTGGATCAATGCCGGTTGTGCAATAGACACCTCAGCATACCTAATGAGGAAATTCCTAGAATTATTTATAGGCACAATAGAAATAGTTTCGTAGCTTGTGACAAAGAATCGTACGCGCAGGCTGTTTACTTCTTAGTATAATAAAGTACTAGCTGCTGCCGAATTTTTTACCGACTAACAAAAGATTGCGATTCTCAGTTTGACCTGTAGGTAGCGTAGCGTAGGTCTATGTGCGTTTGTCCGCGATTATCTCGCGGTTGGCTGAACCGATTTTTCGTAGTTCCAACTTCAAAATCAACGGCTTTATCCCCTTGGGGTGGAATATTACAAATCCTTCCTTAGATTGTTTTTTGGATCTAGACTACGTACTTAACTTTGTTTCGTGGATCCGATATTTCGGCACTGTTGCAAGCGCTATGATCGAGGATGAAGTCTTTCAAATCCTTCCTTATTTTGTACCTATGTTGCAAAACTACGTCTTATTTCTCATAGAAATAGTGCTGCAAGACATTACTTCCTAGCTTTACTATTCGTCTTCACTGTATAGCCAACAATATAGTAAAGATAAATGCTAAACCCGTCTTTTACAATTGTCGTGGTACTAACAAAGTCTGTCACGGAATGTTTCGTTACAAAATTCAGTGTATGTGCTAACACTAGACTGCAATAGAAGCTTAGGAACATCCGTGATTATGTGTATTATACTCATGACTTGCCGAGAACTAAAGAATAACTTATCTGTGACTTAACTGACAGACAAACTACAGCCACTATTAGGCGCAGGAAGCTGAAATTTGGCATGTACTGTCGAACAACTTCCCAGTCGATCACCTTAAGGGCGAGAATCGCTCAGCAAGAAATGTACGTTCCTTGGGGACCGTAGGGGTGTACTAAGGTGGGATTTCCTGAAATTCTCACGGGACCGGGTAGAAACAGTTAAATAATAATAATAATAGTGGTCCCATTTTATTTAGTTAAATTTATTGATTTGTACTAAGGTTTAATTATGTAAAATTCGATTATGTGAATACTGATTAATAAAGAGATAATAATAATATTCTACCACATTCACACAACACCATCTAGTCCCAAACTAAGCAGAAGCTTGTACTATGGGTACTACATAATGGATAAACATACATATATACTTTTTTTTGTAAAACATACATATTATACATAGAAACACCCAGACCAAGACAAACATCCATGTTCATGCGCACAAATGTTTGACTTGAGCGGGAATCGAACCCGTGACCTTCGGCGTAGCAGTCGCTTACACTCCCGCGACGCCAACCGGTCGTCAATGAAAATAAAAAAGCAAACAAAAGCAATGTGCCGGTGTAGCTGCAGCCATCCTCTAGTAACTACATAATAGTTCAGCATAAATTGTGGCGAAATGTGTGATTCGACACTCAATTTAACACCCATAAATGTGCCACATTTTCACATGTAGGTAAATGATTATTTTTTATGCCTAATATTTTTTTTTATCTTTGTTGTGTAAATTCCGTTACATTTCATTCGCTGGCAATATCATGCCAATTCCGTTCTATTTCTGTATTTCAGACGATAATGCTTATCCTGAGGTACTGAGACCGACACTACGACCGGTTCCGCTGTCTGATAAGGTCCTATTAAATTGTTAGAAAACTTACATATGAATTTCGTTCCATCTTTGAATTAACCTCGAAAATAAGGCCTATCCGGACTGTTGAAGTTGGAGATAAGAGTTTCAACTTAAAATGCATCTCAAACATAATCACCAATCAAATTATTGATCTCTTTTATATTTGACTAGAGATGCCCGCGGTTACACCCGCTTTATTCACGGCTACTGCTCCGCTCCCGTCGCTCATAGCGCAATGTTATATAGCCTATAGCCTTCCTCGATAAATGGGCTATCTAACACTGAAAGAATTTTTGAAATCGGACCAGTTCCTGAGATTAATTCAACCAAACAAACAAACTCTTCAGCTTTATGTATTAGTATAAGATAACATTAACAAGAAATGGAAACAATTAAGTTCTGTCAAAAGAGACTAACCACGTGACAACGGAGAATAATATTATGAAAACATAATCGATATCAGACAATTAAACATAATTATGGCTTTATTTAGTATTGGATTTGACGAGATAAGAAGACAATAAGCAATTCCATAATCAGTATTTGGGTTTCCCGGAAATGAGGTAACAAATTTTGATTATAAAACATAATTATAATTTGTCACTAAGCGTCATAAAAATTAAATTAGAACGCCTGGTCGAGTAACTTAGATTTACATAGAACCACAGACCTGGATTTTGTGTACCCGTCGGGGGGTAGCGAGGAATGCTTCGGTGATACCCGACCCTCCGACACATGGGTACATGAGGAACACGGGCGGGTTTTTAGTCAGTAAGAGTCTGGCAGTCCCTTCACCCTTCCCCCTTGGGGCGGAGGGGACTGTCAGACTCCATGAGGAAAAAAAGACCTGGATTTCGTGTGCCGATTCCAGGTGGGGTCTGCCCCCAGTTGGCAGCGTTGAAAGACACTCATAGGAAATGTGCTTCTATGTAAATCTGAGTTCTGCCTGGTCAGGCGGTGAGAAGATGTTAATCCTTCTTGCTACCAACTAGGTACCTTTAATAAAAAAACATGACTAAAATCTCAAATGCCTGTTAAAAACTTAAATTAGATGCATGCATATTGATATGCAGACATGATCCAAGCTATAAAAAGTACAAAACTGGATGCATAATTGGTCCAATTAATGACTAAACATAAAATAAAAGTCAAATTCCTCTCAGCAATTCGCAGACAAATAGGTACAGTTTAATCAATTCATAAATGCTCTTCACTATAAATCAATTTATCTGTAACGTCTGCATACTTTGCATAAATCAAACTAAGAAAGATCGCAGATATGTAATCTTAAAAATTTCCAATTAAAACGTAATCGATTTAATCGATTAATTACTTAGGCGAAACAGTTGATTAACCCACGATTGGTTGTACGACATTTAAAACCTCTCACATCAGTGTTTCTCAAAGTTTACTGGACTGCATACTGTTGTACAAAAGTACCTAATTTTAGGCTCAATTAAGTATAACTGTTGGTGACATTCATAACAACACAGATAGGTATAGGATAATTTGTATCACTGTTAGTGTCATTCAGAAAATTTCGCGGGTATATTTGGGAAAGAGTTAAGCGCAGGCCACACCGCCAACTGACGGACGGAGCGGGCGAATACTTGGGTGTTAGTTGGCGATGTGAACCCGAGTATGAAAAGAGGTGAAACGATGTCGTCCGCTTCGCCCGCTCTGTCCGTCAGTTGGCGGTGTGGCCTGCGCTTTACTTGCTATAGCTAATAAGTCACAAATTGGATCTAAATGTTAGTCTCTAGTAGAAACTAACTAGATTTACCAAAGATAATAAATTAATAGTTTAAAAAACACTAGAAAAACACGCTTTTATATATGCACGTAAAAGCAAAAAATTAATTATGGATAGTTCAAGTTGTCTCTATTTCTGGGCTGAAGTGTAAACTATGTGCTTTTAATTATAATATTTGATTGTAAAAGTGTGGGGCGCTGGAACAGGAAAGACGTTCTTGTTTAACTTGTTGAAAAATCAAGTGAACAGATGTTACGGGAAGCAGGTAACACAGATTGGCGCTCTAACTGGAGTTGCAGCACGACTAGTAGGTGGCTCTACATTAAACAGTCAGTTCAAAGTACCAGTTTGTCGAACTCAGACAAAACATGCGCCAGCAGCGAGGAGAGACGACATTCCTTGACCTACTCTTTCAGGAAATTGAGTACATAAGGGTAATGCGTCAACAGTGGCAAAATGTAGAGTTCTTGTTTGTGGACGAGATATCTTTGGTTCCCTTTGGTAAAGCTTTGGCGGCATAAATGTTATGCTCTTGTTAGTATTAGTATTTGTTAACAATAATGTCTTTCCTGTTCCAGCGCCCCACGCTTTTACAATCAAATATTATAATTAAAAGCACATAGTTTACACTTCAGCCCAGAAATAGAGACAACTTGAACTATCCATAATTAATTTTTTGCTTTTACGTGCATATATAAAAGCGTGTTTTTCTATTGTTTTTTAAACTATTAATTTATTTTATACTTTTTGGTCTTTGATAACAAAATATTTTTAACATTTATATTTTTATTGTAAGTAGGTGAATGAGCCCACATCCTCTCCATCTCCGCCTGTGGGTCTGTATTACATGGTGTTTTATCTGTCAGCTTATAAAAATCTAGCTCTTCAATCAGGGGACCACTAAGTGATTTTACTCTACTCAGGGCCATATACGCCTGTCCAGCCGCAAAAGCACGGGACCCTAAGTACACCACTGCGTGGTCTACAATATATAATCGGTTTGTTATAACCTTGAAACCTGAGCGTGTTCAAAGTCCTTTACGTGGCCTTTGTCACAAGTGCAAACACGACTATGATACGATATTCCATGAGGGAATGCCAGTGCCTATCTTCCGGCTTCAACATCAGACCTTGAAACTTGATCGTGGTCAAAGTTCATTACAAGGCTTTTCAAAAGAAATTCAAAACAGCTATGATACGATTTTCCACCATTCAGTTCCAGTTCATATCTTCCTTCTCCATCATCAGATCAATTAGACAGTACTATATTATTGTATTGGCATCAGAACTACATACAGCTGCCAATTTTTATTACGCTACGACCCTTGGAAGATGGTTAAATTAGTTACCTTAGATTTATTTATTTATTTAGGTACACAAAACAAAACATAGTACATATGCAGGAAATACAACATTAAGGCTAGGTATATAAGATTCCATTACATAGTTAGTTACACACAGATCGACCTACTATTTAAAAAAAGAACAGATCGTGTTCAAAGTCCTTTACGTGGCCTTTCTCACAAGTGCAAACACGACTATGATACGATATTCCATCATGGAATGCCAGTGCCTATCTTCCGGCTTTATCATCAGATCAGTTCGACAGTACCATAGTATTGTATTGTCATCAGAACTACATACAGCTGCCTTTTTTATTACGCTAAAACCCTTGGAAGATGGTTAAATTAGTTACCTTAGATTCCATTACATAGTTAGTTACATACACGACGACCTAATAAAAGCGTGTTAATTAAAACAGTTTGATTGGTTCTGTATTGGTTCTGTCTTGCGTGCACAAAGAATAATTATAACGGAATTTTGCACGAAATCTTCAATATTCCTTCGCCAGTACTGATCGATAGTTTAGGAAACACTATCCCACATAATAGCTATGTCTAAATATCAACTTTCTGAATAGAAGCGGTGACGTGTCCACGAATCCCACGCAACACAACAATAGAGCAGACTAGACGAGAGAATTCTCAGTATAACATATTGGAATATTACTCATCTACAGCGCCGGCGCTAGTTTAGTATAATTTAGTAATATTATAATGTCTGAATATCACGTTCAACAAATGCGTGCGTACGAGATAAATTGTTGGACACACTGTTTCGCATTTCACTAAATTACTTAAAATTTTACCAGAATTCATTTGAATGCTTTCTGCATTTTTTGCCTGTCAAATTAAATTTACGTTGTCTGATAGTAAAGCATAGCTTCTTGTCTTCGTGCACACAGTCACCTCGATAGCTGATGAAAGCTTCTAAGTCGATGATGCGTAAAGCCTCTTTTATCGTTTAGTCTCTCGCCAAAATGTATCTAGCTAACGCAGGCGGCGTATTCTCATAAATTCCATGGATGGGAACTTACAGTACCTACCATAATCTATACTTATTATAAAATGAACTCTCCGGCCCCTTAGACTCTGTCTAATTTTTGTACGGCTTTCGCCAAAAAATTGTGTGATTCCTAATGAAGGTTTACATAATCAATTTACGTGGACAAAGCCGGTAGCCGTAAGCAAAGTTTAGTGATCAATAAATAATTTCAATCACTTCGCATCCCCACCTAACTAATCATATTGTATTCAAATATCTCATTGACTGTGTGTGGTCTAAGCTGCTACGCAGTACATTATCGTTACTACACGACAAGATTAGGCCTCAGATAAAACAAGCAGTGACGCATATCACAGGCGCCCGGAGACTAGTGCGTTGTCACGCCGATATAATTAGCCGTACAATGTTGACGAGTGATGATGTAAATATTTGGGTCATCGCCCTCACCGCTAAGACGCTTATATATAATAATAGCGCAAGTGGGTCGGTCCACTCCATTGAGATGAACTCTCATAACATCTGATAGAGTTCAGTCAGCTGTAGATGCACAGGCAATTCCGTTTTTTATCTGGGATGGATAATGTCTACTGTCTGGATGGAACTATTACACATTATTATTTTTGGTAATCAGGACGCTTATATATAATAATAGCGCAAGTGGGTCGGTCCACTCCATTGAGATGAACTCTCATAACATCTGATAGAGTTCAGTCAGCTGTAGATGCACAGGCAATTCCGTTTTTTATCTGGGATGGATAATGTCTACTGTCTGGATGGAACTATTACACATTATTATTTTTGGTAATCAGGACGCTTATATATAATAATAGCGCAAGTGGGTCGGTCCACTCCATTGAGATGAACTCTCATAACATCTGATAGAGTTCAGTCAGCTGTAGATGCACAGGCAATTCCGTTTTTTATCTGGGATGGATAATGTCTACTGTCTGGATGGAACTATTACACATTATTATTTTTGGTAATCAGGACGCTTATATATAATAATAGCGCAAGTGGGTCGGTCCACTCCATTGAGATGAACTCTCATAACATCTGATAGAGTTCAGTCAGCTGTAGATGCACAGGCAATTCCGTTTTTTATCTGGGATGGATAATGTCTACTGTCTGGATGGAACTATTACGCATTATTACTTTTGGTAATGTGTGATCTATCAGCTGTTTGTGGAGGATAGTGTGGAGCCTCATTTGTATGATTTTGACGCAGTCTATTTTGCATAGTATCTCCAGAACTTTGATTAAACCCTAAGTGGTGTTCTGGAAAATAAACCATTCCAAACATACGGCAGCGTAAAAGTTGTACAATACCATGTTGATATTAAGATTGTGTATTTGTAAAGGTGACAAAGATGGTAGATGTCACCTTATTGTAGACTAAGTATATTCAGGTACTACAAAAAGCCCAATTAATTGTTTTCTCTATAAATAGGTACGATCGTCCACTCTCAGTTCTAATACAGCATACCACCTTAGAAATTGTCAAAGTCTTAAGCGCCTATTGCACTAGTTCTAAGTACGCACCATCATCTAGCTAAATTCTAAATTCGAACACTATTTATATTTGCTATCTGCTATCGAAACTTACCGTTGGTGAAACCGAGCCTACAAATAACGATCGTAATTGTTCATTTCAAGTTATCCAAAAACACAGCTAATGTAATCCACATACATAAAACTACAACAACAACTTGCAATTTTGCAATTGCGCAACTCTATTGCAAATTTATGAGCCGTTTGAGACATTAATTGAGTAAGGAGAAAATGTTATCAAACATGGAAACTTCTTTGAACTAAAATTAGAACCAAAGTATGTTTAGTAATTACTTTACATAATTAACCCCTGGTGTAATATGCTTTTCACTGCTTATTATGATTGAATGAAAAGAAAATGAGTTGAGCATTATGTGAATTATGATTATAAGATTAATTTGATGTAGACAGTAATACTGAAGTGTGGTGTAACAAAGTGCGTAAGAAATCTTTACGGTACAAGGGATCCGTGGTACAGTGATGAACGAAGCATTCGCAAGGTTGAGTGCGATGGTCAACTTCTGTTTCTTGGATACTAACAAAAAGTTAAATATTGCTGTGACTTAGATGGCGGCAACAACATCCTAGTGGATATACCAACGGACTGCCATGCAGAGGGTATCGGTTCGAATCCAGCGCGCACCAATGACTTTCCGAAGTTAAGTGCCAATTAAATTGATAATTGTCACTGCCCCGTGCCTTGGAGAGCACGTTAAACAGTTGCTCCCGGCAGTCATGAAGATCTTTGACAATCGTTACGGGGAGTCAGTACCCTTAAATAAACTGACACTGGTTTAAAACCATGGAATATCGCTGACCCTTTGAGTTGCGGAGGTCAGACGGCAGTCACTCTGTGGGAAAGTTGATATTCTGTCATATCTGGTTAGACCAGTAAGCGGTCCTCGGGCTCCAAGACGTGTACCTAAGTCTTGGATGATGATGATAATTATGATGATTATGATGATTATCGCTGTGACTTGGAGAGCATGTTAAGCCATCGATCCCGGTTCACATCTCAGGACTATGGCGGATGCTTTCGTGCGGCACGTAAACGCAGACTTGAATTGGTCTCCCAGTCATAAAAGAAGAAGAATATGATAAAGTTACCAATGTTTCGCCTATGCTAGCCAGCATAAGAGGTATTTCAAATTAGTGTTGAAACATTACGTTATCAAGGGAACTATATTGATCAATATTTCAAGTCTTCATAATATATGAACAGTTTGTGACAGCATTTCAAAATTGATAACCTTTTTGTGCAAGCTTTTATTTTTTATTAGCTGACCCGCTGAACTTTGTACCGCCATATATGTATCATAGGTACATACATATAAACCTTCCTCTTGAATCATTCTATCTATTAAAAAAAACCGCATTAAAATCCGTTGCGTAGTTTTAAAGATTTAAGCATGCATAGGGACAGACAGACAGAAGACAGACTTTGTTTTATTCTACCCCCCCGTGGGATCTCCACCTTGTCGTGGTGGGGGGGCTCAGTAACCGTGGTAAGGCCACCCACGGCCACGGTGAAGCTAAGCGAGATCCCGGGTGTGGACGCTTCGCGTGGGCTTGACGGAGGCCTGCGCAGGATGCGTCCAAAGGGGTGGGTGCGAGGGACAGTTCTTCTGTCCCTCGCAGTCGGGTGCGGTCGCGGGAGGAGAGGCGTGTCGGTGTTGCGTTGCCGCGCGCCCTATCTCCCGCGACCAAATGGGGGCGCACCATCGTTGCGTCGCGGTGGGGCCGCAGAGGAAAAGGAGTTGCGGTGTCGCGTTGTCGTCCTCCCTATCCTCTGCGGCTGCTGAGTGTTTTGGCGGCGGAGCCCAACACCTTCATCCGCCGCCAAGGGGGTTTTGTTCAAGGCCCGCCTAACCATCTGGCGGGCCAATACCCGTCGGGGGGTAGCGAGGAATGCTTCAGCGATACCCGACCCTCCGACACACGGGTACATGAGGAACACGGGTTGGTTTTTTGTCAGTAAGAGTCTGACAGTCCCCTTCGCCCTTCCCCCAGGGCGGAGGGACTCCATGAGGATATTCCAACCCGACACCAAAAAAAAAATAAAAAAAAAATACTTTGTTTTATACTATGTAGTGACTTACAACTGTTTTTGAACGAACAGGTAGGCAGTATGAAATATATCTACCAGCAGTCAAGACCAGTGTAAGCCGGTTGCAACGATGCAATCGAATAAGACAAAGGTGGTTAGTGAGTTAACGCGATTAAGGCGTTTAACTTGTATAAGTCCTACATCATAACCCATTTAATGAGTGCTTTATCATCTTTATCAGCGAATGTATTGCAATCAAATGATGATAAAGGTGAACGCACACTTATCCGAGCCGAACGCGTCGAACGAGTCGAACGAAACGAATTTTCGAATTCACTATCGATTCGGACTATTCG
The DNA here is from genome assembly GCA_944739405.2 of Euclidia mi. NCBI lineage: Eukaryota > Metazoa > Arthropoda > Insecta > Lepidoptera > Erebidae > Euclidia > Euclidia mi. The sequence goes on from OX123201.2 coordinate 45,031,658, forward strand.
ACGCGGGGAAGTGTGCGAGGTTTCATGAGATTTCATATTACAGAATTCTATTGACGTGTCTCAATAATTAATCAGTTTATAATAATATAATCTGTGAGCGGTCATAAGCTCCATGTCTACCAGTTGTCTGTGATTTAAGGTGAACGCACACTTATCCGAGCCGAACGCGTCGAACGAAACGAATTTTAGAATTCTGTATATGAAATCTCATGAAACCTCGCGCACTTGCCTGCATCGAATCGTCCGAATCGACATTGTACGTTGCATACAGAATTCTAAAATTCGTTTCGTTCGACGCGTTCGGCTCGGATAATTGTGCGTTCACCTTAAATCACAGACAACTGGTAGACATGGAGCTTATGACCGCTCACAGATTATATTATTATAAACTGATTAATTATTGAGACACGTCAATTAGTTTATAATAACATATTATATCAATGGAGACTATTGTCTAAGTATTAGCCAAATTGTTGACTAATAAGTCGACGATGGCTAAATATAGAAAACAGCAAAATTTAATACATATCTACCTTATTGAATTGTGAACACAACTACGATCTTGCGCGTAGTGTAGTGGTTGCCGCGTTCAATCGTTTTTACAATTTAAATTGTTTTCTGTATTCTGAATGAAATACCTAAAGTTACATGTGTAATTTTAAAAATATTACTTTAAACTCCACTCACACTAGTATAAATTCTAGTATCGACACATTACAAACATAATAACATTACAAACGTCCAACGATCGAATACACAGAACAAGGAGACTCATAACAACTTTTTGTGAATCATTACAATGTATCCGACACGCAACACACTGTAGTGGGAAAGCGACCATTTCATCCACTGACTTCACTAACTTAAGATACAGTACGTTTTCTCACAAAAATACATTTATAAAAGTCAAATCAACAACCAGATTTTTAGGGTTGTTAGAATATCCTAGATGAAACTCAAACAACCCTTTTCAAAATTGTCCTCTTTTCCTTTCTGAATGACATCGTCATCTTCATCAAGTTTGAACGTAATATAAGTCTCTTTTCCTATGACATCAAAATTTTCCCCACAATGCTATTCAACCTTGTCCTCTCTTTCTCACTAATCGCGATCGTCAGCTTCGCCAATGAAATATCCGCTGTCTTCTCATCCTACGTATTTAAAGTTTAATCAATCAGCATTATACCCACGGCAAAAATAAAAAAATTGGGCAAGTGCGAGTCGGAGTCGCGCACGAAGGGTTCCGTACCATCTTCTATAGGTAAAAGAAAATCACGTTCGTTGTATGTATAGTTAAATACTTTTTTGTTTATTAAGATCGACTAAAAAATACGTTTGTTGTATGGGAGCCCCCTTTATTATTTACTTTTTTATTTAATTATTTCTTTTGAAAGTGAATATAAAACTACATATTCTGTGAAAATTTAAAGGGTCTACCTGTTACAGTTAGTAATTTTGAGCAAAAACTACGAAAAAGACACGTTTTTTGTATGGGACCCCCCTTAATATTTTTTTATTTTTAGTATTTGTTGTTATAGCGGCAACCGAAAAACATAATTTGTGAAAATTTCAGCTTTCTAGCTATTACGGTTCATGAGATACAGCCTGGTGACAGACAGACAGACAGACTGACAGACAGACAGACAGCGGAGGCTTAGTAATAGGGTTCCAATTTTTACCTTTTAGGTACGGAACCCTAAAAACGAAATAGTTCGTACTATTTGATAAAGCAATTGAACACAAGTACTACATTCAACCACACTGATCCATAGCACTTAAAACCGATTACAAATAATATATGTATCTATTTGTTTTATCATTCAACAGAAATACTTTCTTCAAGTACTTCCTCTTATTCGTGCAAAGATAAGTATATCATATAGATATAAATATATCCATCAGATAACTTCTAAGTACAGACTCAGATACATGTAGATCTAACAGATACTGATTTCACTTTTGCGACTAATCTCTTCCGCATTCCCGCTACTGATTTTGACATTCGTGAAGTTCCGAAATTAAAACCACACCGGAATCTGGAAAAATGTATTTATATTTATATATACTCACGCCTGTTCGTGTTATATTACACCCACTTTTCACCATGAATTTTTAGGTCCCACGTAGTAGGGGGTGAGCCTATTGCCGTTACCGGGCACATCACTAGACTCCGGGCTGCTACTGAGAATTTGGAAACACGCAGTAACACTTTTGCCCGAGCCGGGAATCGAACACGGGGCCTCCGATCAGCAGTCGCATACGCTATCCACTGGATCACGGAGGCAGTCTATAGTCAGGAAAAATGTAATCATTTATATATTGAAGAAGATAGAAAGTATTAGAAGTGGGAGAACATATCTAGTGTCCTATGCAAAACGAAAGAATTAATGAAGGAAGTATCGTTCGATGGTCTGTTCAATCAAATTACACGTTCGTTTATTGAATGCTTCTTTTAAATTGTCATGTATAAATATAATCACAGTACCCATAAATTGTTGCATAGCAACCGCACGTAGAAATTAGCTATGTTAGCTTTTCCACAGCGCGACTGTCTTCTGACTTTCGGAACCCAAAAGGACAGCGATATTCTATGCTCAGGCTACTAATTAGTCCTGGTTTCATCATCATCACCTCAGCCTAAAGAAGCCGACTACTGGAAAGATGCCTTTCCAAGGCACTCCACGTAGACCGATCTTCTCCTGTCTTTCGCCTTATCCCATCATCTGTGGTCCGCTCTCTCTTTGCCTGTCATCTTCCATTCTGTATTTTTTTTTATTGCATAGAAGAAACAAACAAGCAAACGGGTCAGCTGATGGCATATAATCACCGCTGCCCGGGAGGCCTGATGTATTTCTATTAAAACAAGTAAGTATGTATACGTATATTCGGTATGTGTCGTGATGCGTGAGAGGTGCCGGTTGCGCTCTGCTTGCGCCGCAGTACTGTTACCACTTATCGACTTAGCTGCGGTGTGCGCTACTCACACTTCGATCGGAACTAGGATTGGAGCCGGACGATGTACACTATTAAGATTGCAAACAAGCAGTTTAGTTGTCTATGATTACTTAAAACAATTATGACGGTTGCAAATCATGATTTCGGAGGCAGTTCTATCAGCTGAAGGTAAGATTAAGGAAGCTAAACGAGTTTTATAATATTTTTCACCATAATCTTTGTATACCGACTGCGCATATGTTTATGTTTTTAGACTTACGCCTGTACACATTTCTTAAAAAAAGATAAAGCTCGTATAATTCTTGTATCGTAATAATTAAACTTCAACCAACGAATACGAGGAAAACCCAGACAAGTAATATAAATTTATCGATCTGAATTTATCCATAACACTCACCGCTGTAATAAGCAGCGAGGTATCCGTTCAAACCGCTAGGCCAAACTACGCGAAACTACGCCATAGGACGTCATCATCATGAGACCTGCTTATAACTTCTCGAAATGCTGAGCATAGGCCTATCGGGCCTATCTTAGAAAAGGGTCTACAACGCTGGTGAAGAGGGCGTTGGCAGACTTCACATGTCTTTCGAGAACGTTACGAAACTCTCTAAGACATACAGGATTCTTTACGATATTTGTCTTCACCGTTTTGCAAGTGAGAATTAACCAAAATAACACGGGTTTTCAAAAATTGAGTGGTGCGCGCCGCGCCGTTGGACTGACTCGTGATCCTCTGCGTAGAAGTCTGTTAGTTTCTCCACTAGGCTACGGCATTATCATAATAAATAGATACTCTACTAAATATCCATACCGATTTACTTTGACTATTAAACTCTCTCTCAGCTCTTTGCTGCCGGCTCCTCAATAATTCCGGCACAGGAACCAAACAGATGGCGCACATTTACCGGTCAGTACACGCGACGTGAGCATGCCAAATGAACCGTGGATTGGGCGAGGTTCCTGGTGGTATGACGTTCCGTTCTACAGTTCCGCTTCACCTAATATCATCGTGCATGCAAACCAACTGGCCTGTTGGTGTACTGTTAGATATCCTGACAGGTATAGTGTCGATGGTTTGATTCCCAAACAGGCCAAAAGATACTTGATCCGTTCTACAGTTCCGCTTTGCCTAATGTCATTGTACATATGTAAACTTATTGGCCTGTTGGTGTATAGTCAGATATCTTGACGGGTACACTGCGTTAGCTTCGATTCCCAACCAGGACAAATATGATGGAGATCATAGGCATATTGAGTGTTATTCTCTAGGCAGAGTGACGTATACGCCGAGTGGCTGGCAGCGGCTGCTGAAAATTGGGCTCAGTGGCGTGCCATTGGAGAGGGCTGTATCCAGCAGTCAACAGTCATCATCAGCCTGCCATGCTGATGATGATGATGATGATGAGTGTAATTTTCAATCTACTTATACGTCTCTGCCGATTTTGACAGACCAATTTTCTAACGATAATAGTGCAGCTCGACAGCCCAATGCTATTGTAGCCAAAACAAATATTTAAAAGCTTTTCTCAAACTTGAAAGGTGAATCAGAACTAAGTACTTCATATCATCCTATGGCGTTAAAATACTGCCTAAAATTCTAACGCTGGGTGCTTTCTGACAGCAATTACAATTTCTGCACAGATGGCATTGTGATATAAAACCCAAATCACAATATAGGTGATTCATATAATAGTTAAAAATCGGTCTGTGTGGAGAACCTTTTGGAATATGTCTAGCATTGTCTCCAGGCTGACATGGTGATGATGATGATATAATAGTTGGTGTTTGGAATTGATATTTTTCAAGATTATCTTAGCTTAATACTAAAAACAGGATTGGCACCAAAGCAGATAACTCATAAATGAATTGTTAACGTTATTTTTACTTTGACTAAAACATTCTAGGGGGTCCAAACAAGAGCTTATATTTTGAAATATTTACAATAACATTTCGATCACTCGAAAAATCCACTACACCGGTAGATTGCAACGAAAGTTGGCATCGTCTGAAGTAGCACAGATGAGATTCTAGTGACTACTAGACATTCGTCAGTGCGGGCGGTAATTACATCGAGAGTGACGACGGGCGCTCATCCCGTGCATGCGCCCACATACACACACACATCCAACATAACTTGACCTGTTAACACGTAGACTTTATCACTTAAAGATAGACCAACTAATTCTGGATATTTTCGACGTTGTGGAAAACGTCCAGTTTAAAATGGCCTGACGTACCATATTCTTGGAGCTAGCACAGAGTTCAGCGTATTATGGTCTTTGTAGCCAGCGTATACATGTTTGTGCGTGCGCTTCAATAATTTCGGTACACATACGTATAGACGCGACTGATTTAGGTCGACAGAGCATTGCTCTACTTAGCTAGCGGGAGTACGACCTCGCCGAAATAAAGTTGTTGCACACATTTGTCTCTGAACGTTACAAAGTAATTGTTACAATTAAAATAAGGGTTGCTATGTTAGATCCCTGTTTAGCGGATAACTTTATAACATAACCTACCCCAACATACAAAAATAACATCTTTGATAGCAAGGGAAGCATTTTGTATTAACCATGGTTGACCAATCAGCGAAATCGGCAAACCAAAAAAAAATATTTAGGAAAATAATATTCATAAAGTTACGGTTGAATAGTCATGAACTTGTAGACAGATATTTACATTAAGGACAGCTGCTAGCTGGTGTCAGTTATTTATATGTAGGTATGTTATAAAAGTATACATACTTAGTAAGAGTTACGAGATCATGTGCCAGTGACCGTAAAAAACACCAAAGCATTGACTAAATTTACTTTTGTCAAAGTTTAGAGCTGAGCTTAACTGTGTAAAACTTGCTATACGTAGGGTTTCATGAGAAGCATCGGTTTTTTTTTTTATAGCAAATGTAGAATTCAAATGTAACTGTATTGTACAATGTTTGTGATTATTTAAAACCGCCATTTTTTTACTTCAGCAAGTATTTTGCATTTACATCAGAGTCCTCGTGCTTCGTCAGCCTGTCAGTCCCGGTTTCTTGTGACAGGACAAGCCTCGTCAGGCCATGCCACAGGCGTTTGGGCGGTCTGAAAACTCCGACAACACAGTTGACCGCACACCGCACGAAAAATAAAGAGGACTCCTTAAACGGTTATTACTGACTAAATTTGCGTCTGCTAAGCTAAAGTGCACGCGTATTTTAAGAAAAGTCGCCAAGGATGATGCGATTTGTTTCTATAAATCTCCTTATTAAAAACTTCTTCCGAAAGCTCAAATTTCATTCACCAAAATTAATAAGCCCAAGGTGCAATGTTATAGGACTTATTAATAACTTGGCTTACTCGCCTCTGAAACTTTTCTTCATCGGTTGAAGGTACGGCGAATATCCCTATCTAGTTCCGGGCCCGACGAACTGATACATTAACGATTTATTTTTGCTTTTCCAGAAGAATAAAGTTTTTATTTTATTCTTAATCATCATCCTCTTAGTATAATTCAAGTTGCATCTTCTTCCAGACTTTCGCCTTGGAGCCCTGGAGCTGCTAGTTAGGATAAGCAAATATTAGAGAATATGAGCCTTTATATTTTATTCTAAAATCATCATGGTCCTAGTAATAACCCAGTTGCATACAAGACTTCTCGCCTTGGAGCAGCAGGGGTCCGCTTACTAGGCTAAAACCAGATTTGACAGAATATCAGCTTTTCTGCAGAGCGACTGCCGTCTGACCTCCGCAACCCAAAAGGATTGTCATTTTCCATGGTTTAGACCAGTATCAGTTTATTTGAGAGTACTGACTTTCCGTAACGACTGTAAAAGGTCTTCATGACAGCAGACGGTTTAACGTGCTCTTCGAAGCACGGGGCAAGCGATAATTAAACATTTAAAACGCATTTTCATATTTAATTCTAATATATACCAATTAAAACTAAAAAATGTTGAATACATGAAATATATTGATACAATTTTTTCCTTCCTTGACTTTTTCCTGCTTCTATCGAATAACAACTAGATGCAAATCAAACTCATATCATGCAGTTCACTAATTATTATGGTAATAAATGTACGCACATGGAATTATATGCCAACCGATTTAATTGGCAGGCGACCTAATTATGGATCAACAAAATACGGCACTGGCAATAATGGCAATAGGTACATGTTCTGGACACGGTATTATTCGATAGCGTTGCGGAGGAATTAAATTTTCAACTTATTCTGAATTGCTTTTTTTCCTGTTGTTCTTTTATGTTATTTTTACTAGTTATACATACATACATAGACCCACGCCTGTTTCCCCGAAGGGGTAGGCAGAGGCATATTAAACGCCCACTTTTCGCCAGTGTTTTGATCCCACGTAATAGGTGGCGAGCCTATTGCCGCTTATCGGAATATTTTATTTGCCAGAGCCTAGTCCGTTGATCGGCAGGTGCACCACTTGCAGGTGAGGTTGGCTTGGGACCCTAAGTTCTTGGTGGGAACCCTATGCACCCAATTTTTACTAGTTTTTATAACAATATAGTACAAAATATGTTTTTTTTTTCTCTTTATTTGTTTGGGGCTTATATATAATTTTATATTTCATTATTGTCAGTCCCATCATAACAAGAACAGTTTACAACTTTTAAAATTACTAATTACTTACTTATATCTCATATACATACATAAGTTACATACATAATTACTAGAATCATGATTACGTAGGCAAAGCCAATTCACAAAACATCTTAGCTTCTGCAGAAGTGGGGTTACTTAATATGCTTTGCACTACACCAAAATTCATACAGATTATATTTAAGTTATTTATGATACTTGCTCTTTTTTTACTACTGTTTTTGACACATTCCATCAAAACGTGTTGAACATCATCTACTTTATTATACACTTCACAAATTCAAAATCCTTTATTCATTTGGGTCCCAATGTGACGCTCCTGAACGTCAAAATAATACATTTATAAAATAATTACTTATACTCAAATTTAAAACATTATTACTGTATACTTCTACATTTACATTTACTGCCACGTTCGCAAACCAATAGGTAGAACCATGAGAAAGAACGGGCAATAAAACTCACGGTCACTCTTTTTCATCGCCAGGTTTTGCATAATACACAATTTACATTTTGTAAGGTGCTGCAACTGTTACACCTTCTATATCACTTGTATATATTTACTGTACATAATAATACTCAAGCATAATAGTTTTTCACAAAGTGGTGAAATAACTTGTCCCATTAGATGGTCAAATTTCTTAGATGGAATGTGTCCTAAACGTAATCTGTTCAGCATTACTACATATTTACGGTTCATTTTAACATTAAAAAACCAGGGTATTTGAAGAGGCTGACACTGTATTGTTTTATACCATATTTCTTTTGTTGTAGATTGTTCATCAAAATACTCTTTCCACTTATTATAACAAATATATTTAAATTTTAATAAAATTTCACAAAATATGTTAATTTTGCAGTTTGCAAAATGACGAATAGAAAAACATGAGAAATATAGAGTGCAATATCTATTGGTAAGTACAATATAAAACGAGTAAATACAAGCAAACAAGTTACAGTGCCCGTATTGTTCATACATAGAGTTGTTGACATTACATATAAACACATACATACATACTTCATACATAGACTCACGCCTGTTTCCCCGAAGGGGTAGGCAAAAGCAAATTAAACGCCCACTTTTAGCCAGTGTTTTGATCCCACGTAATAGGTGGCGAGCCTATTGCCGCTTATCGGGATATTTTGTTTGCCAGAGCCTCGTCCGTTGATCGGCAGGTGCACCACTTGCAGGTGAGGTTGGCTTGGGACCCTAAGTTCTTGGTGGGAACCCTCATCAATAAACACTTAATTATAAAACTGAAAACTGTTTATTTGATTAAATTCGCTAATCTCAGGAACTTACTGGTTCGACTTGAATAATTATTTTTGTGTGAAATAGCTTATTTATCAAAGAAGAATTGATAACATCACGCTACGAGTCACGAGTGCGAAGCAATGACCCTACAAACTCGGATGTAACTGCGGGCTCAGCCAGTACATTACTCGTATAAATAAAATCTAGAGCCGGTAAAGCCATAAGACAAACTCGTGTATCATAAATCGACGGGTGCAAAGTAAAAAGAGTCATTTACAAAACAGCTACTTTTCAGGAGAGCGCATAATAGGAAAAGATGCTCCCATTTTGTCAATTTTAAACCAAATTTATTGAAACTTTCATCATTTCTTCATTATTTAATAATATATTGACATGTATATTTCATTTCTTCGAATTATGTTTAATTTACGAGATATTGTAGTTGTCTGCATCTACATTGCGCTTAAAAATATGACAACTGTGTTAACTACCACTTGGTCGTTTCTACGTGGGAATTCAAAAAAAATGAGTTAGTTAAAGTATGATTAGTATATTTCAAAGTTAATAAGTGAATTTTAACACTTCCTATTATTAAAATTAGTTAATGACCGTTTTACATCATAAATACACCAAGTTCAGAACATAACTGCGCAGATATCTTTTTCTACGTCGTCGATTCGATGCAAGGTACACGATTTAGAAGGCGGTTAAGTGAAATATTTACTTAGGAATCATTCATTTTCTATCGTAAAAAACGTTACTTGTCATACAGTTTTGGAAATAATAATAAAATCAACAAACATCTTACTGATAATTTATGAGGTAGGTAATTGCAGGAACTTCGGTTGAGAATACAACAGTAAAATGATATAAACTTCGTTTAACAAAAAAAAAACAATTACACTTAAATCTACGTGGGACACTCAGAAAGTTTTGCGACACTAAAAATATGTTCTATAAGTAAATATATTTTTATTACATCTTTCAAAGTACTCTCCACCAGCCTCTATACAAAGTTTCATGCGTCTGAACTAGTTTTCGAAACACTTTTTCCAGTCCGCCGCAGACACCTCGTTTACAGCCTGCTCGAACGCTGCGAGCGCATCATTCGGCGACGAAAATTGTATCCCTTTGAGCAGATTTTTTATTTTTGTGACTAAGAAGAAGTCACACGGTGCTAGGTCAGGGCTGTAAGGAGGGTGACCCAGGAGTTTGACCGGTTTGCTGTCTAGGAAGTCCCTCGTTTTGATTGCGGTGTGAGCGGGTGAATTATCGTAGCAGTAGTCCGCGGAGCCCTGTGTTTGGTCGCTTGTTGCTCACAACAGAGAAAACTATTGCCAAGCATTTGGTAGTATACCATTCGGCGTTAATGCTTCTTTGGTTTCGTAAAGGAATTGACACCAAGTAGCCAGTCAAATTAAAAAAGCTCGCGATCAAAATCTTCCCCCCGCTTCTAGGTCGCTTTACTTTAGTAGGTGTTGATTCGTTTTGAAACACCCAAACCATCAACTGGCGTTTTGTTTCTGGATCGTATTGATAAATCCAAGATTCATCACCTATAACGATGTCGTAAACACGCCGAGACGAGCCTGCTTCAAATTTGTCTATCATATCATGGCACCATTCCACCCTTGCCTGCTTATGAACATCGGTGAGGTTGTGCGGCACCCAGCGTGAAACTGTCCTCCGCACCCGTAGATGCACGTGTAGAATCTCGTGAAGGCTTTCTGATCCAATCTGCAGTATATGCTGAATCTCTTCAGTATCGTTTACATTGTGTTGGCGTTTAGAATTATTATCTGTAGTAATTCTTCGTTTCATACGTTTTGTATATTTACCTATAAAAACTCATTGCTTTTCGTGATCACAGAGATCCCAAAAACGATCAAAGATAAGTTTTCTGTCTTCGGGAGATATTTTTGCGCTACAGTTAAACTTGCAAATACCACATGCCGGCTTAAGATGTTTCGCAGGTTGCAATTTCCCATTTCTGGACTTATCTGAATTCAATAGTAATGCACGTCTCGTATCAATCCACTTGTCTTTATTTCTCAATCACATTTTCTTTGATTTATCAATACTGAACTGACGTCTTTTTCTACCGTTTAACGAGGAAGGCATAGAACATTCACTTGATGCCTTCACTGCCGAAGCAGCATCACTGATGTTGTTTATAGAAGATTGACAGTTTGAAAATGACATCTCGATGGCCTGCCTGAGTTTATTAATTAAACAGATATTTTGATCTAATTCTGATAATGGACGCGGCGGACTTGAAGTAAATGAATTGAATTCTGAGGGCGTGGGTGTATCCGATAAATTGCTTGTAGAATCTTTATTATCATCATCAAAATTTTCAGAATTAATTTGTATTTCATATTGAGAGTGAACTGGTGTGACCGACCTAGAGTACACAGAACATGGGGACTTATCTTGCGAAGTTAACTGATACTGATTTGTCTTCATCGCTGACACATCAAGGTCTTCTATAACATCTTCAATAAGTTCATCGGCCAACACAGCATTTTTTTCGATAAATCCATTGCTTATGTTCTGTAAGCTTTCATCTTCTTTAAAAAGTCTTTTCGGACTTTCTGAGCATGAAACAATAGAAAAAAATAACAGTAAGAATGTATACTTTAATGATAAGTCAATAAATATAGCTAACAATAAGAATTAACATAGATAGATACTCATAAACATAACAAATAATACTAATTTACAAAGGTAAATTGGGACATCTACATCACAATCGCAACGTAGAAAAAGCTATATGGCAGATAGCCGTTTATGCGTCGTTTCGCACCAAAAAATATCATGGATAACATATTTTCATAATGACAACTACTAAATATGATTTAACTTCAAGATAACAATAACATTAAACTTGTATTATAAAAAATACGTACCAGAACTAGTTTAAAGGTTGTTATCGATAAGTTGTAATAGGTCTTCTCTGTTCATAATAGCGCATTGTCGTCTCGTTTTGCCCAAATTCAGCAATAATTTACGCCTTTCCATGTCTATTGTGTTGAACTCAAACAGTTTATTAATATATTAACACTTTTACACACACTTTATCACATGAAAAACCAAAACAAACAAATATACGTTCCGGCCGGCGAAGCACATGTCATCTGACTGATGACTTAATTTGACTGACCGTTAGCCCCCCGCGCGTCCCGCGTATAGACGGCCAGCTGTAGGTATCCGCATCTACATCGAACAATTTCACAAAACAGGCGTAGGTGTCTTCTTTTACGTGACAAAAGTATAAAAAATAAGGTGATATTAGAATTTTTGTTTTTCCTATGTTGTAGAACATGATATTTTAAGTTAGTTTTTACAAAAAAACAAAAATCTCAAAATTGCAGGTGACTTTTTTTACTTTGCACCCGTCGAAATGTGCAACGTTATATGAGCGAGCATCGACCCGCAACCAGGTCTCCGTAATCACTTGTAACATGATGCCAACACGCACAGACCACAGCTAACCAATATCTCACGGTAGTAGAGCCTTGCTGATTTCAGCATGAATGGGCCGGCTCGACCGGGGAAGTACTACCCTCTCACAGAAAATCGAGGTAAAGTAACAGTACGACGTAAAGTAACTATTGCATTTCGTTCGGTGAGTGAGAGTGCCGGAGGCCCTATTCCTTCTCCCTCATCCCACTCCTCATCCTATACCTTTTCCCAACCCCAAGGAGCGGCAACGCACTTGTGACTCCTGTGGTGTTGCTTGTGTCCATGGGCGGGTTAATTGCTTACCATCAGGCGATCCGTCTGCTCATTTGCCGCCTGTTATTATAAAAGAAAAATAAAGAAAAAAGAAATATTTAGTTTTATACTAATTTATGCATGGTTCGTATAATATTACACTGTTTATAACAATAAGAACAGCGCTGTTTATAAGGTACTCGTCTGAATATTATCTTTTCATGCCTGTCTGATCGCCGCAACCCAAAGGGACTGCAATACTCCATGGCTTAGACTAGTGTCATTTTATTTAGAGGTACTCACCCCCTAAAACCACTGACAAAGATCGTCATGATAGCCGGGTGCGACGGCTTAATGTACTCTCAGAAGTAGGGTAAGCGATAATTAACAATTTACCGTGGATTGGCACCCAATATCTTCTACATGGCAGTCTGTTGGTAATACAATCACACTGGCCAGACGGGTTGGTATAGTTTTTTTTTTCTTTTTTTAAAGACAACTCCCGCACTAGGAATAAATCCTGTGTCGCGTGGGACTTTACAAACATACAACCAACGGACCCAATGAACACCCAGACTAGGAACCACAATTTATGGATCCCACAAAGTGTTGTCTCGTGTGGGAATCGAACCCACAACAGTCGGCGCAGTGTCAAGCAGCGAAGCGACCACTACCCCAACCGTGCGGTCAAAGGTTTTTAATTAAGTTTGCCATCTTTTCCAAAGAGATTATTTGCTTATTGTATTTGACTTATTTTCCTTGATACTCTGTATTATTAATCCGTCCCTACATGGACACAGGCAAGCCTGATACATCAAATATCGTATGATATTATGCTTACCTTTTAATTTTGTTGGGCATATTTTTCTAAAGCGGCGATAGCCCAGTGGTGTACGTAACGGACTGCCGAGACGATGGTCTCGGGTTCGAAGCCCAGGTACCCCGGGCACACACCTCTGACTTTTCGAAGTTATGTGTGCGTTACAAAGTAATTATCGCTCGCTTAATGATGTGCCCGCTAGATGGCAATAGCCTCGCCCCCTATTACATTGGGACCAGGGCCGTGAAAGTTCCCTACATGGGTAAATTTTATATAGATCAGCACCATCTACCAATGATTGTAAGAACTAAAGAAAAAGCAACAACTGAACGGTAATTTCGCCAATTTTCTTAAGATCTCCGTGGTGCAGTGAATAGCGTGTTTGGCTCATAACTGAGGAGTCCGTGGATCTAATCCTCGCTTACCACAAACTACATTTTGTGATTTTTATATTTTTTTACTTTTAAATTGCATATTTTACATAACAGTTGTCATTTACTTATTTATTAACACCAAAATTAAACATTTATTTTATTCTGAAAAATGAATCCACTACTAACGCCATCTATACGTTCGAATAAAAATACAATTGATTTGTACGCCATCTAGAGTCGAGGTCAGTCGAGGATGCCTATTGAACTTCAATTTCGAACTGAGAGTTGCGCATCTATACCAGTATAAGTGTATAATCTATGATTGGGACCGAAACATAACTGGCGAAGTGTGGGTGTGTAATGTAATACACACCTCTGCCTACCCCTTCGGGGATAAAAGGCGTGAAGTTATGTTATATTTTTCTACAAGTATTGGCTAGCTGACTGACCAATCTGTCTCTATAATTATGTACATACCTAACATTAATTAAGGCCACATAACAAACAAGTTTGACGTTTTGATTGAACTTAAGGTAAAAAAACAGTTAGATACCTACTCAGTTGGCTAAGAAATAACTGTTTACTGCCTCAACAGGTGAATAAAAGGAACTTAACCTTCGGAAGGATAGGGGGGTGACTCATCACCCAAACCATTTAAAAAACATGCGATAATTTTGTGTACGGTAACTGAGGGTAGTTGTGTTTTTCTGTATTCGCCTATCTAAGCGTACATGATTAGTAGCATATATCACTGATTGGCAGCCGGTCGCAGATTTTGCTATATTGACCTTGCTGGGGTGACTGACTACCCCACTATCCTTTTACGTTTGCGTTATTTTTTTCAAAGGATTTATTGAACCAGAAACCTTCTGGAAGTGAACCGCTATTGAAACTACAGAAACAAGCTCGGTGCTCAATATGTCCAGGAAAAAAAGACAAATTATTTGTTTTTTCTTCGTAAATAAGTTGTGGGGTGATGGGTCACCCCGCTATCCTTACGTGTATGCAAAAAAGCCTATCCTACCGAAGTTTAAGATTACTGTGAACTAAATATCTGTAAAACCAGATCGATAGCATGTCAATAATGACGTAAATATAGCGCTTATAGCGTCACTTGCCTTGTCGTTCGCAATAACTCGGCAAAGTTAAGCATCACATGTAAAGGTTGTAACTTGGATGGGTGACCGCGTGTGGCATTTACGTCAAAACGCTGCCGTGCTCCGGAGGGCACGTAAGACTGTTAGGTCATGTTGGAAGCCTTTGGGCGTTCTGGTAACCCCACCACAATTTTTAACGAGCATGAATGAGCCGGCTCTACCGGAGAAGTACTACCCTCTCACAGAAAATCGACGTAAAGTAACAGTAACTGGTGCGTTTCGTTCGGTGAGTGAGAGTGCCGGAGGCCATTGTTCCTTTTCCCTCATCCTATCCCCTTTCCCAACCCAAGGGGCGGTAACGCACTTGTGACTCCTGTGGTGTTGCTTGTGTCCATGGGCGGCGGTAATTGCTTACCATCAGGCGATCCGTCTGATCGTTTGCCGCCTATTACTATAAAAAAAATGCATAGGAACAAATAATTTCATGCATAAAGTAATTAAATTATTTATAACTATATGCAGTCGTGTAGATATATGTATATTTCGGCGTGTATGCGACACGGGTGCTTTCGAAGATTTTGTCCGTGACATTTACTCGCTCATACGCGCAAGGATCCTTTCACAAGATGTTTTTGTTTCGCTACTATTTTGAATGCTGAGACACAGATGAGTCATACACCTCGATACTAAGTTAATGTTCGATTTATATTCAGTAGTCGTTGACTTAGGATATAAACAAGCTAAGCTTTATGACAAAACAATGACTGGAGAACAAACTAAGACATAACTCTTCATCAACGAGGTCTCTATTTATTTCAATTGACATTTGTTGCTGCAAATCTTTATTTCAAGTGATTATACTATAAAGTAGTAACACTATGTAAGGTTCCATTTTTACTATTACTCAATATCTTATAGTAAAGGAACTCAAACACCAAATGGGGTCCTTGATCCGAAACGTATATATTAATATGGACATTCCTCCGGAATTGGTTGATTATTAAAAAAAAGGAACTTAGGTAGGAATTGTATTCTGCCAGGGATGCGGAATTTACGAAGAGTTATTTTTATTTATTTTTAGTTTATTAGTTGAGGCTATTGAAAAAAAATAAGCACACAATTTAATACCTTTTTTTAAATTTGCTCCTTTAACATCGTCAGATGTAGAACGGTCTTATTCCATTTATAAATGGACTTGATGTTAAAAGAAATAGGTTGAAAATAGAAAATTTAGAGAAACTCATAGTTACATATTTTAATTGTAAAGATCAAGATTACCAGGATAGTAACATTGTAATCGATAAAGATTAAAAATATGAATTTTATTTTTGATAAGAAATTGATGTAAAATGTACATATTTAACAATAAACAATGTTCATTTTTATTATTTTGATTTATTCTACCCTTATAAACTACCATGAGCACTATGAAAATATTGAAATTTAAGTGCAACAATTTATAAAAAGTTGTGGCCGTATAAAGGCTAAAAATAAAAAATAATAAAGCTTCTATCGGAATTCGATTGTTTTTTTATTATTCAACAGAAAAATAATTAATTTATTTAGTTTTAATACCTTCCTTTAAATTTTGAATTGTGTAGTAATAATATCACTACCATCATTAACAATATTTAATTGAATCCGGAAATACCGGAATTACTTTTCGGAGAAATGGCTTATCCATGTTATTCTTTCTGTGTGCATTTATGATACAAGTACCAAAAATCAATCTACCTACTCCGATCACTGCTAATAACATTCAGGATTCATTAAGTAGGTACCTAGGGAACTACCTACATAAACATTATGGTATATGTCAAACGACGGACCAAAAGGATATTTTAGAGATTTTGCAGTTTACTGCAAAACCCTAAAACGCTGTGTATGATGACAAACTATATCACAACATAAGCATCTACCAAAAGTTAATTTGAAAAGAAAGAATGATGGCAGAAGGGGAGATACAGTTGGGTTAGTCTTTGTATCTGAATAAAAGAGCTTTGGACATAAATTCGCAATTTTCGGCATAACATCACCGACAATGCAAAAACCTTTTTTTTGTTTAGTATCATCAGTTCGTGTCCGTGTGGTGACGAATTAAGAATACGGATTGTCACCAACCCATATCATCCCATGGGTGTCGTAAGAGCCGACAGAGGGAGCATAGTATGCAGAGAACAGCACTGTAAGAGAAGGACAACTTGATACAAACCCTATACCAACCCGTTTGGCCAGCGTGGTATAGTAGGCCAATTCCTCCTTTCAAAGGAGAGGCCTAGTCCAGCAGTGGACTGCTAAAGGCTGATGATGATGATCATCATCAGTTCATCACGCCTGGGTTTTTCTGAAGTCACGATTAGTTCATTAACAAAACATGTTAATCTAATCTAAAAGTTTGTAATAAATACGCCACCGACATTAATAACTGACGTCACAAGCCGGTGATGAGTAAAAAAAGGTTTTTTGTAGTTTGTTACAACAATAGGTTGTACACTATTGATTTCTGTTTCAATAACAGTGTTTTTAAGTGCTTTTGTTTTATTAAGTCGAATTGTCTTTTTTTTTGTTTTACGAGGTGGAAAATCCCTTCGGATCTCCGACTCTTGGGGAAATGAGATCCGGAGTATGTGGTGTAACCACTAAAAACCACCTCGACTTTCTCATGTACCCGTGTGTCGGAGGGTAGGAAATCGCATAAGCATTTGTCGCTACCCCTCGACGGGTATTGGCCCGCCAGATGGTCAGGCGGGCCCCGAACAAAACCCCCTTGGCGGCGGAATAAGGTGTTGAGCTCCGCCGCCAAAACACCCAGCGGCCGCAGAGGATAGGGAGGACGGCAACGCAACACCGCATCTCCTCTTCCTCTGTGGCCCCACCGCGACGCATCGAATGGTACGCTCCCCTTTGGTCGCGGGAGGTAGGGCGCGCGGCAACGCAACACCGACACGCCTCTCCTCCCGCGACCGCGCCCGACTGCGAGGGACAGACAGAACTGTCCCCCGCACCCGCAGCGTTGGACGCATCCTGCGCAGGCCCCTCTAAGCCCACGCGGAGCGTCCACTCTAGGGATCTCTCTTAGCTTCACCGCGGGTGTCCAATCCACGGTTACTGAGCCCCCCCCACCGCGACAAGGTGGAGATCCTACGGGGGGCAACTGGAAGTCGAATTGCCTAGGTACAACTACCTAACTACGTATGTATGTTATACAATCAACTGGGTTGTGCTGTCGTTGTTTACAATTTAAGAAGCCCCGATTTTGCCTTTTTATAATTTTTCCATCATCATGAAACTTGGCAATTATTTGTTGCCTAGAGCGAAGAGCTGAGATATTTACATAGAGGTGCATTTTTTATGGGCGCTCTGAAGACAAACTTTCTGTGACCCAAATTGCCGCTTGGCGGCGTGGCAGTCACGCTGTGACAGATGTTTCTACGAGAGCAAGAGAGACGAACGTTCCTCCTGTGTATTTTAACTACGATAACTAAACTGGAGACAGTCTCCACTTGGAATCGGCACACGAAATCCTTAAGAACTGCGCTTCTATGTAAATTTGTATTCATTGTCTAGCGATGCTCGCAGCACATTTATTTTTCATTCAGTCAAACTGGACTATTTTGTGTCACGTTTGTTTCTAAACCATTCATATGTGATAAATCTTCTTTTTTATATACCTTTATATTAATTTTATGTTAAAGCAAATGGGGAATTTAGTACTAAAATATAAGTATGTGCATTGTTCCGCATTGTTCCAAAATAATTGACATCGCCATTTGGCATTTCATTTAAAAAAATCTTTGTGCATAATTCGGCAAATGTTTGCAGTTTTTTTCAAACTTCTTTGAATATGGAAAAATTATAGTTATAGTACAAGCAGTTTAGCATGATTGAAAGTTCTAATAACCAAAATAACACCTTTTGATATTTTGAAACAGCTGGTGAAATATTTTCTATAATTAATATTTATATCTTTAATGGAATGCAATTACATATTACCTACGAAATAATACTTTGTATTTATCGAAAATATGGGAACATATATTTATTACGGGATCCTGCTGTTTTGCCGAAAAGATTTTGACAAAATTTTATTACCCAAACAATAGCAACCTTTTTTTATACCATTGCAATATTTCGAATGATTTTAGTAGGTACGCATATTTTTATTTGGTCAAATTTTTACTTGGCAAAATATTACCAAGTATAATGTCATTATGGCATTTGGTCTTTAATCAAATGATTTATTACAGCAAACAATCTTCAGACAATAAACGTTTGGTGATATTAGTTTATTTATGGAAGTAGTTAGAGTAGGTTAATTATTAAAAAATGGTAAGGTTAGGTTAGAACTGTGACCTCCTACGCACGAGCCGAGCGAGCAAAGCGAGCGGTGCCCCGGTAGCGGCCGGCGAGTGCCAGAAACGACTTGCATTAATATAAAAAAGATATTGTTTTTAGTAGATTACCCGGAACTGAACTATTTAGATTAGGATAATTATTCATTTTGCGTAAAAACTGTTATTCCAACTGAAATATTTGACTAAATAAAAAATGTTAAAAGTTGGTAAACAAGTTATAGTTTAAACGTTCATTTCCCAAACATTAGGTTTGCGTTACAATTTTTTGTGAATAGATTTTTTGCTAAGTAATAATCGCAAAAAAATTGTCATATTCATTTCGGTCAAACAAGGGAGACCCGTTTGTTACTCTGGCATCCATAATTTCTAACGTCTCGTTTCTATTTTGACATGAAAACAGTCAAATTGATTTTTCACGTATGAACGTTGCGTTTGTGTTTCGATCATTATTGTGGAAAATAAGTAGGTAATTTACTGTTAGTCCATTGAAAAGTTACATTTGGGGTTGCATTTATCAGAGGATGCAAATTTATTTTACAAATGTGTAGGGCTAGTGTAATGCTTGCTCTAAATTTGTGGGGTCGTACGTCTTGCCCCTCGGCCGCCACATTGGAAAGAATGCAGGTGCAGATGGTGTTTTTTGATTAGCTGATAAACTTTTGGCCGTATAAAGAATATATTAAATAGGGTTTTGTTGCAAATTAAATTCACTACAACTTTGCTCCTCAAACTTATGTTGTAAAGCCAAAAATAAAAGTTATTTATTTATTATTGGTGTATTTTGGAAATTTTAACGTGTTTCGATTATAACTGTGTCTCCAGTCGTTGAGATGAGCTAGACTTTGGCACAGGGTCAAATCAAGCGCTGGTATAAAATTTTTGATGAAGAACTTTCGAGGAAAGTCGCATTTTTGTCGCTAATTCAGAATTTTCCTCAATTAATTTTGAAATCTCCAATAATCTTCCTGCAGGTGTCCCCAGGCATCTGGATAGGCAGACGATCGAATTCTGATTCCCAGGGTTAGAATTTGTCTTTTTTTCTACCCCAGTTTCTGACGTCCTTGTAATGAGTAAAATAAGAGTTATAGTACTGCAGAGTGTCAAGTTGGAAAACTGTTTATTATTTTGGAAGAAATAAAGACTTCTTAAATGTATTTTTATTACTAACGATCAAAAAATAATAAAAACATGGAAAGAAAAATTGGTCAAATTTCATTCGATATTCGTTTGTAAATTTGATATTTTTCATTTTTTAGAATTTAATTTGCAATCAAACAAGTGTGCTTGCTACGCTAATCTGAGTATCAATATATCTCTATACCAATGGATCTTTATAGTTGAAATATTTTGGTATTTGTTGTAGGAAGTGCAGCAGTAGCTGTTTTCTTTTTATAGTGGTTTTCAGAAAACGGTAACTTTCAGGTATCAAGCAAAAGATATTGTGACTACTAAACCGAAATTGCGCAACTCTGTTATTAGGCCTTTTTTATATTGCCTGTTTCTTGTGTAGGTATATCGCAGCAATTACATTGTCATTTTCTACTCCTCAGTTCATCACAATAGATTTTAAAATTATCCGTTAATGACATTCAGTAATCATAGCGAAAAATAACCTAAAAAGTCGGCTTATCTTCACAAGACTACAACATAATAAACATGTTCCCAATTTGAATTCTATAAAAACAAAAAACCATAACATAATTTATGGCCGGATTTAAAACAGTTGTTCTCAACATACCACTTTAAAAAAGAATCGGCATTCAAATGAATGAAACCGGCTAGCAACAACAAGAGCTTAAATTACTGCTTTGTTAACATTGTGCCTAATAAATAAAATAGTTGGTGTCGGTAGTGATGCAACGGCCAACGGCAAGGCGGCGCGGCACACCGACCCGAACAGATTACCGCTATCGAGTGACGACAAAAACCAATGGTAATGTTTATCTAACGGTATTGACTTTCGCCCGAGGCGGCCAAGACGTGGAACTTGAGGATGTGCTGGCGCAGCCGGGACCGGGAGCCGGCGGCGGTGCGGTGGTGCGGATGCGCCGAGGTGCAGGCGGGGCGCGGGGTGAGGGGAGCGGCGCCGCGGGGGGCGGTCAAGGCCGCAGGCGCACGCGGCGCGACGTCGGCGGCTCAGTTCGACCCGCGGTCCCCCGGCGCTCGCTCGTGTGTCAGTGTCTCCCAGTGTGTCAGTGTGTGTGTTGTACAGTTAGCGCGCAGCAGCAGGTCGTCGACCGCGCGAGTATGAGCGCGCGCCCTCCTCGGCCGCCGCCGCACTCCCGCACTCTTCTGTGACGCTCAAAGACAAGGTGAGCTCCCGACCGAGAGCTTCCTACCCCCGGCACCGGCGCGCGGCGCAACTCTACGCGCCCGTCGCAATGGTAACCGGCCGCTTCTTTAAACTTCCAAACTTTGATCAATATCACTGCAGGCGACTCCGATTTTTTTACGAAACTAGAAGTAAATACCGAAAAAACCGCTCGTCACGGTTACATTGAAGGTTGGCATGCAATGGATAGTGCGGTTATAATATTGACATCGACTAAGGTCTCTAATTGTGTTGATAGAACAATCTAATTAACTTCGCACGCCGCACAATGCCGCTCATTCGCTTGTGACCAAAACTCGATCCCGCATCTACATAATAATTTAAATATACCAAATTAAGTAGCCTGACATCTCTCACAACTTAGTATTGTTTGAGATATTGTTCAAACAACAATGGAGATCATTTTTGTCTTTACAACATAAATATATTCATATCTACAAGAAATTACGTCTTGAAATAACGGCAATATTGCAAGAACGTACACTTTAACTGGATTAATAAAGGTATCGAAAAGAATTTCAAAGAAGGAAATTCTGAACCTACTCAGCCATACCGTGCAGTTTCAAATATCGAAAGAGATAAGTCCTGCTGTCATGTAAATGTCAGATCCGTGCAAAGATATGATAGAAGTGGCAACATTTTTGTCACGATTATCAATCATTGTCCCAGTTCATCTAAATACGTATCCTCGAACCTTCTGAAGACTATTAGGGTAAAGGTATTGGACAAAAAATTAATGGCAACGGAATCATTAAAAATGAAACTCAGTATTTCTACAATATTACAATAATTATAATTAATAACTACAACTCGATAATGAAAGACACGGTAGTGACAAAATTGTACAAATCTTGAATAACAAGTTTTTTATTTATAATTTTACTGTGGTTATAGAGATACGGAAGGTGTACGCAATGTTTATGTGTCTCGAGAGTAAAATATACGATACTAACATTTATCGAAAAATATTTATGTCAATCAATCAGAAGTGTACGCCTTGAAGACATTTTTTTTAACTGCAAAATTTATTTGCTTCGGCAAACAAGTTTATTTTCATTTTTCTCAGTCTTAGATACATATATTGTAAACTCTTTAATGAAGCCAAAAACCTATGAAGCCAAAACTTTTGAGAAAGGAACCAATACTTCGGACTTCAGGATCATATCAGACCCATAGCGCCAAGGCAAAAGGTTTGGATACAACCGTATAGGTATAAAACCAGGACGATGATGAGGGCTCCAGACTACACATCAATTATTGCTTTTGAAAATTTTCTTCGTTAGTTAAATTCGTCTAGTTTGGTCGTTTCAGTATCTTCGCACGCTAAACAATATACAATTTATCTTCTGCATTTGCTAAAGTAGCGTTAGAATTTTAAATAAACTTGTATGAATCACAATTCTTGATTTGCTGACTCAAATCTCAAAAACCCCATAAGATGAATTCCACAAACCTTTAAAACGGTTATTTCCAGTTCTTTTTGCATATCAATTTTGGCATTACAACAATCTCTCTGATTGTAAATTAAAAATTTTAGCCTATCTAGCTCTTCCACTTTTTCAGTGTCTCTTTTAGATATCTTTTGATGACAAAATCACACGAATGTATAGTGTACATACATAATTTTGTATTATCAAACAGCTGAGATAACGTTGTTGAATTTTATGACTAAAACAGCTGGGCACACATTTGCTCAGCCAGGTAATAAGTAAATTTTAGTAACCAAATAAAAATTCTTGGTATCTTCATCAAATATACCTGTTTCGAACAGCAACTTCTATCTGAATGTAAGGACAAACCAAATTGATCCTTATTCGCATGTCTTAACAAATTTGTTTTTTTTAAATCAAACTAAATGCAACCAATTAACTACTTATATCCTTTCCTTTTCTACATTTAATCCGGATTTATCAATTTTATCATTCATATAATATATATCTTGAAAAATATGTTCTTCATTTTTCCTGTAACGTATTAGTCTTTCCCCGCCCAAGAGTACCAAGGAACGCACTAGATTGATAAATTGTGCATGAGGCGTCATAAGTGGCCTTATAAATAAATTGCTATGCAACTCACTCGCCGACTTGATAAACCACTCATCTTTATACAAAACCGACGATATTTACTGGAAATCATGTTGGTTTACACATTTAAATCAATCGAACATGTTACCACCTGTTACATTACCTGAAATTCACGCTTTTGAAGGCACAAGTGAACATTTATGTTCACACTTGCGTTCTCAAAATCGTATATTTCACATGTGTAAATCTATTTTTCGTCGTCTCGCAACTCTGATTTTACAGTAAAGACGTTCACGTAACCAATAATATTGACTTCCTGTCCATATACTTAGCCGGTTCTCGTGACAACTGTTTCCAATGATAATCCAACACGGCTCTCGCGTTTCATTGCACGAAAAGCGCATTTCTCGCCTCCGTACGCTGTGAAGCATTTAATTCGTAGCTACGTGCTGGTATATATCTAGAAGTTGTAAATTAAAATATCTTACTTTAGAACGTGAAGTAACAAGGTACCTGAGAAATTAATGTGAATATGAAAATAGCATGCGTCCGGGATGCGGTCGCATCTCGCAGTGATACGCCGCATCGTGAAACGAGCGAGAGACGGGCGCTCTTCAACTGCTAAGAGCATTTGAAAGTTGGAATGATGCAACAGTGTCACGACCGTTTGGCACATATTCTGCGCATCTTTTCGGTCACCTTTTCTCAGCGCTCGTGTACATAACAACGCTTGCATTATTTATAATCTTCCTATATACATACCCACTTCACATACATAATCTTTTCACACATTTGCTCATTAATGAATCGCATACTTTCTATAAATAGTCGACATTATTGAGATTCACCACATTTGACATAATTACATTTGTAAAAGATGCATTTAGGACATTGAAATGAAAGTCCATATGCTTCTCAAAGATCTGTAATTTGAATCGTGTAAATCTGTCTTTAAACGAGAGTACGCTTGCCACTAACGCATGCATCGCCTTTCTACACGATATTCTACGTAAAACTTGTAAATACGATGAAACATTATCATGCAGCTAACATTGAAAAACGAAACAATAGTAGTAATACAAGTATCAAGCCAGGTATAATAAAACGAGTATAAAATGTGCTACTCAATACTCCTAAACCCATGATCGGAGAATGATTATTAAATTTTATGTGTAGGTACTGCGATAAATCAATTATAGCTTTTGAATTAGCTTTGTGTTATAATAGCCGAATGCCGCTGCCACAGTGCTTCACTAATTGGTAATTTCATTTATTCTGTCTGAATAGATGGATAAAATAAAAGGTGCTTTGGGAAACAATGCGTATACGTTCATGTCCGATGTCCGTACGTTTCTCCAAATATGAATTTCATGAGTCTCTCTGAACGCTTGACGTAACAAACATAATTGCAACAAACTGTTCTAGATATACCGACATTTTGTTAGTTCACTTTCTTGTTTGATTTGTTCAGCAAGGTCGTTTCACTTATTTTCATTTGTTCACTGTTGTTGTTTAAAAAGTTGTTTATAGATTCAGAAGCGTCCGAGTTATTTATATCACTAGACGTTTTATTACTTCTTTATTTAATGCAAACATTTTTGTTTTCACGGAACTATAACGAAGGGCTACAAAGGAACCCTGTGTAAGTCCCAAAATTAATAAGCTATAAAAATAATCTCTGCGTGTTAAAGTGTTTGAACCTCGATGCTTGAGTCCACGAATAATGTTTAACTAACAAAGCAAACTACTAAAAAATAATATTGTACGTATAATTTTGTTAGTGAGATGTTTATACTACTCAAAGGCATCAGTCACGTCGCAAGCAGACGGTACATAAATCTCGTTGTCTCGGTGCGGGTATGCGCCACATCCGTGTGTTTATTTATATAGTGTCAGCGATAGGATAGATGGGACCGGCTACCTGCGGGAATGGGTCAGGATGCGATGTATTATTTGTATTTGTGTGTGTGGAAATGTGTGTGTAGAAACCCCACCCCGATTGTGTGTGTGATGTGCATGTTGTCGTGCGTGTGCCCAGGAACAGGTAGCGTGTGTTTACGTTAACGATAGCGAGCAACCGCAGTGTTAAAGTGAAATGCAGCGGTTTCACCGGACTGTATCGCGCCGCGCCCGCACCGGGACCGAACATCGGTGAAACCAACACCTAGACGCCAGACAATGCAACAGTCACACGCTGATCACAACATAATGATTAAATAATCAACCAAGATAGCGACACTCCACGACATTATTATGTAGTGTTGCCACTATTGTGCGTTATCTATAATCTGCGGACAACCTCCCTTTCCCCGCTGAGACATGGTCCTTCGAGCGCGCTCCACATCGTTATATCCGATAGATTAAAAGCATTGCGCAACTGCACTCTGTCTGCACTGACCTAACAACGTATTGCGCTCTTGAAACAGTTATGAAAGCACAGCTGTGCCCGAGATACAACTCACGAGAGTAAAGGACATAATTTGAACGGTTTGCTGGTATATTAGGTCAGTGTGCTAACAGTTCTCTAGCGCCCGCGCCGCCTACAAGCGCGCGGCCGGCCGGTCGCCACTCACCAAACCTGATTCTATTTCTCATTGTAATATTATATCTCCATATTAATTTACAATTTTGAAGAGCAGCATTAGATAGTTGTTTAGAATGCGTCTAAACAAGATATTTTTAAACAGATGCACAATTTATAAATAGTTGCCTCTCCAAAATTAACAAAGCTATTCTCGCTATTCACGTCATCAAAATAACCAGTTAATCTGCGTACTAGCAATCGCACTTAGTAATGGAGAGAGACGGAGAATAACTATTGTGGCCACTGCTCACACAACAATCTTAGCTCAGAACTCAGATACAGTTGTAACCTGATTTAGTTTCCTAGATGTAGTATACGCAGACAATATAACATGTACAAATTACAGCACGGTTAGATATGATTGAATTGTTCGTTTACCAGATTGCGGTAGTACCAACGGTGGAAGCTTTATAGACAAGTAAAAAGAACAGGAAGCATACGAGTTGCCATATACTAAGATACTTGGAAATGACTCAGCGAAATCGTGTGTTGACCGCACATCAAAGACGCAAGTCGAACGAGTGACAGACTGGTCTAGTTATTACCACACAAGCGCAGTTTAAAGAGAACTGAAACAGTTACTGTGCTGTTTTTACAGAGTGGATAAACTATTTTAGTAAACCTATTGGCTTGAGAAAAAGTTGGCTTAATCTAAAATGATCCGAACATTTTAAATATTTCTGTAACATTCTTGATTTATTCGTTGTAATTTTAAGTGCCCATTCCATAAATAGCTTATTACTCTTATTAGTTTTAAATGTTACTAAATATTAGAATGTTTGTAATAAACATGAGATGCAGTACATTTGATCCTCCAATGTAGCACAACGAACAGAATGTACCATAACAATGATATTGTAAGTTATAACATCTATAGTATGTCGTGTATCGTTGTGGCTTCACGAAACTTGACCTGCCCATTATTGTCGAGCGTAACAAGCGCATTGTCAACAACTGCAGTTCCATTACCAGCTACTTAGCTCGATACACATTCAAGATGCAGATACCGTGACTAAACTAATAAATTACTGTCTCTGTTGAGAGGATCGTTTTTTTTTGTCCCGTGGCATACGTTTGTACCAGATGAACCGCACGTTCCATTTCGAAGTCGTCTAAAGATTTGTAAAGATGTCTACAATATCTATAAAAAGTAGCGAACAAAATATTTTGTAAAAGATATTTTCCTTGTGGGTTTAACTTCGAATTTTATTTTCGAATTTTCTTTTCAGGCTGATCGTTTTACTCTTGTATTTATCGGTCACAAGATTTAGGACTTACAATTACGGCGAAATTGTATTTGACGTAGATATGATTGGTTTCAAAGACGTCACACCGCGCCGGGTTCTCAGAATCGTGCTTTCGTACTGTTGTGGACGTAAATTGTGCTTTGTTTCTTATATTGGAATTATAACATCGCAGTCACAGCAAATACAGCAGAAATAACGTATTATGTATAGTCAACGAAGTGATGTATTTTCACGAATCAACATCATACCATTGCTATCGTTGAAGGAAATTGTGTATACTGTACAATACAGTGCATTTCTTTTCTCCTTAGCGGAGTAGTATAAAGCAAGTACCATTAATTGTCGCTAAACGCAGTTTCTCCGTGAATGCTTCATAAAATTTGGCATATTGCGTCTTCGCCATCAGCTATACTTCACAGCGTTCATAGCGTTCATTTTGAATAAATTTACTACTATTACTTCTACGTAATAGGATACCAGTGATAAATATGATAGTGTTCGTAATAAGTATACATTTGAACAGTCGCTTTCTATACAACTGAAAATAAAATTGATTATAATTGTGAATTGTATTGACTTACCTCTGTTTACCAATTCATGAATAGTTAGAATTTTCAATTAACGCTTTAAGTTATTGATGTGACAATTCGCTTGCGTCGTGTCGTGCGTCAATTGCTAATAATCTGCTTCGATAAATACTACTTACTATTCTTATCGAGTATGAACAGTCTGGAAGTATTTTACCCAAAAAAATTCAGTGAATAAGTCGTTT
This sequence comes from Euclidia mi, assembly GCA_944739405.2. Taxonomy (NCBI): domain Eukaryota; kingdom Metazoa; phylum Arthropoda; class Insecta; order Lepidoptera; family Erebidae; genus Euclidia; species Euclidia mi. The sequence goes on from OX123201.2 coordinate 45,059,796, forward strand.
TAGCAAGAAAATGTCGCATCGCAGAATGCACCATCCTTACAGATAATTCAACGGAGCTATTTAAGAAATAATGTATGACTATTACATTTCAAGGTAGTAGAGCCTTGCTGATTTCAGCATGAATGGGCCGGCTCGACCGGGGAAGTACTACCCTCTCACAGAAAATCGACGTAAAGTAATAGTACCTGTTACGTTTCGTTCGGTGAGTGAGAGTGCCGGAGGCCCTATCCTCTATTCCTTCTCCCTCATTCCACTCCTCATCCTATCCCTTTACCCAACCCAAAGGGGCGGCAACGCACTTGTGACTCCTGTGGTGTTGCTTGTGTCCATAGGCGGCGGTAATTGCTTACCATCAGGCGATCCGTCTGCTCGTTTGCCGCTTATTACCATAAAAAAATCTATATGTTTCATCATAAAACATATGTATTTTAAGATCGAACCAAATCTAGTTTTGGACAACATTTAGTCCTGTGTGACGTTTGGAAATCCATTTCGTTCGGCACTACTAAAAGTAGTAACTTGCAATGTTCTATATGTACATATAGTTCTTTGCCTTTACTCTGGTTCTCTAGTGAATGCAACCAAACTTCTTCCAGTCGTTTTTCTACGATACCTTTTCTCTCTTTTCCTTATAAGACATCACAAGAGCATTTCCTAGATTCTTTGGTACCTGTACGTGCTTGCTTGTTGGTTTTATACAATTGCAAATACATGCCACGCCTCTGTCACCCATTGAAAAGTATTTACTACGCTCATGTTGTGGTATAACTATCTAACAGTACTGGCCACACACACTCAACGGGTTGTTCCAAGCTCACCGCTCGAGACGAGATTCGCGACACACTTTCTAATACAGCGATGTGTTCAATGAAGTCTGATCTGATACACGCCAATACACCACAACTGAAACAACACATTGTAAGATGTGCTGTAATTGTGTATAACGAATCGGGTTATGTAACTGTTGGTAAAAGTTTTTGAATTGTGTTAGCGGTACAGCGTGGGGTAGGGTTGTCTGACAACAGACAGACAGTTGTCAGACAGGATTCACAATTCTCCTGTCTACCTGTGACGACAACCAAAGAAAGGCGGATGAAACGTCGGAAAACAAAAAATTATCCTTTTCGTTCGATTTAGTCCCGTTACATAAACTTGTATGACAAATTCATGAAGATCTTCCAGAGCGGAAAGTTAAAATTTTCCTAGGAAGATCGCCGAGACTTTTCTAAATATGTATTGATATGGTAATTTTGTGTGAATCACACGTGTGTACATTATGCAATGTAAACTTATATGCATTGGGCAGACAAATGAGCTTAGTTTTTTATAATTTATTTATTCTGCAACCACAAAACGACAAAGCTTTTTTGTTTTTTTATGCGGTGGTTTTCTTTTTGCTGTATTGACAACCCTACATGCATCGCAGACAAAGTTATGGTGGTTGGATCTTACGTCACAAGGACCAATATTGCAAGCAAAAGCACGCGGAAACAGTTATTTTGTTGATCAGAACTATCACCTGACCAAGCCAAATGCATATTAGGGCAGCTCCATAGCAACGAACGATGATAACAATTAAAAGAAAACTAAGTAAATTAAATTAGTGTATTAATAATGAGCACACGACCATGCATTTAGAAACCAGTCTTATCAAACCTACATCTCACGATTATAAACCGATGTAGCTTCGAAACTTATCACTGCCTCTTTTAACTTAGGTCCATGTCTAAAGTGGAAAAGAGATAGCGTTAATAATTCAATGTCAAATTTATGACACACTGGCTTTCAATTTGTCTGGGAGTTGCACCGTCAGGCTTTTGACGGCTAAGCCCTTTCACTTTCTGTTATCTCCCTATTAAATCTGCCAAAAACCTTGCTGTTATTTAGACATACCTAATAGCGTAAAAGACAATGGAAAATAACAGACTTACTTTCGCTTGTATAATAATTTAGGAGGAATTAACGTTGACAAACAGCTTTTGAATATGGCAATTGCATATGCATAAATTATCTGTAAAAGTGTACCAAACAATCTCGAATAAAAATAACAGACTTACTTTTCCGTGTACAATAATTTAGTACGAATTTACATTGACAAACAGGTTTTTGAATATGGCAATTGTATATTAGCCATATTTACACCAATACCGGAAGATATGACATAGTGGACCTCTCAAGTGAAAGAGCGAGAAGGAAGACAGTAGCGGGATACACATTCCGGACATCGGAGACATCGATAGCTTTACCGAAGTCCGCACACTTCGACGCGATTGGAAAGGCTGTAGAATAAGCTCAGTGTCAGGTTTCATAGAGACTACGTATGTGTGGGTGTCGCTACGTATAGCAATAAGTAAACATATAGTGAGTATGTGACCGTGCTGTGATAATGTCAGTCTATAACTGACCTACTGCTCTGAACAGTTGAACTATTCAAACCTTCGAGAATATTACGGAGAAATATTTGGATTGTTGATTGACGTGTAGTGTTGTATACCACCGTTGATCTAATAGTGACATACTAGCGTAGTGCTGAAGGATCACTTTGTGCCTATAATTATGAAAGAATCTCTGCCAGGAGACCCAGGAGACCCAGGAGTACTCATAAGTGTGTGATAGATGTTTTTTTGGGTATCCAATGATCAGATAATATCTGATCATTGGATACCCAAAAAAAAAACTGCTTATCAGAGTTAATAGATATTCAATAAATATTCGAACTAATCTTATACTAATATATTTATAAAGCTGAAGAGTTTGTTTGTTTGTTTGGTTGAACGCGCTAATCTCAGAAACTACTGGTCCGATTTGAAAATTCTTTCAGTGTTAGATAGCCCATTTATCGAGGAAGGCTATAGGCTTTATAACATCACGCTATGAGCGACGGGAGCAGAGCAGTAGCCTTAAATAACGTGGGTGTAACCGTGGGCATCCTCTAGTAGAAAAATAAAAGCCTTTGCTTTGAATGAAATTCTCCAGCACCCAGAGCATTGACAGCCCTATCTTTTCACATTCAAAGTGCCACGCCATGATCTATTCAGAATATTCTAATTAGAAAACTGTACGAGCAGGGCGCTTTCTCCGCAGTGTCCTTTCACGATTACCCTTTGACATTATCGGAAACGTGGGACGTTAAGTGTCGCCGGCACCGGTGACATAAGCGATGGGTCACCGGTGTCGCGACGTGGGTGTATGCTACGTCACTGCTCTCGTAATGTTTTGCCAATTGTATAATCTTAATATATAAAATCCTTGCTTTACTGACTGACTGACAGACATGCTACAGCCGAAACTATTGGGCGCAGGAAGCTGAAATTTGGCATGTATGTTCCTTGGGGACCGTAGGGGTGCACTAAGAAGGGATTTCCCAAAATTCCCACGGGATCGGCCAAAACGGGTAAATTAAAAGAAATTGCAGGCGTAGCTGCTGGCGTCCTCTAGTACTGTATAATTGTATACATACTTTGATGGATCTTTAATGGTCTCTCTTTAAGTTAGGCAAATTGTTGTAAATTTGCCTTCGTGATCTTAATTTTCTTGTTATGCCTGTTTTATCCAAAACTTTTGCCTTTGTTTGCGGGCTGTTCTTACTGATCTGTACATATGTGATAGAATATTGACCTGAAAGCGAATGCCATATGAATGGAGCCCCCCAAACTGATAGCCTTATTTTATATGTCAAACGTTCTTTCATTACTTCCAGCACTTGGAATTTAAGCTGACTTCTCGCTACGATGTGATGTAAAAGATAGCTCACAGCATCTAATTTACGTTCTCTTTGAAGTTTAGCAAACCTTCAATGATGATAATTTTCTGGGATCCATCTATGAATGAGAGAGTGATGAATACGCTTAACCTCGTGGGTCTAAACTACGTGTCAAGGGAACCTCGGAGTTAAGAGGTGGATATACGCCGTTGACCCTGCTCGTACCACTGGTTAGTTGTCCACGCGCGATTTGCGAGTATCGGTGACGTAAAAAATCCTTAGAAAATAATAAGTTATTTACAAAAATAAGCTGAAGGTTCCCTTGGTGTTCTAATATATAAGAGGCTGATTCAATTTAAACAATCTTATGATTGTTAGATTAGGAGAAAAAAGGTAATAACTACAGAAACAGAGGTTACTTTCCTTATTTTATTCAGATATTTAAAATACTTTTTTTAGGATTTGGTACCGAAGAGAAAATGCTTTATATGATGTAGATTAAGACATTTTTTTTTTCTATAACAGTTACGGAGAAAAACGGTTTTAATTTACCCCTAATGACGCCCAATTCACATATTATGTCCTCGCCTTAAGCGAATAAATATCCAACCGAAAACTTATTAAAACATGAACCAGATATATGAGCATTGCAAAATTCATGCATTTTGTCGGATAGTCGCTACAATCTAATAACACTGATACATCGTCAGTTTCCCAATTCTCACAAAAAAAATATGAAAATCTGTAATTCCAGAAAGTTCCATCACATTCTGAAACAGTTGGCTACAGTGGTACCTGGACCATTGAATTCAGTCACGCACACATTGATACGGATATTTTGACTGTCTGTCCGTCGTGGCCGGAAGACAAGCCATTGTGTGCTAATATGCTTGACGGAGTGGACACTATTACGGTTTAATTAAATCGTGGTTGATGAATATCATGAATGTCAGTACAATGTTGATGGATTCAGATAAAAAATGGTCTGGGTTCTTTGCCAGGACGGAAACTGCTTCTATAGAAAAAGAATCATCAGCAGAAATCGTCAGCATCGGTGCGATAAGTGGGCTTATAAAAAAAAGTATTTGTTTATAGTGTTCTAAAATTTGACCTGAATGCACCAAAATCTTGTTCAGAACGTTTATTGTAAGATTTTTTCAGCAATGATTTTAATCGCAAATTACCAATACTAGGTACCTACTTCACTGTAACTTTTTTAACGTAAACACAAAGTAATCTAAAAAAATTAATAAGCTAGAAATTGAATCAATCTGAAAGGAAAAAAACGGTATACGTACATAATATAATTTTAATGCAGACATCCATATATAATGTAGGTGTAGGCACTGACTGCCATAACGAAGGGAATGCTTTCCACAAGCGTAATATATACCATAGCTGATTAGATTATCGAGAGAACAAATCATTTCGCGATAAGTGATAAGATGTGCGTACATAAATCTTTGATAACATAGCGACAGTATCGCTAGACCCGCGGGCGCGACCACTCTTTGCTACTGTTGCCTGTTCTATAAAGTGCCTGCTAGTAAACTTATCGCCTACTGTTACTTACTGTTGACTACTGACTGTTGACTACTGCTGCATTTTTATGTTACCCTACTGTTCTATTAAATGCTGCATACTGTGCACCGGATAGTTCACTAAATGGTGATGGAGAAAGTGAAACATTGCTTCGAGGTAAGTTTTGCTGAACGTTTAAGAAGTTATTAAACTCGTTGGATTTGACCCGAAATTCTGTTCGCACACTTTTTTGTTACGGTGTATGCGTGTTCAGTGTTCATGTATAATTTTGTTTTATCCTGTTATACTTTGAGTTAAGATACTATTTTATTCCTGGAATAATATATTTTGAATTTTGATTTTGAATTGTACTATGTGGGCAACTTTGCGAAAACATCGTTTGCATTTGGATTATTTCTCACTTATAATTTCTTCTTATTTATACAGTCGAAAACCAAATCATTTTAGCTAGGGATATTATGTCTTCATGAAATTTATATTGTATTGCTTTGTCACTTGTTAAATTATGTGTTGTTTACTGAACTTGCACAGCTTTCTGTTAGAAAAAAATTGCATTCGGGATTTTCCGATTGTATATTCTTATACCATACCATTGGACTATAAACTCTAATGTGAAACTAGCATAAGGTCTAATATTAATATTCATAACAAGTAATAAACAATGTTATAGCAGTACAATAATTTGCTTATTTGTCATGATATGGATATGCTGCTTAGAATGATAAGTGATGACTGATAAAACAAATTACAAAAAAATTGATTATGTACCTATCTATACTCAATACTTTATTGCACTCCATAAGTTACATAAGATCTAAGTACAATTATCTACTGGAAACTGAAACAGTGGTATTTTTTTTATTCAAACAGGTTTTCGTGCGTCTGGAAACCCTTTTAGAGATATCTTCTTTTACGGAAAGTCTGTGAAAGGAAGAATGCGTCCGGAATGAACGCGGTGTTTCCAAAATCTTGCTTCATTTCTTAAGATACTTTAGATTCTTAAATAAGCGGAATTTATTTGTCTTCCCTTAATCAAACATGATTATTATGACAACAGATTAAATATACCATTTTTCTCAGCATCCGTGGTCTAAATAGTGCCTTCCCATAGTGCCTTTCCATAATCCCTTACTCATGATTTCTAGAACAAACTAATGTTGAGCTAACACATAATCTTTTAAGTAGCATATTAATATAATAATCCTGTGCAGGGGCATTGTCGGAGAGTTGTCAAAAATCTTCCAGGTATATAACATTTTTGGTTGTAGGCAGATCCGGTTCTTCAGATTATAATATTATTAAAACTCGATATTTTGGCTTTCTAAAATACGCGGTAATGTACGCAGCCTGCATAAAATTTTCTAGAACCTAGAACTATTTTATTTTATCAAGCGTTTCTTTTACTAAAACGAATACTTTTTGTCTAGAGAAGTGTTTTATTTTATATCTACTCGTATCATCGCATGACTTGTCGATATGCATATTTAAGAAAAAGTACAATGGAAGTATCAATGAAGACAGGAGATTAAAATAAAAACATTAATATCAACCAATTATTTTTACTTACTTTTTCCCACGGCTTTGCCCGCGTGTTATGTTCATAAGAAGTATAAGTTAGCTTATATTAGAGCCATAGCTTACCCTCTTCAACCATCTCCATGCCAAATTGCATCAAAAACATTACAGCAGTCTGGACGTGAAAGCTTGACAAACAGAGTCAGGCATTCGGATTTAGAATATTAGTATGAATATATTACCAGCTGAGAGTAGACAATGAGGACTGTCAATGCAAGTCTCGGGTTACAGTGTTGGGTAAAACAGTACTGCGCTCTGTTACGCCCCCTCGCAATAAATCGACAGCTGTTTTGTGCTCGGATGACGTCATTGTAGCACAGGATATGTTTTACATTGCTTTTGACGTGACAACGTCTTATAAATTGGTTTGCCGGGTGACACTTCAAGAAACTGCGTTACGCTCCGCTCACGTTATGCGCTCACAATGAGAGCGAGTGAGAGGCACGCGTCCCGCCTAAGAGCGAGAGAGACAGACATAAAAAGTGAAAGGCACGCGTCTTTCATCCTTCTTCCTACTATACGAATGAATATTCACATTAAAATTATTTTACCACTCAAAGTCGTTGTCACGTAAAACTTTCGCCCGTATACCGACTTTACAGGCAACCAAATTTTTTATATCCTTCTGGCTGACAAGTAAACTTGTAGAGCATAAGTATCTGACTTTCAACAGAGTTTTCAGTGGAAAGAATTTATCTTTTGCTTCGATATCAAGATAAAGTGGATGTTCGAGTGGTCTTAAAATGCGGGATTTTGTTTGTGGGTTATTTTATGTCTTTCTGAGGAATCATAAAGCCCAAATGTCTAGGCCAATTGTTATGTACAAATTACATCGGAAAGTTAGTGACCACCGGTAGTGTAAACACGTCACTTCGCAGAAAATGTAGAGGATTTTTCATCTTTTTTTGAATATCGTGATTGAGTGATATACAAATACAATGATACCAAAACAGACAGAAAGTAAAGATAAATTAATGTTTTTATTAGCTCGTTTATCTTGATGAGCTTTTAATTGCTATTAATTGTTGATTGATATCGGTTATTAATACCAATTAATAATTAATCGGTATGGATAAGACATTGACATGCATTTAAGGTATTTGTGGTGTGCGGTGACTGATTAAGAATACAATATATTCAGTGTCAATATATCAAGCAAACAAGTTTTATTTCGACACTCTCAGCAAAACATATAAGTTCTTATAATATCTATCACTAGCTGAGCTTGCAGTTACACCCGCGTAATTTAGGGTTACTGCTCCGCTCCCGTGTCTCATAGCGTGATGTTATATAGCCTATAGCCTTTCTCGATAAATGGGCTATCTACCACAAAAAGAATGATCAAAATCGGACCAGTAGTTCCTGAGGTTAGCGCGTTCAACCAAACAAACAACTCTTCAGCTTTATAGAGGTACTATATGAGTCTTCAGTTACACCCGCGATATTTAAGGCTACTGCGCCGCTCCCGTGGCTCATAGCGTGATGTTATATAGCCTATAGCCTTCCTCAATAAATGGCCAGCGCGGCGTGGTGGACTATGGCCTTACCCTTCTCATAGTGAGAAGAGGCCCGTGCCCAGCAATGGGACAGTATAAAGGGCTCACGATGATAAATACGATATAAAATAGGGATTAGCCGGTTTTTCTCCAGATTTGCGCTATTAGTTTAAACGGTCGTTAACCGATTGTATAGATAATCTTTGTCTAGATTATGCTTCTGGTTAGACCGCCATACTGTTTACATGACCTAAATTCGTTTCGTCTGGCATCTACCGAAAATTTCGTACGGCAAACACTGATAAACTCATCCGTGTGGTGACGGATTAAGAATACGAAATGTCACCACCCCATATCTTCCCATGGGTGTCGTAAGAGCCGACAGAGGGAGTATATTATGCAGAGAACAACACTGCAAGAGAAGGAAAACTTGATCCAAACCCTATACCAACCCGTTTGGCCAGCGTGGTATAGTAGGCCAATTCCTCTTTTCAAAGGAGAGGCCTAGTCCAGCAGTGGACTGTTAAAGGCTGATGATGATGATGATGAACACTGATAAATATAACTTGATGGTGTCTGGTTCATTATGTAGGTAAGGTTAGCGTTTTGAGAGATGAATAGACTGTTATGCAGATCTCTCTTCAACCGAAAGGCTACTAACGTATCAATATTATTCTTAAATGGGACCAAGTAGACCCACCGGCTTCGGGCACAGGAACCAAGCTACCGGTGGTTAGGGCTCCAGAGAAAGGAACCTCCGTACGATGCGTGTCGTGTCCAGCAATACTGCTTTCTGTATAGAGGACTTGATCCAGCCGTCTAACGAGAGCCTCTTTAGGTGGTAGTCGAGGCTCTTGGCAATAAGACCATTTACGGTCACGACTATCGGTACAATGATCGCCAAGTCAACATGTCGACAATATCGTGAGCTAGGTCCAAATATATCATCTTATTATATAAAATCCATGCGTTACTGACTGACTGACAGACACGCTACAGCCGAAACTATTAGGCGCAGGAAGCTGAAATTTGGCATGTATGTTTCTTGGGGACCGTAGGGGTGCACTAAGAAGGGATTTCCCGAAATTCCCACGGGATCGGCCAAAATGGGTAAATTTAAAAAAAATTGCAGGCGTAGCTGCTGGCGTCCTCTAGTTTGTTTATATTGTTCGGCTTTCACGAGATTCTCGTCATGGGGTATGGTAACGTCGATGATCATTGCAAGGAGCTCTAATCGGTCTATCAGCACTATGTCCGGCTTGTTAGCCACAATATTTCTGTCAGTAATGATAGACCGATCCCAATACAGAGTAGCACGACCATTTTCAAGAACTGGGTCGGGCACATACTTATAGTACGGTATTTCAGAGTCGACAAGTTGGTGGTGGACAATCTTGCTTGTGGACATGCTTGCACCGAATAGATTATTTTGGCTGTGCGTAGTCTGTCAGTCAGTCAGTAACGCAAAATTGTATTATTACACACAGAAGAGGGTGCATAGGGTTCCTACCAAGAACTTAGGGTCCCAAGCCAACCTCACCTGCAAGTGGTGCACCTGCCGATCAACGGACGAGGCTCTGGCAAACAAAATATCCCGATAAGCGGCAATAGGCTCGCCACCTGTTACGTGGGATCAAAACACTGGCGAAAAATGGGCGTTTAATATGCCTCTGCCTACCCCTTCGGGGAAACAGGCGTGAGTCTATGAATGTATGTACATACAGAAGATAATTAGTTGTCAGCAAACAATTATGACATCGCTATTCCACATTTCATACAAAATCTGCAGAGTTGTTTCGACATGATCAAAAGTGTTTAAGTGACTAGTTGAAAACATCACTATTAATGTTAATGAAGTGCTTAGTAACAGCAAAGTGGAATACATACAAGAAATAACGCTAGTATTGCCAAGCATGCACATTTCACTTGTGCTATAATTTTATTCTGCTATTTGTCGCATAAAATGTTTGCTCGGAATGCAATCGACAGTCCTACCACAGTAATCATTTTTCATACATTCCAAATCACGATTTATTGACGTAAATAACGTGACATTTAGCTGAATTTAGTATTACTGTGCAATTTTTACTGACAGTGCGGTTATTAAAAGAGCAAGTGAGGGTAGGTGCCATTGATCTGTGTAACAGTAAGTGCTAAAACCCGCACTTCACAAGGACGGCACAAAACTTTTTTGGCAACCACGACCAATGTATTCTGCCAAGAGGTATATCTTAAATATCTTATGACGATTCAGGTAAGATTAAATAAACTTGTTTATCCATTCCGAAATCATCTTCTGTATAAATAAAATCCTTGTATTACTGACTAACTGACACAACACAGCCATAACTATTAGGCGCATTAAGCTGAAATTTGGCATGTATGTTCCTTGGGGACCGTAGGGGTGCACTAAGAAGGGATTTCCTGAAATTCACACGAGATCGCGCCAAAACAATTAAATTTAAAAATTATGTGCTAGCATAGCTACAGCCGCTCATAAGTTAAGATTAGAAAGACCCGATAAATAAAGTTGTATCTAGATAATATAATATCGAAAACATCTAAATATATTTCTGTCCCGAAACCGAACCCAACATCGTTCGCAATTATTATGGTAAGCCTTACGGCAGGAACGAGACAATTGCGCGACGTGAATGGAAGCGGATAAACCAATAACATACGATGTTAAGCCGCGTACAGACTGTGCGTTATAAAGTGCCTGCTCTTAACACCTCCGGCTCAATGAAACGCGCAGGATGAACATGCTGGTGTTAATACAATTAACAGAGATAGGTAGACTGCCGAGGCAACGTGGAAGGGAAACACTCATCAACTATGATGAAAATGATCAAAGCTAAGCTTATAGAATTTAATACTTTTAAACTTTAGCGACTAAACATAGAATTGAAGAAAGAAGAAGAAGAAAACTCATTTATTCTGCTTAGGTTTAACAGAAAGTAACATAAAAACTTAGACTAACTTAACCTAACTTAACCAAAACAGAATCGGTCTCAACTCAGCATATTACCATCTTGTGACACAAGATGGCGCTGGTATTCTGTTGGGACCGTTATTCCGAACTGGTGAATAGAGCCCGAATTGGTGAATAGAGACCAAAAAATAAGGTTATTGAATGATGTATAACACACGGAACATATAGACTTGGGACAATAATTGGTTTATTGAGTATTTTACTGTGTAACCCTCGACGCAGGGCTAAGCAATGTAACCAATACGCCAACCCTGCAATCCAATCAACGATTCTAGCGTAAATCATGGCGTGTCGAATTTGAAACCCATAAGAAAGAGTGCTCGTGCGCAACTTTAAAACAAACGCCGTTTATTCCACTGCGCTATATGTTCTGCTGTAACCATGAAGAGGTCTACAGCGTGACATTACTAAGTACATCAGTATTTCAGTACTCAATCCCGGGAAGTTTGATTAGCCCAGTGTGTACGTAGCCTAAGGTGGCAACACGTACGTATTGTATAGTCGGTGTGTAGTTACATTAAACAGATGTTGTGGCCGTGAACGCTTTCAACATACGCATTCGTAAGTGGCCGCTCCGTTGTATCGCGAAGACGATCTGTGATAAGTATTGCATACAGCGGTCTCTTACGATATTATTTATATATGTAGTATTACATAGGAATATTTCGTAGAGAAGACAATTTGATTTGTTTATCGTACGAATTGTGGCTTGATATCTTGAACCTATAAGAAATAATGTTTTATTGCTAAACAGCTTGTAATGGACACAATGTTATAAATACTTAGATGAATATAAAAATTATTATAATAATAAAAATACCTGTATATTCGTCGCAAAATACATACCAGGACGAGGAGTTGCGGAAACAGCCCGTGCTACCAATTACCATCATCGTCATCATCAGCCCTTTATACTGTCCCACTGCTGGGCACGGGCCTCTTCTCACTATGAGAAGGGGAAGGCCATAGTCCACCACGCTGGCCAAGTGCGGGTTGGCAGACTTCACATATCTTTCGAGAACATTATGGAGAAGCCTTAGACATGCAGGTTTCCTCATGATGTTTTCCTTCACCGATAAGCAAGCGATAATTAACAATTTAATACGCACTTTACTCCGAAAAGTCATAGGTGCGTGCCGTGGATTCGAACCCGAGACCCACTGCGTAGCAGTCTGTCGGTCTCTCCACTCAGCTATCGCTGCTTTATTACCATACCATACCAATATATATTCGTTAATTAAAAAAGTAATTAAAATAAAAACACATGTAGAAACTTTAATCTAAATATTACTTCTCATCCTTAGATATGCATAATGATTAATGACTGATTTGAAATTTCACACAACAAATGAAATCTCATTTTTATCTTAATACCTACTTTGGGTGAATATTCAAATCATAGCCAAAGAAAGAAGAAGCTGTTGTACTTCTTCGCCTTACAACGCTTAACTGTTACCAATCACATCTTTGAGCTGAATGATCCGAATATGTCCTAGATGAGAATATATTCCAGCTAGTTTTATTCCGATGTTTGCTTCGACTAGTCAAGTCGTTATGTGTGCACATGTGAACCAACGCGTTGCGGTTTCTATGAAATTAGTACCTGCATCCACTTATGAAGGCTGAAGGGGCCGCTAGCGATATCGATTGAATATATACATTTTTAATAAACGTCATTTTATATCAATACTAAAGGATGCCCACAGTTACACCCGCGTTATTTAAGGCTACCGCACCGCTCCCGTCGCTCATGGCGTGATGTTATAGAGCCTATAGCCTTCCTCGATTAATGGGCTATCTAACACTGAAAGAATTTTTCAAATCGGACCAGTAGTTCCTGAAATTAGCGCGTTCAACCAAACGAACAAACAAACTCTTCAGCTTTATATATTAGTATAAGATAAGATTTCAATTTTTTAAGTATCTAAACGTAGATAGTTTAAAATGACTTTTTAATCTATCCATTATCGGCCCTGTTAATAAACAGTCCCACTGTAGCTGCTTAGCACTGACGTACACTCACTGAAAGAGTTAAGCGATAGTCCACCACGCAGGCCAAATGCGTTCACATGTCAGAGTTGGCACTTTGGCAGACTTCATCTAATCACCAGGCAAGTCGGAAGTTTTTTTTTTATCCCCGAAGGGTGAAGTGTAATATTACACCCATATTTCGACATGAATTTTCAGGTCCCACTTAATAGGGGGCGAGCCTATTGCCGTTACCGGGCACATCACCAGACTCCGTGCTGCTACTGAGAATTCGGAAAAACCCAGTAACACTTTTGTTTGCCCAACCCGGGAATCGAACCCGTCCCAGGTTCGATTCCCGGGTTGGGCAAACAATCCGATCAGCATTCGTATACGCTATCCACTGGACCACGGAGGCAGTCTTTAATTTGGAAGTGCTCTTAAACATGCAGGTTCTTCACTATGTTTTCACTTCTACAGGTTCCTTTGCTAAACGCACATAGCTTCGAAAAAAAAAGGCCGTAATGCGCGCCGTATACTTGAACCGAATATCCTCTGCGTGGCAGACAGTTGGTGTTTCCACTATGCTATCGCTTCTATGTTAAATCTGTTGTTATTTTTTTATTGTCTCACGCCGGTATCACCGAAGAGGTAGGCAGTTTTGACTTTTTGAGTCCCACGTAATAACATGGCACATTTGCAGACTCCGCGCTGCTACAGAGAAAAGCTCAGTAATTCACCAAGTTCCGATCAGCAGACTCAGTATTTGTACCTATAAACTACTAGCTGTCTCCCGCGGTTTCACCCGCGTCCTGAGGGAACTACTTCGCGTACCCGGTTCATTTATAGCCTAAGTTCCTCCTTGGTACATCAGCTATCCGCCAGGGAAAGTCCTGTCAAAATCGGTCCAGTCGTTCAAGAGATTAGCGAAAACAAACAGACAAACAGACAGACAGACGAAAATTGTAGAAAATGTCATTTTGGTATATGTACCGTGTATACATCCATATGCATTTAGTAAAAAGCGGTTATTGTAATATTACAAACAGACACTCCAATTTTATTTATGTGTATAGATAATTGATAATACGAGCGCTAACCCAGGAAAGCGCAGTTCATCCATTGAAGCGGAATTTAGTCATTTTCTGTTGTAAATCGTTTCAGTAATTACGAGCTAATCACAACAATGCGTACTTACACTATCAGCTAGTACATTACGACTTAGTTTTAGTGCGGTATTATCGTATGAACGCACATACCTCCAGTTAGGGCTGCCATCGCAAATATTAGTTAGGTACTTTTGCCTGCGACTTCGTTCACAGTATGTTGATATAATATGTGCAAGTGTTGTTGTGAAGTTTGATCAAAGAGTAGTTTTCTCGTGAAAGAATAACAAACTATTTGGTTAACAATGGCAACAGGTTAGCTTAACAGCAGGTAACTGACCTATAGCCATTCGATGCGCAGCTTAAGCAAATTCAGCTTTTTCGTCAAGAATGGCCAAAATTATTAGAATTTCTTCAAGGTGCATAATTAATTAATCATGATGATGATGAGCTCTGATTATAATGTGTCCTTACGTTTGAGCATAGTCCCCGTCGGGTTCCAAGTAATGCAAAGAGTTGTATATTTCTGTATGAAAAAGTTGACAGCCTTATTTGTCTTATGAGTTATGAAACAATACGTATTTACGTTATCCAGCGAGCGATATTAATCAATTTGTAATGTTCTCAAGTCTAGAAATGTCTGTGGTAATCTAATCAAGTTTTTCTATAATGTGTTTAGAGATTATCGCTCGGTTTTTCCGGCACGCGTTACGTTACGTTGGTAAAAAAGGTTTGATCAAGGTTGTGGCCAGAAATTCGTCTCGGGTTTGAAACGTGAACCTTAACCTTCCTGAACTTTTGGAAGGTTTCCTCGCTCGTATCCTCATTTTAAGGGGTAGGTATAATACTGAAATCTCACTTTTTCTACGTTAGGCGGAGTAAAAGATATCTGTTACATAACTTACAAATACGTAGTGTGAAAACTGACATTTAAAAACAAAACTGTATGCCATATGGAAGAAGCCCTTCAATACATGTAGGTATACAAAGACTCACGCCCATTTCCCGAAAGGGTAGGCAGAGACTACGGCACGCCATTTGCAACGGTGCTGACATTATCTCTCTTGCTTCATTAACTCCGATAGAAATTTTCGTACATCATGCTCTTGTGTTTAGGGTACTTCTAACCTGTCCTTTTTAGATAATATAACCTTTTCCTTATAAAGAAACCCATTCTGTAGTATTAACTACCTACTACATTAACGAGAGAACGAGATATTAACGAGAAACAATATTTCAGTATAATATTTATATTTACAACATTAGCTGTTATTTCAGTTCATAGTTTAATAGTCGCGCAACACAGACCTCGGACAAGGTCGTCTGCACCTGTTTTTTCTATTAAGAGTAATTACGAATCACGTGGCCCTCCGCACATCGTTCCAAGAGCGGTTTCAGACTAGCGTTTTATACGCGCGTATAAGCTCTTTTTTGGAAGCGCATGTAGGCGCCTTTTGGCACACGCGCAACTCTTACGAGCGTTGACGCGCTTGTAAGCTCGTATAAGCGCGAGCCTAGCACAATATCACTACCTTTTCGAGCAAACGCGCCGAAATATGCCCGTTAACGCGAGTCCGGTTATTTGAAGCGCGTAATGTAGCGTGCGTGTAAGCGCGTACGCTGAAACGACCATATACGGGCAGAAAAATACACTAATCTGAAACCGTCCTAACAACAAAATGTTGTTGTTCTATACTTTATTTGACATTGATCATTGATATGATACGGCAGTTGGTTGACATTGCTCGTTGATCTGATGGTCAGCACTTATATTGTTACTTTCAATATCGGGTCATGTTTTCAATAAACAAAATTTACCGTACCTACTAGTTTCTGCCCCCGATTCGACCACCTTGTCGGTGGTTGCAACAATTTTAATTAATGTATTTCATTTAAATCCATTTACTACTTTCAGCTTGAATATGTATTAGACATCCATTCGCAAACTTTCGCGCTTTGTTAGCAGCTAGCAACAGTACGATAACATTTTGATGATAGAAAATATATAAATATTCATTTCATGAACTTAAACCATAAGAATAATTATAACGAAGAGTTCCAGATTTAAATACTTGCTCTCTGTTAATAATTCAATGTATTATAACCACTGTGTTATCTTAATATATAAAATCCTTGCGTTACTGACTGACTGACAGACAAGCTACAGCCAAAACTATTGGGTGCAGGAACCTGAAATTTGGCACGTATGTTCCTTGGGGACCGTAGGGGTGCACTAAGAAGGGATTTCCCGAAATACCCACGGGATCGGTCAAAAAAGATAAATTAAAAAAAAAATGTAGGCATTCTGCTGGCGTCCTCTAGTATTATCTAAAATATCAATAAATGCAAATCGGTCTGGTAGTTTCTGAGACTAATGACTCCAAACAAGAAACTACCTTTATACCAACATAATTATGTCCTAAATCATTAAAGTTTATTATTAATCAATCAAGTCAATTGTGCACCTGATATTTCGTTTAATAGATAGCTACTGCATTGTTTATAAAAGTAACACATGCATTACGTTATAAGGAAATCCATTAAAACAATGATTTATGGGTAAAATGCATGCAAAATATTCCATTTCATACATTTTTGCGGCTGTATAAAACCACTCGTATGTTGCGGTTTTGGTTGCAAAAGCCTTTGTTCTTTATATACGTAGGGGGCAAAAGAACTCAGTTTACAGACGAATGATTTTAAAATACTTGGCTTTTTACTGTCTGTCTATCAGAATATCATTATAATAATCTATAGACGTCCTCTACTGGATATAGGCCATTGCCGAGGCTCTCCACCGATCATCCGCTTCCCGTGAACCCAATAAACATCGGTACGCTTAATTTTTTATTTATTTATGTATAGTCACACGCCTGTATCCCCGAAGGGGTAGGCAGAGGTGTAAATATAACATCCACATATCGCCATGAATTTTTAGGTCCCACGTAATAGCGGGCGAGCCTATTGCCGTTACCGGGCACATCATCAGACTCCGGGCTGCTACTGAGAATTCGGAAAAAACCCTGTAACACTTTTGCCCGACCCGGGAATCGAACCCGGGACCACCGATCAGCAGTCGCATACGCTATACTGGACTACGGAGGCAGTCAGACATGTGATGTGGCTCTGCTAAGAACGAATAGCTTAAGTTAACATAGTAACCAACCGATAGCAATATGCTCTGCATTTGCGCCTTATTTCAATGAGGAGCAACTGCTATTTGTCTAGGTCAGTTGGTCAAAGATAGTTCAGTACAGTTGAACAGCTGTGTGACGGCATTTATCGCTACCCATCTTCGTCACCAACCGAACGTTCGGTGGAATACGCTCGTAGTGATTTTTAAATCTCCTATAATACATAGTAGAAATTACGTGGCGTTCGGCGTCAAACCTTCTGTCAAGCGTCATACAAGTTCATGACGCGGAACGTTACGCGACCGAATGTTAACCGCCGTCACGTAATGCTGACTGTTCGGCACGTTTGTGTGTGTGGTTCAGACGCTGAAGGTTCGGCGCCGAACTTTCAGTAGGTGTGTGAGGTGAGTCGACCTTTAGATCGTGTGAACTGCGTAACTGAATACTACAACCAATAATCCAGTCGCTGAAGTTTCGGTGCCGAACTTTCAGCAGCTATATCGCTACACTTACATCGAATGAAATGCGCCAGGGCGAGGACACACTAGACCGACCTCCACACAAACACACACACACACACATATACACACTCACATGTCACACTTGTGTCCATAGCAGTAGGTACATTCAATATGTATGACTGTGGCTAAGCGGATTAGCACTGTTGCACAAAGGTGCGACTGGTTTATAGGGCTTCGCTTGCGACTAAGCCTACAGTGTACTTATTAGGTGTTGTCTTACTGCAGCTACAAGCTGCGAGACACAAAGCCAATTATTCAAATCCACTTAGGTTATAGAGTTACATTTATGACCGTCAGCATTTTTTACATCCCATCCAGTTAAGTACCTACTACCTATAACCACTTTTCTTATCTCGCGGTGGAAACCCATTTGTCGACTTTCCTCCACCAAATTCGGCTGGTGGAAGTTGTTGAGACTTAGAGGCGTTCGGGTCTGCCCATTAAAATCACCACCCATTCCACCACTGTGAATGGCGGGTTCACGATGACTACATTAGTATAATAAATACGTGACCCTGCAGATACTATCACCATCTTACAAAAAAAAATAAGTATAAGTACTAAGCCAAGTAGGTAGGTATCACTAATACTTCAGCCAAAAACTTTTCTTTTTTACACTAGCAGCGTTTAAGCCACATTAAAGGCCTTTATTCTAAGTTACTCCTTGGTACATCAGCTATCCGCCAGTGAAAGTCCCGTCAAAATCGAGATTTTGCGATTTTACAAACAGACAGACAGCCAAAAATTGTAAAAAATGTCATTTCGGTAGGTAGATATATATGTACCGTGTATAGGTATACATCCATATGCATCTAGTAAAAAGCGGTTATTTTTATATTAGAAACAGACACTCCAATTTAATTTATGTGTAAGTATAGATATTATAAATAATTCATACATTTTATTAAACGGCTCTTAATTAAGTAATTTAAGTTTTGAACACTTCTGTTTTCTCCGACCTTTTGACCGACTTGCTTCGGTCGTGGTCGCGGATGGATTGCCAGATAGAATTTCAAATTATCGGGCACTTCTGAGTTTCTAACCCAGATATTGCAACTACGGCACCTACATTCCATATACCTGTAAACCATTTTAATTATAAACAACTTATTGGACCGAATACAGAAAAACTTACATGATCAGAAAACCGTTACGTGGCGTGCGCGTCGAATTCAGTTAACCGGTCTATTGAGTGTGACGCCGCGCACTGTGCAGATAATGGGCCGTGCTACAATCTTTGACAAAACAACGGTATGACCACAATACCGAGATACTTTACTTTGACATAATATTGAGACTCGTTTACTCTTAAAGTGTAGCAATATCGGCTTTTGAGAGATCGGTCTCGATTTTCAAGTGGGCTCTTGAAGTAGCTAATATTTACTATGGGGAGTATTGCTTCGATTTGGAAGAGGGAAAATTGTAAAGGAATTTTTGAAGTTTAAAGTCAAGATCGAGCTGTTATCCAATCCAAGAGCATTATTACCTGTTAAGGTTCTTCTTAGAAGGCAATTCGTAATAGCAAAACATAGACAAAATAATATTTATGTATGTCGGTCTAATGACACAATCACGTTGAAAGCAAAGGACACTGTATCCTCTTGTTAAATTCTATCTAATAATTTATCATTTCTTCTTGGGCACATGGAGAGGATGGATGACGAAAGATTGACAAATAAGATATATAAGGCACATGTGAATGGGACAAGATGAAGGGGAAGACCTAAGCGGACGTTCTCTGACCACATTGGAGACATCCTAAAAAGGGGCAGGTCAGAAGTACCCTAAACAGAAGAGCATGCATGAGAAACTTGATGGAAGTGAATGAAGCAAGAGAGGTACATATGTCAGGATCGTTGCAAATGGTGTTCCGTAGTCTCTGCCTACCCCTCCGGGAAACAGGCGTGAGTCTATGTATGTATGTCATTTCTTCTTGTTTTCCTCAGGCATTTTAGGTACCTATTGTTCACTTCAGTGACAAGCAATATCGATAGCTACACTTTTTCACACCTCCTAGACATAAAAAGACGTGACGTGGCCTGACGTCACAATTGCTGTATGTTCACGATAACTATGCCGGAAAGCCCATACCCTTGCCGAAGGTCGAGTGAGTCACTGACTATCAAGTAGCCACGCGCCAAGCCCGCGTCGATCACTGACCGGTGACTTGTGCTTCGAGCCTCGGGCTAAGACCTTGGTGCATTCACTCCTCTATAGATAGCTCGAAGTGTGCAGTGTGGACCGTTGACAAATTGGAATTGGTTGGAGAATTTAGGATTTGATTCATTGAACTTGTGAATCATGAGTTTTTAGACAGCTGTTGACTAACAGGTAAAGTTTTAGGACAAGTTTTCGAAATTTTTTTGTCATTATTAATGTACACATTTATAATAAAAGTTTAATTGTTTTATTATATGTAAAATTAAACACGTCATGTCGACAACTGAACATACAAAACCAAGTGATGTTGGTATTTTAACACATGCGAGCCTTCTCGAGGTCCAAGCAAGTTTATTTTAATATGTTGACATCGAGCAGTAATCTTAATATTTTTATGGTCCTGTTTTTACCCGCGAATTCCTTCAGGGTCCAAAGACCCCAGGTTCAAGATCTCTGTTGTAGGATTTTTGTTTCGTGACTCAGAACACTAGTCATCTGCTATAATAATACTGCTTGAATTTACTTCTAAAATCTAAAGTGAGTCTTAAGCTTAGTTGTACTACAAATAACTCGAATTTTGTTACTAGATAATCTTATAGATGATATATGCATAATAGTAGTAAATCTACATAGATACATACATAGTCTCACGCCTTTAACCCCGAAGAGGTAGGCAGAGGTGTATTTCTACACCCACTTTTCGCCAGATATACTTTAGACCCACGTAATAAGGACGAGCCTATTGCCGTACTGGGCACATTTCCAGACTCCGTGCTGCTACTGAGAATTTCGTGACAGAAAAACCCAATAACACTGCCCGACCCAGGAATCGAACCCGGGACCTCCCACGTGCACATTTATGCCGCGAGACCAACGAGGCAGTCGTATAGGGTTTGATGTCGAGTTTTCCGTCTCTACGCAAATATGGTATTTGCATCGTGTTATCCCTTAGTCGCCTCTTACGACACCCACAGGAAGATAGAGGGTGGTGACACTTGTATTCTATGCCGTCAACCACACGGCAAATCTTATTGTAAGAAACTTGTAATTGTATTTGTTCTTCATATCTGTAATTTCAATGTTTACTTTAATCTTTTAGTAAGAGAGATTAGTACGTCTTAGTTAGTCTTAATCGTATTAGAAATAATCTCTGTCCCTTATAATCTAGGAAACCAAACAAAGTTGCTAGATTGCCTTATCTTTCATCATTATGTATGTATAGCAGCCAAGCTTAACTTTAAACCAGACTTACATATTGCTTAAAAATAGATCTTGAATAAAATAATCGAGTTTCTAAATGTGCAAAGCATTTCTGAAACTCTTTAAAGTGAGTTGTGATAATCCAAATTGTTATAAATTACTGGCGGCAAAGTTCAGACAATATCAAGCCACGTAGATTGTATATCGTTACATCTTCCAATTTACTAGTCTTCAATATCTATTAATTAGCTAAATGATTATATTAATTCATCAAATAATGGTACTGATATTATCAACTTACATGAAATAACAATCTCGTTTGAATAAGTACAAGTTAAGATAAGGGATCGCGTTTTTTTCTACAAAGGAATGTCATTAAAACAAAGCGTTAATTTTTATTGAAGGGCGTATGATATCTATTTTTTTATCGAAATTAGGTAAATAGGCGGCTATTTTGACAGTCTACTAGCTGTTTCCCGCGGTTTCACTCGCGTCCTGAGAGAACTACTTCGTGTACCCGGTTAATTTATAACCTAAGTTACTCCTTGGTACGTTAGCTATCCGCCAGTGAAACGTCCCGTCAAAATCGATCCAGCCGTTCCAGAGATTAGCGAGAACAAACAGACAGACGGACAGACAGACAGACAAAAATTAAAAAAAAAACATTTCGGTATAATGTACCGTATAGGTATACATCCATATGCATTTAATAAAATGCGGTTACTTTAATATTACAAACAGACACTCCAATTTTATTGATGTGTATAGATTGACGTTTCTTTGTGATACCGTAGGAATATCGGACCCCTTCTTAGTACATCCCTACGATCTTTAACGAACATGGATAGCAAATTTCAGCTACTTGCGCTTCACAGTTTTGGCTATGCGTTGTCAAACAGTCAGTAACGTTATATAAGTAATTTTTGTATATCCAGACATCTGTCTGGATATACAAAAATTATATAAGTATAACGACACCAACTTAAAAAGGCTCTTTCGTATCTACGAAAGAGCCTTTTTAAGTTGGTGTCGTTATACTTAAGACCACTACGCTAATGGAGCTGTAAATTAAGTATAATTTACTTAAATACCGTCACCTACATGGTATAACCGCTTACTACGTCGGTTGGTAGGTTACGTACACTTATAACTTGTGCAAAGACGAGATGTTTACTCACTCGGTTTGCTTGTCGTTCTTACTGCCCATATTTTCAAACAATATTTACGTACCTAGCCAAAAGTTTTCTGAAGGAAACTTTGTAATGCACTGTAAGCTCTAGGTCAGTGGCAGCTTTTATTTTAATTCCAAATTTTGCCCGTAAGTGGTCTTTTACGTGTAAGGAGAACCTCCGCCAATTTTTATTACTTAAATTGAGCGAGGCCAGGATACTAAAAATGCTATTTTGGTGGATGTTTTACCTCGCAACGCTCAGCTCCAGTAGATATGCCTATTTCATCTGCACACTAAAATAGCCTTAGAAAAAAAAATCCACCAATTTGTATTACTTAGCTAAGCGAGGTTAAGAGACTTGAGCGATTCTTTTCGGTTTTGACTCGCAACCATGCGCAACACTCATCTTCGCTACTCGCAGCCATAGACTAAGCCTAAGGACTGTTAGGCCCTCATAAATCGTGACGTAAACACCGCATGCCTGGCGATTATTGAAGGCACAGCGTGGAAAATATTTAATTTGTCCCCATTACACGGTTCAGATGATGCGGCATTATACGCCGGTTAGATTACTCGCGGTACACCATGCTATTACCTTGTTTGTGTCACGTACGGGACTATTGTGATATCATCATCTTCGTTCTAGCGTCATCCCGGTTACATCAAAGACTTACGCTTCTCGGACCACGAGGTCCGCTTACACTGGTATTGCCACTGAATACAGATTTACATTTTTGTCCGTGTGGTGACGGATTAAGAATACGGAATGTCACCACCCCATATCATCTCATGGGTGTCGTAACAGCCGACAGAGGGAGTATAATATGCAGAGAACAGCACTGTAAGAGAAGGAAAACTTGATACAAACCCTATACCAACCCGTTTGGACAGCGTGATATAGTAGACCAATTCCTCCTTTCAAAGGAGAGGCCTAGTCCAGCAGTGGGCTGTTAAGGGCTGATGATGATGATGATGACAGATTTACATAGAAGCGCATTTCTTAAGGATTTCGTGTGCCGATTCCAAGTGGCGACTGTCGCCAGTCTAGTTCATAGTTGGCGCCGTTGGTGGCGCTGGCGTCGTTCTCCGTCTCTCTTGCTCTCGTAGTTAAGATACACAGGAGGAACGTTCGTCTCTCTTGCACTCGTAGAGACAGCTGTCACAGCGCGACTGCCACGCCGCCAAGCGGCAATTTGGGTCACAGAAAGCGATAGGTATCGCCCAAGTAAATAGGAAAAGTCACTACTAGACTTAAGGAAAAAGACTTGGCAAAAATGGGCGTACACTCGAGAATTTAATTACTAAATATTGTGAACGATAGACGACGTGCGCGTCGACTGCAGAAATTTTCACGCCTGTTACGAATCACACCAATTTTTTTGCCGTTAAATGCGCCTGAAATGCACGTGCTTATTCATAGTTTCTGCCAAACAGAATTTACCTATGAGGCTCTTTGCTTCAAATTCGACTCAATAATTGTGTGTAGTAGACTACTGGTGGACGTAGAACCTATGGCTGTTGAGTGTGCTTATTATGAAAATTTTAAAGATTATAAGTCTAGAACGAACCTTGTGTGTCTTTTCCCTTTATATATATCCCACAAATTTTCTACAATGTCGACTGTCACCTAATATCCCAAAAGGATAGGCAGAGACGCAGAATTGTATCACCTAATATCCATAGGCTTAAGTTGTAATTGTTCGTTAAGTCGCTACGAATCCTCAAGTTCCAGAAAAATATTCTAGAAAACTACATATCAAATAACATACAGCAATACATTCAACAAACCTTTAACAATGCATTCACTGGAAGTGTACACCAAAAAACCCATTCAATGCAAGGCAAAAAGTCAATAAAATATCCGGTGATGAATCACTGTCTCCTAACCTTGAGGCGGAACGCGATGGGAGTGCAACGACAAAACTGGTCGTGCCGAGGGGTAGGACGTTTGCGGGGAGGGGTAAGAGGAAGGGGAAAGAGAGGGGTAAGGGGCAAGGGGAGGGGTAAGGGTAGAACCGGTCGAGTCCCGGTCCTGCCGTCAGGACGACGACCTCGACAACATCACCATACACCATACTTGTTCCGCGAAATGAACCAATCAGTTTGAATTATACTGAGGAAAATTTTATTTGCCTCATAACTGCTTTTATTTGTGAAACGGAGCTTAATGACGTAATTATGGGTCAGCCAGGATGGCAGTGACCCACGGATGGTGTAAGTCATGCCGAAACGTCGGGCAAGAAGAAGGAGTTTTACGTTTATTTTCAAATAATTACGTGGTTGAGACCCATTACATCTCGGGCGTATTGTATGTAAATTAAATATAAGTAAGTACTTAGTGTAAACCATTAGGCAGCGATAGCCGAGTGGATATACCAACAGACTGCCATGCAGAGGGTATCGGGTTCGAATCCACGGCGCGCACCAATGACTTTTCGGAGTTAAGTGCGTATTGAATTGTTAATTATCGCTTGTCCTGTGCCTCGGAGAGCACGTTAAGCCGTCGGTCCCGGTTGTCATGAAGGTCTTTGACAGTCGTTACAGAGCGTCAGTACCTTCTAAATAAACTGACACTAGTCTAAACCATGGAATATCGCTATCCCTTTGGGTTGCGGAGGTCAGACAGGCAGTCGCTCTGTGGAAAAGCTAATATTCAGCCAAATCCGGTTAGACTAGTAAGCGGACCCCAGATTGAAACTGGGATAACGCTAAGAGAAAGAAGACTTAGTGTAAACCATTAATTAACTCACAAAATATGGATTGACATAAAGGTGGTAAACAATTAATATTAAGTATGCACAGGTGGTCAACCTGTGGATGCTTAATATTAATTTCTGGCGTGTGAGATTAAAATTTATACTGTTTGATACAATCTAATTTAAATACCAAGTAAGCATCACAAAATACAATTAAAATAAAATTGAAAAACAAATCTGCACAAATATCGAAAGTGGGAGCATTTCGTTGATTTGTTTGTTGATTATTTTCTCACTTTTGTAAGGAGTCTGCCTTCCGATATACTGTTGCGTTTCGTTCGATGAGTGAGAGTGCCAGAGACCCATCTCTCTTTTCCTTCTCCCTTATCTCACTCCTCCAGCAAGGTATTCCTTTTATTGTCCCATGCGCCAACGCACTTGTGAATCATCTATTATGGCTTGTGTCCATGGGCGGTGGTATTCGCTTACCATCAGACGATCCGTTGGCTCGTTTGTCGCCTATTAAATAAAAAACACTATGTTTGTTTTGGGAATCGACCACAAAAGAATCAAAACATAACTACTAAATTCTTTGCCTATCTTTATTCAATGTTTATCTCCTGAATGGCATGAGAAATCTAAATGCAAGATTCATCGTCAAGCGGTTACTTTTCAAGGCTAGATATTGAGTAATCTTAAACTAAGTATACCGCGAAAATACCCGTGAAGCATTTTAATTTGCACGCGCGACATTTGCAATAAAGTTACAGAAGTTACTTGTAATCATACAAATAGTCATCGTGAAGTATGATTGTTTTAGCGTTATTTTGAGGTTATGTTTACTACTGATTATGAGGTCTAATATTTAAAACCCGGGATGATTAGAATCTGATTTACGGTTTAAGAGAAATGGGTTTTAATTTACTTGCACGGTAGCCATTATACTTTTTCTAAAGCAGTCGAAGTTACTCCTTTAACATTATTTGCCTGAATATGCAATTCCCGTTAAACTGATATTAACGGGACTTTCAACAGTAGGCAGCTCCAGCAGTTTCGAAGATAAGCAGGCACAAAAAGTAACAATATATTTTTGTGTAATGGATTATATAAATTAACTGCTTTTACTGATATAATGTATTGATTCAAAAACAGTTAATTCCATATAATAAAAATAATTATATCATTTATTTCGTAATAGTCTCTATAATCATGCAATACAAATTACACTCACATTACAAAATATTAAAATTAGCAATCAGAGATCCAATTCTCCCCAATAAACCTAACATCGTTGAACTATATAGGTACTTAAGTTAAATTAGATGATAATTATATTAAATTAGTAAAATCTAATCTCATTTCACTCAAAATACAGTTTCGATGTCATGTAAAATCCGAGAATTAGAGTTCTGCCTAATTCAAGTACATATGCATAGACACTCCAATTTTATTCATTTATAATCTATAAGGTCTGTAACTTTAATATTATTAACATAAAACAAATTACACTCTCGTGAGGTCAAATATTGTCTTTCTCGTTTCTTGGTTTTTACCCGACTACGGCGAAGCGGGAAGGGTAATGTTTTTCGATTACTTCTCATCTAATTTAACCGAGATCAGTGCAGTCACAGTATCACTAACCTATGTAATATTAATAATGACAAATAAATGAATGTTACCATAACCCACTTTTAAATACACGATCTTTTATGAGCATTCCAGTGCAATAAACCTTCGCTTGAATGCTGCTGGTACTTCAAAAGCGAATATTTGTCATTTTCGATGATAGGCAAACGTTATTGGAAAATAATTTAATACTATGGACTGGAGTAGAAAATATTTTTATAAACAAGAAATATTAAAACAATGCTTAAATTGTAATCGTTAAACGAAAAGCTTATCAGGGAATGCTTTTCACGTGGTTACCCTTAGGAACAATCTAAAATTCTTCCAAATATGCAGGTTTACTCAAAATCCTCAAACTAATATTCTGTGCCTTAAAACATTCATTGTCCTTCATACCTTGCTTCATACTTTCGTATATTTATTTATTTTTATTTATTTACTTTTAGGAGAGCTTACAGACATATAGCAGTAATAGTTACATATATGAATAACCAAATGCTAATAACAAGCTCACACATATGGGTTATTCTAAAGAAACAGTGAACAATTCAGAGCACAAAATGCAAAACACATACACATACACAACAAAAAGAAATAGGTACCTATATATAAAACATTTCCTTTCTGCCGCATAAAAGTATCAATACACATACATACATACATAACGTCACGCCTTTCATCCCCGAAAGGGTAGTCAGAGGTGTATTTCTACACCCACTTTTCGCCAGATATACTTTAGTCCCACGTTATAAGGGGCGAGCCTATTGCCGTACCGGGCTCAGTGCAGACTCCGTGCTGCTACTGAGAATTTCGTGACAGAAAAACCCAATAACACTGCCCGACCCAGGAATCGAACCCGGGACCTCCCGATCCCACGCGCACATTTATGCTGCGAGACCAACGAGGCAGTCGTATAGGGTTTGATGTCGAGTTTTCCGTCTCTACGCAAAGATGGTATTTGCATCGTGTTATCCCTTAGTCGCCTCTTACGACACCCATGGGAAGATAGGGGGTGGTGACACTTGTATTCTATGCCGTCAACCACACGGCGAAGAAGTATCAATAAAATAACAAAAATAACAAACAATGGAATAAAACACACATAATGAAACATGTTATGTTTCTTTACTGACCCTATCGTGCTACCATTATTTGTTTGTTACCAACAAACAATGACAGCACGACAAAGTGGTTTAAAACAAATTAATAGAATCTTAGGTGACAACTTTTCTATTATCCAACATCCGATCCATCCACGGACCCGGCGACCCGAGACGCATATCTGACACTTTTGTATGGAGTTTTGTCATTCAAAATAGTTATAACTATCCAAATCCCTAAATCCTTGGACAGATCGAATATCGAAACCGGCAGCTAGTCATCCGGTGCTGTCAAAATAGTCTGAAATAAGCGTTTGCCTTACTTTTTTAACTTTTGTACAGAACAAATCAATATCATATTTAGATATAACGCTGTTAACAATTTTCGCACTACGTATACAAAACGCATTCTGTCTATAATTTGTTGTAGCACAAATGGAACGTCCAATAAAGGACGCTTTCTTAAATTGCATTGCTTTGCACGCAAGTATATTTTGCCCAACAGTTCAGCGCAATCAATGTTACCGTTGGCCACATTAACCAAGAAACATATGTCGCTTGTTTCGCGTCTCTTTTCCAATGGTAGGAAATGGTATCTTTGGCATCGTTGGTTATAGTCAACTGAGCATTGCTGTGCTTTAAAGTCTAAATATCGTAAAAATTTCCTCTGTACCATTTCAATGCGGTTCTTATATATTTCGTATTCAGGATTCCAGACCTGTGAAGCATACTCCAGGTGGGTGCGCACATAGGAACAGAAAAGAACTTTGATAGGTTTCAATGATTTAAATTCTGAACAAGTTCGTATAATGAAACCCAGGGCTTTGGAAGCCTTCTTGACAATGGTATCAATGTGGACATCAAAGAGCAGTTTGCTATCGTGAACAACGTCCAGATCTATGGCGTTATCGACCTTTTCTATTATTTGACCGTTCAGTTTGTAAACAGAATTTATTATTGACTTCTGTCGAGAATAACTAACTTGGAAACATTTATCGACGTTCAATTGCAGTTTATTTCTGCTACAATAACAATAAAATCTATCAAGATCTGATTGAAGGTGCTCAGTATCAGAAAGACTATTAACTAGCTTTAGGATTTTCATATCGTCTGCATAAAGTAGTACCTTTGAGTTAGTGAAACAACTATTTACATCGTTAATAAACAAGGTGAAAAGCAACGGACCAAGGATTGAGCCTTGTGGTACACCTGATGGTACTGTAAACCAAGCCGAAGAGTATCCTCTAAGTACAACTGCCTGCGTCCGATTATCTACATATGTATGATGAGACCCATCGATACAGATCACCGTGCACTCCTTCAGCCAAGAGCTTCTGCAGAAGAACACGATGATCTATACGGTCGAAACATTTCGAATAATCTGTATATATCACGTCCACTTGGTACCCACGATCCATACCGTCAGTTATAATTTCATTAGCTAATATTAAATTGGAGGTAGTGGACCGCTTTCTAATAAAACCATGCTGCTCACTGCTAAAATAGGATGTCATTACTGAGTAAACTTCTGTATGGACTAAGCGTTCCAGGATTTTGGCTAAAATACACAGCTTTGAAATGGGACGGTAGTTTTCGACGTTTGTCTTGTCACCTTTTTTAAAAACTGGTGTTATAAAGGCCGATTTCCAAATTTTGGGGACATATCCTTCTCTTAGTGATCTTTCGAATAACATACAGATTGGTGACGTCAGCCTGTTTGCACATTTTATAAGAAATATAGGAGGCAACAAATCTGACCCTGCAGATTTTGAGGGATCTAAATCTTTTAACAGCTTTAAAACCATGTCAGGACAAATGTACACCGAGCTCAGACATACTGGACTATTCATGTTGGAGTCTACCACTACGTTACTCGTTGAATCGGGCTCACGATAGGTAGATTGAAAATAAGATGCAAACAACTGCGTGATAGATTCACCTGTATCTGTATATGTATCACGATATCGCATCATGTTAGGTAGGGTATCACTATTCTTTTTACTTTTGACATACGACCAAAATAACTTAGGGTTTTTTGCGGTATACGTATAGAAGGCCAATACATAGATATGTGTAATGTAATGAGTAAGCGTGCATGTGTGTAAGTATGTGAGTCGAAGCTCATTACCATGGCAGTGATCGATATCAACTAATGACGTACTTATGGCTAAGTCATTATCATAAGTGTGTCATTGGCACTTAGAAATATCGATTAGTTTCGAAGGATTAATATTGATTTCGTTGTCATTACGCAGCTTTTTGCAGTCCACTGCTGGACATTGGCTTCTTCAAATCTGCGTCCTAATTGGCGATGCAAAGATTATCCGCGCCTCTAGCGGCGAATTTGGAAGTTGTCCGAGTACGACACTTTTGACAGCTTTCAATACAACTTTGCTTCGAGGTTATACCAATGAATACAGATTTATAATAGAAGCGCATTTCTTAAGGATTTCGTGTGCCGATTCCAATTGGCGTGTTGACGACACGTCAGTGTAGTTCGTAGTTGGCGCCGTTGGCGGCGCTGGCGTCGTTCTCCGGCTCTCTTGCTCTCGTAGTTAAGATATACAGGAGAAACGTTCGTCTCTCTTGCACTCGTAGAGACAGCTGTCACAGCGCGACTACCACGCCGCCAAGCGACAAATCGACAGAAATGCGCCTCTATTTAAATATCTATGCTCTATGGTTATACTTAGTGGTATTGTATTGAGCTGTCAAAAGTGTCGTACCCGGAGAACTTCCAAATTCGTCGCTAGAGTCGCTAGTTAGAATCTTAGCATCGCCAATAGCATTGTGAATAGTGAGTCAATGGAAGGTTTCAGTCTACTATACCTCGCAGATGAGCTGGTACTGTTTGTTTGTTTTTCGTGTGAGTGTGTGGCCAACTCTAGTGTCGGAGTTTTTCAGACCGCCCGAAGGCCTCCGACGTGGCCTAACGACTTATCCTAAGACAAGAACCGGGACCGACAGCTTTACGTGCCCTCCGAAGCACGGTAGCGCTCAGATGTAAATGCCACACTTGGTCAACCATCCAAGTGGCGACCTGTGCAAGCGTTGCTTAACTTTGCCGATCTGTTACGAACGACAAGCTAAGCCTCACTATGAGCGCTACAAGCTGCGCTCAGCTGGTACTGAGAGCTCTATAGTTTGAAGTCTAGTTTTCCGTCTCTTCTCTGAGATACTTTTTGCTTCATTCGCACTGAACTTAAGTACTACTCTTTTGATAGTGATCAAACTATATCAAGTAAGCGATTATAACAAACGGTTATAATATATTTTCATCCCATTTATCATCAAAATCGGCTTAAAAGTTTATTTATAAAAACGCAGTAACTTTTAAAATGTCAGTAGGTATTACATGATATATTATTATAAAATGAGTATTTAATTTTAGTTTTGCTGTCATTTGATAACAGCCTCCATTCCGCTTTCCATATCAGTTTTTTCCGGAGTAATGGCCACTGGACTCATGTGCTCTTATTTTCTACATCCTGTTGTCACCAGAATCTGCTATACTTTGAAATTTTACGTGAGATTCGAGGCCACGTTCTCCACCCATGATAATAGGGATAATGGTTACTTGATAGATAAGCTACCTAGTACACATTTTGGTCTATATTTTATTTTATCTGGCAGAGATGATATGATGCCATTCTACCGGTGCAGTGGTGAAGTTGCCTATCTACCTGGCCCCAGTTACAGGTGACAGGTATTATTACTCAGGCAAATAAAAAAATATGGGTGCATAGGGTTCCCACCAAGAACTTAGGGTACCTCACCTGCAAGTGGTGCACCTCCTGCAAGTGGTGCACCTGCCGATCAATGGACGAGGCTCTGGCAAGCAAAATATCCCGATAAGCGGCAATAGGCTCGCCACCCATTACGTGGGCAAAACACTGGCGAAAAGTGGGCGTTTAATATGCCTCTGCTTCTGCCTCGAAGGGGTACTTCGGGGGAACAGGCGTGAGACTATGTATGTATAAAAAAATATAAAGCCAATTTTATGATCATAGCTGCCAAGAAATCTATACAAAACTTATCAGATCGTGATGAATCTGGGACAAGACTCCTGGGGCAACATCTAAGAAACATCCATAAAAGAAATTGATACTTTTATAATCTGTTAAAATTGCACATTTCTTTATACTCTGCTGAACAAACGTCACATTTTACATGTCATTTTGCAATCATCTAATTTACCCAATGTTTAAAATACCAATGTTTTGTACATAAATATTACATTTATCATGTAAGGACCTAGGGTTATTTAAGGGGGCTTACGAATGGGTTTGCATATGATGTCGTTGAAGTTCTTGTATACAGATTGTAAATTGTTTGTTTTGTCCACAACGTGTGTTAATATGAAAGTGGGTTGCGGTTGGAGGTGCAGTATGTGTGATAATAATTTATACTATAATGTTCTTAGTGCCTGTGCAGACGAGGACTTTGTCGGCGAACAACTTTCCGCGAAAGATTGCCCGCGACATTCTTTAATCAAAACACTTTCCGCGAAATACTACCTGCCTACTATCCGCAAATTCTAGAGAAAATCGTGTGATAATTCTGGCTCTTTTTGTAAGCGGTGCATTTGATTGTGCGCACATATTTATTTAGAGGTGCATAAATGTACGTTGATAATAAAATGACTGTCCCTTGTTTGCACAGACCCTAGCCTGCTAAAGAAAACTGTAAAGCAATTAGGTTGAAAGCTGCTTGCCCTAAATATCCCTGTAAGCGTTTCCGGCTTTCGACTTTCATAAGCAGCGCTATTTTTTTATGTTCAAACACTTATCTATGTATCTCCATTCGTACGTATTTGAAGTCAAAACAATGGTATGAAACATTTTCCAACATATTATGCAATAAGGCACCATAGACGTACTATATAATAAATTACAGGTTTATAACATTGATCTAAATAAATCACGGAGTCGCCTGCAGATGATATAAATAAAGAATATTATTTCTTACTGACTGCTATTACTTTACAACTGTCTAAGCAATAAGTTCTGGTTAAATTACTTGGCAGATATCTAAGTGACCATCCACAAATAACATCACATGATTTAATTTTCGATTCTAAGTCCTTGTCACAGCTAGTCTTCATCCTTATCTGATCTCGTCATACAATCTATCTATCATCAGCCTTTAACAGTCCACTGCTGGACTAGGCCTCTCCTTTGAAAGGAGGAATTGGCCTACTATGCCACGCTGGCCAAACGGTTAGTATAGGGTTTGTACCAGGTTTTCCTTCTCTTACAGTGCTGTTCTCTGCATAATATGCTCCCTTTGTACGCTCTTACAGCCATGGGATGATTTGGGGTGGTGAATTTTTGTATTCTCAATCCGTCACCACACGGACAAACAATGGCACACTCTAAATGCGTGATGAAATTTGCTAATGGCCCCTTACTGACATAATTATGTTATGATTTAGTGAATGTTTATTCGAATACTAGTTTAGACATAAGATAGTAGCGTCACTATGCAAGGTACTAATAATCGATTTTAAACTGTCGCGATTTGTACACATCATACAATTTTATTGAAACGGGTCTTACTCGCGATATTTAATTACTTTAAGGTATAAAAACCTCCGTCTGTTATGGTATAAAAGTCCGTGTGGTGACGGATTAAGAATACGGCATTTCACCACCCCATATCATCCCATGGGTGTCGTAAGAGCCGACAGAGGGAGCACATTGTGCAGAGAACAGCACTGTGAGAGAAGGAAAACTTGATACATACCCTATACGAACCCGTTTGGCTAGCGTGGTATAGTAGGCCAATTCCTCCTTTCAAAGGAGAGGCCTAGTCCAGCAGTGGACTGTAAGGGGCTGATGATAGATAGATTGTATGACGAGATCAGATAAGGATGAAGACTAGCTGTGACAAGGACTTAGAAAGGAAAAAAAAAATCATGTGATGTTATTTGTGGATGGTCACTTAGATATCTGCCAAGTAAAGATGAATGTCTCGCCACTGAGCCCTATTTTCGCCTCTTCGCACAGCTCTAAATACATGGATAGATCGAATAATGAAACTTGAAATAAGAATACGTGATAGTAATATATCCTCGCACAGCTCTAGATACATGAATAGATCGAATAATGAAATTTGAAATAAGAATGCTAGATAGTAATATATGTGTGTTGTGTTGCAGGTGATGCGTGGGTGGTGCGGGGCGTGGTGCGGGTCCCGCGCGCGCGTGCGCTGCCTGGCAGCGCTGCTGTGCTGGGGGGCGCTAGTGGCACTGGCCCTGCCGAGGCTGCAGACGCCTGCGCCGCGCCGCGCGCCGCCCGCGCCCCCCGCACGCCTGCTCCTGCAGTCCGAGCCCGCCGCCTCCACCCCCGCGCCTCCCCCCACCGCACGCCCCGCGCCCGCCACCGACACCCGCGTCCTCACCGAGGATGAGCTCCGCGCCGACGCAGAACGACGCCTCCCCTCCCTCCCGCTCGCCTACTGGCACAAACACCAGAAGGACAAGAACAAGTTCTTCAAGAAGAAGGACTGCGCACCGTTCCCATCCATATACGAGCTCGAGTTCCACAATACTTACTGGCAGACGCTCCCCACTGATGAAGGCGTATTCCACTTTTACGGCGCTTATCTAGACGCGCGGAACACGTCCCGTATCGGTCCAGCGGTGCGGATCCTCGCGGTACACGACCGCATCAAGCCGACGCTTGCTACGCACTGCCAGCTGTGGTTCGAGGAGCGCGAGGCACCGGTCGTAGTTCGCAATCTCGAATACAAGTACGTGTGGAATAGCAAGTGGGGTAACTACCGCGATCGAGTGCTGCAGCCGTATCTAATGGCGTGCGTGCTGCCGGCCGACGTGAAGCACCTCGTGCCCGCCTCCGTGTCCATTGTGCAGTCCCCCTGCGACCGCGCCACCAACAACCTCCGCGTGCACTACGACCGACCACCTCAGGAGGAACAGAAACAGTTTGCCATCTGCGTCAAAGGCCTCGACTTCCTCCATGAGGACTTGTCCGTACGCCTCGTAGAATGGATCGAGCTAGTCCGACTTCTCGGCGCTGACAAAGTATTCTTCTACGAGTTACAAGTTCATCCCAACATCACGAAGGTTCTGGATTATTACATGGAGCAGGGTGTCGTGAACGTGACGCCAATTACGCTGCCGGGCGGCCAACCGAACCTGCCTGGACTGCAGCACATGTATTTGAAGAAGAAAACGACGCACAAGCGCCAGATGGAATTGATTCCGTACAACGACTGCCTGTACCGCAACATGTACCGCTACCGGTGGCTGGCGCTGCTGGATATAGACGAGGTTATCGTACCGCTAGAGGATATGGACTGGAGCGGGCTGATGCAGCGTATTTTGCCGCTGTCGACTCCCGCCGAAGGGAAAGCGCCGCGCTCGTCGTACCACGCGTCTAATCTGTACTTCTTAGACTCGTTGAAGCACGAGCACGGCTGGGAGGAGGGGGCGCCGCACTATATGCACATGCTGCAGCACGTGTACCGCACGCGGAACTTCACGAAGCCGGGCCAGTACGTGAAGGCGTTCCACGAGACGTCGCGGGTGCTCGCGCTGCACAACCACTTC
Source organism: Euclidia mi (assembly GCA_944739405.2). Classification (NCBI taxonomy): domain Eukaryota; kingdom Metazoa; phylum Arthropoda; class Insecta; order Lepidoptera; family Erebidae; genus Euclidia; species Euclidia mi. The sequence goes on from OX123201.2 coordinate 45,095,359, forward strand.
CCGCTGGCGTGCCTGGGTGGGGCTTGTTCCAGTTATGCTCTGGAGACGAAGCACGCTCGCCTGCAGCATTACCGCGCGGACTGCGTGACGGCGCTGAGCAAGACTTGCGCGGAACTGAGCGCGCAGCCGGTGCGAGACACGGCGCTATGGCGCTGGCGGGAACCACTGGTCACGCGAGCGGATGCTGTACTGAGAGCCCTCGGCTTCCTCCCCCCGCACCGGTGACGTCACTCATCAACCTTAGACTTATGTATTAACTGCTAGTATTAAACGTATTTTTATAGTTATCCTCTGCGGTGTTTTATTGTTAGTCCTCGGTGGACCTTCGGTGGGCGTCTCGCGGCCCGACGTTTTGTGATGTAACAATTATCGGATCTCTAGTGAGTGCGCTCGTTTTATACACATGGGTACAAATGGAGTTATTTTTGAGAAATAGTGTTTGTAAATCGATCAAATAAAATATTTATTATACAAAATTTAATGTTTTAATGCAGTTTTGCTGTTTTTGTTCTTAAAAAGTAGTTTTTAGAGACAGTTAATCAAACGCTTGTCAACGTAGCAATCAGGAATTTTTTTTCTACAAAATAAGTAAATAAGGAGGAATATTACGAGCCTTCATGTGCTCATTGTGTCCATGTTTTTGTTATCGATTTTCATGTTGGGCCTTGCTACCATGTGGTGCTGGTCCTAAGGTCCAACTTCCAGGATTCCTTAAGGAACCAGAAAACTCAGAATACAAAGGTGTCATCTTCAATTTCCAAATGAGAAATGTATTTTCTGTAACCTGCAAGTACTTTATTACAACCTGCAGCATACTAGAGAGTATAGTATACACAACAGCTTATGTAACACACGCCTATACACCTAAAAGGTACCTAATTTATTTTGAAAATTATGGGCACATAAAGCCGAAGCGCCCGGTCCTTGTCTCTGGACAAGAATCATTAGGCCATAGAAGCACAGTTCTTAAGGATTTCTGGTGCCAATTCCAAGTTTTGACTGCCTCCAGTTTAGTTCGTAGTTGGCGCCGTTGGCGGCGCTGGCGTCGTTCTCCGTCTCTCTCGCGCTCGTAGTTAGATACACTGGAGGCACGTTCGCCTCTCTTGCTCTCGTAGAGACAGCTGTCACAGCGCGACTGCCACGCTGCCAAGCGGCAATTTGGATCACACAAAGTTTGTCTTCAGAGCGCCCATAGAAAATGCGCCTCTATGTAAATATCTGAGCTCTTTGATTAGGTCATATCAGCGGGAAAGAGACCTCCGGGAGTTGGTTACATACTCACGCCATAAAGAAGAAGAAGAAGAATCGATTCAACATTTTATTTTCTCGACGAGTTAGTCAGCTACCATTTCATGATAGGCAGTAATCATGAGTCATAGACATGTCTGTTGTTACTAGAGAAGCAATACCAAGCCGCTGTCTAGCAAGTATTAGTTATTAGACAGAAAAAATATGTAAAAGGTCATATTTTTTAAATATTCCAGAAATCCCGTTTTTGTTGCCGAGGCTTACTGTTTACTATTAAAGCATAGGTACCAACGCTTTATATGAATGTTAGTCTGAGAACGAAGTAGAATGCAGAGAACGAAGGATATAATTGACGCCAGAAACGGATTTATAAACTCATCACGTTCGCTACCAGTTGATATACCTAATAATAATAATATTCTACAACATTCACACAACACCTAGTCCTCTAGGTCTAGTCTAGTCCCAAACTAAGCTATTTCTGAACACTCGCAGTTTTTCGCTCAATGCAAGGGCTCTAAAAACTTACTTGCTATAAATATGACGGCCGATTGGCGTAGCGGGAGTGTAAGCGACTGCTACGTCGAAGGTCGCGAGTTCGATTCCCGCTCAAGTCAAACATTTGTGTGCATGAACATGGATGTTTTTCTTGGTCTGGGTGTTTCTGTGTATAATATTTATGTATTTACAAAAAAAAGTATATACCTCTGTATGTTTATCCATTATCTAGTAACCATAGTACAAGTCATAGATTATACACTTATACTGGTACAAGCTCTGCCTGCTTAGTTTGGGACTAGATGGTGTTGTGTGAAAGTGGTAGAATATTATATTATATGTAAGTGATTGCTATTATTAACAAAAAATATCTAGGTACACCAGCAGTAGGGAAAGCAAATACCTATGATTTCGTAGTTTTTGTTTACTTTATCTCACAATTGGATCAAACATAAGCAGGTACCTAAAGCATAACAAAATGCTTCCTATTCTTATTTTCTATCTTTCAAAATGGCACCACACTCTCTGATAGTAAACAGCCAATCATCTGTCGGCCGAGTTCAAAGTTGAGTTGGACACATTTCTTAGCCACAACTTCCAGAATAGTAAGTATTGTAAGTCATCATCATCATCCTCTTAGGGTTATCTCAGTTTCAATCTGGGGTCCGCTTATTAGTCTAACCGGATTTGGCTGAATATTAGCTTTTCCACAGAGCAACTACCTGTCTGACCTCCACAACCCGAAGGGATAGCGATATTCCATGGTTTATACTAGTGTCAGTTTATTTAGAAGGTACTGACGCCCTGTAACGACTGTCAAAGATCTTCATGACAACCGGGACCGACGGCTTAACGTGGTCTACGAGGCACGGGACAATCGATAATTAACAGTTCAATACGCACATAACTACGAAGAGTCATTGGTATGCGCCGTGGATTCTAACCCGATACCCTCTGCATGGCAGTCTGTTGGTATTTCCACTAGGCTATCGCTGCCTAAAAATTGTAAGTATGAAACTTAAATATATAACAGCAAATTGGAACGTAAAGCTACTTTAGCTAAGGAACATCTGTGTAGGTACCTATATAGATTCTTGAGTTACTGTCTGATAGAAAAAGCACAGCCGAAACGAATGGTCATAAAAAGCTGAAATTTGGGACCGTAAGAATGCACTAAGAAGGGATTTCCCGAAATACTAACGCGGCAGAAACGGTTAAAATACATACATAGACTCACGCCTGTTTCCCCGAAGGGGTAGGCAGAGGCATATTAAACGCCCACTTTTCGCCAGTGTTTTGATCCCACGTAATAGGTGGCGAGCCTATTGCCGCTTATCGGGAAAATATTTTGTTTGCCAGAGCCTCGGCCGTTGATCGGCAGGTGCACCACTTGCAGGTGAGGTTGGCTTGGGACCCTAAGTTCTTGGTGAGAACCCTATGCACGGTTAAAATAAAAATAATTATGTGCGGCCATCCTCTTGAACAATAATAATAAACCATAGTATGCAAAGCCGCCTAACAATCGACGATACAAACGTCACTCAATTGTTTTGCCTTCCCGCAACCCCTCCTCTAACAAACTTTATGGTATGGTATTAAAGTTGTTCAGATTAGAGGTAGTTTGAAAGTGGCGCCCATAGCTGAAAAGGTGAAAGGGAGTCGATTGACCTGGTATGGACATGTTATGCGGAGAGATGAGATGTATGTAGGTAAAAAAGTGATGGCAGGGCAGTTCCGACCCAATCCAGCGCCTGTGTGCGAAATCCATGAAGCGCTTGTTGGGTGGCACCCGGAAGTTGGCGGATGACCTTTTTTTTTTGTCGATTAACAATTTGGGCAATCTGGGCGGACTGCCAACGCCGCCGCCTCTTCCTACACCATTGCGCTGGTGTACGAAATCTGCGAAGCGCCTTTTTTGTATCTATTTTTTGTATATATCCTTTTTCGTAAATAACTGTTATAATTAATGCATATCTCGGCGCGCGGCGCCCCTGTCACCCTGGCGCCTGTGTGCGCCGCACACATTGCACATAGGGACGGTTCGGCCCTGAGTGATGGATATGCATATGCATGTAGAAGGACGAAAACGGAGAGGACGGCCAGGGAAGAGATGGATGGACTGTGTAAGGATGGATATGAAAGAGAAAGGGGTAAACGATTGGATGACTGGTGACAGAGAAGTATGGACGCGAAGGACATACTGCGCCGACCCCAAATAAATTGGGACCAGGGCAAGACAATGATGATTAAAGTTGTTCAGATTGTCTTTTAAGTTTTATTACGAACCTTTTGTATCCGAATATAGAAAAGCGTTGCTTTTAGAATATTCCAGGCAATTTTAAATTTTCTCTCCGTAAGAACCATCCTCATACTTCAAGAAATATTATAAAAAAGAATTAGCGAAATCGGTTCAGCTGCTCTCGAGATTTGCGCTTAGCAACACATTACGCGATTCATTTTTATATTATACTAGCTGACCCGGCGAACTCCGTATCGCCGTTTTAAAGAACCTTTCTTAAGACGGCGGATGGGTAATCAAAGATGGCGGATGGGAAATTTCAATAAAATAATATATTGATTTTCCATCTGCCATATTTGATCACGAAACAGATGTTATATACGAATGCCACATCCTTTATAACGGAGGAGCCGATACCCATATTGATTTAATAGAATTTTCCCATCCGCCACCTTTGATTTTCCATCCGCCATCTTCGATTGCCCATTTGCCATCTTTGATCACGAAATATATGTTGTATTTGCATTCCTCATAGCTTAAAACATCGGAGAGGATACTCATATTGACTTTAAATATATTTTCATCCGCCATCTTTGATCACGAAATAGATGGTGTATTTGAATTTGCCATCCCTTAAAACATCGGAGACAATAACCATATTGATTTTTTAAAACTTTCCCATCCGCAATCTTTGATTTCCCATCCGCCATCTTTGATCACGAAATAGATGTTGGATTTGGATTCCCCATCTCTTTAAATATTGGAGACGATACCCGTATTGATTTTAAAAAAATCCCATCCGCCATCTTTGATCACGAAATAGATGGTGTTTTTGAATTCCCCATTCCTTAAAATATCGGAGACGATACTCATATCGACTTTAAAAAGAAATCCCGTCCGCCATCTTTGATTTCCTATCCGCCATCTTTGATCACGAAATAGATGGTGTATTTGGATTCACCATCCCTTAAATCATCAGAGACGATACCCATATTGATTTTTTAAAATTTTCCCATCCGCCATGTTTGATTTCCCATCCGCCATCTTGAATCACGAAATAGATGTTGTATTTGGATTCCCCATCCCTTTAAACATCGGAGACGATACCCATATTGATTTTAAAAAAAATCCCATCCGCCATCTTTGATCACGCAATAGATGGTGTTTTTGAATTCCCCATTCCTTAAAATATTGGAGACAATACCCATATCGACTTTAAAAGAAATCCCGTCCGCCATCTTTGATTTCCTATCCACCATCAATGTTGTATTTGGATTCTCCATCCCTTAAATCATCAGAAACGATTATTTGGATTCTCCATCCCTTAAATCATCAGAGACGATACCCATATTGATTTTTAAAAATTTTCCCATCCGCCATCTTTGATTTCCTATCCACCATCTTGAATCACGAAACAGATGTTATATTTGGATTCCCCATCCCTTTTAACATCGCAGACGATACCAATATTGATTTTTTTTAATTTTCCCATCCACCATCTTTGATTTCTCATCCGCCATCTTTGATCACGAAATAGATGTTGTATTTCGATTCCCCACCCCTTAAAATAACGAAGGCGATACCCATATTGATTTTTAAAATTTTCACATCCGCCATCTTTGATTTCCCGTCCGCCATCTTGGATCACTAAATAAATTTCATATTATTAATCAGCGTCCCGAAAATCTCGAAAACGATACCCATATAGATTGTATCCTATTCGTTTAGCCTTTTTTGCCTTTGACTTGGTTGGGTCCCTTCTCGTTTGACCATTTTATTATTTTTGTCTGGCCCCTAAAAGTTGTGGCGTAATTTTATATAGCCTATAGCCTTTCGGAATAATTGGGCTATCATAGACAATAACAATTTTTAAAATCCGACTGCTAGTTCCTGAGATTAGCCGACATTATCTTTTAGCCTTTTTAGCCTTTTGCCCTGCCCCAAAGGGTCGAAGCGTTATGTTATATAGCCTATAGCCTTCCGGAATAACTGGGCTATCTTATACAAAAAGAATTTTTCAGATCCGACTGGTAGTTCCTGAGATTAGCGCGTTCAAACAAACAAACAAACAAACAAACTCTTCCGCTTTATTATATTAGTAAAGACAGGCGCAAAAGTAATTACCCTATAGAAATGCCTTATATTTTTTTTATTACATCTCATGTCATTCTGATATTGAAAATTTTGTAGTAAAATCCATAGTAATCAAATGTAAAATTCACTAAAAATAATCATGGACCGCTTACTTACTCCCCAAGAACGTGGAATAATCGTATCATCAGTGATAGAAACACAACGTGAATTTGACTCTGCTGCGTATTTTGGTCAAAGAATTGAAGATGTTTCCATGTAAAACTCAGATGACACATCAGCTGCTGCCTTCTGTTCATCGAGATCGTTTAGAGTACAGCCAGCGCGTCATAAACCTCAACCTTGAAGAGAATAATTTTTCATCAAAATTAATTAATATGGGATTATTTTAAATCTCGGGTGTATGTGAACAAACCACAGACTCTCGCACACCAAGAAATAAGAAACATATCGCAGGAAGTGTTACGGCGTTACGGCTAGTTATGGAAAATGTTATAGGTAAATAGGGCTCAAATGTGTTTCAACTCTAGAGGTCAACATTTAATAGACATCATATTTAAGCATAATGCAACTAAACTTCATGGTACAAATATACATATTTAAATAACTAATTCTAGTTTTCTAATTTAGAAACGACGAAGGTGTAGCTGAAACAAATAGGGTCATCACCAAATGTACTCTGTGGTGTCTGTGGTCATTACTTTTGCGCCACCCCCCCGTTAGATACAAAAATTATGTCGGTCACGCCATCTATTGCATACCCACACAACTACTATCAGTCATGTAAAGAATCATGTTCTGATAGCGTTCTCTTTAGAAGTTTATAAAACGACCCAGAGATGTCGCTATGACAATAATACATTAGTTTTACATTAAGAAAGCAAATACAGAAATTAGTATTATATCGCGTCGAACTGTCACATCCCTATTTCCTATATAAAATTGCCGACTTGCATTATGCCGATTGACGTCAATAGCTTAGTGCAATTCAGCAATATTTTTCCTATAAAAGCCGGTGTCTTTAAGTAAAACGCGCTTGTTATTATTCTAGTGCAGTTGTAATTTTGGTCATTAGGACCAATACCCAACTTGTTGGTGTTCTGCTAAACCTAGAATAATAATTTCGGGTCAGCCTGTCCTTCGCAGGACAGTCGTGCTGAAATCTAAGTTCGCGACCAAGTTTGTGAGTGTAGTCCAAGTACTACTTAACTGTGTGATTGACCTTGTGTAGAATTTTGGTAACTTTGTATTAAAGTAAATAAACGTTGTGTGACCTTCAGTGCTGTTTTTTTTATAAGTGCTGAGTCGCCCGATCTAACATTTGGTGTCAGAAGAAAAGGGGATTTTGTAAAGTCCTCTGGTCCGCCTGCTCTACACATCGCCTGGTTTAGGCCCACGAATTTGGGCTACTAGGAAGGTCACCGCTGTCTTCGCTGTATCCGCCGTCTCGCTGTCCGCGAGGTGCGATACTCTCCAAGGTCACCCGAATTTGGATAGCATCTACGACGTGCCGCCGTGCCCAACGTGCCTGAGGGTTTACGGCCCAGCACCGAGCACGTATTCACGCCGTCCATACACTCAACGCCGACCCGAAAAGCCAAATCTACGACGCTGCAAATTCCATAGCCGCATCGCCGCCGCCGCTTCGGTAACCCGACGCTCCGCCGCTTCAATGTCATCGTGTGAACTACTACTAATACTGTGAGTGTTTTGCCCGTTTATAATACATTATTTTAACTTGTGTTATTCACGTAATTTTGCGATTGGATTATCGTTATTTTCTCTTTATTCCTACATTCTTACCATATCCTACTATTTCTCTCGCGTAGTTTTCTGTATCTTTTCACATAATAAACGGTCAAAATGGTTAACGAGAGTGCCAAACTTGAAAAGAAAGCCGTACAAGGTTCAAGTTCACAGTGCACAAACGTAGAGGAGTTAAGCTTTTCTGTTCTAACTAAATTTATTAAAAGTTTTGACGGTGATAGAAATAAATTATCGCCATTTATTCGAAATTGCGAAAATGCCCTCAATTTGGCCACTACGTCACAACAAAATATTTTATTAAAATACATAATTTCCCAATTAGAAGGCAAGGCCGAGTCTGCCTGTTCCCTAAAAATCTTCGATAATTGGTCAGAGCTGAAACAGTTTTTAAAATTAACTTTTGGCGAAACTAAACATAGAGACCATCTATTATTGGACCTCCAAAGTTGCAAAATCAAAGCCAATGAAACCATTACTCAATTTAGCTTACGAGTAGAGACATATTTAACACGTTTACAAACGGACATTATGCACTCTACTAGGGATACTTGCGAGATTAAAGGGCGTATCGCTAGTACTGAGGACATGGCGTTACACGCATTTCTATTAGGATTGCCTAGCAATATCTCGAATATTCTAAGGTGTCGCAATCCCTCTACCTTGCAGGAGGCTATTAACCTGGCTATACAAGAGGAAAAATTACAGAATTACATTCAGTCTACACCGAATGCTTATAAGCCTGCCGAATCCAAACCAAAATGTAAAGTGTGCGGTAAAATAGGTCATACAGACAAAACTTGTTTCAAAAACCGCCAGCGTCCTATTAATGCCATTCCTCCCAATCTCTCTCAGCCATCTACCTCGTTATTCTGTCGCTATTGCAAAAATCCTGGCCATGATATTTGGCATTGTAAAAAACGCGAATTTAATAATAATAATCAAAAAACCGCTTCTCCTATGCCAAGGCAGGTACATAACCTCACAGAGCTAAATAATATAGATAATTTTAACTATTCTAATTCATATAATTCTGACTCTTGTAACGATTCTAATAATGCTATTTCCAGTTCACATGATCATGATCATTTAAACTAAATATGGTTCCGGTCCCGCGTCGTACGGAATCGTCAACTCAAACCGACGCTAACGATTTTCTAGTTCCATTTAGGCAATGTAATTCTAATTTTACTAAGCCTAGTTATTTTAATACTAATTCTACTAATTCTTCTAATTCTAATGTATTTCATGTTACACGACAGGGTAACCAGCCCCAAAAAGGAAACATGAGTAATTCTATTTCATGTACAACTCAACCCCAGTTGTTGAGTCATAATAATATTTTTACATCTCGAGCTATTAAGCCGAGTTCTACTATTTCCTATGCATCTCAACCAAAGCAGTTGAGTCCTAAATGCAATTATATTTCTAAATCATTCACATCTCAGTTGCCCAAAACGGAGCTGAGTCCTACTATTTCTAATACTAATCCCTTATCTCAGTTACTCAATGTGGAACTGAATTTTACTAAATCTAATTCTAGTTCTTATAATAATATAAACTCTAATAAGAATTTACCTTGTAAAAATGAACTTCAAATTCCAGTTTTTGAAATTAGTTATAATAAAAGGGTACATTTACCCCATGTTTACATTAAATCTAAGTATTCCAATAGAATGCTAGTCCTATTAATTGATTCTGGAGCTGGCATATCCCTTATAAAGAAATCTTCATTGCATTTCCAGCCCACACTAATTCCTGAAATCATTCAATTCAAAGGAATTGATAAGAATGCAGAACTTTCCAAAAGCCTTGGTCATTTTCAATTAGATTTTATATGTAATGATAATAACACTGTTTTAGGAAAATTCCACTTAATATCAGACTGTGTTGACATAGAATTTGACGGTATAATCGGTAGCGATTACCTCAACTCAAATAATTGTAGCATTAATTATGAACATAAAATCCTTGACATAAAAGGATATTTATTTCAAATTTATTTTACTAAACCTGAATATGACATTCCAGCACGTTCTGAAATGATCATAGAATGTAACGTCCTAAACCCTGAAACAAATATTGGGTATATAAATAAAACTGAAATCCAGAAAGGTGTATTCCTATCAAGTTGTCTAGTTACTTTAAAAGAAAATAATCATGTTAATGTTTCAGTCCTAAATACCAATGATAAAAGTGTTACTATCAAACATCTCAATGTCGAATTAATTCCGTGTGACCTCCAAGATGATTTCTCGCATTCTATTAATTCAATTAACTCTTCTAGTTCCAATTCAAATAGTAATAAAAATATTTCGAATAGGTGTGAACAAATCCGCAAACAAATACGGACTTCACATCTCAATTCTGAAGAAGCTGATGCTTTACTTAGTTTATGTTATGAATATTCTGATTTATTCTATTTAGATGGAGACCCCCTAACTTGTACTAATACCTTAGAGCATAAAATAAAAACCACTAGTTCTCAGCCTATTCATGTAAAAACGTATAGATATCCTGAATGCCATAAGGATGAAGTTAATAAACAAGTAAAGAAAATGCTTGAACAAGGCATAATAAGACCCTCTGATTCTCCCTGGTCTTCTCCCATTTGGGTTGTCCCCAAAAAGCAAGATGCTTCTGGTCAAAAGAAATGGCGTATTGTTGTGGATTATAGGAAGCTCAACGACATTACTGTCGAAGATGCCTATCCTATTCCTAACATTACAGACATCCTAGACCAGTTAGGCCACAGTAAATATTTCAGTACATTAGACCTGGTGTCAGGTTTCCATCAAATTTGCATGAGTGCGGAGGATGCACCCAAAACTGCGTTTTCAGTACCTAATGGTCACTTCGAATATACTCGAATGCCCTTCGGTTTAAAAAATGCGCCTGCTACATTCCAAAGATTAATGAATACTGTTCTCTCTGGCCTTCAAGGTCTCCATTGCTTCATTTATTTGGATGACATTATCTGCTATTCGCACTCCCTTATTTCGCATACTGATAAGCTTAGACTAATATTCGAAGCTCTTAGAAAGCACAATCTCAAATTGCAGCCAGACAAATGCGAATTTTTAAGGAAAGAAGTCGCATATTTAGGTCATATCATTACAGACAAAGGTGTATCGCCTAATCCCGACAAAGTCAAGGCTGTTACAAATTATCCTACACCTAGAACCCCTAAAGAGATAAAATCTTTTCTAGGGCTAATAGGTTACTATAGGAAGTTCATAAAAGATTTTTCTAAAATTACTAAGCCCCTAACATCATTACTTCGTAAAGACGCTGTATTCAATTGGTCACAAGATCAAGAAAACGCTTTTAATACTCTTAAATCTATGCTAACAATTGCTCCCATTCTTAAATATCCTGACTTCTCCAAGGACTTCATTCTTACTACTGACGCTTCGAATTATGCCTTAGGCGCAATACTATCCCAAGGAGAGATAGGCAAGGATCTCCCCATCGCATATGCTTCCCGGACTCTTAATAGAGCCGAAGGAAATTACAGCACCACAGAAAAGGAACTTCTAGCAATTTTATTTGGCGTTAAAACCTTCAGACCCTATCTATATGGCCGCAAATTCAAGATCGTCACCGATCATCGTCCTCTTGTTTGGTTGTTTAACTGTAAAGATCCTAGTAGTAAACTAATCCGATGGCGCCTAAAATTGGAAGAATATGATTATGAAATTATTTATAAATCTGGTAAAACAAATTTAAATGCTGATGCCCTATCTCGTCCTCCCATATATAATATTAATGATGTAGACCTTAATAATAATCTTACATACAATGATTTCCTTAGATCTCGCTCTAATCCTACTAATTTTAATACCGAAATTTGTGATTATAATCAAAATTTATTAAAAACCTCATGTTCCGCCATAGCTTATCCAACCTCAATCGATTTAGATCCTTCTAATCCTTATTGCGAGGAAATTCTTGACCTTTTAGATGATAAAGAAGCTTTTGTAAACGCCGAAAAGGAATTATATTCTATTAAAACTACCAATTCCAACAATAAATTATTTTTTCATATGTTCACTAAAGTCCATCATTACGATACTTGCACTTATAGAGAAATATATAGAATTCTTAACAATCTTCGTAATGAACTAATTGTCTTTCATCCCGATGTAAAAGAAATTTCTATGTCTGATTTTTCTAATCCGTTTGATAATCTTCAGTACATTATTATATACGAAATGATTTGCTTTCTATTTAAGAATACAGGAATTAAAATTAATATTTATCATAATAAAATAATTTATCCTAAGCCTAACGAAATTCCTACTATATTAAAAGATAATCACGATTCACCTATCGGTGGACATATTGGTTCCACGCGATTGTATAATAAGCTAAAAGACTCATATTATTGGAAGGGCATGAAAAGGGACATAGAAGCTTATGTTCAACGTTGCCCTCAATGTCAACAAAATAAAGCTTTACGTGCTTGTAATAAAGCTCCTATGGAAATCACTTCTACTTCTCATGAACCTCTTCAAAGAATATTTACTGATATAGTTGGCCCTTTACCCGAATCTGGTTCTGAAAAATTTAAATATATAGTCACCTTCCAAGATGACTTAACAAAGTATTCTATGGCTTATCCTATTACTAATTCTACAGCTGAACAAACAGCTGACTGCCTTGTCAAATTTATCAGTCATTTCGGTATTCCTAAAACTCTTCTCTCTGATCAAGGTGTCCACTTTATCGCCGAGGTATATAAACAAATAACAACATTATTCAAAATAAAACATCTCTTTTCTACCCCTTACCACCCTCAAACGAATGGCGCTCTTGAAAGAAGCCATGCAACCTTAAAAGAATTTTTGAAGTCATATGTAAATGACAGTCAAGACGATTGGCATAAATATCTTCCTACTGCTCTTGTTTCCTACAATTCAACTGTCCATTCCTCTACTAATTTCACGCCTCACGAATTACTATTCGGTTGCAAACCGTATCTTCCTAGTTCTATCTATGACATTGACCCCACGGTTACGTATCCCGACTATATGAAGATACTAAAACAAAGATTAATAAATACTCGAAATATAACCAGAGATAATATCCTACGTAGCAAGGAAAATTCTAAAAGATATTACGATAAACATACTCGTAGTATGTCTTACAATATTGGAGATATGGTATATGTAAAACACCATCATAGATTGCGTAAAGCTCTCTCTAGTGTATGGAAAGGTCCATACAAAATAATACAAGTCCATGATAATAATAATGTAACCTTGTTAATAAATCGTAGACATGTTAGATATCACTTTGACGAAATTAAATTAGCACATGGTGATTCTATTCCAGGGCCATCGCGCCAGGACTCCTCGCCAGATCAAACATGACTACTTCAATCGTTGATAGCCCCGGTCTCTTCTATGATCCAATCGGTATTTTAAGATACTATAATAATTATTGGAATATTGTTACATTTTCTGACTTATCTTATATAGAGCCCCGTATGAATACCCTTCAAAGAATTCTAGAAACTTGTAAGCAAATTTGTACCACTCACCAATCTACTAAGGTTAAAACCGATTGTTGGAATGTTCTAAGTCCTTTAGAAAGCTTATTTCTTAATGTTCAAAATAACTATATGTCTCTATCTCATTTAACTAATTCTAATAATACTCGCAAAGTTAAAAGATCTGCTTGGTTTGGTATAGGTGGTCCAATTTTAAAACAACTCTTTGGCTCACTTGATGAAGATGATGCTAAAACTTTTACTGATGCTATTAATTCGGTTCAAGATGATCAAAGACACTTAGCTACCATAATGAAAGAAAATATTCACATAATGACTTCTACCATCTCATCATTCAATAGTACTATTTCTAAACTTAATGAAAATGAATATGTTCTCAATAATAATATACAAAATTTACGCAATATTTTAGACACTGTTTCACAGAATGCCAATAAATTGGAAGTTATGTCTCATCTGTCCATGACTTTTAGCGCATTAGAAAGTTCTCTAATGATCCTCAATTTCAGTTTAAAAGACCTTATCGATGCTATTCTATTTGGGAAACAAAACATAGTTCACCCTTCAGTGTTAAGTCCAACACAATTGTACAATGAACTAAGTTCAAAAAATAATGATATTATTTTAAGTTTACCCTTACATTTAACATTAGATAATATTCATGCAATTATAGATATTGCTGAAATATCATCTTTTATTAGTAATAATAAGCTAATATTCGCTATTAAAATTCCTTTAGTTATATCTTTCGTAGATTACAATCTATACCATGTGTATTCACTACCGACTCCTCATGACATTCGTAGCCCTAACACCTTCGCATTGATCAATCCATCCGCAAAGTTTTTAGCATTGACACAAGATAAATTAATGTATTCCGTGTTCCAAGATCTAAGTGAGTGTAAAGTTATAAACAACAACTACTACTTGTGTAAACTCGGAAATATCGAATCTAGTGTTGCGAATCCAATCTGTGAAGTGACGGTTTTAAGTGATCACGTGAAAGGTATCCCGGAGTCGTGTAATTATAAGATTATTATAGGCGAAGTAGATATTTGGCAAAAACTTAGTAATAATAGATGGATATAATGTCCAGTCCGATATTGCTAAGATATCAATTAATTGTAATGGTAATTTAGAAGATTATGATATTGTTGGTACAGGTATTTTGAAATTACCTAAATATTGTAAAGCCTATCATAAATTACTTCAGTTTATTCCGACTCAAGAATTTGAAACCAAAATTTATGTACCGCATCCTAATTTTAATATAGTTAATGATGATTGTTGTTCTACAAGCAAATTGAATAATAGTATTCCATATCTAACTCCTATTAAATTGTCTCATATAAATTTAGATTCTCTGCAGTATGCTTCTCATAGACTAGATCAATTTAATGACGATTTAACGAAAATTGAAAACCAACCATATCATATCAAATATAGTTATTATTTTAGCATTATGACTACTGCACTTTCTGTTTCTGTATTTGCATATATCTCATATAAGCTCTACAAATGTTTCTGTTGTAAACGAAGAAATAGTAATAGTACATCTTGCTGTGTTAAAATTATCAATACTTGTATGACAAAACCTAATACAAATATTCGTACTAGATCCAGCATTGAAATGCCTAATATTGAATACGATACAGAAAGTTTAGACTCAAACAGTTCACCGAGACGAAATCTCGAGTTTTAATTATAAAACTATTTGTATTATTTCTTCGTTTCAACCCTATTTACTTTGTTATTACTTAAGGTTTAAGTACACTTAAACTTAGATTTATAAAATAACTATTAAAGATGTTGTATTGCCAATTATCTTATTTTATACAATCTATTTTCAATTTCATTTTTGTATCCTTATTTCAATTTGTGTAATTCAGTGTATTACAATTTGTATTGTTAAAAATAATTTAATTTTAATTATTTTCCTGGATTATACTCACATCCTTTTTTCTATTTTCCGGATGTTCCGTTCTAAAGGGGGGAGGTGTCACATCCCTATTTCCTATATAAAATTGCCGACTTGCATTATGCCGATTGACGTCAATAGCTTAGTGCAATTCAGCAATATTTTTCCTATAAAAGCCGGTGTCTTTAAGTAAAACGCGCTTGTTATTATTCTAGTGCAGTTGTAATTTTGGTCATTAGGACCAATACCCAACTTGTTGGTGTTCTGCTAAACCTAGAATAATAATTTCGGGTCAGCCTGTCCTTCGCAGGACAGTCGTGCTGAAATCTAAGTTCGCGACCAAGTTTGTGAGTGTAGTCCAAGTACTACTTAACTGTGTGATTGACCTTGTGTAGAATTTTGGTAACTTTGTATTAAAGTAAATAAACGTTGTGTGACCTTCAGTGCTGTTTTTTTTATAAGTGCTGAGTCGCCCGATCTAACAGAACTAAACTGCAAGGCTAAAATTAAACCATCATAATTATGTAGAAAGTTAACGCTTTATATAGGGGCATCGAGTAAGATTAATTTTGTACTTATAGAAAAATAGTACCTAATTGAAGCTAAAATCACCACGTCGACAGGGATTGAAGCACCACAAGCTTAACTAAATAATTAGACATCCTTTGGGGAAGTTTTGTGCTGTCAACATTTAATTTTATGTCATAAATACCTACCAAAGCGGTGCGGTTGCATCATAAAATCTAATTATAAAATTCTCGTGTCACAGTTTTCGTTCCCATACTCCTCCGAAACCGCTTGACCGATTTTGATGAAATTTTTTGTGCTTATCCGGTATCTATGAGAATCGGCCAACATCTATTTAAAAAAAAAAAAAAAATTGCAAAACAACGTTTGCCGGGTCAGCTAGTAAAATTATAATAATTACAAAAGAAACAAATAATAGTACCTACCTCCTTATCATTCTTACACAATTTTATAGAAGGTACGGTATACTGCTAACAATAAGCTATAATCAACAATTATTTATTATTTGTCATCTGTATAGGTTTATCATGGCAATAAAGAATTTTGAATTTGAATTTATTAACAGATTCACACAAACATGATAATGTATTTAGTATGATTGCGATATTGAAATGTAAAACGATTAATTGCTATATTTATAATATCAGGCGCTCAAAATCTGTATTTTAAATAACATTAAATGGGGATCTAGCATGCATTGAATGGCTATGCAATAAGTATACGTAATAAAACGTATAGCCTATTTGTACATATTAAAAAAGATTTCATAATCACTCATCTAGTGCAGCACTGTGAGTATCTGCTGCAATCAAAACAATTATTTCTAATGTAATCGACATTTTGTCAGCACTAGCAAAGGAAATGCATACCTAAAGGCACGCAGTGCAATGATTTTGTATAGGTACTGTATTTGACTGCATGTTTGCTGTAGTGTTTTAAATAATCGCCTCAGCGTCCAGCACTGTGCCAAATCTCTTGAATTTGATTCCCATCCGCGGCTACAGAGGGTCTAATATGAGTTTGCACTCGATCGTCACGGTGGACGACAGCCTAGTCGACGGGAACAATTTCCATACATTTTGTAAAAGCGCCCCTAACGGAGAAGACGATCGAGTGCAAACTCGTACTAGACCCTCTGATTGTGTGATCCTGAAGTTGCTGTTTGAGTCCGGAATGTCCGGATGTTCCTTGTGTCCGTTGATTGAACGTTTGTAAAGTCCCCGCTACACAGGATTCCTTTTTAGTGGTACAAATCTTATTTTAACTTGCTTTCAGGAGCAATAAAAATTAAAATAAGTAAATATTAAGAAGAATAGCAGCGATAGCCGAGTCGAGAGACCAACAGACTGCTACGCATAGGGTCTCGGGTTCGAATCCACGGCACGCACCAATGACTTTTCGCAGTTAAGTGCTTATTAAATTGTTAATTATCGCTTGCTTATCGGTGAAGGAAAACATCGTGTGGAAACCTACATGTCTGAGATTTCTCCATAATGTCCTCGAAAGACATGTGAAGTCTGCCAACCCACACTTGGCCAGCGTGGTGGACTATGGCCTTACTCTTCTCATAGTGAGAAGAGGCCCGTGCTCAGCAATGGGACACCCGTGCTCAGCAATGGGACAGTATAAAGAGCTGATGATATATATATCAAGAATAATTTATAATCGAGCGCCAACTGATTTCACATGAATAGGTACAAATTTAGTCTAGGTACATTTAGTCTACAATGTTTTGATTCATCTCAACGTGGTGGATATTATTATGTAGTAGTGGGTTTGAATGAATTTCGTAAGTTTACTTCACTCTTAGCACGAGGTTAGTTTTAGACTATAATTTGAACCCAAAATAATAATGTTTGAAATTATTTATGGCATCGGCCACAAGGCCTTTGTCAGAAATTTAGATCTGTGTCTTGCTCGATCAACTTAATCAGGCATTTCGTAGGTAGGTACCAGACAAGACAAATTTAATACAAGACAGGTGTTTTTTGCAAATGTACCTAATGGATAGTTTTTTGATCTTACCCTGGGTATACCGTATACATGAGTTTTAGTAAGTCCAAATTGAAAGTTCCAATGACTATAAGTAGATCTTTGAATAAATACTTGTCTTTACAATCAAATAAGTAGATTGAGTTGTGAAGTCTCTTTTCCGATCAATAGATGGCGCAAGGTTCAATTTAGATCAAGATTATCAGTTATTACAGATCATTGGCGCTTGCAGCACGGATAATTGTCGCAACTGTTCATAAATCTCATAAAGATTGTAGGTAAATATTGAATCTTATAAATAAACACACCATAATTTCTATCTCGTTGCGGTTAATATGTAATAGCAGAGAGTCCAAAATAGAATTGCCTAAGTAACAGCTTGGCGTATGTAGGTAAGTATGTTCTTTATTGTTCAATGTTCGTGTATTTCCACATATTTGATGCCTGAGCCTCCCAGATACCTACTTGGTGCACCAATGGATCGACTTCAAGTCGCACTTCTGTGGGATAATTTGCCATACATTTTCTAAAAGCGCCCCTGTCGGCAAGCTGGTGGTACTAACCGTTAAATCAACTACCAGCTGTGCGGTTAGCTAGGGACATTTTAAAAACTATATGGAAAATGCCGCCTAATGCACTATATATTTTAGTCAACTGCAAAAACAATTTTCAATTTCGATTTCAAAAAGCAAATTGTTTAACTTTATTATTATTGATGTTATTGGGTTTATCTAGAATGCGTGGTGTGTTGTGATTAGAAACGTGGGCTGCAGGCACTTGGACTGATGGACTCTCTTTATCTCCTGTCATGCAGCTGCAATGCACTCACATTATCAGACGGGAGGACTCTGTGGTAACTGGCTTGTACTAACAGAAGTACCTACCTATATTGCATTAGAGCAGCCATTCTCAAAGTGTACTTCGCGGATCCCCAGGGCTCCATGAATATGTATGTCAGTTAAATACATACATACATACATACATAGACTCACGCCTGTTTCCCCGAAGGGGTAGACAGAGGCATATTAAACGCCCACTTTTCGCCAGTGTTTTGATCCCACGTAATAGGTGGCGAGCCTATTGCCGCTTATCGGGATATTTTGTTTGCCAGAGCCTCGTCCGTTGATCGGCAGGTGCACCACTTGCAGGTGAGGTTGGCTTGGGACCCTAAGTTCTTGGTTGGAACCCTATGCACCACACTATGTTAGTAAAATAAATGGTTTTAAAGTGCACGTAGGACTTGGCTTTGTTTTATTTTAGGTCTTCGCAAAATATTTAGTTACTCAAAAGGGTTCTATCCCTAAAAAAGTTTGAGTATCACTGCATTAGAGGATGCCCGCAGCTACGCCCGCATATTTTTTAATTTGCCCACTTTGCCCAATCTCGTGAGAATTTTGGGAAATCCCTTCATATTGTGCACCCCTATGGACCCTAAGGAACATAGATGCCAAATTTTAGCTTCTTGCGCCTAATAGTTTTGGCTGTGCCTTGTCTGTCAGTCAGTCAGTAACGCAAGAAGTTGACATTATATAGATCTATCTCTTTGATTCATGGGCCAATCGAATGTTGGTAAATCGTTTCATACTCCTCTTTTTATGACTAGGGGCCCAATACAGTTTCGATATAATGTAAGTGTCATACTTACGTCACAAAAATCGTAGGTATTCTATATTTCCTATAATTGAATGAAATCGTAACGAGATCATAAATTGAAACAAGTGTCAAAATATGTGTCAACAACGAACTGTTTATTTCAAATTATACTATAATGACATTAGGTTATCAGAATACCGCTTCTGAGTCAATTCGAAATATACTTAATATCAATGTCATATAAATTACGAGAATTTTGGGCCACTGGTAGCATAATATTCAAGACTAGACGGCTCCTGTACCCAGTCTTCTCCTTCGTAGGGTGTCTTTGGTCGGCCGTCGAGCTGGTTTTAGTGGTAACGCCACCTATGCCAGCTTTAATTTCCCTTTAGTTGCAGATCCTGAGGGATTTTTAACCTCGTAACAAAATGCTACCTGCATACATCCACGATCTCGAAATCGGAATTTATGTGAAAACCAGCAGTCTGCGAGCAACTAAAAAGCTTTGGAAGTTATGATATTTACTGTGTTTAATTGTCTTCAGTAGAAATCTAAGTGTTGCCATACATCTTAGGAACCTACTGCGCCGAACGTTCTATTGAATACGTAAGAATTACTTATTGTTTTAAAGTTAGTACCACAGATATATAAATTTCTGTGTAAGTAATCATTATTCTTTAGTAAATTCCATTCAATCGTTGAAGTATCCAAGCCTAACATGCACCAGATGTGTCGCTACACTAAGGTTAACAATCTCAATTATATTATCATGACGTAGACTTATCATTAATGCAACATTTGATTGAATAAAATTCAGCTTTTCACAATCTTGCTTCAATAGGCTATATGGGAGACCCCGATGTCAGAAGAATTCCGGTTGGTTTGTTTTAATTTGCTTTAATGAGTGCATAAAATCACGTGAAACGTGAACCAGACATAACTATTAGTAATATGTGAAGTCAGCCAACCTTATCTTCTCTGAACGTTTGTTTACTTTAGAACACAATGCGAACTCGTCCTCTAAAATCTATGGGCGGAGAACTACTGTGTACCGCCGACCCTATACGCATTTGGGAGTACCTATTAAAAACCATGGGTGTCCTACATGGTTAACTGATTAATTATCGGCAGTCCCAAACTGGTCTCGAGAATTAGTTGGTCCAATTTACCGCAAATCTGTTTTGATGGAAAGAGTCTCGTTTTCAGTAAAACGGTAAAAAATCTGGGGATCTACCGAGGTAGAATCGAGATGAAACTTTGTCGTGGAGGCGTCAAATACAAGAAGCGAGTCGCAAATTGTTTGCATCAGCAGGTTCGTTGCGTTGATTACGCAACTTCCTTCCTACTACAACGAAGATTGCGCTTGCTCAATATCTGCTTCTGCCTATAATTGATTATGCTGACGTCAGCTATCTTGACCCAGCTAACTTGAGCGTCTCCAAAATTTTTGCATACGATTTATAATTGGACTGCGCAAATGATTTTCGCAACAAACTCAAGTGGCTGCCAATTCGTCTTCGCAGAAATACTCACATTCTTACATTGTTATATAACGTTACTAGCTGACCCAGCGAATTCCGTATCGCCTTTTTAAGAGTTTTTATTTAATTCCCTTTTTTCCAAACCCCTTTTCCAAAGTTACCATTGACTTAGCGCTTAATCTCTTATTATTTCAGAGTCTATAAATGATGAACAAACAAACATAGATTTTTTTATAATATTGAATTTCACATTCCTTAAATTATCGGGGACGATACCCATATATAGGTATCGCCTTGGATATTTGGATTTTTAGATGGCGGATGAGAAAATTTTCTCATTCGCCATCTTTGAGTTCCCGTCCGCCGTCTTGGATCACTAAATAAATTTCGTATTATTAATCAGCGATACCTAAATATAGGTATCGCCTTGGATATTTGGATTTTTAGATGGCGGATGAGAAAATTTTCTCATTCGCCATCTTTGATTTCCCGTCCGCCGTCTTGGATCACTAAATAAATTTCGTATTATTAATCAGCGTCCCGAAAATCTCGAAAACGATACCCATATAGATTGTATCCTATTCGTTTAGCCTTTTTTTGCCCTTGACCCAACCCTCCCCTTTCTCGTTTGACCATTTTATTATTTTTGTCTGGCCCCTAAAAGTTGTGGCGTAATTTTATACAGCCTATAGCCTTGCGGAATAATTGGGCTATCATAGGCAATAACAATTTTTAAAATCCGACTGCTAGTTCCTGAGATTAGCTGACATTATCTTTTAGCCTTTTAAGCCTTTTGCCCGGCCCCAAAGGGTCGAAGCGTTATGTTATATAGCCTATAGCCTTTCGGAATAACTGGGCTATCGTATACAAAAAGAATTTTTCTGATCCGACCGGTAGTTCTTGTGATTAGCGCGTTTAAACAAACAAACAAACTCTTCTGCTTTATTATATTAGTATAGATGGCGTTTTAACTGTTTAAGAAATATAACTGAAAAAGGTATTTACACATACAAACTACTTAGTACCACATTTGACTGTGTTAGTACTAAGACTTAGTAGTAGATGGTAGTAGGCAAGGAGCAATTATGTAGTAGGTACAGTCCGTTCACAGTTATTTTACCTCTGACAGATGTCGGTGTTTGTTTTCTTTATGTTGTTAAGGTTATATTTCTTTGGTTGGAATTGTACTCTGTGATGACAGGTATGTAAAATAGGGTTACCCATGCATAACATTTTACCCAACATTAGTGGAAACTAGAATGTTCAACTGTAACCACCATGAGTGTGTAATCTAATTTCTGTCACGTCTGCTTTGATTTGCTGGCAACAAGTCACGTTAAACTGCTTGTATTTTTGGGACACTACTTATATGTAGAAAACTACTATTGTGTTGTATATGCATTATTGTGTGAGCCGTGAGAGAGTGAAGCCTCCTTGTGTGATTCTAATTTGAATTAGTCATATCATATCATAACAGCCTCTTGCAGTTCACTGCTAGGCCTCTCCAAAAAAAGAGGTATTGGCCTATTAAAACACGCTGGCCAGACGGGTTGGTAAAGGATTTGTTTCAAGTTTTCTATCTCCTTGCAATATTGGTTCTCTCTTAAGAATATTTTCTTGTTTCATGCTTATCTGAAAAAACCTTAAGCACTATCAGTAAAGAAGGCGAAGTTGCGGCTTCCACATCTCAAAAATCTCCGCGCCTAGAAAAAAACGCAAGCAAGAAAAGAAAATTGTGTTAGATGATTTCGATCTGTGCGCAGTCCGAAATAAAATAAACGAAATGTATACCGTCAGAAAAGAAGTACCGACTTTGGGTAAACTCTTGGCGGAGTTAAAGATTGATATAAGTTTTCGTGGTGGTCGTACTACATTATTGAAAATTATCCGACAAATTGAATTTCTATTTAAAAAATGTAGATAAAGACATGAACCAGACTACCATAAAGACATGAACAAAACACATGAAATGGCTTCAGGAAAGACTAATTCATCATTTTCCGCCTAATATTGTAGTTGTTATGGATAATGCCCCTTATCACACTGTCAAGTTAAACAAGGTACCAACATTAAGTTCTACTAAAGCTGAAATGCAAAACTGGATTACAAATAAGGGGTTGTCTTATCTGTCTACCATGGTGAAAGCTCAACTGTATGAAAGTGGTCACGAATCATCGTTGGCAGTCAGAGAATCTGACAGCAGTTACGAATCATCATAACATTGGATCATTCTTATAGACTCACGCCTGTTTCCCTAAAGGGGTAGGCAGAGGTGTAATATTACACTCACGTCATTCTTATTCAAAATAAATATGAAAATCAAATTTGCAGTTTTTGTATTTGATAATTAAAACCATTATCCGTGTGGTGACGGATTAAGAATACGGATTGACACCACCCCATATCATCCCATGGGTGTCGTAAGAGCCGACAGAGGGAGCATATTATGCAGAGAACAGCACTGTAAGAGAAGGAAAACTTGATACAAACCCTATACCAACCCGTTTGGCCAGCCTGGTATAGTAGGCCAATTCCTCCTTTCCAAGGAGAGGTCTAGTCCAGCAGTGGACTGTTGAAGGCTGATGATGATGAATTAAAACCTCTCACATTGACGTAATTATGATGCGTTTACCTCTGTATATTAAATAGACAAAATTTTTATTATAACTAGGTACTTATCTTCATAGGAAATTAGTTATTTCGTAAGAAAATAACATTGGTACATACATAGTCTCACGCCTATAATCCCGAAGAGGTAGGCAGAGGTGTATTTCTACACCCACTTTTCGCAAATAAAAGTACATGCATATAGCCATGCCGATATCAAGAGGTTTCTTTACAAACATTACTTCCAAATATTTAATACGATCGAAAAATAAGTACATTTTTAACCGACTCCAAAAAGAGGAGGAGGTTCTCAATTCGGTTGTATGTTTTTTTTTTATGTTTGTTACCTCATAACTCCGTTATTTATCGACCGATTTTCAAAATTCTTTTTTTGTTTGAAAGCATATACTTTCAGGTGGGTCCCATTTAAATTTTATCAAAATCAATCCAATAGTTTCATTAAAAACTCAAATTTTATCAAAATCAATCCAATAGTTTCATTAAAAACTCCAAAAACTAAGTTATCCAAATAAACGAAATTAAGCATTTACTGTGACTTTTCATCAGTGGACACTAGAATAGTCGCAGTCAACGGACCTACTTCGGGCTTCATTACCAGGTATTGATGAAACCGGGAGGAAGAAAGGTTGGAGGGTAAATCTATATATATAAAATTGCTTGGGCTGACTGATTCATCATCGCAGAGCCAAATTACCACGGGGGCTGGAGACTTGAAATTTTGACAGTCGATGCATTTTATGACGTAAGCATCCACTAAGGATTTTTATACATATTTTTGGTTAGAAAAAATAAACATGCAATTTAGATTTTTTCAAATTTAACAACTAAGAAAGTAGAAAGTTTGTATGGGAGGTCCGTCATTTTTAAAAAGATAGCGTGTAATTTTGTGTGCAAACTTCTTGTTAGAAATAAAACAAATACGTGTTTTAGCGATTTCTAAAATCTCCCGTTTAAAAGGGTGAAATAGGGGTTGAAAGTTTTTATGCGAAGTGAAATTTCATAAACTAGCTTCTGATTAGAAATAAGTGATCATGTATTTACGCGTTTTTGGAAATAGGGGTTGTATTTTTATATGGAAAGTCCGTCATTACGCGCGAGCAAAGCCGCCAACTGCTAGCTTATACATATAATAACTTTGATTATAAATCACAGAATAACTAATAGTAGTACGGTTTAATTCAAAGAGCAGACGATGAGTACGTTCTTCAGTGTTTACACGATTTAATATTTTTCACTGTAAGCCCGCATTTGTGATAACCTCTTTTCACGCAGTTCACTACTTTCTCTTGAAATGGCCTTGGACCGAGATTCCCTACTTTGAGATAGACGTTTCTCCATTTCTTCGCTAGTTGTGGAGAACTGCTCACATCTCTCACCCGGAGCGCCAAAATATCAGCTTGATCCACTTGACTCCCTACAGAGATGAGCTGTTCGAAACGTCGATGATCCCGATCTCACGGCTAGACTAGAGTCGCTGGAGCAGCGGAGAGAATTTAGTTCTCTCTGCGTATTTTACTGACTCTTTCACGGGGAGTGCTCCGAAGAATTGTTAAATTTGGTACCAGGGTCACCCTTCTACCAACGTACCTCTTGCCGCCGCAGTAGAGTTCACCCGTACTACCTGGAAGCGTTCTCATCTAGTACGATGCGCTTCCAGTTATCTTGTCTACCACGCACGTACGTATAGGCTCTGGAATGAAATACCTGCTGCGGTGTTTCCCGTGCGCTATGATTTGTCCTTCTTCAAACGAGGTTTAAAGAGCGCATTACTTTCACGGTAGGCAGCGGGTTTGCTGTGTATACCCTGACATTAGCGATGTCCAGGAGCAGTGGTTACCGTTTACCATCAGATGGGCCGTTCGCTCGTCTGCCACTAGCAGCAATAAAAAAATAGTTTCATTTAAACGGCGCTGTCTCATATGGGCAGCGCGTTTAGCAGGTCTACCCATCTTTGATCAAGAGGAGAAGTGGCTGCGTCACGTTTAGGTTGACTCAGATACTCACCGGATACGGATGTTTCGGCGAGTATTTGAACCGAGTCGGCCGCGAGGCTACGCCGGCGTGCCACCACTGCGGCAGTGACCTGGACTCTGCCCAGCATCCGATCTCTGAGTGTCCTGCATGGGAATCCGAGGGACCACTGTACTCGCACAGTACGAGGCGCTACCTCGTACTGTGCGAGTTGGGGAGGACACTTCCAGAGACTGAGCCCCACTTACGGGACAAGCGTAACGGGACCCAGGAGCAGCACACCCGCGTTCCCTGTATCCCATTCTTTGCCCGCCACGCGGAGAGGCACTCGGCAAAAGAGTTACTCCAGGTAAAATAAAAGTCTACGCATCTTTAATTTCGATAAATCAGATAACTGCAGAAAGGAAAATTCACTAAAAAACAGAAAATATTTTTTTTTTACAAAAAATAACCGCCTCCAAAAATCTGGAAAATGTGTGAAAATAGCACTAAAAAAGTAAAAAATAAATTGCGTTATTTTTAATTCAATTTACTTATAAACATCACCTATTCAACTGAATATTACATATATTTATACGAGTTATACGTATCTACCACTTAATTCACATACCTGACACAATACATATTTTTATATGACTAACAAACTAAATTGAATACCTATCACCAGAAATCAGATTAGTATATTATATTTTTGGACTAAGTACTTAGAAAAAAATATTTTATTAGGACTATAATATACAATTATACTTTTTTTGGAGTCGGTGCCAGCCAAGCGTTTTAGTAAATAATTTCTTGATAATGTACAAAATGTATGAAGAGCTGTATTGATACGATAATTTAGCAAAACATCATCAAACTTGTAAGTAATTTACAAATGACGAAAAATCAAATCAACAAACATGAATCAAATTTTAGGAAGTTTTCTATAACACAAAATATATGTAAAGTTACATTAATACCACAATCAAATGTAGGATCTAACCAAACCTATTTTGCAAATAAAGAAAACAAAGCAAACTGGCAACAGGCGCGACAGCTAAGTTACAAATTAACCTAAATACCTATTTACAATTATCTATCTAACCATAACAAGAACTTAAAGCGATACTTGGAACAAATCAAATTCTGAGAAGTTTTAAAAAAAAGATCTCAAAATTTGAAAGACAAGAAAAATAGAATTATGTAAAGATGCAATACTAAAATGCGGCAATACCAAATCAAACCTATTTCAATGAACACAGATTTCTTGTAAAATGACTCTAAAGAACCACAATCCACTGCAATACAATAATTACCTACATACAAGCGCATAGAAAAAATTGATATCGGAGAAAACCCTCAACAACGTCTGCCCTCACGCGTCTGCTCTGCCCGCGTTCGGGTCGGTCACTTAATAACATCTTTAATTCTTAATCTCAGCTGGCACCGACTCCAAAAAAAGTATAATTGTATATTATAGTCCTAATAAAATATTTTATTCTAAGTACTTAGTCCAAAAATATAATATACTAATCTGATTTCTGGTGATAGGTATTCAATTTAGTTTGTTAGTCATATAAAAATATGTATTGTGTCAGGTATGTGAATAAAGTGGTAGATACGTATAACTCCTATAAATATATGTAATATTCAGTTGAATAGGTGATGTTTATAAGTAAATTGAATTAAAAATAACGCAATTTATTTTTTACTTTTTTAGTGCTATTTTCACACATTTTCCAGATTTTTGGAGGCGGTTATTTTTTGTAAAAAAAAAATTATTAGCAATACTGTATATTTATAATGGGAGTATTATATACCAAATATAGCAACACAACGCCCAGGTTGTCCAATCTAAGAGCTAGAGGTAAAATAACTGTGAACGGACTATACTCAAAATGTTATCCGGTATCTGTCACGTTTTGCGAGAGAGGCCAATATGGCGACTGTGATTTGTCTGTCAGAACCATTAGAATTTAACAATATACTCGACAATCCGAATTTTGTGGATATAATTATGTTGTAGACTCGAAATCTTTATTTTTTTATGTTTTATTATTCAGGTACGGTTTCGATGTACTCCTCGACGAAATTATTAATATAAGATTTGACACTGCGATAGCAGCGCAGCCCGTCGGTTCCAATGTGAAACATTCCAACATCCACAACTACTTACAAATTAAAAATTAAGTAAAAGAACATTTTGCAGTGGACTAAATTGTGAATCTAAACCATTCTCAAGTCCCCTTGAACACACACAAAAAATTTCATCAAGATCGGTCCAGTCGTTTAAGAGGAGTTCAGTGACATACACACGCACACAAGAAATATATATTAAGATATTTAATCCCAGTACTCCCTTTTATCTCAAAGAACGATTTAAGTTCCTTCATGACACACATATAAAGTCCTTGAGGTCGTCTGAGGATCTGACTCTGGAGATGCCGAAGCATTCAACTAATTACTACGACAAATCTTTCACTCTCCAAGCTGTGCGCTTATGGACTGCTTTACCACTATGAATACATTCAAAGGTATGTTAAAAAACCATTATTTAAATCCTTAAGATTTTAGAGACATTATTTTACTTCACTAGTTAATATTACAGTATCTGTATTGTTTAGTATGTATAAAGATAGTTATTGCATGTGCATAGGTACATTATGTATGTATCGTATATATGTAGGTATATTTATTTGGTTTTGTATGTATATATGTGCTGTATTTTAAAATTGGATTATTCATTTCATATAATACTACACCATCACCATAAAATTGCTAACAACATTCCTGTCCATCCAAAGGTTGCCTGGAAGAGATCGCCCTTGGTGATAAGGCCGTTTGTACATTAATCGTAGTTTTAAGTCACTTTAATAATGTACTGTATTTTGGTGCAATAAAGTATATATCTATCTATCTATCCTTCTACGTCTCGCTCGTGGTAGCGGAGGCGCGAGAATCGAGGAAAGTATACTTTAACGAGACCAAACTGACTTGCATTATGACCTAAGAGAAACAAGGGCTTTATTCTCCTGCATGACAGCCTTTTTTCATTAAGAAGAGTTAGACCATAGTCCACCTCGCTGGCGAAGCACATTTTGGTACCAGCTGTTGGCAGACTTCACATGTCTTTAGAAAACATTATGGATAACTCTCAGACATGCAGGTTTCGGCACGATGTTTTCTTTCAGCGTCTGGCAACTAAAAATTAACAATTGAATACGCACTTAACATCGAAAAATTACTAGGTAGTTACTATACCGTGCGTCTAGATGACTGGTCTTTTATGGGTATGTCAGACACATAATTAATTGTAATAATTTCACTTAGATAACAAATTAAAAATAAACTAGGTATAAATCAGAAACAAAATTAAAATGTTGTTATATATCTCTATTCTCTGTAGGTGCCACACGCGTTATTAAGGGGCAATGCTCCGCACCCGTGGCACAGAAAAGATAGCCAGTGGCTCAAAGCTCGATGTATACATACATCATGTATATAGCATACAGCCTTCCTCAATAAATGGTATTTTTATCTCAAAAAGATTGTCCGTGTGGTGACGGATTAAGAATACGGAATGTCACCACCCCATATCATCCCATGGGTGTCGTAAGAGCTGACAGAGCATATTATGCAGAGAACAGTACTGTTAGAGAAGGAAAACTTGATACAAACCCTATACCAACGCGTTTGGCCAGCGTGGTATAGTAGGCCAATTTCTCTTTTCAAAGGAGTTGTCTAGTCCAGCAGTGGACTGTTAAAGGCTGATGATGATGATAATCTCAAAGAGAATTAATAAAATCGGACCATTCGTTCATGAAATTAACGCGTTCAGCCAAACAAACAAACTGTTCTACTTTATAATATCAGTCTAGATTTACCTACACAGTATTTAAGTTATAAATATAATTACCCTCTCCCATCATTACGATTGATATTCCTAATTATATTTTTAATCTCCTGAATTCTGCGAATAAGTACTTAAAGCACATGATGTGGCTTTTGAAATTCTTACGAAATATGGGGCGTAAAAAGATAAATTCACGCAATTTTTTCGATTGGAATTGACATTGGTGATTCATTACACTATAAAACAACGAGATAAGCCATTGTTTTTGTAGTTCAATACTGCTGATAAGTGTATATTTGTTGTATATGAGTAATTGATTAAGTTCTCCGAAGTTAACGTCTTGGGTCCCAAGTCGTACGATTGCCTAATTAGTTTGTCAAAGGCAAACAAAAGCCAGGGGTTGGTTCAATATAATAATAAATAAGTAAATAGATAAGTATGCTTCTAGGAAGTTTTGTAGATAATGCTTTTAAACAGTCGTGGACAAGGTCTTTAGAGACAAATAGAGATTCAGAAGAGGGTAATGCAAGTACATTAAATGAACAATGTGGTACCTGTAGACTTCAATATGTTCCCCCTATTTTTTTCACTAAATGCTTTTTATTTTATAGTTATTTAAATTATTTGTAACAGATTTTTATTTTCTTTTAATTGTTACTGTCTGTGTCTCTATATTTTATTTTATATTCGTGAGAACGTTATTCAGGTTGAATGAATGTCTTACTTTACTATTTCTTTAGTAAAGCCAATGGCTTACGTGTTATTTTTATGTTTAAGATAGCTGCCGCACTGAGATTTTAAACTATACAAACATACATCAACATAATTAACTTACGCTTAGAATACCCAGATTCGTACAGAGATGTGTTTGAGCAGCAATAGCCAAGTAGAGAGACCGAAACTGCTAAGCAGAGAGTATTATATTATCTGTGGCAGAGGGTCTCGGGTTCGAATCCACGGCACGCACCAAGGACTTTTCGAAGTGCGTATTAAATTGTTCATTATCGCTTGCTTAACGGTGAAGGAAAACACATGAGGAAACCTGCATGTCTGAGAGTTCTCTATAATGTTCTCGAAAGACAAGTGAAGTCTGCCAACCCGCACTAGGCCAGCGTGGTGGACTATGGCCTTACCCTTCCCAGAGTGAGAAGAGGCCCGTGCCCAGCAGTAGGACAATTTATGTAGGTCTGAAGATGAAGGTGAGAGATGTGTTTAATGGGTTTTCCAGCTTATAACTCTCAGAAGTTAAGCGATACGGCAGCTTTTGAAAACAATACGCCTCCCTCGTAAAAACCCAAAGATTGTAAAAGCTAAAATATAAGCTTTTCTGCTTTTCTTTTTTAAATTACTACTGTATACAACCTAAGAATATGTCTACTATGAGTCATAAAGAAAGATGACCCTTAATTTGGTACAGTCCGGTGTGGCGGACATACATTTAAAAGAAATCGTGTTAGTTTTTTATTTGATATTCATCAATTGGTAATCGACTAAATGTTTATGTATACTATAAAGTAATAGTAAAAAAATGTATTATGATGTTTCGAACACTGCATATGTCAATTTTGACACAATATGTCTACGAAACGGCGACCACCTGTTTTGCTCAAGGTGTTTATTATTATTTTTCCTCTTTTTGCGAATAAATACATGGAAAATTTAGGCTTATTGACTAAACAAAATATTATAGATTATAATACAAAACAAAATAATATACCCTTCTTTTCATTTTCATTGTGTTTTTTGCGACTAAAGTGTTCTGTCCGTCACCACAAACATTGCCAATTCCATAGAAAAATAGTACATTATTACTATGTCCGCTGTAGCGGTCAATGCCAAATTGAGTTTGCTTTTGCTTGTTTGGGGTTGGATCTGAATTTGTTAATTTTTTCTTTGTTAACAGCCTAATTGCACTAGTCAAATTAAAACATTAGTGCCGAATGAACATGCACCTTCCGATGTAGCGAAATATCCGATTCGGAAACTGAATTGCGTGATGAGCGTACTAATTCCTCCATCCCGCTATTTTCTCCTGCATGCTAATCTAACTATAGATACATCTGATAACCAAGAATCAAACACTGAAGACGCTGATATTATATTCTATCGTGCGTGAAATTGAAGTATCAAATTATTAAAATATCCTTATCTAGTATACCTACATTACCTTCAACGCCTGTAGCTGAAACACCGATAATTTCTTCATTAGCATCTCGAAAAACAAGATTCAGGAGACTACCAACAGTAACCGCTAAAAGAGCAAAGAAGGGTAAAAAGTTTCAGATGACGTATAACAGGAAAATAGATCGATTCCGCCACAATGCTACAACAAAAGACGATGATGAAGATTATTACTTGGACCTGCCAGAAGATAATTAATGTCATTGACAATATAGTGGAACAAACAAATTTATATTCTGTTCAAAACCCGGCAAGTCAGTAAGACTTACAATAGAAGAATTTCCGGATTTATTAGCTATCCACGTAATTATAAGTATTGTAGTAATTCCTGGACTATTGGTCAGATAAAAAAGTTGCACAAATAATTTATCTGCAAAGATATCAGCAGATACGACATTAACAGTTTGTCATTAATAATATGGATGGACATTAAATATAACGTAAATATGTTTAAAATGCTCATTTTTATTTTTGTATTATTCTATAATTAAAAAAATACGTAAAAATAATGTTTATTTAAATTTAGCCGTAATTTGGCAATGTCCGCTGCAGCGGACGTATATCGCTGACCATTCATAGCCAAGTATTTGGCAATGTCCGCTGTGACGGACATTACTTTGCCCAGCAGTGGGCTATTATAAATTTTTATTAATATTTTTTTAGGACTTCTTGACATGCTCCAAAAACCTATAATAATTAGATTTATAAATTTTGATTATTTTTCTTGGTGCCAAATTAAGGGTTAAGCAGGAAAAATGTAGGGATTAAGTCACAGGTGATCACTTTCCGGACATAGCTCAGCACTACTGGTAATGTCTTTGCCATAAACTTAGCCACCTCAAGTCTAACCTTGCTACTTTTCCTTTGATGCAATACGTATAGTCTTTCGGTGCTCTAACTCACTTCGAATTATAATTTTTATTTTATTTTTAAAAGGCTCACGCCTGTATCCCCGAAGGCGTAGGCAGAGGTGTAGTGTTACACCCACATTTCGCCATGAATTTTTAGGTCCCATGTAATAGAGGTCGAGCCTATTACCGTTACCGGGCACATCACCAGACTCCGTGCTGCTACTGAGAATTCGGAAAACCCAGTAACACTTTTGCCCGATCCGGGAATCGAACCCGGAACCTCCGATCAGCAGTCGCATACGCTATCCACTGGACCACTGAGGCAGTCAACTTCGAATTCTACAACGTTCTAACCTTCAAGAGGGTCAGCCGGTGTATTGAACACCGATCGAATCGAGTACAGATGTCAGGAGGCTAAACTCATAGTAGAGGCATTGAAGTTTAGACTGATGTCTTGTGAATAAATAGAAATGCCCAGATAAAGCTCTGCACTACCTAAGGGTCGACAGGTAGAGAATGCCACAAGGCATTATGTCCACCATTGTACAGTTTGTATGTGCAAAAAGTTTTTTAAATAAATAAATAAATGAAGCACATACGGCATACAGCATACATGTAGCATCTCGTTTCGGGTACTTTCAGGAGCATTCTAACATCAGTCTGCAGGAAACGTTTGTGAAGGTTCCAGAATGAGCTGTGGTGAGGCCGCTGGGTCACTGAGTGTTTCACTTCGGATAGGGTTCGCCATCCATTCTTGTGACCATAGGTATAGTACATACATAGTATTCACATGTTAAAAAAACTACCAATAAAACCAAAAAATACTGGGACTCCATCAAATCAATGGATATGAATAGAGCGAGTTGTTGTATTTTGTCGATGATCTTTTACGAGAACGTCAAAAAATATAGATGCTGGTATCTATACTAGACTATTTTTATTTATTTTTTATTTTATAGAGTCACGCCTGTATCCCCGAAGGGGTAGGCAGAGGTGGTATACTACACCCACATTTCGCTATGATTTTTTTTTATGTCTCACGTAATAGAGGGCGAGCCTATTGCAGTACCGGGCACATTACCAGACTCCGTGCTGCTACTGAGTATCTCCTAACGGAAAAACCCAATAACACTTTGCCCGACCCGGGAATCGAACCCGAGACATTTATGCCGCGAGACCAACGAGGCAGTCTTATAACTAGACTATACTCGTGCATATATACTAACTAAGGTATCTACTACTTTTCCTAAGTAAGACCACTACCGTGCTAGAGTACCTGCATGTAAAGTGTGTCGCGAAAAAGTGCACAAAAAGAAATGGAATCAGTTTCAGATATCTTTGTACGTAATCTTTTTAACCTAGCCTAACAATAATCGCAACAATAAAAAAAACCCGGCCAAGTGCGTGTCGAGCCACGCGCAATGTAGGGTTCCGTAGTTGCCCATAATGGCCATTATTGATAATAACTTCTGTTTTACCTGGGGCTAAAAACGGGCATCTTTAAGATTAAGCCAGCGCTCCCAATGTAAACTCACAGAAATAGGTATTTATAAGTTAACCGACGATTACTCGTAAACTAGTGATGTCTACTTAGCCGTGATAGTTTTCCTTTTAAATTCGTTATATGTACTACATTTGTAATTTTTTTCACCTCTTCCAAATTAATAGTTTAGCCGGCAGAGGGGGGGGGGGACACTTGAGTCTAACAATTTTTTTCACTTCAAAGCTTGATATTTGACAAACCAATCACTTGATCGAAAAATGATTTGAGCAAAATAATAATATTTTTTTAAAACCTATCCAATGATAACCCACACAATGGGGTACTCAACCAAAAAAAAATTCAACCCCACTATATACACACATCAACAAAGTCTAGGGATATTTTATATTTCATCAAATATCTAAAAATCTATGAAGAATTTTCTGATACAGTAAATAGAAGAATCATAGATTATTTTAAGGTCTTTAATAAAAATAAAAAACATTTCGTGTTTTTTTTTGTTTTAAATAAAAAAAATAATTTTTTTAATCATCATGGAAAATTAGTATGATAACAACAAACATTTCTTCTTAAAAAACTATTAATTTTAATAAAAATGGAAAAAATCTTGTAAAATCTAATCATTAATAATCAGTGTTGCCACCTCTTACATTGATTACACATCGACATCGATTGTTAATACTTAAAATTAAATTGTCAATGTCTTGCTGCGGTATGAGGTCCCATGTCCTTTGCAAGTGTTCGTAAAGTTGTTGTTCAGTCGTCAAATTTGGTGGAAAATCTCTCAAAGCTTTTCGTTGTAACATGTCCCAGGCATGCTCGGTAGGATTTAAGTCGGGCGACTGTGCAGGCCAATCCAAAACTTGAATATCGTGCTCTCGGAGAGCGGTCGATACCAGCCGCGCCGTATGGCAAGGAGCATTATCGTGCATGAGTAGAAATTCATGGCCTATTTGAGTTCTGTGTGGGACAATAACGGGCTCTACTACCTCCTCGTGGTATTTTTGTGCAGTCATGCTGCCTTGGATCCAAACGAGTTGGGTTCGTCCGCCAAGACGAATTCCTGCCCACACCATGATTGTCCCGCCTTGGTATGGGTGGACCTCCTGAGGGTGCCGTAGACGGCTAACTCTCCCTGGAGCTCTCCAAACGCGTGTTCTTTGTGAATCCGGGTGAAACCCAAACCGGGACTCATCGGTGAACAGCACCAAAGACCATTGTTCGTCACTCCATGGTAAATGCTCCCGAGCCCACGAAAGCCGCCGACCGCGATTGCCACGTCGCAATGCTGGAACACGCAATGGTCTTCGAGCATGAAGATCAACTTCATGTAACCTTCTTCGCACGGTTTGGTCGCTTACCAGCAGCTGGTGGTCCTCCTGGAGCCTTTGCACTAGTTGCAGCGCTGTGATATTGGGTTGTCTTCTGGCGGTCATTTGGAGAAATCGATCCTGTCTCTGCGTAG
Source organism: Euclidia mi (assembly GCA_944739405.2). Taxonomy (NCBI): domain Eukaryota; kingdom Metazoa; phylum Arthropoda; class Insecta; order Lepidoptera; family Erebidae; genus Euclidia; species Euclidia mi. The sequence goes on from OX123201.2 coordinate 45,130,658, forward strand.
TAACACGATATCTACCTGTGTGCTGTTCGGCCACATCTCCAGTACTGCGATAACGTGACCACAACCTTGATATCACATTTTGACTGGTATGTAGGGCCTCAGCAACGACGCGTTGAATTGCACCATTTTCTAACATGCCCACGGCTCGTAACATTTCATCTCGACTCAAATGACGACGTGACATGACTTTTAAAGTTCGTACGTCACGTTAAATTAAAAAAGAAAAACAATTAAAAACCCTTTTCATTAATAATTATAATAAAACAGTTTTAACTTTCTTTAATGTAACGAATTACTAGCAAATTTGCCGCCATATTTTGTTTATTATTTTGTTTTTTTTCTTTCCATGTTCAAATTTTGAAAATAGAATAAAAGAGGTTTTAATCTGTATATAAACTTTTTGTGGAAACTAACAAGGTTCTAAACTATAAACTCGTAAATAATTTAGGATTAAGATATCCCTAGACTTTGTTGATGTGTGTATGTAGGGGAGACCCTTAAAAAAAATTTCCTCAATTTTATTCTACAGTTTTGTTGCAATATCGTATGTCTATATTCATGTCAAATATCAGCTTTCTAGCACCAGGCGTCTTTGAGCTAGGCTGCGGACGGACAGACGGACGGGCATGACGAAACTATAAGGGTTCCTTGTAGACTATGGAACCCTAAAAAACGAAGTGAAGATATTCTAGTCCAAACGTACCAATTGTACTAATTTCGTGAAGCCAATTTCATTGATTAATCGTCCGCGTACCACGGGGTTGCGTCGTGGGCAACTGAGCTCTAAAGGCTCCTACACACAGGCACGTGCCGTCGGTTCTTGCCGGGCGTTTGTGCCGCCGGCATCTGTCGCAGAAAGCCGCCAAGCATCATTCCAGTTGTGCCAGTCGTGTAGAAAAAATACACAAGTTGCAAGTTGCAACCCGCGCCGCGCGCCGGTATACCCGAGCGGCCATGGCAGCACCTTTGTGCGGCAAAGTCGGCGGCATTGTATGGCGCCGGGTGCACCACGGCTTGGTCGGCACTGTGTATAGGAGCCTTTAAGGCGTGTCGCGCGGGTTGCAACTTACTATACTTGTATGTGGTCGTTCTACATGACTGTCACAGCTGGAATGATGCGGCGGCTTTCTGCGGCAGATGCCGGCGGTACGTGCGGCAAAAGCCGGCGGCCCGTGCCGCCGGCACTATGTGTAGGAGCCTTTACTCAGTTTGATACTCATCTCTCCACCTTATCTCAATAGGTATTCTGTTTCACGAAATTATTGCGTAAAAATGTTCACACGTAATATGTGGAGAGTATGATATGAAGTTCAAGCGTCAAGGTCGTGCAAAAATGATCCATAACGCGACTAGTTATGACACAAAATTGAAATAAAGTGTTGATCAGTAATGTACTGCTGCTCAGCTGTTGGACAAGCGATACTGAGAGGTTCCTTTGATGTTTTTTAATAATAATAATAATATTGTAGAATAGAATATAATAGAATAAAAGACTATTGGTTTCAGTATTACAGCAAATTTGTATAAATTACAAATTATCCGTGTGGTGACGGATTAAGAATACAGAATGTCACCACTCCATATCATCCCATGGATGTCGTAAGAGCCGACAAAGGGGGCATATGATGCAGAGAAGAACACTGTAAGAGAAGGAAAACTTGATACAAACCCTAGGTATACCAACCCGTTTGGCCAGCGTGGTATAGTAGGCCAATTCCTTCTGAAAGGAGAGGCCTAGTTCAGCAGTGGACTGTTAAAGGCTGATGATGATGATGTTGACAAAATAAACTATAATAAGCTTCTGCTTGGATCCCGGAGAATAACCAAGCGCTGGTTTTCAACTTAAACTACGTTAGTACTATCTATTCTGTCCTTAAACCTTTGACTCCCGTTTACAAAAAATATTAAAAGTGACAAGAAACGTGTAACCTATTTAAAATTAAAAGAAACCATACATTACAGTAAAAAAATAATGTTACGATTCTGATTAATTACCAGCATATGCGGCTGTTTCATTCTTAAATCTATACCACTTGTACCACATACACACAACACCATCTAGTCCCAAACTAAGCAGAGCTTATGAAACTTTATCGCCTGTATAGATATTATTCGACACTCTTTACACTAGGAATGAAACCTTACAATTCTTACAAACCTTTTAATAAAGGACACAAGAACACCAGAACATTATATGTACATACATCTAACAATATTTTAAAACCGTAAAAGTAATCAATTCAGAACATAATTATATATTTTCGTAAGCATCTCTAGGATAGTGCAATTGGCTTTTAGAAGGTGTGCACCCTACTTGCCACTGCTCGTTTAGAAGTCTAGTAATAAATCAGGTGTAATATTTAAAGCCTTTCAGGCCCAAAAACGGTGAAAAAAATTGCTAGACATATCATGGTTTTACAACTATCTCACCTTCCTTATTGAAATAAGGAATAAAGCCTGCATGCATGGCATGGCAGGACGCTTCAAGCACTCGACGCTCCAAACACGCAAACTAAAAAAAAATGTTTTGAGTCTGGATGTCACATACCCAGACTGGAAACAAATTTTTTTTTGTAATTCTCACGACCCTGTTTTTTGTGTAATCGGTGGCAGACGAGCAGACTGTACGCTTGCATTTACCGGCGCCCATGGACACAAGCAAACCCAGAGGAGTCACAAATGCTTTGCCGTCCTTTTAGATGAATAGAAGAGGGGGCGAGATGAGGGAGAAGGAAAATGGAATGGAATGGAAAACTCCGATTCATCCAGTGGCGTAGCGTGGGGGAGGGCCGGGGGGGCCATGGCCCCGGGCGGCACATTTAAGGGGGCGGCAAAAGACGCCGCGAAAAAGAAACACATTTTTAAATACTTGGCGCGCGCACTGGCACGATCCCAGTAGGACAGTGCGGTGCGGCGGCGGCGCGGGCGCAGTAGAAAGAACAACAATCGAAAACAAAATCATCATGATTTTCATTACGTGAAGACTTGCTTGTGTCCGTTTATTAATTTTTGAATAGGTTGCAATAATCCCGTGATCTGCGAGCCTGTTATGAGTAATTAATAAAGCCATAGGTATATAAGGGCCGAGCCGCCCCTGTGTGCGATGTGCGCCGCCCCTATTGCTATGGCGCAACTGGCGCACACAAGGCGCCAGGGCAATAGGGGCGATGCGTGCCAGATAAAATAAAACAACATAATCTTTATACTTGAATAGGGAAGAAAGCAGGTACAGGTCTCCAAAGACAATAGTCACACCTGCTGTTTAACTATACGCTATTTGAACTTTGACTCCAATATTTATGATATTTGCGTTAAAATCAAAGCCGATTATTTCACATACTACAAACGCTTTCTACTAATTTTTTGACGCAACAGCCCCAATTCCCGACAGCTTCGTTATTCCCGGCCAAGGACGTCGTGGCGAGTACGGCGGTGCATGTGTTCTGTAAAACTATCGGGCTACGGCAGGCTACCAAAATCAATTATACAGTATACCTTGCGTCTTACAACGAACATAATCTACGGCAAAAGAACACCCCGCCGAGCTCAGGGTAGAATTAAGAAATATAACGTGTCACATACTGCGGTTATCAGAAGTCCGATGACAAGGGGAGGACATGGTAACTCTAGAGTCAGGTGACTTTTGCTACCATCGAGAAGGCGACCTACTGTTGGGGTGGCGTCGGTTTTCTGGTCAGGACGAACAGTTTGTGGAAGTCGGTAGTGTGTCGACCCGGGTAGCGTAAGTCGTCCTTAAACTCACCAAAAGGGACAGTCTAAAGGTGATGATCCCATAACACTCGGTGCAGTGTCAAGCGGCGAGGCGACCGCTTAAACCACTACGCCAACCGTGCAGTCATTGAATATGCGCGCAACTCAACTCAACCTTACGAGATGGCTGAGGCTATGTAGGTACCAGGACACTGTTAAGGCAATACCTAGTAAGACCAAAGCTCAGTACTTCAACGCGAAAATGGAAGTACAAGAACGCGGCGAAACGAAAATCGGAGACCACGGCGTGTGGCACGAGTATCATTTGGCCGAATGCTAGTTAACTACCTCGTAGCAGAGGGCTTTTTCCTAATGAACTCATTTTGTAAGAAGAAACCTCACAGGCAGTGGACGCCAAGACGCCAGTGGTGGCCAAACCGCGATAATGTGACAAGCAAGGTGAAAGACTACATCAAGACGGACCGAAACCACATATTTAATGACGGTGATCAATATGATAAACACCTGAAGCGATCACAGACGAGTACGAGGCTCTCTTAATATAAACCTCATAACTCAAAGGGCCAAGTCAATGAACTCCCACCGACAGCATTAAGCAGAAGACGGCCACAGTGGTCACGGTACTAGGAGATTCGTCTCGAAAAATCTGCTCCGCATAGAGAAAAAAACAAGAAGTCTAAACTGCCAGCTGAGACTCTCGAACTGATGAGGAAAATATGCGAGATGCCATCCTGTCGACTGCCTTCGCCGGAAGGACAGGCCGTATAACGGCAAATACGAAATCTTACGCAACGAGACCTACGACGCATTAACACTCGGGTCATCGAGGCTGCGATCAAGATAACCCCGGCGATCATAAGTCTTCGCTCTGCAGTTGAGGCGACACAATCAAACGACACTACAATCGCGGATGGCCGCATTGTGAACTCAAAGTTCGAGATTCTCGAAGACGTTGAAAGGTTTTATCGACACTTGTTTACTTCGCGGGCAGACCGACGACCACAGTGCCCTACTGACGCACCACTACACCAAAGCCGTCCCGAATGTCGAACAGAGTGCTGAGTGAGGTGTGGTCGGCTGTTAAAAACAACAAAGCATCTAGTGATGACGGAAATTCATCGACATTTAACTTATTAAAATCCTTTAAGCCGTCTAGGCTTAGACTAAGCTCATATATTGCAGCAGAGAAACGGCCGCCGCGCTCCCGTGCGCGATCCTTTAACACCGCTGAGAGCAGTTGCCGTAAAATTATTATACCGTATGCTCATAGACTAATGATTGGTCTCGCTCTGCAAGCGATACCAATCATTTGTCTAAGCGTATGCTCTATGATATTCGAGCAAGTGAGACGAATCATATGACAACATTTCTTTTTTAATACTTTAAGCCGTTCTTGAACGGCCCGTTCAGCGTGTTAAGCCAAACTAAAGGACATACTAATAAACATACAAACATACCAGAACCCGAAAAACGTTATACTTTTGCAGAAACATTGGGGTAAAAAGGGGGCGGCGTATTGCCGAACGGCCCCGGGCGGCAGAAACCCACGCTACGCCACTGGATTCACCGAACGAAACGCAAGAGTATCATCATCATCAGCCCTATATATAAACTGTCCCACTGCTGGGCACGGGCCTCTTCTCGCTATGAGAAAGGTAAGGCCATAGTCCACCTCGCTGGCCTAGTGCGGGTTGGCAGACTTCATAATACATGTCTTTCGAAAACATTATGGAGAAGTCTCAGACATGCAGGTTTCCTCACGATGTTTTCCTTCACCGTTTAGCAAGCGATAATTAGCAATTTAATACGCACATAACTCCGAAACGTCATTGGTGCGTGCCGTGGATTCGAACCCGGACCCTCTGCGTAGCAGTCTGTCGGTCTCTCCACTAGGCTATCGCTGCTTACGCAACAGTATAGATACTGTTTACGTCGATGTTCTATGAGAGGCTATTCATGTTGAACCAGTATGCTATGCGTGCACGCAACATTATACCATAATCTGTGCCCATCTACCAACGACAACCCAGCCTACTAGACACCTAATGTTTTCATTTCTACAAAAAAACAATTCTGTCAAAGCGGTGAGGTATGCGGGGCGAAGGGGGCTACAAAAATGCATTCTAATTGGCCGGTTCAAATTTGCAGTACGTCACTTGGTACGTCATACATTATTGATAACTAGTGTTGAGATTGGTCTTATGTAAGACGTATAAGTCTAACTTGTTGTCAGAAAGTGTTCGCCTTACGTCTGCCGTCTAGTAGCCTGGGTTGTCGTTGCCATCTACCTACTTATTTTGAATACCGTACGAGTTAGATCAACACTACATCGCTTAGAATAGATACCCCGACCATGATCTTTGTCCCCCAGCTGTCTACTAATTACCTAGATCAATATAATTATTTTGTTATCGCAAGGTTTGTACCTTATCGGTTGCACAGCTGGGGTATGTGACCCCGGGTTCTCGATACATCCATGTCGCTCACCCTCTCACATCCGTAATGTTATTGTCATAGTTATTTCCTTCTCTAATGAGAGGAATATGACAGAACTAGATCTTGTATTTGACTGCCTCCGTGGTCCAGTGGATAACGTATGCGACTGCTGATCGGAGGTCCCGGGTTCATTCCCGGGTCGGGCAAAAGTGTTACTGGGTTTTTCCGAATTCTCAGTAGGTAGCAGCACGGAGTCTGGTGATATGTGTCCACGTAATAAGGTGCGAGCCTATTGCCGTACCGGGCACATTTCCAGACTCCGTGCGGCTACTGAGAATTTCGTAACAGAAAAACCCAATAACACTGCCCGACCCAGGAATCGAACCCGGGACCTCCCGATCCCCCGCGCACATTTATCGCCTACTCATGTGGCGAGACTAACGAGGCAGTCTAAGGCAAAATAAATTGTGATGAAGAATGTTACCTACGGTCAACCTTAATTTGTAGAGAATTAAGAATACGAGAATGACCTAAAAGAACTCACGGAAGTAGGGTGTGTATCCTCCGAGGTTCAGTCTGTTATAACTGCAAGGTTTGTAGAACTAAGGTCAACCAGACAGGAGACAAAGCAAATATCTGGACAAAGTTTCATAAAGTCGCGTTTTTAGTTTATGTTTGGGACAAACTAAAACTAAAATCATTTTAACTACTACTAAATCTAATATGTTTTTTTTATTTTAATCCACTTTTGACAAAGTATGAAATAAGTTCTTTAACTTAGCAATATAAGTAAAATAATATTTTATCTGCCACAGCACGCGGCTCCTTTTTTAATCGATGGTTAATAAATTATTTTAATTTCTTGTCTTGTCGGGAATCTGGCAGCCCTAGGAAGGGCAAGATTTGTTAATTTCGGCAGAATTACTCGCTTGTCCAAGCTGCGGCAGGAAATAAACAATCTGTATGGTCCTGGAACTTTGCAGGCAGCCAGAGTGGTATTCAGTTGGTTACACACTTATCAAAGCTGGCATGGAAATTAGAATGATGTCGTAGAGTAATAAACTGAAATATTTCAACATAATGCCGCTAAATCAAAGTAGAGACATTATTGAATTAAAATTCATGCACAAACTTCTTCACGAGGAATTTGACTGCCATTTCCATGCCAGCTTTGATTAGTGTGTAACCAACTGAATACCACTCTGGCTGCCTGCAGAGTTCCAGGACCATACAGATTGTTTATTTCCTGCCGCAGCTTGGACAAGCGAGTAATTCTGCCGAAATTAACAAATCTTGCCCTTCCTAGGGCTGCCAGATTCCCGACAAGACTAGAAATTAAAATAATTTATTAACCATCGATTAAAAAAGGAGCCGCGTGCTGTGGCAGATAAAATATTATTTTACTTATATTGCTAAGTTAAAGAACTTATTTCATACTTTGTCAAAAGTGGATTAAAATAAAAAAAAACATATTAGATTTAGTAGTAGTTAAAATGATTTTAGTTTTAGTTTGTCCCAAACATAAACTAAAAACGCGACTTTATGAAACTTTGTCCAGATATTTGCTTTGTCTCCTGTCTGGTTGACCTTAGTTCTACAAACCTTGCAGTTATAACAGACTGAACCTCGGAGGATACACACCCTACTTCCGTGAGTTCTTTTAGGTCATTCTCGTATTCTTAATTCTCTACAAATTAAGGTTGACCGTAGGTAACATTCTTCATCACAATTTATTTTGCCTTAGACTGCCTCGTTAGTCTCGCCACATGAGTAGGCGATAAATGTGCGCGTGGGATTGGGAGGTCTTGGGTTCGACCCCCGGGTCGGGCAAAGTGTTATTGGGTTTTGCCGTTAGGAAATTCTCTGTAGCAGCTCGGAGTCTGGTAATGTGCCCGGTACGGCAATAGGCTCGCCCCCTATTACGTGGGCCTAAAATAAATCTGGCGAAAAGTGGGTGTAGCAATATACCTCTGCCTACCTCTTCAGGGATATAGGCGTGAGACTATGTATGTATGTACAATTTATTTTGTCTCTTGGAGTTTCATGTTGGCGCATCGTTATCTTCAACGCCTGTACTATTCTGGCAGCAAGTGGCTCTACGCTAGAACGGCAAACGTAAAGCCAGAAAGAGCAGGGTACTCTACGATGGCCAGGTAACGTCGCATTTAGACGTTGAAATTAGTGTCACTGCTATGTAAGGTGCATCAAATCCTAGTAAGTTTCATGCTATTTCACCAAAACCAACTTTAAAAAAGGCGTCGTAACACAATAATTACTATTGTTTGTTTACTCTTTCAGATCCTTGTAATATTCATCTCAATGTTGCTTTAAATCACACTAGTCTTATTTTAAAGCAACAATGGAACATTAGACAAAATTAATAGCAGGATACTAAATTAATCACGGAGTCAGAAGCCACAGTACTTCATTGTACAATGGAGTTACATTAGCAAGCCTCTCACGTACTTGTTCCTATCCAAAGTTGTACTTGTGACTTTGAATGTACCCATATTGTACCTACAGACTTTATAAATAAATCGCGTTTAAAATTCGTGTTAAGCTGGCTAATAGCGACATTGCGAAATCATTGACTGTTTGGTCTAGTGGTCAGCCTTACTGCTAAGCTGGAGGTCGTGGTTCCACTCAGGACAAATGGGATGAGCTGACTGTACCTAATTGGTCGTACACGACAGCAAATATGTTGTGGCTGTGTCTCAAGTCATTAGACTAGAAGAACCAATTTGACAGATATCGGTTCAGACCGGATAGTATAAACAAAATATATTTACAGTCCGATACATCCATATACATATTATGAACATTTCCGTGATTTGAATGGTTATATCGCCCCAACTGATTATTTATAATCCTATAAAGATTTTTTTTCTCAATCATAATTTATAGATCAAGAATAATATGTTCATAATGGGTGCATAGGGTTCCTACCAAGAACTAAGGGGCCCAAGCCAACCTCACCTGCAAGTGCTGCACCTGCCGATCAACGGACGAGGCTCTGGCAAACAAAATATCCCGATAAGCGGCAATAGGCTCGCCACCTATTACGTGGGATCAAAGCACTGGCGAAAAGTGGGCGTTTAATATGCCTCTGCCTACCCCTTCGGGAAACAGGCATGAGTCTATGTATGTATGTAAGAATAATAATAATCTAAAAGCTTTCATTCATAAAAAAATCTGTAAAAATTTTTAGGTGAAAAGATTTCGAAGCCATATTTCATTTTCTACCATACCTCCAATGACGCCCGTGTCTTCAATGTACCTCATCGTCATTATCATCCTGACGTAGGTAGTTCGGTTCTCGATTTGAGACTTTCAAGTTGTGAGCTCCCAGTCTAAAATAATGTTAAAAAATATTTCCATGGCTGAATGAAACTGCCTAGACAGGATATAACAAGGTAGTCTTCCCTGAACGCCAATCAAATATCTGCAGCAGTGGGCCCGATGGCTTACCCTGCTCTGCAAGGTCCTCAGCAAGAACGAAAGACTTGTGTTATTTTCTAATCAAATCCTACCCTAAAAGCTACAATTCTATTCGTCCTTTTGTGCATCCAATAAAAATATTTTCAGCGATTTCGCTATTCACGCCAAAAACAACGATTTCTATCTATCCTTGTGTGCCTGCAAAACAAAATAGTTTCAGCGATTCCGCAGCAGAAACACAACAAACAGGCCTACGCACGTAATCACGCATTGTTTATCACATTGTTCCCGTAGACAAGTACAATGACTACAATGGTCATCCGGACGCGATGTGGTCACCGCTCCTTATGGTCGCCTGGTGAGTACTAGTGTACAATGGCAGCGACCTTCAGACTGCGGTTTTTGGAGTACGACTGCCACTCGGGCGGTAGGGCTGTCTAAGCATAATACACTTGAATCTTTTAATATAAATAGTAGAAAAACGGGTAGGAAAACATCCATATTTATTTTTCACTTTATTGCTAAAATACAGAGTACGGGTATTTTATATAACTTGGATTTGTAATGCTATGATCGATGGACAGCGAGTGGAGCAAGTGAATGAGTTTGTATATTTAGGTACGCTGTTTACAAGAGATGGTAAGAATGTAGAAGATATTGAAAGAAGAGTTAATGCAGGTAATAGAGTGAATGGAGCTCTGAAGGCGTTTATGAATAGCCAAAACATGTCCAAAAATGCACGTTTGGCTGTCCATAGAGGGGTGTTAGTACCTACTCTTATGTATGGTAGTGATAGTTGGGTATGGCAGAAGAGTCATGAAAGAAGAATAAATGCTGTAGAAATGAGAGCACTGCGAAGTATGTGTGGTGTTTCTTTGACTGACAGAGTAAAGAATTGTGTGATAAGAGAGCGTTGTGGGGTAAAAGAAGATGTAGTGACAAGCATCGAGAAAGGTATGCTAAGATGGTTTGGACACGTGGAGAGGATGGATGACGAAAGACTGACCGAGCAGATATATAAGGCAAGTGTGGAAGGGACAGGACGAAGGGGAAGACCTAGGCGGACGTTCTCTGACCAGATTGGAGACATCCTAAAAACAGGACAGGTTAGAAGCACCCTGAACAGAAGAGCATGCATGAGGAATCTGATGGGAGTGAATGAAGCAAGAGAGATATGTCAATATCGTTGCAAATGGCGCTCCGTAGTCTCTGCCTACCCCTCCGGGAAACAGGCGTGAGTCTATGTATGTATGTATGTATGGATTTGGGTATTTTGAAGAGCATAATATTGCTAGCTTTGATTTGAGTATAAAGTTCAAAAGCAGTATTTATAGCATATGATTTTCTAACATATTTACAGTATTCGGAATAGTTAATCATAAGTACTCTAACAACCGTTGGAGTAGTTGTCTTCTAGAGTAGAGAGAAGCAGCAGCTTGACAAATGTAGCGTAAGACACTCTCCGGCTGGATGGAGAGACACAAAGAGGAGAAAATGGAGCTGAATGGTAAGCCGTGGGAGAGGCCTATATCCAGCAATGGACTGCGTCAGGCTGATGATTATAACGCTATAGAGTCTAAAGTTCTATCTTTACAAATATGTAATTCAAAACATTGAGGAGGGTTAACCTCTTTACATAGCTACATAGACGCGAAAATGACATAATTATTTAATAACAAGAGAGTTTGGTAAGCGCTCTTATGCACTAGCGGTTAACCGCGGGGGCGGCTAACCGCGCGGTTAGCCGCTTTTCCAGTTTAATATGCAACCGCTTATGATTGTACGCATTAAACCGCCACAAAATTTCAACCGCGGCGGTTGAATGGAGGGCCGCAGCGCGCTTCGCGGCTAGCCACCATCTTGTGTAAACGCACTGGCGATGGCGGTCAGTTAGCGGCGAGCCGCAAATTCTTTGCGCGTTTCTAGTAAAAGATGAATCACCTATTTTTCGTTATTTTTTTCGTTGTTTTCGGGAGTAAAAATAAATAACATAAGCTATCTCGGCGCGGCGTCCATTTTGCTTAGGGGCCACGTGCCTTCGAGCGGTCAAACCGCTGAACGCAGTTTCATCGCGGCTGACCGCTATGGCGGCTAACCGCGAATAAAAACGCGGAGAAACCGCATTAAGCGGTTGGACCGCTCAAATAAACCGCCTAGTGGCCAACCGTTGGTGCGTAAGGTCCTTTATAATTCAGTTTAATTATCTCGTATGCTGTCTGTTCATTATAGAAATGTATACCCATAAATTTCATTATTGAACAGTAAATTTTCAAAGGTATAATCCTTTTCTATCGTATATAATCCAAACTTGTCAGAATATGAGGGTGATTCAGATTTCAATAGCATTTTGCTTGACTTTAGAATCGATCAACTCGTGTGGTGGATTAAGAGTACGGAATGTCACCATCCCATATCATCCCATGGGTGTCGTAAGAGCCGACAGAGGGAGCATATTATGCAGAGAACACCACTGTAAGAGCAGGAAAACTTGATAAAAACCCTATACCAACACGTTTGGCCAGCGTGGTTATAGTAGGCCAATCCCTCGTTTCAAAGGAGAGGCCTAGTCCAGCAGTGGTCTGTTAAAGGCTGATGATGATGATGATTAGAATCGAACCAGAACCGTTTTGTGATCAAAACGAATTAGAGCCAATAAGTCATCATCATCAGCACCCTGTATGTTAACTATTCCACTGCTGGGCACGGACCACATTTAATTTTTAGTAGGTCAATGCCATATGGGGCGGCAGCCTGCCAATCTAAAGTGATATTGGGTGGGTCACGTGATCCGGATGCATCCAGTCTTACGGCACCCATTGCGTGACGATCTTCGCCCATCGGCTGGGCGAAGATCGTCACTCAATGGGTGCCGGAAGACGGGCGGCGGAGCAGAGGCAGACTCCGAAAACTAGCGGCGTGACGATCTAGACAATTTTGAGAGAAACTGGCCAAATTTGGCAGAAGATAGGGATGCTTGGAAGAGTGTAAGGGAGACCTTTGCCCAGCCGTGGGACAACATAGGTTAAATAAAAAAAAAGCCATATTTAACACGCTGTCCAAATGCGAGTTGGCAGACTTCATATGTCGGACGAGAATGTTATGGAGAACTCTCAGAATTCGGTTTCCTGTCGATGTCTTCCTTCACCATTTAGAAAGTGATCATTAACAATTTAATACGCACATAATTTCGAAATGTCATTGGTGGAGTGCGTCGTGGATTCGAACCCGAGGCCCTCTGCGTAGAAGTCTCTTGGTCTTGCCACCCACAAGGCTATCACTGCTATTTGTGAGCCAATAAGTATTGTTATTGTGAGTTGTGTAATATAACGTATGAAACGCACATACAGGTGGATGGCTTGGGGTGCATGAGATCTGGCATATTGGTCAAAATTGTGTCCTATCAGTTGAAGCTTGAACTTAATAAGCTCACCACAGCATAGGAGATATTTAAAAAAATACGAATAATTAATGGCAAAAATCGTACTGTACAAGTGTACAATATGTATTAAATCAATGCCCGTCTCTTTAGTGCAATGGTTTAACGCGTATATGGACGATTGAGAGGTACGGGTGGTGTTTCTAGTAGGATTTTTTCAGTACAGGCCATTCTGAGCCTAACTCAGTTATAAAAAAAAAGACTTTTGGATTACGAGTGTACTTATTCATATTTAGAAACATGATTATGTTGTACGTTTAGACCAAAACTGATTTTATTTTTAAAAGCAGCTAATTTCTTCAACATTTCAAACTACGCTTGATGATATCCTGCTATCCTTTAGACCTGCCATACCAACTAGGGATCTATTACGCATTAGAAGACAGAAGAACCGAAGCCATTGTCGCCCTCTTTTTTTGCCGTCTTCCCTCTTCGACTTTACCAGTTCCCTGTAGGAAAAGAAAAGAACATACTAAGGAAGAAGCCTGATCTGGCAAGCATCCAACACTCTCATGCTTAAGTCTTCTGTGTGGTATTACCCTAGCGCCACCCCGTTCATGAGGGATTGAAACAATAAATTCTTTACTCGAGTTTTTATTGATTTATTTATTATTACATGCGCGGAATTGGGGTGTACAAGTTGTTACACAAAAATACATTTCGCCATAATCAAACTTACGCTTTGAAAATTTATAACATAGCCAGCCCTATGCATTTTCGTGCGTATTTAAAATAGCTCATGAATACCCATGATGTACACAAGGCTGGCGTTCAGGTATCAGGTATCCACGAGTTTATCTCGCGACCGCGTCCACAGCACACGCTTGCTCGTACCAAAACACGGTTCGTATTAAGCCCCTGTACCTGAATCTGCTAGGATATGTTCAGTCCATGGAGTTATCCTTGGATGAAGTATCCATTACCTGTTTTTCACGCCGCGTTGCCGTGCTCTCGCCTCCCGGAACTGACCGCTAAGTGGGATTGTTTACAGTAGCCGCCCATTACTCATTAGTGTTTACGTTGTTAGGCATACACAAGTGATTAGTTGATACGGGTGCAACGTGAGTTAGTGGGGGCACGACCTGGGGAGCTTGCATCAGCTGGTAGTTCCTAAGTGTCAGGGCTCTGTCGCGTGCAAGTGGATAGAGTCCGTCCGAATGAGTGATTTACGCCTTGACATGTATTGCTAAGACAAAAGAACTATCATATACTGCACTTATGGTAAATAAATCCTGTCTGATGGCAATCAGTTGGACAATCATTTTTTTTTATTAAATGGTAATTATCTCAACGCTCAGAAAGTATAATAAATATTTATGTGACGGTCGTTATTGTCATTTGAAAATAAAAGTAAAAAGCATATTTTGCCCATGTGGTCAGAAAAGACTTGGCGGATGCAGCCCACATTAAAGCTTTGAGGCAAATAGAGGGTTCAATACCGCGACATTCGCCTTCTTTTCACACATTTTAAGACATAAGTAGGTACTTTAAGTAAAACCTAATAAAAAAATACTTCATGTAATGTATCGTCATACCAAACTGCGTTCTACCATCAAAACTGTATCAAGCAATTACTTAAATTCGATAATTATTAATTTGAATAGCATGGGATCGTCAAGCTAAATTGGTAGATTTATTTGGTACAGCTCATGTTAAGGTAATACAAATTAGGGGAGAAATTGGCACTAATTACCTATCACTAAATTAAAACCCAGACTTGTATGTTTGTGATAAGACAAAACTAAAGATAGGTCATCAAAATTAGAATGATATTATCATCGCTTGTTGAGAAAACGATACATACGTGTAGTGTTTGTATGTATTAATTATCAGCCTATAACAGTCCACTGTTGGACTAGGCCTCTCCTTTGAAAGGAGGAATTGGCCTACTATATCACTCTGGCCAAACGGATTGATATAGGGTTTGTATTAAGATTTCCTTCTCTTACAGTGCTGTTCTCTGAATAATATACTCCCTCTGTCGGCTCTTACGCCACCCATGGGATGATATGGGGTGGTGACATTCCGTATTCTTAATCCGTCACCACACGGAAAATTGTATTAGTCTGTACTAAACTAGACTGTCTCATGCTCACGGTCTGGCGAGGTGCGTTGCATAGTTGCACTATTACTCTATGGTCTGTGGCTGGCACCGTGAGTGCCTGCGCACATATTGTGGTTGTCGAGCCAGGGTATTTAAATTGTATAAATACACACATACAATACGTATACATTTTTGGTGAATCCTTGGCTTTATCAGCATAAATAGAAACCCATGGATAGCGTGAAAAAAAACTAAGCATACTACACATCTATACTTAAGGGCGTAGTTGTAACGCCCCTAAGTACAGATAGCAAACTCAGTTATTTGTATTCCAAGTGTAAACAATTAGGGTCAACATATTATTGTGTAAGACAATGCAAGACTCCATTCGATAGATGACGTGTAACCTTCACCGAGGCCCAAGTCCAGCTGTTATCAGCAGTGTCATTGTCCCCTCGCGCTCGCCTAATATTCGCGATAATTGACAACAACTCATTTCGTTTGTCGACGATCTGGCAAACTCAACATTAAAAAAAAAATAGACCAACAGACACAATTGAATTGTTAATTATCGCTTGTCCCGTGCCTCGGAGAGCACGTTAAGCCGTCGGTCCCGGTTGTCATGAAGATCTTTGACAGTCATTACAGTGCGTCAGTACCTTCTAAATAAACTGACACTAGTCTAAACTAAACCATGGAATATCGCTATCCCTTCGGGTTGCGGAGGTCAGACAGGCAGTCGCTCTGTGGAAAAGCTAATATTCAGCCAAATCCGGTTAGACTAGAAAGCGGACCCCAGACTGAAACTGGGATAACGCTAAGAGAAAGAAGAAGAAGACCAACAGACACATGTACAGGTCTAGGGTACGAATCCACGGCGCGCACTTTATAACTTTTCAAACTTAAATGCGTTTTAAATTGTAAATTATCGGTTGCGAAACGGTGAAGCAAAACATCGTAAGGAAACCTGCATGTGTTAGAGTTCTCCATGATGTTCTCGAAATACATGTGAATTCTGCCCACCCGCAGTTGGCCAACGCGTGGTGGACTAGATATGGCCTAACTTTATTTGTTTGATTAGTTTATTACCCTTCTCGAAATCAGAAGAGGCCCGTACGCAGCAGTGCGTAGGACAATTTATAATTATGCATATACAGGGCCAATGATGAAACAACATTTATTTGGAACAAAACTTATACTTTGAAGATTGTCGAGAGCTTTAATTTCTGAAATAGAAATTACAAAATCTTAGATACATGAATCGGCTCTTAACGCTACAATTTTGTTTAGCTTCATGCTTTAACGTAATTACGAGTATTTCAACAAATCATTGGCTAAAGTTATTCCAATAACATGCAGAACTAAATAACAAATACTCTTTCACATAAATAAAAATGTAATATTAGAAACCATAGGGCTAGACCCCACGCGGGTGACATGTAGTGATTCGTATACCTAAACATGAGAATAAGTGTAATAAAAAAGTCTTACTAGCGTATTAACTGTTCTTATTCACGTAAGTACATACATGTTTAATTGAAGGGTCTAATGAATAACCCCTTTGCCTTATGTTTTGAACTGCATAAATCGATTGGCACAGGAAGACTTGCCTTGATCGGTTTCTCATTTCTTTATATCGTAAGCAGAACAGTCCTTATTACTGGAGCATAGGTATGTAATATTCGACGGTTAAATAAAGTAAAATTTTCTATTGTGAAGCAAAATCCGTGGTATAAAATTACATCGAAAACAACTTATCTGTTTAGACTTCACAGAAAACAGAAATACATGATAACTTCGGCATTTCTAACGTGACAATAAAATTATCCATGGATGTCGTATGGTTTAATTAGTTACTTATTATCTACTACAACGGCGAATGCCGGCGACGATAATCAGAAACAAAACTTTTATTTTATTATGTTTTTCGGGGCACTATTTGTTTAGTAACTGGATGCTATAAAGTTACGTTGTTCGTAGTTTTCCGTCCACGTAACTTTTGTTATAAGCAGTTATATTTCTGCTTCATGTTTAGGTACATACTGCACACACTGTAAAAAAAAACAACTTTCTTCTTTTCACGCTTCATGAGATGAGATCTCGTTGACTGGCAGACGAGTAATCTGCCATTGGATCCCTTTGGTACCACATGCACCATAAAAAACCATCCTTCAAGAGATTCGTTTAATCTCACATTATGAGTCACCGTGGAATTTGGTTTAAATTCCACGGTGATTCATAATAGGAAGTTTGACAATTCAGCTGTCCCATGTTTAAATTTTAATCCAGAGGTGTATTTAATACTCCCCATCTCAATATCTAAATCAATACACACATGATGTTGTGACACAAGACAATACTTTGTTTGATCCACATATTATTCGAGTCTGGGTGTTTTTTTGTTCGTTGATTCAATGTTAGTAAAGTATTCCGCAACAAAGGGTTTTTACACTTTGGGTGGGAGCTGCTATTTATAAAACCGTTCCGAATAATAATTGAAATTTTTATAGTATTCTTTTTCAATCATCTCAATTTCAATATCCTATCGCAGGTGAGACCAGGATTCACAAATAGTTAAACATCTTGTGATGTCTATACACTAATTAGCTGATCTTGCGTTTTGTTGAGTGGAAACATATGAAATCTGCGTAGGCATGCGGATTGTGCGGTAATCGAGATAACGTGGGGTCGCCGTATCAGTGCCCGGGTCGAGGACAAACCGCCTGACATACCGTACCGTTTAATGTTCAACAATCTACTTGTTAAGCAGATTGTAGTTATAAAATTCTTAAAAAAAAATGCATAGCCAAATCTATTTGTCAAATGTTAGTAAAATCAACCGCGACACAGGTATTTCTTTTAATGCTGGAGTGGTCTTTTTAAAATATTAATATACAAAATCCTTGCGTTACTTACTGATTGACAGACACGCTACAGCGGAAACTATTGGGCGCAGGAAGCTGAAATTTGGCATGTATGTTCCTTGGGCACCGTAGGGGAGCACTAAGAAGGAATTTCCCAAAATTCCCACGGGATCGGCCAAAACGGGTAAATTTAAAAAAAAATGCAGGCGTAGCTGCTGGCGTCCTCTAGTATAACAATAAAAAAGAAGATAAGCAGATAAATCTGGTTAGACTAGTAGTCGTAGTTCGCAGAAAAACTCGGATGCATCCGTGAAAATTTAGGACAATGATGTAATAACAAATACGCATACCTAAATCAGGTGCTGATACGAGAAAGGAAAAGGGCGCAAGCGCCCTTTTGAGCATCTGAATCTTCGCACAACAAATAACTTTTTGATTTCTTAGACAAAGCCTACCCTTATCTGCGTCAAACCTTTGACAGCAGTCAACGTCACCCCTAAACCTAAATAAGAACACTCCAAACCAAACTGGAGGTCGGCACGGTTCATAAGAGCCTACTGACAATCTGACGGAAAGTGGAAGCTTAAGATCCCAATGTAAGAAAACAAACTATTATGATCATTATCATCACCAGTCGACCTATATTCCACTCCAGGTATTCCACTGCTTTTATGATTATTCACACTTCAGTAAATATTTTATTGGGTTTAATACCACGTGCGTTTTAATATTTCGGCACACCACACACAGACAAGTGTCTTGATTACGGATGTATTTTATCTAAATACCGAGTAGGCCAAATGCAGGCAGACTTCTATTCTTGTCTAACGCAAGTCCTCTCAGGCAAGTAAGTTTCCCTCACGATATTTTTATTCACCACCCATATTTCGCCATGAATTTATCACTAGCTTAAGATTGGCGAAAAGTGGCCACAGATCGGGTGAAGTGGCGTTCTCTCGTATTGGAGGCCAAGGCACACTTCGGGTCGATGAGCCATTGGAATAAGTAAGTTAAGTAGTGATAAATTCATGGCGAAATGTGGATGTAGTATTACACCTTTGCCTTCCCCTTCGAGAATATAGGCATGAGCATAATTATAGAAAAAAATTAAGTTCTTCAAAAAGTCAATGGTGAGTTCGAACCAGAGACCCTTCTGCATAGGAAGTTAAGTCTGTAGTCTCGCAATAGACCATCCCTGCTTTTTTAATTACATATTTTATAATAATCCCAATTATCTAACAATCACCTGGTATGAGATACCTTGTTGGTTTCTTTGCCACCCTGCAGCAGTTTATACTTGCTTTTATATTACTTACTAGATGAGCCCGCGGTTACACCCGCGTTATTTAAGGCTCCTGCTACGCTCCCGTGGTGCACACCGTGATGTTATATAGCCTATAGCCTTTCTCGATGAATGGGCTATCTAACACTGAAAGAATTTTCGAAATCGGTCCAGTAGTTCCTGAGATTAGCGAGTTCAACCAAACAAACAAACTCTTCAGCTTTATATATTAGTGCTAGAGGATGCCCGCGGTTACACCCGCGTTATTTAAGGCTACTGCTTCGCTCATGTCGCGCATAGCGCGATGTTATGTAGCTTATAGCCTTCCTCGATAAATGGGCTATCTAACACTGAGAGAATTTTTCAAATCGGATCGGTAGTTCCTGAGATTAGCGCGTTCAACCAAACAAACACACAAACAAACTCTTCAGCTATATATATTATTATTAGCCCAAATTTCAATTCAATATAGGGAACAAGCTACCAATACAAAATATTGTATCCAATATCGAACAGGTGCATTCAACAAAGCAAATATCTTTTGTACTCATGCTTTGTATATTTAATAGAAATTTCAACTTGCAAGGTGCATACGACAATAATAAAAGACCCCGCCATAATTCGATCTTACGGTCTCTTACACATCGCATGTTACCTGCGTGTCTACCTGTTTTAGGTACTTACTTGTATTATTAGGATCACGTTCTTGTACTTTTGGGGCACGTAGGCACGTAGGTAGCCTTATAGCAATTTTTTTGCACGTGGTATTTTAAGTAAGTAAAATTTTGGCTGACAAAGCTTTCTTATTTCGGACTGCTAGCATCTAGGTCTATGCAGTAGTCACTCGGTACTGCAGTTGTGGGTACGATCCACATATTCCTAAAGATAGTCTAGGTTTCTTGTCCGTTAACTGGTTATCTACAGTCCGCTAAGATACTTTTAATCTTCTTGGGTTTACGCGAATGTTACACATTGAAATTAAACTACAGTTTACGGATTTTATCGCGATATATTGGTTTCATTAAGTTATTACATTTGTAACTAATGATCTAGAAACTACATTTTTAATTTATTACTAGCTGACGTTATAACTTAGTGAAACCAATACATCGCGTTAAAATCCGTAAACTGTAGTTTAATATCAATACTTTTAATCGATTAAATAATAAAAATAAAGGGCCAGCAATTATGAATTAAGAACAGGTTGAGAGCCTAGGTGAAGCAAGGGTCCGGCCCGGCCCCACAATAATGCTCCACAGTATTTTTTGGGCGCGTGGTATTTAACGGATTAAAAGAAGGACCGATAGATACACG
Source organism: Euclidia mi (assembly GCA_944739405.2). Taxonomy (NCBI): domain Eukaryota; kingdom Metazoa; phylum Arthropoda; class Insecta; order Lepidoptera; family Erebidae; genus Euclidia; species Euclidia mi. The sequence continues at coordinate 45,151,204 of OX123201.2, forward strand.
TTCGCTAGCTTCATCTGAGTCATTTCCAGAATAATGACAGTCCAGTCCAGTCCAGTAATTACAACAATGATGTGGATTTATGTCGACGCCGATTACTAAAATCGTTGTCGTCACATTCTATGAGTCTACAAAATTAACCAATAAAGTTAACCTTTAAATTTTAGACTAAAATTGATATTTTTTGTGCTTAGAGTAAAAAATAAATATTATTTATAGTTGATGACTAAATTCAGTATTTTATCAAACTTGTAAACACAATTCGCAAAAACACATAATAATCGGAATACCCAATGTTCCATTAACTATTATCGCCGGCTATTCGCCTTTATCCCGAAAATGTATTTTTATACTTTACCGCCATTTAGATAAGGAAAGATGAAGATAAAACTATTGTGTCATATCTAAAAATAAATAGACCGACGCATGTACTTCTTCTACATTAATGTACGCACAATACTGCGCTAAATCATTTAACTATCGTCAAAGTCAGTAGATTTTCAAACAAACTTTAAAGTTTGTTCTTTTAACTGAAAGCACCCACTAAAAAAGGATGTGTTAGTACATCCTTTTTTAGTGAGTGCTTTCATTAAAAAACAACACGATGTAGGTACAAATGTTTTCAGCTTCTATAGTTAAGGATCTTGTTGAGCTTCTTTGCGATGGGTTTGGTTTATTTCTAATGCAAAGAGGGTGATACAGCTAAAGTTATCTACAACCATCAGGTGTAATTGTCATCATTTTAGCGGTATCCCAATTGCTATAAGAATTTCACCTTGACCTCCAAAGTCGGCTTTCTGGTCTAACCAGATTTGTCCAGAATATACGCCATTCCACAGAGCGACAGCCCCTGACCACCGCAACTCAAAGCGATCGCCATATTATGGTCTCATAATAATTATATTATCTAAAATTTACCTAGCGTCGAAATAATCGAATCGTTAATATTATTATCATGACATGTCAAGTACTTACCTACTCATAGATGATTTTAGTTAATTTTTGTGATTTTACTTTTTGTGATTTCGATCTTTGTTCGCAGACAGACACGGACATCAAAATTCATTGTGAAGATCACGTTCAAAGTCCGAAATCAATTTTAAGACTATTTTTACTGCAGCAATAGAACTTCCTTGTTATATGTGCGATGATTAGGTATGCTTATCCAAGTACGATTCCATGTTGGATGCTATCGCAGACTGCATGTATGGTAACACTTTAAAATCTACAAATTGTTCTGTGGGTCCAGTTTTTCTTTGTACCCGGTGGTTAAATGTTGGTAGAGTCTCCTGCGGTAAAGGCTTTAATCCAAAAACTAGAGCAAAGCTTATGACCCTCAAATTTCTAATCAGACTTAATTAAATCACCAGATGAGCACGCGGTTACACGCGCGTTATACTGCCCCGCTCCCGTGTATATTTATATGTTATATAGCCTATAGCCTTCCTCGGCATATGAGCTATCTAACACTGAAAGAATTTTTAAAATCGGACCTGTATTTTCTGAGATTAGCGCGTTCAACCAAAAAAACAATCAAACAAACTCTTCAACTTTATATATTAGTATAAAATTGCTAAGATCAGATTTAAAGTGATCATACAAACACATACCTACAGTATGGTATGACGATATGTACAGAATTTAAACTTTCGAGTTAATTAAAGGTACGCGGTATATATCCCGAAAGACAATGACATGCAATGCTAACACACCGACAAATAAAATTAAATTGGTTTTGTCCTCGCACACAAACGCATCTTAAAATCATATATATACTGACGAGACTTCATAAGCATGAGTAAACTGTAGAGGGAAAAGCACTAATTGAGTCGTCTAGTCTCAAATAATCTAAAATCATATATAATATCAAATTAATCTAAAATCATATATAATCATATCTTATCTTATCTAATATATAAAATTCTCGTGTCACTGTTTTCGTTCCCATACTCCTCCGAAACGGCTTGACCGATTTTGATGAAATTTTTTGTGCTTATCCGGTATCTATGAGAATCGGCCAACATCTATTTTTCAAAAAAAAAAAAATTTGCAAAACAACGTTTGCCGGGTCAGCTAGTACTAATATATAAAGCTGAAGAGTTTGTTTGTTTGTTTGGTTGAACGCGCTAATCTCAGGAACAACTGGTCCGATTTGAAAAATTCTTTGTTAGATAGCCTATTTATCGAGAAAGGCTATAGGCTATATAACATCACGCTATGAGCGGCGGGAGCAGAGCAGTAGCCTTAAATAACGCGGGTGTAACCGCGGGCATCGTCTAGTATAATATAAAGATAAAGGATAATTTTAGAGGGATTTGAAACTAGACAAATCAATTATGGAATACGTCCCCCATATGGCATACCATTATATTCTTAAGTCTAAGTGCCCAGAATATTCTAAAATGTTGGAATTTGATAATATAAAATTTATTTTGGATTTAGTACATAATTTGGCCCTTAACTTACTAAAACAAATTTTGTAATATTCGCGGGGCTTAGTCTTTGAAATATAACGTATTCCATATTAGGGACGTATTTCAAAATTGGTACCTTTCCTGTACCTATTTCGTATTGGAACTGGCACTTTTAGTATTAAGTACAGTCCAGGCCACGCCCTGGATTGACTATGCCAAAAATATGCTTAACAAAAAGAACCTGGGTTATCTTATATCACCATACGTTTCGAAACATTAAAGCAGCGTGATTCTCTAAAGCACTTACTTGGGTAGTTGAAAATACCACGTTTATAATAGCGTGGTATTTTAAGTAAACAATAACCATGTTTTAAATGTTATCAAACTTGAAGAAGAGGACAAAACCACTTGAATTATTGTACTGTTACAGATAGAAAAAAAAGGGACAGTGATAACTGCATTGTCAAAACGAACCTGATAATAATGTTCTCAAATAAATATGATGTTTTGTTAGATATTTTCTTAGTATAGTATTGACTTTCGCATTTCAAGAAAAATACATTATGCTTAGAAAGTATGTAATATTGTAGTTTCTGGGCTAGGCGATAGCATAAATAATACAACACATAAAAAGTTTTGTTCATTCATCATCAGCCTTTAACAGTCCACTGCTGGACTAAGCCTCTCCTTTAAAAGGAGGAATTGGCCTACTATACCACGCTGGCCAAACGGGTTGGTATAGGGTTTGTATCAAGTTTTCCTTCTCTTACAGTGCTGTTCTCTGCAAAATATGCTCTCTCTGTCGGCTCTTACGACACCCATGGGATGATATGGGGTGGTGACAATCCGTCTTCTTAATCCGTCACCACACGGGCAAGTTGAAAATACCACGTTTATAATAGCGTGGTATTTTAAGTAAACAATAACCATGTTTTAAATGTTATCAAACTTGAAGAAGAGGACAAAACCACTTAAATTATTGTAGTGTTACAGATAGAAAAAAAGGGACGGTGATGACTGCATTGTCAAAAATAACATGATATTAATGTTCTCAAAGATATCTTTTATTTGTTAGTATTGACTTTCGCATTTCAAGTAAAATAAATCATGTTAAGAAACTATGTAACATTGTAGTTTCTGGGCTAGGCGGTAGCATCACTACATAGTATAAAACAAATTCTGTCTTCTGTCTGTCTGCCCTATGTATACTTAAATCTTAAAAACTACGTAACGGCTTTTAATTGCGTTATATTTAATAGATATAATGATTCAAAAGGAAGGTTTATATGTATAATTGACGCGGGTGAAGCCGCTGGCGACGTTTAGTAAATAATATAACACATAAAAACTTAACCTATACAAAAATAACTTATGAATAGCTAAGCCTGTGTAGTTCTAGACGGAGGCAAAAAAAACAAAAATCTTTTAATTATATTTTTTATAGAGTTGGGTTTGGACGCTTTAAGACTGTTTTATATCTTGTAAGACTGATATTAAGAATATGCCGAAATATCGGCTGCTTTGCCGGCATGGTTTAAATCATTTAATCACTGCTTTAAACTAAAATAAACTTTGTTGTAAGTCTTTCATATCACTATAACTGTCATCTAAAAACATTCACGTAAACATATTAGAAATATGTATAGTATTTAATTTATACATCGTTTACTCCCATTTAAGATCTTGGTAAGTATCCTCTAGATCACTCAATCATTAGCCCTCTGATGTACACAGATCATTACAGTAATCATGTTATTTATTAAATAAATAAACCTTAACACAATTTGCTCACTCATTAGTATAATTATATAAATACTAAGTAGGTAAACAGAACAACAAGGACAACAGGAAAATAACAATCTGATTACCGGAGGGTGGAATTGTTAGAATGGTTACTTGGGTATTGTGATGCGATGCGTAGTATTGGTTCGATTTTGACATGATAATAAAAGTTTATTAGATGTAGTGTCAGCTGCAATAAATCTATTTTATGTGATTTTGAATGGTTATATTTTCTCAATTTAAAATTATTTTTATAACTTCTACGATTTTTAGACAAAGAAGACTTAATCGATTTTTTGATCTGCCGCAATGTGTATACTTTCAAAAATTTTATTTAGCCGATCTTACTTGCCATAACTACTTATTATATTTAAGGCATAACATCCAAAAAAAGATGGATTACCTAAATCAAAATTTATTAATTAAAGATTCAGGAGTTTTAATTTATAATACTCGGCAAAGATTTAGTGGTGCCTTTTTTGTAGTTGACTATTAGCACACTATTAGTGTCCATACCTTTATGTGATTCAGCATTGGCGTTCCAAGACTCGGTATTCTTTGTGTCAGTCGATGCATACAATGGCTACAAAAAAAATACCCATGTGTTTACCAATAACGTGTCCAAGTCTCGGTGTCTGAATATTTCTTTTACCTCGGAGGTAGCATTTTCGAGCTATAGAACATCTAAACATAAGTACAGCACAAGGGATGATTACTTCTTCCCTGTTAGCAAAACACTTCTCTTAAACTCTTGCCAAGTATACCTAATATATTTAAGTTATCTTACGTATACAAAACAATTTTGTACCGCTACATACTTTTGTAAGGTTGAAGCTGGAGGTTTTTAATATTTCAATGTTACCTTCAGTGTCTCATTGGAAGTTATTCTAAATTTCAATGTTTTATTGTAAGTTTAATCTATCGGTCTTATATTTACTACTAACAAGAAAGACTTATATATACAATTTAATTAAATAAAGCACATTGCTTTTTATTTACGTATCCCCCGTACAAACGAAATTTCAGGAAGCTGAAACTCTCATTACATAATTATAAGCCTAGTTAAGTACATAATTATAAGCCTACATAATTAAGTATAAGACTCGTTACATAATTATAAGCTTATGTTTCAGACTACAGCATACGTTTTGGTTGTTTGTCTGCGAACTTCAAAAGCTAATGGCCTGTTTTAATATCCAATCTATCCATGGACTTGGAGATTCGAGATACATGTTTAATATATTCTGTATGCAGCTTATCTACACTAATATTACAAAGAGGAAAACTTTGTATTTTTGTTTGTAATGGATAAACTCAAAAACTACTGGACCGATTTTAAAAATTCTTTCACCATTAGAAAGCTACATTATCTGCGAGTAACATAGGCTATATTTTATTTTGGGTTTTTCGGGTACGTGAAGTAGTTCCCTCAGGACGCGGGTGAAACCGCGGGAAACGGCTAGTGTCAAATATATACATAGGTATTTATCTCAAATCTGCAATTCCCTGGATAGACCGAATATTGAGACCGACCGAAAGTCTAGAAAGCTGACTAGATTTAGGTTGTTTTAAAATTAAGAATTCTGGTCTCTGATATAAATTTCTAAATGTCTGTGATCATTAACATACCTTTCATCACATAGTTTTTTATTTTTATTAGGCTTTTGTTGTACGAAATGCTGTTTTGTTCATCATATCTGTATCTATAAAATTCTTCTGTAACTGACTGACAGACAGACAACGTATAGCCGAAACTACTGGGCAAAAGAAGCTGAAATTAGGCATATACTTATACCATTGGATATCCCTTGGGGACCGTAGGAATGCACTAAGCATAATAGGGAAGTTTTCTGCAAGTGAAATAAATTATACAAGTATTTTTATCTAGTGAATCATGTCAAAACAATGGTTAATATTAAAACTTTATTTAATATTTTTATCGACAATTTATTGATAATGAGTATTCAACTTGACAACAAAAAACTATGACGTCACTTAGTCGTATTTCATACAAACGCCGCGCCGTGCAAAAGGTCCTTTTTGAAATTTCATTAAAAGTGTTTGATTTGACTAGTTGGAAACAACCCAATTATACCCCATAGGGATGCACTGCATAAATGATTTGTCGTAACAGAACTTGGCAGAAACGTTAATAAATATGTACATAGTATTAATAAAAGAAGTCACCACGTATGTAAAAGTCAAAGATCTTCGCAGATTTTTGAATGCATTATGAGTATATGGGCCTGACTGCCTACCATGTAGGTTCAAGGATAAAAATACAAAGCTCGTTTCAATACATTTGAAGACTACGTTTTTACATGGCCTGCACTATTTGTTATCTGGACTAAGCAATAGATAGATCACAACGAACATATAAGACTCCATTTTTACCTCACACATTATTTTGTGCAGGTAAAATTAAAAAATGGCACAACGAGTACACACGTAACATTTCAACATATAATTATTTGGAGCATTCACAACATTGTGGATAGTTAGACACGCAAATTGGTATACATCACAGGTAAAACATACAAACCCATAGCTGTTTCTCATACAGACCACTCGTCGTGAAAAAACATCTAGTTCTTCATATTAAACCAGCCCCCGATAGTACGTGTGGGGACGGCCCAATAATCTGCCAATTTGACACAAACTGAGTATTACGTTCAGTTCCGTTGTATTGTGTTCAGCGGGAAAGCACAATAATGATAACCTATTATTATTCACACAATAAAATATTGCGATAAACACATAATACATGAATTCATCTCGTAATGTATTTTGTTCGAGATTCGCAGTACAGTAAACGCGCGGTACATAGGGCGATTGTCAGGCTGGTCAGGTTGTTGTGATAGCGAGATATTGGGTCGAGCGCACACCCGGATCACGTTTGTTGGTAAACATTCGGAGCGGTGCGGGGCAGGGAGGGATTGCCACGGTCAGGGCGAGCACAGGAAAATTTTCCCCGCGCGGGGTGCGAGCTCGCCTCCCTACGACGCCCGCGCCGTTATCTCGACTGCCACTCGGTAGTATATAAGGGGCGGCCGACACCGTCCAGGCACAGTCACAGTTGTGTTTCAGACAGACGCACTTCTCCCGGTATCTGAGCTTTGTTCAACACATCACAATGGCAGCCAAGTTCCTCGTACTCTTCGCTTGCATCGCCCTTGTGAGTATAGTGACTGCTGACGTTTGTATTTGGATGTCAAGAGCGTTCCGCTAACTTTATGGTTTGTGTTCCCAGAGCCATGCGGCTATGGTGCGTCGTGATGCTCCCGCGGCATCTCCTCTCGCTGAGTTGGAGAAGCACGCTGCTGAGTTCTCCAAGACCTTCAGCGAGCAACTGAACGCTCTTGTGAACTCGAAGAACACCCAGGACTTGAACAAAGCCTTCAAGGAGGGCTCTGAATCTGTTGTGCAACAAATCTCTGCGTTTTCCACCAGCATCCAGGGTGCGGTAAGTCCATCTATCATATTAAGACCATATTAGTGATATTTCTAAGCAGTTTTCTACTAATTCAAGATAATGCAATTTAGTAAAGTATATCGTGACTCCGAAGACTCTTTTTTAGCAAATGCAAATGTTTTGCAATAGATACGGCACGTTAACCGGATCGGACGAGTAGTCCATCTCGTTAGCAACAGGTAGATCATTCTGCCAATCAATCTCTAACAGCATATTAATATATCCTCGTGTTACAGTTGGGTGACGCCAACGGCAAGGCCAAGGCCGCCTTAGAGCAGACCCGCGCCAACTTGGAGCGTACCGTGGAGGAGCTCCGTCGTGCCCACCCTGATGTAGAACACCAGGCCACCGCCCTGCGCGACAAGCTGCAAGCCGCCGTCCAGAGCACCGTACAGGTAAATACCATTCAGCCTATAGCATTCCATTGCTGGACGTAGGCCATTATATTTTACGTCACAATAGCATTTTTAGTCGTTGGAAATTCTCTGAGTTTGAAGTTCAAGTAGTCTTTCAAAGTTCAAGACTCTTTTTTTATTTTTTTACGTGCCTATTACTAGTATAGAATTTATGTGTGTATTAAAAATGTTAATTATCGCTCGCTTAACAATGTACCCGATAGATGGAAATAGGCTCACTCCTTATTACATTGGGACCTAAACATAACTGGCCAAGTGTGGGGTTTAATACACCTCTGCCTACCCTTTTGGGAATAAAAGGCATGAAGTTATGTCATGTTATTACAAGTAAATAAAAAAATTGCCCAGTTTTAAAACTACTCCAAGAATTCCTTTGCCGACGTATATATGACCATTTATCATCATCATCGGCCCTATATAAACCTTGACACTGGCCACAGCCTCTTTTGACTATGAGAAGGGTAAGGTCATAGTCCACCACTGGCCAAGTACGGGTATAACTCAGATGGCTTTCGAGAACATGTATACTTTCTTATATACGGTACCAACTTCTTTCGTAATCAAAGCTAATATTCGTTTTCCGTCCGCAGGAGAGCCAGAAACTGGCCAAAGAGGTCGCCGCCAACGCTGAGGAGACCAACCAGAAGCTCGCCCCTAAGCTCAAGGAGGCCTACGACGCGTTCACCAAGCAAGTCCAGGAGGTACAGAAGAAGATCCATGACGCCGCCACCAAGCAGTAAGATCCTATACGACATCACGCAATAAACTGTAGTCCACCTATATATACTTTTATTTTTACTCCTTATACCTTTCAGTCCACCTTTATACACTGTTATTTGTTACTCCTTACACCTTTTTCAAAACGGCCCAAGATCGAGAGAGCTGAGATTCTTGGGAAGGCCTCTGTCAAGCAGTGGACGTCTATCGGCTGATACAATAATGTACAATATATATTCTACCACATTCACACAACACCATCTAGTCCCAAACTAAGCAGAAGCTTGTACTATGGGTACTAGATAATGGATAAACATAAATATATAAATTTTTTTGTAAATACATACATATTATACATAGAAACACCCAGACCAAGACAAAAATCCATGTTCATGCACAAAAATGTTTGATTTGAGCGGGAATTGAACCCGCGACCTTCGGCGTAGCAGTCGCTTACACTCCCCCGGCGCCAACCGGTCGTCAATGATAATAATGATACCTTCACCATCTCCTGTGACTTATTGGATATCTGGATATCATCAGCCATTCGATGTCAATTGCCGGACTGCCTCTTCTAATTTGCGACGGCATTGTGAGGCAATAGGTAGATTTGGCCTACTATACCACGCTGGTCAGACAGACTGCTAAAGGTGGTAAATACTCTTGGTGAATAGAGAATCCAACTTAAGCAGACCAAGTTTAACTTTGTGGTTTATCCAACCAAACAATAACATATACACTCTATCTATAATAATAATATTTTGGGACTACTCAAACACAGTCATCTGATTCTAAACCATACTATGGGACTAGATAACTGAAAATTCTTAATTTCATACTTACATATTATGGATCAATCACATCCAGACACAGAAAATATTGGTCTTGGTTGGGAATCGAACCCACAATATACAGCTTAGCAGTCAGGCTAACTACCCATTAGACCAAGCCAAAGAGCTCAGATATTTACATAGAGGCGTATTTCCTATGGGCGCTCTGATGACAAACGTTCTATGACCCAAATTGCCGCTTGGCGGCGTGGCAGTCGCGCTATGACAGCTGTCTCTATGAGAACAAGAGAGGCGAATGTTCCTCCTGTGTATCTTAAGAGAGCAAGAGAGACAGAGAACGACGCCAGCGCCGCCAACGGCGCCAACTACGAACTTAACTGGAGACAGTCTCCACTTGCAATCGGCACACAAAATCCTTAAGAACTGCGCTTCTATATAAATCTGTATTCATTGACCAAGCCGACATATTATCATGTCAATCAAACGTCAGTACATATGAAATAATAAGTGCCGTGTTGACTGAATAATGATACATCTAGTGACCTCTGCGTTCTCATAACGACTAATATAATTAGTGAGTGTACATAAAACTACTGAGGAATACTAGCTAAGACTATTAAGGTTTTAATCGCAAGTTGGCTTCGTGTCAGCTTTGTTAGCGGAACAATTAGCATGTATTATCTTAGTTATTATTGTTCCCCAAGCCATCCAAGTGTAGCTGAATATACTTTCGGAAATAATGTGACGAATAAAAGTTAACCGTAAGGATAGTGAAAACATATTTCATACTACAACGGAAGAAGGACGTCTAGCAGGGTATAAAATATCAAACTAATTTGCTTATAAATTTTATTTTCCTATAAACTATAAATAAACATGCCTATTATTCCAGCTTTCATATCAATTACTACTACAACAACTACTACAACTTTTACTGATTATTATCGTAAACAAAAATGCAAAAAATACGTTATTATTTTTTTAATGGGGGAAAGCCATGGGAAAGCTAACCCCCTAAATTCCACGAATTGCGTTGCAAATATCTAGACAAATTCACTTCCTCCTAATCTTGTCAAATATCAGAAAAAGATGTCTTTATTGTCATCGTTGTTGAAACTTTATATTAATATTGAACAGTGTGATACAATTGTAGGTAAACGGATGCAATACAATACTATAACAAAAGAACCTTTAAAATGTCACTAAACACCAAAAGGAAAAACCTATCCAACCCATTAAACCCACAGTTTTTATCTGTCCACAGATTATGTTAATATGCAGTGTAGGTAGTTTGTACGTGATAATAATATACAGAGCAGTTGATAAGCCGCGGTCACTATTATCAAGGTCTGCGAATTTTTATCTCAATAGTTCACCGACATACAAGCTGAATATTAGGAAGCTGATTTGAGTCCCGTACGGTATATCGAATTACCCATGAGCGATATAACTGTCTACAGAAAGCATGGTTCACCGACGAACGGTAATACCACAGTCAAATAATCCATACAGTCGTTCGACGAACGCGTCTAGACGGGTCAATCGTGCGGGGGACAAGAGGTGAGACGCGGGAAGAGCGGTACCTACTTACGTATATCACTTTAGTTCCTAACTAGGTACATGTTTTTGGGGGCTGGCGCGTGCTTGTTTTTTGTTCGTTACTTATTTATTTGCTTATGAATATTAATTAAGATGGTACATACGACTTGTGCTGTGAGACATTGCAATTCTTCATGCTTCATTTAAAGATTTAAAAAATAAGCATTTAAAAAATCTGCGATTTCATCAATTTACTTACACAAAAAATTAAAATTTCATTAATTTTAATTATTTATATTATTTTGAAACGTATGTTTATACCTGTATCCACTTAAAATAATGTGCACGTACCCACTAATCTACTAACTTTTTACAATATCTCATGTCTGGCCAAATCTAATACTAATATATAAAACTGAATAGTTTGTTTGTTTGTTAGAAAGCGCTAATCTCAGTAACTATTGGTCCGATTTAAAAAAATCTTTCAGTGTTAGATAGCACATTTATCGGGGAAGGCTATAGGTTACATAACATCACGCTATGAGCGACGGGAGCGGAGCAGTAGCCTTAAATAACGCGGGTGTAACCGCGGGCATCCTCTTATCACAGAATAAAGTAGTAATTACTGTACGTAAACAACATGGCAGACGTAAGAGAATAAGCGTTTTAAGGTAATATTCGATTCAAGCGTGATTTTAATTTCATGCAATAAGTACCTAACCTAGTAGGTACCTTCGTATTAGGTAAGTGTACCTATCAAATATTATATTATATGTATCTTGGTAACGGCGCGTCCTAGCTAAATAATAACCATATTTTTGGCCCCCTTTTACAAACCTCACACATGTTCTCAGTAATATTATAGCCCGGTCACCCATCCATAAAATGACCTTGATGTCTATTGCTTTACCTTAACGTAGTTTGCTCGAAAATAGATCTTCAAAATACTTCATTTCGATAACATAGGCTCTGCAAGCTGATCCCATAGTTGCCCATCCATTAAACGACCGCTATATCAATCGCTTTATTTTAACTAGGTTTGTACGATAACCACCTAGTATATCTGAAAAAAATGCTTCATATCCTTAACCGCCTCCTACGACACTTGCGGTATGAAATAGGTGCTGACTGACACTTTGTATGCAAAGCTGTCACCGCAAGTGCAAACTAAATGCAAACTGTTTTATAATAATTATTCATCGTTAATTATTTTCATATAATAAATAAGTGATTTACACTATAATATTCATGTAGCGTAGTAATTGTTATATTTTTCTAAAATAAATAGACGGTGTTTGAATAAGTAGGTATTGTTTAAATGTGGCAGCCCTAGCCTCCTTACCCTTGTCTAGACGTTGTCGGCTTTTTCTTCGAGATCAAAGGCGTCAAACTACTGTATGTCTTTATATACTGTGGTAATACGAAAATACTATTAGTTGATATCCTTATTTCGCGACAGCACGTTTCGCCGAATAACGCTACAAAGAATGAATGGTTGGCCGATACCAAGATTTGCCGATGTCATGGTTCGCCGCAACATGCTTGAACTAAATAATCCATTACCTATAGCCACAGATATGAGAAGTTCTCATATCTGTGCCTATAGCAATTTGCCTCGAAAGCACCTTTTCTTACATAACTTCTCATCCTTACCTAGTCGCCCAATTTGCCCAATTTGCCCGCCGACTTACCTTAAGTCGGCGGCTATTTTCGAGTGCGGGGTCACAAGAAAACCTAACTTAACCTATTAAGTACCATACATAAAAAGGTGCTTTCGATGCAAACTGCTATCGGTAAAGGATTATTTAGTTAAAGCGTGTTGCGGCGAACCATGAAATCGGCAAATCTTGGTATCGGCCAACCATTCATTCTTTGTAGCGTTATTCGGTGAAACGTGCTGTCGCTAAAATAAGGATATCAACTAATGTTTTTTTCGTATTACCGTTCGTCGGTGAACCATGCTTTCTGTAGACAGTTATACCTATCGTTCAAGGGTAATTCGATATACCGTACGGGACTGATTCGATTTGACGTTCAAAGCAGATATTCTGTCAAATCCGGTTAGACTAGTAGACAAGCGGTCCCTGGGCTCCAAAGCGTGTAAGTCTTGGATGCAACCGGGATAACGCTAGGACGATGATGATGATGATGATGATTTGGCGCGCAACGAGGTTACAGCGATTCACCTAGATTCAATCGCCCATCGGCACACTGACAAATTAAACTGCTTGGAAGCTTGCAACGAATTTGATAACAACTTGAAAGACCAACAACTACGTAAAGCATTTCCAGTTCCAATCCACGGCACGCATTTACATAGATGATAAGCTCGCATTTAAGCCGGCAATTTATTTGCAAGTAAATTAAAACAGGGTTGATTTTAATTGGAAATATTATTCTGGCAGTTTTGACCTCAACCTTACTGTTCTTTTGATGGCACTAAAAGTTTTGTCAAAATTGGTAGACCACGTTTTTGCTGAACGTACAGAAAAGTATTTACATTTGCAGGTGAGCCGGCCTTTTTATGCTAAAGTAATACTATAACTTTTTATATTAACGAGGTAGATTATGTTTTGGCAACTAAATTAATACGACAAAAAATAAAAATATATATATAACCTAAATCCTTCCGTATGGCTCTGACGTAGATACCTAACTAGGTAAAAAATAAGTTCATCATCAGCCTTTAACAGTCCACTGCTGGACTAGGCCTCTCCTTTGAAAGGAGGAATTGGCCTCCTATACCACGCTGGCCAAACGGGTTGGTATAGGGTTTGTATCAAGTTTTCCTTCTCTTACAGTGATGTTCTCTGCATAATATGCTCCCTCTGTCGGCTCTTACGACACCCATGGGATGATATGGGGTGGTGACAATCCGTATTCTTAATCCGTCACCATACGAACAAAAAAAAATAAAAAAAGTAAGTAATTTGTTGAAATCCCACCGCATGCGAAGTTCTTTTAGATCTTATGTTTTTGTGAGCCATTCTACCTGTTATTATTCACTCAAATACCTGTTGAATTCCTACCTGCTGTTTAGACAAAGAACTGTGTATTTGGTACAGCTATCAAGGCTGATTGTAAAGCATAGAATATGCAGATACTAGGAAGAGCAGATAAAATTCTTTGTTGAGTAGCAAACGTAATAAGGCAAGTCATTTAAATGAGCCATTTTCTCTATAAGGGAGTCGTCTATATACACACATAAAAAAGTCTAAGCAACACATACACATTTCAATTTTACAATGTGTTTTTGCATTAAATCCTTAGTATTTTCTTATTTATATTCTTTTTTAATGCTTTTTTGATATGAAACAACAATTAGTTTTTTTAATTTTTTTAATAATCTTAATTAACAATAATTACGGGTAAGTACTGTATGTACGTAGTACAAAGTAAGGTGCCTAATCAACTAAACTTAAACTAAAATTAAATGGTTGTACAAAAATTGCATTATTTAATACAAAGTGTGGCCTCCTCTGTTATTGAGAACTTGCTGGCACCGATTATTCATAGAATCGATGAGATTGTTAAGGTTATCCTGCGGCAATCGCTCCCAATAATATTTTAGTAAGTCCATCAGTTGTTGGGTTGTTGTCACTCCATCCAACTCCTTTAAAACACGTCTCTGGAGCATGTCCCATGCATGCTCGATGGGGTTGAGGTCTGGCGATTGTGCAGGCCAAGGCAATACCAGGATGTTTTCCTCTGCCAAGTACTCCCGTGTGTGCATCCTCAACGTAATTTACAGCGTTCATGTTACCATTTACAAAAACGAGCTCAGTTCGTCTGTTCTTCATAATACCCGCCCATACCATAACTGTTGAGCCATTGTATAGATGCTCTTCCTGAACACACCTCAGTCTTTCAGTATTTCCAGGACGACGGTACACTCTTACCCTTCTAGTATCAGCCTTGAACCCAAATCGAGACTCATCGCAAAATAAAATTTTATCCATTGTTCCCGGGTCCATGTAATGTGTTCCCTACACCATTCATTTCGACGAACGCGATTCCCGTGACGTATCGGTGGGCACCTAATTGGCCGTCACGCTCGTAGGCCATACTCATGCAGTCGATTTCGCTCAGTTTGGCAGCTAACAACAACACCACTTGAATATTGTAGCCTTAAACCTATCCCTCGGGCGGTTAACATCGGCTGGCGTTTTGCAGTCAATTGTATGTATCGATCTTGCCGTGTGGTTGTACACCTACCTCGACCTGGGTGCTGCTCAGCAGGATCTCCCGTTGTTGTGAAAACCAATGTTTGATTGTGTACAAGACGCTTTAGTTTAATGTCATAGACAAAGTTTAGAAAAGTATTTTTTTTTTCTGTATGGTTTTCACTTGCACTTTTGAAACAAAATGATGTCCGTGTAAAAGTTATTATTTTTACCTTATTAAACTCCATAGTCCTCCCCCTGGATAAATACGCATACGTTATAAATGTGCTAGCGATAATTTAGGTGTGTGATGATGACCTAAGAAGCTAAGAAATATAATATAACGACAGATGAACAAGAATTTTATTTGAACCTGCAAGAATCCATCACATCTTGGCGACCGTGACAGGACAAACGAGCGGGGAAGACATACAACGCAAAAACAAGTAAGGATTTCACAACATTTTAGTAAGGATGGAGTCATTAAAATTGGTTCGCGAACGCGGACAATAGGCTAGTTGACAAAAAAAAATTATAAGTCCGTCCTTTTGATTATTCAAAAATAAGCGATACATATTTTTTTATTTGTAAATTAAACCAAAATTGACCAAGATATAGCTCATTAAAGTTACGTATAACGTCACTTCGTGCTGCATTTTTTCGCACTAGATGGCGTCACACGTAACTTTAATGGTCTATATCTTTGTTATTTTTTATTGAATCGAAAAAACAAAAAATATGTGTCCAATATTTTTTTATAATCTAAAATACGGACTAAATAAAATGTAATTATTTTGACCCTGGAAACTACCCTATTACGTCGTTTGTTCACGAGATCCGCCCAAACCATAGAATACGCCATTTTGCCGCGAATGACTTTCACAAGGTCATCGTCGATGTTGAAATGATACGAGAAAGTATGTGTCAGCTAGAACACCTTGACAAAAGCATACAGAGCAAGATGTTAGAGAGTGAAACATTTGATGAAAAGGCTTACGAGGAAGAAACGGACACCGCGGAAACTTATAAGTACCGTTGGACCAGGCGCGGTCGCAGCCTAAAATTTTGGAGGGGGTCACTCACTCACTACACTAATAAAAAATTGGTATCTGGAATAAAATAAACATTATTGCACAAGACACAATTTTATTTTATAAATCTTAATATATATATTTCTTGTGTGCGTGTGTATGTCACTGAACTCCTAAACGACTGGACGGATCTTGATGAAATTTTTTTGTGTGTGTTCAAGGGGACTTGAGAATGGTTTAGATTCACAATTTAGTCCACTGGAAAATGTTTTTTTACTTAATTTTTAATTTGTAAATAGTTGTGGATTTCGGAATGTTTCACAGTGGAACCGACGGACTGCGCTGCTATCGCAGTGTCAAATCTTATATTAATAATTTCGTCAAGGAGTAAGTACATCGAAACCTTACCTGAATAATAAAATATTAAAAAATAAACATTTCGAGTCGACAACATATATCCGCAAAATTCGGTCTGTCGAGTATTTTGTTAAATTCTAATGGTTCTGACAGACAAATCGCAGTCGCCATATTGGCCACTCTAGCGAAAAGTCACTGATACCGGATAACATTTTGAGTACTACCAAAGAGGTCCTACTAAGTCTTAGTACTAAGTAGTTTGTATGAGTTAATACTTTTTGCAGTTATATTACAATTAAAACGACAATTATAGTTGTATCCGCCCAATAAAGGAGATTTGTGTTAGACCGAATATAGATGATATACTATAACTAGAGAACCCCGAATTTACGCGAGCGAAGCTGCGGGCAAAAGCTAGTTACCTATAAAACAAATGGGAGTCGTCTTTTTGTATTGCGAATCGGGTGATAATATTTGAGACGTCTGGTACTATTTCCGGATAAATGTTTAGAAGAGCTAAACCTGTTAGGTCACAACCACGTTTTTACACGCCTAAGCGTAGAAAAGGATCGCTCTGCTGTCGCACCACTTATGGGAAGAGTTGCCAGAATTTTGAGAAATGTCTTTATAATTATTTAGGTATAAATCATTATGACAAACTTCGATAGTAGAAAGTACACACTTAGGAAGTTTCGTATCAGCATTTTCTGTGACTTTGTAATCCATAGCTGATACTCTGTAACGACAGTGGCAGCAGGAATATAAAAAAAAAAAAAATTGGCCATCTTACGTAGTTCATAAAAACACCACTCGATGTCAGTAAACTATAAATTTATCGCTGTTAGGGGATAGCTAGAGGACCAGGTGGAATACCAATAGAAGCATGGAAAGCGTTAGGTGATGATGGATGGGCGTAGCTGACTTTATTCTTCAATAAGCTGTTGCACTAGGAGACCATACCCGAGGTATGGTGCAACAGTTATCAGTTGCACATTTAAAAAAATAATGGTGTGATCCAAGACTGCAACAATTATCGGGGAATAAAGTATGAAAGTATGGGAGAGAGTAATTGAGCGACGCCTGCGTGACGAGAGTGAAATTTCACAAAACCAATTCGGTTATATGCCTGGTCGAGGTACGGTGGATGCCATTTTTGCACTTCGCCAAATGTGCAAAAAATACAGGGAGGCGCATAAAAACTTGCACATGGTGTTCGTCGACCTTGAAAAGGCATATGATCGAATACATCGTGAAGTCGTGTGGTGGGCCCTGAAGAAGAAAGGAGTGCCTGGGTAATACCTGACGTTGATTCAAGCCATGTACGCTGAATGCTGAACCCAAGTCCGATCCGCAGCTGTTAGCCAGATTCGATGTGGCCGTAGGCTTGCACCAAGGGTCGGCCCTTAGCCCCTACCTCTTCTTGTTAATTATGGATGCTATATCATCGGACATAGAGGAAGAGGCACCCTGGTGCATGCTGTTTGCCGATGACATCATTCTGTTAGCAGAGAGTGGACAGAAGGTGCAGAGCAAGCTGGAGGAGTGGCGGCAGAGATTGGAGAATGTAGACCTGAGAATAAGCAGAACCAAAACAGAATATATGTTCTGTGACTTTGGCGGCCTCTCCAGTCCTATACCGGTTACACTCGGCGATACATTTCTACCAGTAAGCTCCGATTTCCGCTACCTAGATTCACCCCTCCAAGATGACGGCGAAATTGATCGGGATCTTAGGCAAAGAATCAACGCAGGATGGATGAAATGGCGACAGGTCTCAGGCACAATATGCGACCACAAAATGCCTGTGAATTTAAAGGGCCGCATGTATAAGTCGGTTATAAGGCCTGTCGTACTTTATGGCGCTGAGTGTTGGGCTACAAAGAAGATGGATGAGAAACGATTGCATGTGGCAGAGATGAGAATGTTACGATGGATGTGTGGAGGGACAAGAAAGGACAGAATTAGGAATGATTACGTTAGAGGTAGTATGAAAGTGGCGCCCATTGATGAAAATGCATGCCTGTAGAAGGACGAAAAGGGAGAGGATGGCCAAGGAAAAGATGGTTGGACTGTGTGAGGATGGATATGAAAGAGAAAAGGGTAAATGATCGGATGACTGTTGACAGAGAAGTATGAAAGAGAAGGACTTACTGCGCCGACCCCAAATGAATTGGGACCAGGGCAAGACAATGAGAGGATAGCTAGAAATTTCCTTTCATTATTTGGCGAATTTTTGAGATTTTTCTATTTGACCTGAGATTTTGGGGGGGTCATGTCCCCTGTGACCCCCCCTTCGGACCGCGCCTGCGTTGGACACGCATTAATCATCTGATGAAAGCTGGCTTACCTTCATTATTCGTGGGAGAAAAGACTGAAGATTTTAAAAAGACTGTTCGTAATTACAAGCTGCCACCAATTACATTTAAGCATTTCGACGACCAACCGCTCAACTGGTTAGGATTTTGGGGACAGTTTCGAAAAATCCACGAAGATTCGTCTCTATCAGGCGAGAATAAATTTCAATACCTCATCCAGGCGACCAAGGCAGGGAGCAACAGCCGGAGCTTGGTGGAACATACAAAAATACAAATCTTTCCTCTTTATTATATTATTATTATTATTAGTATAGATATACCTATAACTGTAAAGAAATAAAGGCAAGAAGCCTACTATACTTGTAGCAGTTGCAGCAGCAAATATACTAACCGACAAATTGTGTGTTTAATTTTCAGACATTGGTATTCAAACGCCTACGATAATTGTAGCAGGAAATAGACAACCGGCGTATTGTGTACCTATTTAATTTTCATGTTTATGCAGATGTAACCTAAGTATGCAAGTAACTAATATTTGTTTTATGGTCAGTCATATAAAATACATTACGGTACTTTCCTACATATTCCAAATATATTATTTATTTATTTATAGTCTCACGTCTGTATCCACGAAGGGGTAGGCAAAGGTGTAAATATTACACCCACATTTCGCCATGAATTTTAAGGTCCCACGTAATAGGGGACGAGCCTATTGCAGTTACCGGGCAAATCACCAGACTCCGGGCTGCTACCGAGTATTCGATAAAACCCAGTAACACTTTTGCCTGACCCGGGAATCGAACCCGGGACCTACGATTAGCAGTCGCATACGCTATCCACTGGACCACGGAGGCAGTCAATATAGACACTAGCTCCTATTTAATAGATTGAGGGAATCAGCACATCATTCGCATCAGTTATATTATATTATATATATATACATATATATATATATATATATATATATATATATATATATATATATATATATATATATATGTGTGTGTGTGTGTGTGTGTATAGGTTATATAATTAAGTACTTTTATATGGATAATACTTATTTAGATATCTATAATATGTATTTATTATATATACTCATATGCTGCAGTATTTATCTGACTACTATAGGTATAAATATAATAATGTATTACCTAATTAATTAGGTATTTAGTAGTTTATATATTATAATATATATTTCTTGTGTGCGTGTGTATGTCACTGAACTCCTCCTAACCTACTGGACCGATCTTGATGAATTTTTTTGTGTGTGTTCAGAGGGACTTGAGACAGGTTTAGATTCACAATTTAGTCCACTGGAAAATGTTTTTTTATTTAATTTTTAATTTGTAAGTAGTTGTGGATGTTGGAATGTCACATTGGAACCGACGGACTGCGCTGCTATCGCAGTGTCAAATCTTATATTAATAATTTCGTCAAGGAGTACATCGAAACCTTACCTGAATAATAAAACATTAAAAATAAAGATTTCGAGTCGACAATATATATCCGCAAAATTCGGTCTGTCGAGTATTTTGTTAAATTCTAATGGTCCTGACAGACAAACACAGTCGCCATATTGGCCACTCTATTTGACTCTATCGAAACGTCACAGATACCGGATAACATTTTGGGTACCTACTACTAAGTCTTATTACTAAGTAGTTTGTATGTGTAAATACTTTTTGCAGTTATATTTCTTGAACAGTTAAAACGACATATATCATAATGGAGATTTGTGTTATGCCGAACATAGATGATATACTATAACCAGAGAACCCCGAATTTACGCGAGCGAAGCCGCGGGCAAAAGCTAGTATATTATAATTTTTTTTCAGTTATCGATTTTCTACACTGCTTCCAATGCACCTACCACATTTATTTCTGCACCACCTAAAGGTTGACTGTTAGAGAATGCCTAATGGCATTAAGTCCACCTATGTACACTTTTAGTGCAAAAAGTTTTAAATAAATAAACACTAAGAACATTTGTGTCGCTTAACCATTTTTGAATGCGGGCCATCAGCCGACTGAGTCAGTCTAAAGCGTCAGACGATATCCTGCGTTATACTCGCATACTATACCCATTTTATCTGGACTTTAAAAAAATAAGAAAAGATGAAAGAAATTGAAGTGACAAAATAAGTAGAAGCAATGACTCTGAGTTTGTTTCGGCCTTTCTTCTCGAGAAGTCATTTAGCTAGGGAAAAGCCGGAAAGGCATCATCTAGAATAGGGTTTTTTCTTGTAAAAGTGAAGTGTTGTAAACAACCAAAATGCAGAAATAAATATGTCTTTATGTCTTGACGTGATTTGTTTGAGATCAAACCAACAGTGGCTGTATATGCTTCTAAAAGTTACTTTAATACAGACTGTAGCATTCACGTATTTTATAAATATTTGTTCAAAAAGCGGCTATAGCCCAGTGGTGTACGTAAAGTACTGCCGAGATGATGGTCTCGGGTTCGATCCCCAGTTACCCCGGGCACACTTTGACTTTTCGAAGTCGACTTATGTGTGTATAAACAATGTTAATTATCGCTCGCTTAACAATGTGCCCGGTAGTTGGCAATAGGCTCGTCCCCTATTACATTAAGACCGAAACATAACGGTAATACACCTCTGCCTACCCCTTCGGGAATAACAGTGTGAAGTTATGTAACATAAGTCCAACGTTACTTCTGGGAGTAGATAAACGCCTACAATATTTTCATAGCAAATATTCACAGACGTGAATAATGTACCTACTACAACCACACAGCCATATGATTCTACATTTGAAGTCTTATATACGACTACCACTAGAGGCAAATTTTCCAACTGGTTAAGTCCTTGTAAGTTTTTGACCAGCGTTTTTGTGTCCAATGATGACGTTCGAATCAGAGACTTGGTCGCCCATTATGAAAAAGAAAACACAGCGGGAGTAAAATCTTCTCACGGTAACCAGAGAAGCTCGCAAAGGTTGCGGGCAGGGACCGCAGAAGATATGAGCTTCTGTAAAAAATTTCAAAGAGAGCCTCGGTTTGATTTAATACATCCAATTTGTAACTATGGCGAGACACTCGCAATTAAAACAGTTTGCTAAGCCATCCCATCTCATTTCCATCGGTATTAGCTAACTGATTAGTGTAGCTACTCTGATGATGGACGCCTGTCGACCAGATCGAAGTGGCGCGCATATGTATTAACAATCTGTTTATCCCAATATTATCTCAGGATAAAAATCTTAAGGCCATGTCGGAGGCCATCGGGCGGTCAGAAAACTCCGAAACCAGAGTCACACTCACACGAAAAAGACAAAAGAAGATGCAAACGACTTTGCACCTCATCGCTATTGTTGTTTAAAGTCTAGTCCATTGAAAATTCACATTTGGGCTTGCATTTATGAGTGGACGTAATTTTATTTTACACATGTGTAAGTATGGCTAGTTTAAATCTTGGCCGAAATTTGTGGGGTCGTACCTTTTGGCCCTCGGCCGCCATCTTGGAAAGAGTTTTCACAGTCTTTGAGATGAGCCAGGTTTTGGCACGGTGTCTGATTAAGTACCAGTATACAATTTTTTATGAATAAATTTATAGAAAATGCACTTTTTTGTCGATAATGCATCATTTTCCTCTACGCATTTTGATATCTCTTTTCCTGCAGAAGTCACCAGAACATTTAGGCATGGCAGACGCAGAACACATTGCAGTATCCTCTGGCTGGGCTATCAACTTCTGATGCCGAGCTTGTCTTTTGTTTATCCAATCTCAGTTTTTATGGTCATTGTTATAAATAAAAAAATGGCCTTGTAGTACTGCAGAATCTCAAGTTGGAAGACCGGGTTGTGTTTGGAAGAAGAAATGACAAAAACTATTATTTATTGTGGACGATGAAAAAATTATAACACATTAAAAAGAAAATTTGTTGTAAATTTCATTCGATTTTCGTTTGTAACTTTGTTATCTTTCATTTTACGGCTAAATGCTACGGAATCGAAGTAGTAGAGAATTTAATTTGCAGCAAAACATGTTTAGATATTTTTCTGTAGGTACGACTAATAGTTTGCCAGATAAACTAGGAAACCCATTGGACCACTCTTTTCAAGATGGCGGACGCAGGACAATAGCTGCGACCCCATGAACTTGGATTTAACATACATACATACATGTACTCACTCCTTTTTCCCATGGGGAAAGCAGACACAACAGAACGCCACTTGCTCCTCCGTATCCTTACAATCGTCACGCGCTTCCTCTACACTCATTACTCTTTTCATACATGCTTGCCGGTTTCGGGTACTTCGATCATTTCTGTTTCTTAGGACGTCTCCAATTTGGTCGACGAGTGTCCGTAGAGGTCTGCCGCGACCGACTTGCCCACTCACATTTGCCCTATACATATATCTGATTCGTCATTCTTTCTTCACTCATTCGCTCCACGTGTCCAAACACCTAAGCATTCCATTTTCAATCCTTGTCACAACATCTTTACCCAATTCTCAGTTCCATACAGCAACTTCATTGTGAACCGCCAATCGCACCTCTATCGGCACCGTCTGACCGTTCATAAATGCCCACAGTGCTCCGTTTACACACATTTACACACAAATATGTACCATAACACTGGCGATTAAAAAGAGTGGCCACGAGTTTTATTTCCCGTTCTTTCTCGTGGTTCTACCTATTGCTTTGAGAACGAGGCAGTAAATGTAAATGTAGAAGCATTAAGTAATTTACTTTAAAATTTGACGTTCATAAGCGTCACCTTGTGACCTAGATGAATAAATGATTTTGACTTTGACTTTGACACGATTTCCCGCAGTCACTCTCCTTTCAATGTCTCCTTCACATCTTCCGTCCCTTGTAAATACGTTACCCAAATATACAAATTCTTTGATTTGCTCTACAATTTCACCTCCAATCGTAATATTACACTCGGTCAAACTTTCATCTTTTTCAAACACCATCACTTTCGTCTTTCTTGCATTAACTTTCATACCTTTCGCTTATTCATATAGTCCATCATTTCTTGCAACTCATTCGCCGATGGTGCAAGAACGATTTTATCATCGGCATATAAGAGGCACTTACCACACACTCCTACCATATCGATCCCGCATTCAGTTTCTCTCATGTTCAACCAGGGCGAGGCTGCACACCCTTGTCTGACACCTTTGGAGATGTCAAACCAGTCCATATAGGCACCATTAATTCGGACACAGGCTCCCGAACATTATTATAAAGTTGTCCACCCCATAAATGGATAAAACCTTCCATAATTCCTTTCTATTCACCCTATCATAAGCCTTTTCCAAGTCTATGAACGCACAATACACCTTCTGATTTCAGACATTTTTCGGTGACGCAGCGCTAGGAAAAGACTTGATCCGTACATCCCATTCCCTTCCGAAATCCCGCTTGGACATCCCATATCTTGTCATAAGTCATGTTTACTACTCTGTCAATCAATATTATAGCATACATTTTTCCAACAACATTAAGAAGGCTGATCCCGCGATAATTTTGACATTCCTGCTGCGAACCTTTGCCTTTATAAATTGGGACAAGCACTGCCTTCGTCATGTCATCTGGAACTTGGCCCTGTTTCCAGCATAAATTGAAAAGGTGATGCAGCAGGTTAACTATGAGTCCGTCGCTAGCCTTTAAAATCTTAGTAGTCACTCTATCACATCCAGCAGACTTTCCTGACCTCATACCTTTTAACGCTTTCATAATTTCATCTATTCCAATTTCATCAGCCGGGCTCACAAACATATCTACGAGTATCATCTCGTCTTGCTCTATTTCACTCACATTTTTCTTAAATAACCTCTCAAAATAATTCTTCCAGCGCTCTAGTATCTTTCTTTCTTCATTCATGATTTCCCCTCTTTCATTCCTAATCAGTTTCATCGATGTACTCATATTTTTACCCCGCGCTTCTTTCACAAGTTTCCAAAAGAGTTTTATATTCTCTCGGAAACTTGCGCCAAATTGTTCCTCATAATTCTCCTTTTTCTCATTCTTCTTTCTCTCTATAGGTACATTTTTTAAATTAAGTTTTCACATATCTATATTTTATCTTCATTTCGTTGTAGCGCTCATAGCGAGACTTGGCTTGCCGTTCGTAACAGATCGGCAAAGTTAAGCAACGGGACAGGTCACCACTTGGATGGGTGACCGTGTGTGGCATTTACATCTGCGCGCTACCGTGCTTCGGAGGGCACGTAAAGCTGTCGGTCCCGGTTCTTGTCTAAGGATAAGGATCGTCAGGCCATGTCGGAAGTCTTCGGGCGGTCTGAAAACTCAGACACCAGAGTTGACCACACACTCACACGAAAAACAATCAAATCAATCCATCTTCATTTCCTTAACATTATCTTCATTCATACCGCCGGTCTATTCGTTGCTTCTATTGCTATTATATCCAACCACGCTTTCTTCTTTTCCTCAACCATTCTTCTAGTTTCATCATCCCACCAGTCAGCTTTCTCGCATTTACTTCTTCTTTTACCCCTACCGCATACTTCTAACTTTACACTAACCACCTCTTGGCATCTATAAATTTAACATTTACGGCCCGGTCACGCCGCGGGCGCCACAGCGGCGGGCGGCAGCCTCAGAGTAAACGCGCCATGTACATCGCCCCTACAGCGCCGCTCGCCGCTTAGACCGATCTCGTGACCAGGCCCTGAGATGGTCTAGACGAACACAGGAGGTGTCAAAACAACACAAAGTTGTCACGTGTTATATTTAAGAGATATAAGGCAATTATGCAATTCTGATTTCTCTACCGGAGGTATACAAGTCTTTATCTACATTATTAACTAATAGTAAGGCAGTAGAGCCTTGCTGATTTCAGCATGAATGGGCCGGCTAGACCGGGGAAGTACTACCTTCTCGCAGAAAATCAACTTAAAGTAACAGTACCTAAACTGTTGCGTTTCGTTCGGTGAGTGAGAGTGCCGGAGGCCCCATCCCCTGTTCCTTCTCCCTCATACCACTCCTTATCCTCTCCCTTTTCCCAACCCCAAGGGGCGGCAACGCACTTGTGACTCCTGTGGTGTTGCTTGTGTCCATGGGCGCGGTAACTGCTTACCATCGGGCGATCCGTCTGCTCGTTTGCGGCCTATTACTAAGTAACGAAACTCGCGGTTACCCCCACGTTATCAAGGGCTGCGCAGCCATCGGTACTAGCGAGATTTTATAGTTATATCGTAGCCCTCATGGATAAATGGACTATCCGACACAAAAAAAAATATTGAGATCGGATCAGTAATTTCTGAGATTAGGACGTTCAACCAAACAAACTCTTAAGCTTTGTAATATTAGCATTGTTAGATTTATATTGTCTTATATACTAAGCGATTGTGTAGCACATTGTGTTTGCTCGCTGGTGAATAATTGTACAAATGTCCTAGACAACTTACAATGGTGTATTCTTTTATATTGAGTTACTGACGTTTTTAACACACCTGATTCAATAAAACAACACATAAAGTATGATTGTACAAACACATACATAATAAGCAATTTAACCCTCCAAATTGGTTATTATTCACACAACACCAGACACAGCCACGAGAACATAGACTTTTTGTAAACAAAGAATTTCTTCTAAGTAACTAAGCGACAGTTTTGTCAAAAACAAATAATGTCAAATCCAATGAACGCAACGGTACATAGATATGTGTCATTGGAAAGTAATATGTCAATTGATCGGCTTTTCACCGATATATGCGCTGACAATAGTGTTTTGTGGTACTGGAACATGTTAGACGCCTGGAACGTCAACATTTTGCGTTAATCCATTAAAATGTTGCATTTTTGGGCCTAGCGTGCATTTATCAGAGGATTAAAAATGGTGTCAAGAAAAGGTAAGTCTAAAGTTAAACGCAAGTTTATGGTGTCGCAAGTGCAACGCTCGTCCTGCGACCGGCATCTCGGAAAAGCGGATGCACAATTGCCGATGGCAAACTAGTAGTCGCACAGAACACTTTTACACCCAATAAAAATAATAAATAGCGTCGTCTGACGAAGGTTACCCCAAATGTTATTTTACCGTAACTTTTTAATGGATCTTGTTAAGTTTGTTTAAGTTCATTCTGACGTTTTTATTCATACACAACGGTCTCCATGCCTAGAAATTTTAATGCGATGTACTGTAGAGCTAGTGGTCTGTAATATTATTTATTTGTGGTATTTTTTTTTTAATGTAGGATAGCTTGCTATTTTAAGCAAATTATTTATTGTCTATGATTAAAAAATCAAGTCAATAAAAGAGTAACATGTTTGTACTCTATCATTGACATAAATGGTACTATATTATTGACTTGCATTTACAGAATTACTTACGAGTAAAAAGCTACAAAAAATCGGCAAATTCATAAAAATTCAACAGGAAATTCGACATATAAACATTTTTTGGACACGACAGGACAAAAAAAAGTTGTGTTAGTTACACTATTTATAACTCAAGAACGGCTGAACCGATTTGGCTGAAATTTGGTGGGAAAGTAGCTCAGAACCAGGAAAAACACATACCTATTGACAGTAAGAACGCATGCGCTGTAATAATTGACCTGTCAGAACTGTCACATTGTACATTGTCATATGGTGCACTGTTACTACTTTGTTCACTTACTTATTTAAACTAATAATTATTATAACAGCCTTGGCTAATCCCTCTAATATTAGGTATAAATGCGAAAGTGTGTATAGAGATATATCGGACCATGGCTTTGACATTGGACTGTATACAAAGTGATGTTGTTTAGCACCTTTCGGTAGATAATGTCATGAATACTGACCAAGTTACTTCGTACCCTATAGAGTTTCTTACAATGATCAGGAGTACCTTCACGCAATTTGAGACTGAACGTTGGTGTTCCACTCCTGTTAATGCGGAATCTTAATGCACCAAAGCTTTGTAATGGCAAACAGCTACAATTAACACCTAGGACGAAATATTATAAAAGCTATTCGCTATTGCGAATCAGACTCGCTCATGAAGGAGTGTCTCGCTCCGTAGTGGAGGTATCCACTTACCATAGCCATTATCTTCGACTAACTAGATATTAATAGTATTTGTATAAATGACAAACCTATATTTGTGGTTTTTAAGATGTGCATTATTTCAGAAACTGCTGACTACATATCGTTCAAACCAATTTTCGTTGGAAGGTTTTATAACGATCTACAGCATATAAATTTTTTAGATTTGTCACTCTCTTACTTTGAAAGTTAGAGGGAGACCCACACACCCATTTTACCACTTTGGATTCGTATATCTTTCAAACGATTGACTTTGAGAAACAATGGTTTTAGGAACCTTAAAGTAATTTTAACGACCCATTTGCTACATCAGTTCCAGGTATGCAGAGCCCCCTTTAATATTCAATTTTTTTTTTCTATAACGTCAAAGACGTTTTCAAATTTGTAAACTGAATAGTTTCGGCATAAAGTGGCTGTGACATACGGATAGACTGACAGACATAGCGCGTCAATAAGGATTCCATGTTTAGCCATTTTTGACTACGGAACTGTAAAACGGAAATTAAAACGAAAATTACTATCGAACGATGAAGAAGTTTTGTGTTACCCCGAATTTAACGTGAGCAGAGGCCGCGGGCGAAAGCTAGTAGATAATAAAATAGAAATTCGAATACATAGTAGCATTAATTAAGCATTGGAAAAAAAAGAACGACTGTTCAAAAGAACAAAAGTTCACTAAAGCATAAAATTTAAAACACAACTGTTTGAAACAAAGATTGTGAAGCCCTGAATGTGTGTTTACAAAAAGTCTATCTTCTCGTGGCACCAACTGTAGTAAGAACGAAGTATTTTCTCTAGCATTGGCGGATCTACGGAGGGACAAACCGGGGCACCGGCCCCGGGCGGTAGCGGCATGGGGGCGCCAAAATCATGACACGACATAGAGCGAAAAATTTGAATTTAGAACTGGTTGGAAGGTTGTTGGGAGGAGCCACCACTCTCAAGATTTGCCCCGATTCGAAAAAAACGTAGATCCGATACTGGTCTCTGGTTTAAATTATATATGTATTATTTTTGACAACGGTGAGTTATAAAAAGCCACGTCGATAGACTGTTTTTCGTGACGTCTTAAATATTTGGTAAGTAGTATTGAGTAGCAGGTACAAATATTCTATATTTTTAATACTTAATGAATTAAATATTTCGCCGACCGCGCTCTAAGGCGGACGTGTAACGCGCAAATATATTTAATTTTATTAGCGCGGCGCAAGCCGACGCTCGCAATTTTTATCACCATGAGTGACAAACTTGTGGCGAACGAGCTGCTGGCGTTCCTGCAGCAGAAGCTGGATGTCATGGACGAGGTGTCGGCTATCCAGATCTGTTCCAGCAACTTCAGCGAGGAGGACATAGCGGCGGCCAAGCTGCCTGCGGCCATAATGAAAAGTTTGCAGGATATTATCACGCTGCTGAAGGAGACCGATCCTGACGACGTGCCGACGTTTGTGGCGAGGGACTTGAACAAGTTGCCTCCCGTCACTTTCGACGCGCCGAGGTGCATGCGTCGACACATCGGTCGCAAGTTTCGCGTCAGCAGTTTTGTCGCCGCGGAATGTTGTGACTGCTGAGTGCGCTGCACAAGCGCCCCGCAGCCCTGCCCCCGACCCCGCGGCGCCTCCGTGTATCGCCGCGCGACCTAAGCGAATAGAGGCTCAGCAGGTCACTGCGAGCACCCCCCGTTGCTTTCACGCTGAAGTCCATGCCGGAGACGGCAAGGAACCGCGATGAGGACGCAGATGATGGCTTTATCACGGTGCAGAGGAGGAAGCGTCGTCAGAAAACCATCAAGAACTGCTGCGGTACGGCTCCTGTGGAGTCTGGTGCAAATCTACGCGCTGCCGCACCGAACACACCCGTCTATGTCTCTCGCCTGCACTACACCACTAAGGCGGAGCACATCGCGGAGTACGTGCGCCAAAAGATGAAGTACATGCCGAGAGTGCAGCTGTTGGAGTCGCGACGCAACGTCAACTTTAAGGCGTTTGTGGTGCGGGTCCCGACGTGCTATCTGCATGCTGTCATGAAGGAGGACTTTTTGCCGAAGGGTGTGGTGTTCCGTCGCTTCCGCGGACAAGTGCCACACGAACGCACAACAACAACGTGCAAGTGAAGCAATACTAACATAGTTTATAAGTATATTTATACTAACAACCACTGTATGTATGTTAGACTGTAAGGTATTTATCTATGCGTCTATGCCACGCGAAATAAAATGATTTGTTATTATTATTATTAATCTAATATGAGTGCCATAGAAACGTACCTAATCTATTATTTTTATTTTATTTTAACCGTTACTGTCCTACTTCAAATCAGGGCAAAGGTCTCCCTTATACTCCTCCGCGCGCCTGCCCTATTTCAAATTCAAATATAAATAATGTTTTATTGCCCTCCATATGTACATTACATTACATGTTGTACAAAGGTAAGGTATAGGTATAGACCAAATATGGACCCTATCGGACACGGCAAAATAGATAGAAGAGGAGAAAGGAGGAAGCCACTGTTACCCATGTGGGATCTCCACCTTGTCGTGGTGGGGGGGCTCAGTAACCGTGGATTGGTCACCCGCGGTTAGTGTCCGACCGAAGCTTCGGCTTCGCCGAAGGTCCGAGCAATCGTCGGAATTGAACGAACTATTACGAAAGACTGAGTGAAAGAGAGCGCGACGGACTGGTCGTGTTTACAGGGGCCTCCGCGGGGAGTCCCTGTCAACTATCACATTGCGTGCGCGTCAAGACAAGTTCGTACGTATTTTTAAACACCTGTACCTATTTTTTTTGTGTTTTGTTTTGTATTTGTGTTTATCAATTTAATTGTGATACATAGTGTAATGATTTACAAGTGAACTAGTGAAAAGGACAATAATAACGTAAGTATTTGTCTATTAACACTTGCACTGTCCGACCGCAGACACAATAGAAATTCAATTGTTATGAGCCACATGTGGTTCATTCTTGGGACTGTGAATGGGTTAAATAAGCAATGCTTTGTTTACGGTTGTTATTATTAGTTAAATTGAGACAGTCAATATTGAAGTTTTGAAATAATTTATGATATTAATTGTAGCTTGTAGACAATATTGTCAATATTGAACAAAATTACTAAGAGCTTATAAACCTTCGGCTTCGGCCGAAGGTTGTGGCGATTGGCGATTAATCGGCTTCGGCTTCGGCCAAAAATCGACCTTCGGTCGGACACTACCCGCGGTGAAGCTAAGAGGGATCCAGGAGGGGACGCTCCACGTGGGCTTGCGTGAGGCCTGCGTAGGATGCGTCCAAAGGGGCGGGTGCGAGGGACAGTTATTCTGTCCCTCGCAGTCGGGTGCGGTCGCGGGAGGAGAGGCGTGTTGGTGTTGCGTTGCCGCGCGCCCTATCTCCCGCAACCAAATGGGGGCGCACCATCGTTGCGTCGCGGTGGGGCCGCAGAGGAAGAGGAGATGCGGTGTTGCGTTGCCGTCCTCCCTATCCTCTGCGGCCGCTGGGTGTTTTGGCGGCGGAGCCCAACACCTTCATCCGCCGCCAAGGGGGTTTCGTTCGGGGCCCGCCTGACCATCTGGCGGGCCAATACCCGTCGGGGGCTAGCGAGGAATGCTTCAGTAAAACCCTACCCTCCGACACATGGGTTCATGAGGAGCACGGGTTGGTTTTTAGTCAGTAAGAGTCTGACAGTCCCCTTCGTCCTTCCCCCCAGGGCGAAGGGACTCCATGAGGATTTTCCAACCCGACACAAAAAAAAAAAAAGAAGCCACTGTTATTATTAAAACATTAGAAAGATATTGAACATAATAATTTTTCTATCATCTAATAAATTATAAATTAGTAATTAATCTGTCTATATAGATATATATTAAATTCCTGCGTTACTGACAGACTGATGGACAGCGCACACCCAAAACTATTGGGCGCAAGAAGCTGTATTTTGGTATGTATGTGCCTTTGGGACCCAAAGGCTATAACTAAGAAGGGATTTCCCGAAATTCCCACGGGATCGGGCAGAAACGGCTCTAGTTATTACTATTAATATTATTAATTGTCATTCCCTTCATAATATTTTCTTTGTTGTCCCGTAGAGTCTGCTCCAAAACGAGTCTATCTCACTGTAACTTTACAGCATACATTGTATAATATTTTAATGGAAACAATATTACAGCCTCCACGGTCCAGTTGATAGCGTATGCGTCTGCTGATCGGGATGTCCCGGGTTCGATTACCGGGTCGGCCAAAAATGTTACTGGATTTTTCGAATTCTCAGTAGCAGCACGGAGTCTGCCAAAGTGTCCAGTAACGGCAATAGACTCGCCCCCTATTACGCGGGACCTACAAATTCACAACACAGAAATGTGGGTGTAATATTACACCTCAGCCTATCCCTTCGAGCATACACGCGTGAGTCTATGAAAATAAAAAAATATATACAATAAGCCCAGACTCTGTAGTGTACACCACAATATGTAGGTGTCTCATATATATTATATTATGATGATAGAGATAGACGATGATGTGGAGGACTTTCACGACGCCCTTTGATTATATATTTTCTTTTTTATTTGTATTGTATTTTATTATTTAAATTTAATTTTAGCAGTAGTATTTATGTAGCTATAATCGATTTTTCTAAAATGAATTTAATTTTGTTTTATATAATAAACGCTCTTTAAAATATATTATGAATAAAAAATACTTGCCTGCAGCGCCAGCGAAGGGTTTTATGATACAAAAATGCAGTTAATGGCAAAAAAATATTTACTTATCAACAATGCACAAGCTTTTCTAAGTGGCATTGTATTGCCTTCACCAAGTGGATATAAAAGAGAAAGTAATCATTGAATTTCTACTTCGTCGCTGTCGCTAAGCAAGATGACTGGATTAGCTCTACTTATTCTGGTAAGATTTTTACTATACATTTCTTTATTTTCTTTATTATCTTTAAATAAACACTACCTACGGTAGGGATAAAAGCCTGCGTTGCAAGGTCTATAGTTACTCAAATAACGGACACATTCCTCTAAACGTTATTCCGAGTCTTGTTCGAGGTGTTCTTCTCAGACTAGGATCAATTTGTGGGTCCCCAAGTTTTGTCCAACCCACAACATTCCCGGAGGACCTGGTCTAATCGCTTTGCCTTGGCTCGGCCACAGCAGACGGATACGCTCTCGCTTCGGACATTGGTGCAAGCTGTGATCCGGAGTGCGAGTGACTACAACACCGCTATCTTTTTGTGCAGCATTAATGTTGAGAGCATATAGAAGTCACAGTGGAACTGAGGGCTTTACTGCCCTCATGAATCAACAGCAGGGTCTGCTTATATAAATCGGCAAGACCAACGGCGGCCAAAGACGCTTCAATGCTTTTTATTGCGTAGGCAGAAGTCCGACAGTTTCCAAAGTCGTACATAATCTTTCCACCAGTTTCCAACACGGAGTGATGGAGAAAGGCACACTACTAGAGATCCCTATCGCACCACAAAAAAGTAAACCAAGGCGTCATTCGAGATTTTCTCCTTGGAGCCCCGAGGCCGCTATATCTGCCGTTTAGATTTGACTGAATATTAGCTCCAGAGTAACTGGCATCTGACCCCACGGCTTAAATTTACGTCTAATTTATAGTACAGCCCGTTAAAATCTTCATTTCTTTGCGCACTTTGACCATAAAAACTAGTTTTATTTGAACAATCTATAATATAAACCAATAGAACTATGTTTGATTAAACAAGAGCTCTTGATACAGATGACCCAAAATTATGAATATAACTCATCACTTAAATAGGTACATATATTAATTAGATGCACTTCGAGTTGAATATAAAGAGAGATATTATTCGATTTTTCAGGTACCTATGGTGCTGCTAAGTGCGCCTGCATCGGCTAACCCCTGTCTGGACATATTGAGAAGTACATATACTTGCACCAGGACTCCTACGTCTACTACGAAAACATGTACCACTAGTCCCAGTAGTACTTGCACCAGCACTCTTACGACTACTACGAAAACAAGTTCCACTAGTCCCAGTAGTACTTGCACCAGCACTCCTACGTCTACTACGAAAACATGTACCACTAGTCCCAGTAGTACTTGCACCAGCACTCTTACGACTACTACGAAAACAAGTACCACTAGTCCCAGTAGTACTTGCACCAGCACCCCTACGTCTACTACGAAAACAAGTACCACTAGTCCCAGTAGTACTTGCACCAGCACTCTTACGACTACTACGAAAACAAGTACCACTAGTCCCAGTAGTACTTGCACCAGCACTCCTACGTCTACTACGAAAACAAGTACCACTAGTCCCAGTAGTACTTGCACCAGCACTCTTACGACTACTACGAAAACAAGTACCACTAGTCCCAGTAGTACTTGCACCATCACTCCTACGTCTACTACGAAAACAAGTACCACTAGTCCCAGTAGTACTTGCACCAGCACTCTTACGACTACTACGAAAACAAGTACCACTAGTCCCAGTAGTACTTGCACCAGCACTCCTACGTCTACTACGAAAACAAGTACCACTAGTCCCAGTAGTACTTGCACCAGCACTCCTACGTCTACTACGAAAACAAGTTCCACTAGTCCCAGTAGTACTTGCATCAGCACTCTTACGACTACTACGAAAACAAGTACCACTAGTCCCAGTAGTACTTGCACCAGCACTCCTACGTCTACTACGAAAACATGTACCACTAGTCCCAGTAGTACTTGCACCAGCACTCTTACGTCTACTACGAAAACAAGTAGCACTAGTCCCAGTAGTACTTGCACCAGCACTCCTACGTCTACTACGAAAACATGTACCACTAGTCCCAGTAGTACTTGCACCAGCACTCCTACGTCTACTACGAAAACAAGTACCACTAGTCCCAGTAGTACTTGCACCAGCACTCTTACGTCTACTACGAAAACAAGTAGCACTAGTACCAGTAGTACTTACACCAGCACTTCTACGTCTACTACGAAAACAAGTAGCACTAGTACCAGTAGTACTTGCACCAGCACTCCTACGTCTACTACGAAAACATGTACCACTAGTCCCAGTAGTACTTGCACCATCACTCCTACGTCTACTACGAAAACATGTACCACTAGGCCCAGTAGTACTTGCACCATCGCTCCTACGCCCACGATTCACAAGTATTATTGGCCAACTATATATTAGCACTTCTTCGCTATAGGACAGCTCTTCACCCTGCACTAATACTAATTCAACCAGCGACAACTCTTCTAAGGAACCTAGTTCTACCAGTCCTAGCGGTACATGCGGTATCACTCCTACGCCTACTATTGACGAGCCAATTTTATTTAGAGATGTCTCGGTGCTCAATTGTTTTAATATCAATAGTATTTTTACCGGCAGCGATCAGCGACTAGGGAGAGGCGCCTTAGGCATCAATTTCAACTTTGATCGAAGCCGCATGATGAAGTGTGTTCTTCATCTTACTATGCCCACTGCCCAACACGATGCGTTTCAACCGGAATTGCAAAACCCTTTCGCTTTAATAGAGACCCAGGTAAATGATGATGATGGCCTGAGTGGTATAGTTGGGACTGTACGCGATCTCGAAATGGGAATGAGGCACCTTCAACAAAGGCGACCAGATAGGAAGTCTGAACTTCGAACGAGACTCTGGAACTGATGCGACTTCAACTGGAGACGACAGCAGCTTTGTCCGACTCCCAATCACTCCATAATGATCCAGAGCTTGTGGCAGCTTTTCACTCAGCACTCGTAGTTGTCACCCAATCTCACGTCAAAAGTAACCAACCACTACTAGTTGTCGCCAAATAACCGCCATTAATGAAACATACCGCATATTCTAAATTCTGACTTTCTTTCAATGTTGATTCATACTTTTTTGCCGAGGTTTTTAACATGTTCGTTTAAAATTATAGGTAAACTCATTTCAATTCAAATTAATGTAAAAATAATAACATTTAATTTTTTTTTATAATTTGAAATTATTTTCTCCATTTCAATACTTAATGTATTTTCTGCCAAAACCAGCTTACATTT
The DNA here is from genome assembly GCA_944739405.2 of Euclidia mi. Taxonomy (NCBI): domain Eukaryota; kingdom Metazoa; phylum Arthropoda; class Insecta; order Lepidoptera; family Erebidae; genus Euclidia; species Euclidia mi. The sequence continues at coordinate 45,187,243 of OX123201.2, forward strand.
TTGTAATCGCTTTTGTAATTTGATATAAGTATTTATGCTTTTTAGCGTCATAAGAATAATACGAAAAATTTATAAAATAATGTTATTAGGATCGCAATTTGAAATAAAAGATATTTGTGTGTAAATTGTCTTTATTTTATAAGTTACTCGAGTTTCTACATAATTGAAATTATAAAATTAATGAACTGTGCTGAATGCTGAGTGAGGCCTGGAAAATCTCCTAATTGGTACCTACACATAGCTCAGTAGCAGCACGGAGTCTGGTGCTCACTACTCAGTTACGGCAATAGGCTCGCCCCCTATTACCTGGGACCAAAAAAGGTGTAGGGGGCTTAAGGGACTTAGTTTTAATCCCCTAGAAGTAATTTTGTCTGCCGGAGTTGTTTCTAAATATTTTTAAACAATTTCCAAAAATTCTTCATTCAAATATGCAAAACGGAACGTAATTTTAGGTTTTATGTGAAAGTAACTAAATAGGTTGTGTTAGGTTCTCTTTTGACCCTTAACCCGGAAATAGGAGCCCTGCTTCGCAGGGCTCCGTCATCCTCAGTTTATTAAACTAGTGGAATCAATAAAAGCGATATTTAGGTTTTATGTGAAAAACGTGAAACGAAACGCAACCGCCATCTTGTATGAATTATACTGACAGCTAATGTCAAATTTGTGCGTCATTGCTTTCAAGTACCTAGGGTTAGGTGCGACTGTAATAAGTAACTAAATAGGTTATGTTAGGTTCCCTTTTGACCCCTAATCCGAAAATAGAAGCCCTGCGAAGCAGGGCTCCGTCAACCTTAGTTTATTAAACTAGTGTGAAGAATGTGGAAGTTGGCAGTGCCATACACACCGATGTTTGGAGATAATTTTTCTTTCCAGAGGAAACCAAGTATTTCCGGCAAGTGAAAATGGTGAGGGGTGGTTCCGAGACCTCCCCCACTCCCCCCGCAATCACTCACAACCCCTAAAAACGGCGACGTATTTCGAAACCTTAACCCCTATTCCTTCTCCCTCATCCCACTCCTCATCCTATCCCTTTTCCCAACCCCAAGGGGCGGCAACGCACTTGTGACTCCTGTGGTATGTGTCCATGGGCGGCGGTAATTGCTTATCATCGGGCGATCCGTCTGCTCGTTTGCCGCCTATTACTATAAAAAAATAAAATAAGTAACGAAACTCGCGGTTACCCCCACGTTATCAAGGGCTGCGCAGCCATCGGTATTAGCATGATTTTATAGTTATATCGTAGCCCTCATGGATAAATGGACTATCCAACACAAAAAATATTATTGAGATCGGACCAGTAATTTCTGAGATTAGGACGTTCAACCAAACAAACAAACTCTTAAGCTTTGTAATATTAGCATTTTTAGATTTATATTGTCATAGTAGCTTATATACTAAACGATTGTATAGCACATTGTGTGTGCTCTCTGATGTATAATTGTACAAATGTCCTAGACAACTTACAATGGTGTATTCTTTTATATTGAGTTAGTGACGTCTTTAACACACCTGATTCAATAAAACAACACATAAGTTATGATTGTACAAATACATACCTACATAATAAGCAATTTAACCCCCCAAATTGGTTATTATTCACACAGTAAGAACGAAGTAATTTCTCTAACATTGGCGGATCTACGGAGGGGCACTGGCCCCGGGCGGCAGCGGCATGGGGGTGCCAAAATCATGACACGACATCGAGCGAAAAATTTAAATTTAGAACTGGTTGGAAAGCTGCTGGGAGGGGCCACAGCCAAAACTATAGGGCGCAAGAAGCGGTATTTTGGCATATATGTGCCTTTGGGACCCAAAGGCTATACTAAGAAGGGATTACCCGAAATTCCCACGGGATCGGGCAGAAACGGCTCTAGTTATTAATATTAATAATTGTCATTCCCTTCATAATATTTTATTTGTTGTCCCTGAGGCTGGTTTTAGTCTTACGCTGACGGCACGCGCACCGTCAGCACTGATGACCGAGATATATGAACTTCTAGGGAGCGTTTTTGAATGACGCGTAGCTATCAGCGCGCACGGTGGTCAGCGCTGATAGCTACGCAGACGTACGCGTCGCGCGTCGGCCCCGCGTAGCTGTCAGCGCTGACGATCGCTCGAGCGCCTCTGCTTTCAGTGAGCGTTTTAGTGTCGAGCGGAGCGAATGACATCGCGCGTACAGTCATGGCGAATCGTGAAGTGGATACAGGTCGAGTTATCGATGAGTCGTTCAATCGGTGGTATAGGCACGATTCGTAGGCTGCAATGGACCAGTTTATCCTGTATCTTTGCAAGTAATTCGTCAGAAGTTCTATTTGACATTCGAAAGTAATTAAAGAATTTACTTTTGTCAGCCCTCAAAGTGCCATAAAACCTGCAACGGCTCTCTGCTCAATCAATGGATGAACATGGAGTCTTCGTAGTCGCCAATTTTAATTTATTTTGGAATAGATAGTACAAAGCAGCAATAATTAATACACTTCAAATTTTGATCGTCGACTGTACAGTAAGGCGGTCAGTACGATATTAAGGCTGATTTTAGTCTCACGCTCACCGTCAGCGCTCATAGCTCAGCACGCAGTTTGTCAGCGCTGAGGCTCAGCGTGGCTCGTTTTAATGTCGTACTGACCGCCTTACTGTACAGTCGATGATCAAAATGCGGAGTGTATTAATTATTGCTGTTTTGTACTATCTATCCCAAAAAAATAAAAATCGGCGACGACGAAGACTCCATGTTCATCCATTGATTGAGCAGAGAGCCGTTGCAGGAGACTTTGTCTTGTTATAAGGCACTATGAGGGCAGACAAGAGTAAATTCTGTTATTACTTTCGAATGTCAAATAGAACTTTTGACAAATTACTGGCAAAGATACAGAATAAACTGGTCCATTGCAGCCTACGAAACGTGCCTATACCACCGATTGAGCGACTCATCGATAACTCGACCTGTATCCACTTCGCGATTCGCCATGATTGTACGCGCTGATGACATCCGCTCCGCTCGACACTAAAACGCTCACTGAAAGCAGAGGCGCTCGAGCGATCGTCAGCGCTGACAGCTACGCGGGGCCGACGCGCGATGCGTACGTCTGCGTACCTATCAGCGCTGACCACCGTGCGTGCTGATAGCTACGCGTCATTCAAAAACGCTTCCTAGAAGTTCATATATCTCGGCCATCAGCGCTGACGGTGCGCGTGCCGTCAGCGTAAGACTAAAACCAGCCTAAAACGAGCCACGCTGAGCCTCAGCGCTGACAAACTACGCCGCTGAGCTATGAGCGCTGACGGTCAGCGTGAGACTAAAATCAGCCTTAGAGTCTGCTCCAAAAATCGAGTCTACATCACTGTAACTTTACAGCATACATTGTATAACATTTTAATGGAAACAATAATACAGCCTCCACGGTCCAGTTGATAGCGTATGCGTCTGCTGATCGGGATGTCCCGGGTTCGATTACCGGGTCGGCCAAAAACGTTACTGGATTTTTCGAATTCTCAGTAGCAGCACGGAGTCTGTCAAAGTGTCCAGTAACGGCAATAGACTCGCCCCCTATTACGCGGGACCTACACATTCACAACACAGAAATGTGGGTGTAATATTACACCTCAGCCTATCCCTTCGGGCATACACGCGTGAGTCTATGAAAATAAAAAAATATATACAATAAGCCCAGACTCTGTAGTATACACCACAATATGTAGGTGTCTCATATATATTATATTATGAAGATAGAGATAGACGATGATGTGGAGGACTTTCACGACGCCCTTTGAATATATATTTTATTTTTTATTTGTATTGTATTTTATTATTTAAATTTAATTTTAGTAGTAGTATTTAGGTAGCTATAATCGGTTTTTTCTAAAATGAATTTAATTTTGTTATATATAATAAACGCTCTTTAAAATATATTATGAATAAAAAATACTTGTCTGCAGCGCCAGCGAAGGGTTTTATGATACAAAAATGCAGTTAATGGCAAAAAAATATTTACTTATCAACAATGCACAAGCTTTTCTAAGTGGCATTGTATTGCCTTCACCAAGTGGATATAAAAGAGAAAGTAATCATTGAATTTCTACTTCGTCGCTGTCGCTAAGCAAGATGACTGGATTAGCTCTACTTATTCTGGTAAGATTTTTACTATACATTTCTTTATTTTCTTTATTATCTTTAAATAAACACTACCTATGGTAGGGATAAAAGCCTGCGTTGCAAGGTCTATAGTTACTCAAATAACGGACACATTCCTCTAAACGTTATTCCGAGTCTTGTTCGAGGTGTTCTTCTCAGACTAGGATCAATTTGTGGGTCCCCAAGTTTTGTCCAACCCACAACATTCCCGGAGGACCTGGTCTGATCGCTTTGCCTTGCCTCGGCCACAGCAGACGGATACGCTCTCGCTTCGGACATTGGTGCAAGCTGTGATCCGGAGTGCGAGTGACTACAACACCGCTATCTTTTTGTGCAGCATTAATGTTGAGAGCATATAGAAGTCACAGTGGAACTGAGGGCTTTACTGCCCTCATGAATCAACAGCAGGGTCTGCTTATATAAATCGGCAAGACCAACGGCATCCAAAGACGCTTCAATGCTTTTTATTGCGTAGGCAGAAGTCCGACAGTTTCCAAAGTCGTACATAATCTTTCCACCAGTTTCCAACACGGAGTGATGGAGAAAGGCACACTACTAGAGATCCCTATCGCACCACAAAAAAGTAAACCAAGGCGTCATTCGAGATTTTCTCCTTGGAGCCCCGAGGCCGCTATATCTGCCGTTTAGATTTGACTGAATATTAGCTCCAGAGTAACTGGCATCTGACCCCACGGCTTAAATTTGTCGTCTAATTTATAGTACAGCCCGTTAAAATCTTCATTTCTTTGCGCCTTTGAACATAAAAAGTAGTTTTTATGTTCAAAGGCGCAAAACTATGTTTAATTGAACAAGGTGGCCGAAAATTATTAATATAACTCATCACTTAAATATAGGTACATAGCAAGACTTGGCTTGCCGTTCGTAACAGATCGGCAAAGTTAAGCAACGCTTGCACAGGTTGCCACTTGGATGGGTGACCGTTTGTGGCATTTTCATCTGAGCGTTACCGTGCTTCGGAGGGCACGTAAAGCTGTCGGTCCCGGCTCTTGTCTAAGGATAAGGGTCGTTAGGCCATGTCGGAGGCCTTTGGGCGGTCTGAAAACTCCGACACCAGAGTTGGCCACACACTCACACGAAAAACAAAAAACATGTATTAATTAGATGCACTTCGAGTTGAATATGAAGAGATAAATTATTCGATTTTTCAGGTACCACTGGTGCTGCTAAGTGCGCCTGCATCGGCTAACCCCTGTCTGGACATATTGAGAAGTACATATACTTGCACCAGGACTCCTACGTCTACAACGAAAACATGTACCACTAGGCCCAGTAGTACTTGCACCAGCACTCCTACGTCTACTACGAAAACAAGTACCACTAGTCCCAGTAGTACTTGCACCAGCACTCTTACGACTACTACGAAAACAAGTACCACTAGTCCCAGTAGTACTTGCACCAGCACTCCTACGTCTACTACGAAAACAAGTACCACTAGTCCCAGTAGTACTTGCACCAGCACTGTTACGACTACTACGAAAACAAGTACCACTAGTCCCAGTAGTACTTGCACCAGCACTCCTACGTCTACTACGAAAACAAGTACCACTAGTCCCAGTAGTACTTGCACCAGCACTCTTACGACTACTACGAAAACAAGTACCACTAGTCCCAGTAGTACTTGCACCAGCACTCCTACGTCTACTACGAAAACAAGTACCACTAGTCCCAGTAGTACTTGCACCAGCACTCTTACGACTACTACGAAAACAAGTACCACTAGTCCCAGTAGTACTTGCACCAGCACTCCTACGTCTACAACGAAAACATGTACCACTAGTCCCAGTAGTACTTGCACCAGCACTCCTACGTCTACTACGAAAACATGTACCACTAGGCCCAGTAGTACTTGCACCATCACTCCTACGCCCACGATTCACAAGCATTATGGACCAACTATATATTAGCACTACTTCGCTATAGGACAGCTTTTCACCCTGCACTAATACTAATTCAACCAGCGACAACTCTTCTAAGGAACCTAGTTCTACCAGTCCTAGCGGTACATGCGGTATCACTCCTACGCCTACGATTGAAGCCAATTTTATTTAGAGATGTCTCGGTTCTCAATTGTTTTAATATCAATAGTATTTGTGCCGGCAGCGATCAGCGACTAGGGAGAGGCGCCTTTTTTAAACATCAATTTCAACTTTGATCGAAGCCGCATGATGAAGTGTGTTCTTCATCTTACTATGCCCACTGCCGAACACGATGCGTTTCAACCGGAATTGCAAAACACTTTCGCTTTACTAGAGACCTAGGTAAATGATGATGATGGCCTGAGTGGTATAGTTGGGACTGTACGCGAACTCGAAATGGGAATGAGGCACCTTCAACAAAGGCGACCAGATAGGAAGTCTGAACTTCGAACGAGACTCTGGAACTGATGCGACTTCAACTGGAGACGACAGCAGCTTTGTCCGACTCCCAATCACTCCATAATGATCCAGAGCTTGTGGCAGCTTTTCACTCAGCACTCGTAGTTGTGGCCCAATCTCACGTCAAACCTAACCAACCACTACTAGTTGTCGCCAAATAACCGCCATTAATGAAACATACCGCATATTCTAAATTCTGACTTTCTTTCAAAGTTGATTCATACTTTTTTTGCCGGGGTTTTTAACATGTTCGTTTAAAATTATAGGTAAACTCGTTTCAATTCAAATTAATTTAAAAAGAATTACAATTAATTTAATAATTTGAAATTATTTTCTCCATTTCATGTAATATATTTAATGTATTTTCTGCCAAAACCAGCTTACATTTTTTCAATCGCTTTTGTAATTTGATATTTATGCTTTTTAGCGTCATAAGAATAATAGGAAAATTTTATAAAATAATGTTATTAGGATCGCAATTTGAAATAAAAGATATTTGTGTGTAAATTGTCTTTATTTTATTAGTTACTCGAGTTTCTACATAATTGAAATTATAAAATTAATGAACTGTGCTGAATGCTGAGTGAGGCCTGGAAAATCTCCTAATTGGTACCTACACATAGCTCAGTAGCAGCACGGAGTCTGGTGCTCACTACTCAGTAACGGCAATAGGCTCGCCCCCTATTACGTGGGACCAAAAAATTCATGGCGAAATGTGGGTGTAATATTACAGCTCCGTCTACCCTTTCGGGGATACAGGCGTGAGTCTATAAAAAAAGATGATGTTCTCAGATTGGTTGTATTTTTTGAGGAAAACCTTTGCAAGTTAAATATTGAACGGTAGTAGAGCCGTGCTGATTTCAGCATGAATGGGCCGGCTCGACCGGGGAAGTACTACCCTCTCACAGAAAATCGACGTAAAGTAACAGTACCTAAACTGTTGCATTTCGTACGGTGAGTGAGAGTGCCGGAAGCCCTAATCCTTCTCCCTCATCCCGCTCCTCATCCTATCCCTTTTCCCAACGCACTTGTGACTCCTTTGGTGTTGCTTGTGTCCATGGGCGGCGGTAATTGCTTACCATCAGGCGATCCGTCTGCTCGTTTGCCGCCTAATGCTATAAAAAAAAGTTAAATAAATCCTTGTATATTCGAACATCTTATCGTTTACTCTATTAAACAATAAGACGAATAATAAACTATGCATCTCTACGATTTATTTCTTAGACCTAAATCTTAGTTGTGAAGGATATCTCAATGCTTTATCATTATACTCAGCCAGTCAATCTTGTTTCTCAGTCAGTCTGATAATTTGACAACATGAATGTGAACAGGCCGAGGACTGCCTTAGTCCTCGGCCCGTTCACGTTCATATTGAGGCACCCCTATTTTTACTACAGAACTAGTAAACGCATATCACTAATGTTTTCTTAACAAATTACTCTCGATGAGATGAGAATACTCGAGCATTTATTCTCTTAAACAATAATATCAATTATTATTTGCCAGATCAGTTTATCAACGGACAAGAAATCCAAAGTCTTAGACAAATCCATTGAATCGAGAATGATAAAGGTTTTACTATATGAGAACTTACTGTCAATCTTACTCATGTTTCCCTTTAAAAAGAATCCGGTACATTGGTTAAAATATTTATCTATATAAATACGCGAAGCGAAATTTTATGATCCCTCTTTACGACAAATGCGCCAACGGAGGATTTGTCACACTTATTGTTTACATGTAGAAGGTGTGCAGAATGCAATTTTTTTTATAAAATATGCATTAGATTTATTTACAGTGTCACGCCTGTATCCCTGAAGGGGTAGGCAGAGGTGTAAATATTACACTCACATTTCGCCATGAATTTTTAGGTCCCACGTAATAGGGGGCGAGTCTATTGCCGTTACCGGGCACATCACCAGACTCCGGGCTACTACTGAGTATTCGGAAAAACCCAATAACATAACAATAATATGCATTAGAGATATATGATTTTAAGGAAAATATTCGTTACCAATACAATCAAGCATTTGCCACACATATACCTACGCATAAAATGTAATCGTATACAGTATTACTCTACTTGCAAACAGGAAAGAGATTCTTTTTCTGTTGTTTAAGGTTCATCTGAAGTCCAACCTGAAGACTTGCAAGGCTGAGGTCTTCAAGTAATGACCAATAGCACGAAGCTTATGGTCACGGTAGACGGGCAGACCATACATTATGTCGACCAGTAGGTATTTAAACTTAGGCCAGATTGTCGCTTTTAGCAACAGGCAAGACAAAGAAGTAGGACGACGAGTTGAAAATGGGACCTTCCACTATCACTTAAGCGGAAACTCATCGACATGTGTATACTGCCCGTCCTAACCTACGGTGCCCAGACATGGTCCTTGACGGAAATCTAAAAGTCCAAACTGAAGATTTGCCAAAGGACTATCAAACGTAGCATTTTTTCTTTAAAAAGGACAGACCATGTCCAAAGTCAAAGTCAAAATCCTTTATTCATTTGGGTCACAATGTGACGCTTATGAACGTCAAAATAATAAAATTATCAAAGCTAGCATTTTTGGTTTAAAAAGGACAGAACATGTCCAAAGTCAAAGTCAAATTCCTTTATTCATTTGGGTCACAATGTGACGCTTATGAAAGTCAAAATAATAAATGTATAAAATAATTGCTTAAAGACTCTACATTTTCATTTACTGCCACGTTCGCAAAGCAAGGGCGTAGAACAATGAGAAAGAACGGGCAATAAAACTCACGGTCACTCTTTTTACCCGACTGCGCGACGCAAAGGAGGGTAATGTGTTTATCAGTCTATGTATGTATGTATGTATGTATGTATGTATGTATGTTTGTTTCTATGTGGCGTTCTAGAGACCAAATGCGTAGGCCGATTTTGATGATTCTTACGTCAATCGATTCGTCTTAACCTTGCGAGTGTCACTAAAGACATGACAGTAATCAAAATTCACCACAGCGACAGCCAGACGCCATATTGTCAAAATGAAAAAAATTAAAGTCGATGAACTATGTCAAGTGGGGTGTCGTTAAATAGGTATTTTAAAATCATCTTTAGGTTCCTTTTATCATTTTTCATTTTAAATAATAGTTTAGGATATATAACGATTTAAAGATGTTTAACAAAAAAAAATTCTCGCTAATTTTCATACTTATTGATTTAAGATTTTATTTCAAGTATAACCGATATACAAACACTCGATTGCGAAATTTACCATCTTATAACGAAGTCAATGAATCGTAACTAAAAAGTATAAAATAAAATAAATAATTTAAAGAAAAACAAAAAACCCGACTGCATAAAAACTAATTTTAAAAAATACGTGAAAATATTAACTTAAATAAAAACTAAAAAGAAAGAAACAAGCCCAGAAGTTTAGAAGTAATATGCAGAACAGAACGACTCACAGTCGGGGCCCATTCAAATTTTACCAATCAAATCTTCCCAAGGGGCCCCGACTGTGAGTCGTTCTGTTCTGCATATTACCTACTTCTAAACTTCTGGGCTTGTTTCTTTCTTTTTAGTTTTTATTTAAGTTAATATTTTCACGTATTTTTTAAAATTAGTTTTTATGCAGTCGGGTTTTTTGTTTTTCTTTAAATTATTTTTTTTATTCATCGTCATTTTGTAAGGTGCTGCAACTGTTACACCTTCTATATCACTTGTATATGTTTACTGTACATACTAATACTCAAGCATAATACTTAATTAGAATTTTGATGTTCAGGTTAACTAATAGCCTCTTCAGAATGGACATGGTGAAACAGGAGCATCCACTTACATTATACATATATATACCTAATAATGCAGGCAATCCGCGAAAGCGATCAGAACCATGATGGAAATGATGCAGTTAAATATTAAAATTTAATACCAGCCCGCAAGACCGACGAATCGACCAATCATATCAAGTAGCACCCGTTCACGAGTATGACGCATGGGCCAGCCATCATCCCTCTCGCCATAGTAGAGGGACAGGGATGACCAGACACACGTCGCCACCACAAGAAACGACATTTGAGTGAGCATGATGACAACGGTATACAAATCGGCAGTAAGAAACAATATATTGGTATACTGACCATGACCGCCAATTACCTCCTTTTTCAGAATAGAACAGAATAGAATAGAACAGAATAGAACAGAATAGAACAGAATAGAACAGAATAGAACAGAATAGAACAGAATAGAACAGAATAGAACAGAATAGAACAGAATAGAACAGAATAGAACAGAATAGAACAGAATAGAACAGAATAGAACAGAATAGAACAGAATAGAACAGAATAGAACAGAATAGAACAGAATAGAACAGAATAGAACAGAATAGAACAGAATAGAACAGAATAGAACAGAATAGAACAGAATAGAACAGAATAGAACAGAATAGAACAGAATAGAACAGAATAGAACAGAATAGAACAGAATAGAACAGAATAGAACAGAATAGAACAGAATAGAACAGAATAGAACAGAATAGTACAGAATAGCACAGAATAGAACAGAATAGAACAGAATAGAACAGAATAGAACAGAATAGAACAGAATAGAACAGAATAGAACAGAATAGAACAGAATAGAACAGAATAGAACAGAATAGAACAGAATAGAACAGAATAGAACAGAATAGAACAGAATAGAACAGAATAGAACAGAATAGAACAGAATAGAACAGAATAGAACAGAATAGAACAGAATAGAACAGAATAGAACAGAATAGAACAGAATAGAACAGAATAGAACAGAATAGAACAGAATAGAACAGAATAGAACAGAATAGAACAGAATAGAACAGAATAGAACAGAATAGAACAGAATAGAACAGAGTAGAACAGAGTAGAACAGAATAGAACAGAATAGAACAGAATAGAACAGAGTAGAACAGAGTAGAACAGAGTAGAACAGAGTAGAACAGAATAGAATAGAATAGAACAGAATAGAACAGAATAGAACAGAATAGAACAGAATAGAACAGAATAGAATAGAATAGAATAGAATAGAATAGAATAGAATAGAATAGAATAGAATAGAATAGAATAGAATAGAATAGAATAGAATAGAATAGAATAGAATAGAATAGAATAGAATAGAATAGAATAGAATAGAATAGAATAGAATAGAATAGAATAGAATAGAATAGAATAGAATAGAATAGAATAGAATAGAATAGAATAGAATAGAATAGAATAGAATAGAATTTGTTTAAAATGTAGGTACATATAAAGATGGAACAAGGTAAAAACAGAGCCAGATACATTTTGTCATATAGTGACATGCAAATATTGGTAGATCTAATTTTATTAATACATAGAATCATTATTCATCAATTTTATTATTCGCAAATATTATTTGTATGTACATATATTCCATTATTTGTGTATCTACAGTAATATTCAGTTATTTTCTAATTGTTATTTAGGTATTCAGCTCTTGAGTAGAAGGACTTATCTAGTTACCACTTTTTTAAGGATATACAAAATCTACTTAGTCATGTTTTTCAAGTCATTTGGTAAAGCATTAAAAATACACATTATTATGCTACTCTTTACATACATTGCAGTTCTTGGCACTTTTGGAAATACAATTCTGTCAGGGTGCCGAGTATTTCGCATATAAACATCTTTTGCCGTTTTAAATAGTGTAGGGTGCTGTTTGATAAATTTGGATGCTTCTAAGATGTACATACACGGCAGAGTGAGGATTTTGTATTGCCTAAATAATGGTCTGCTGGACTCCCATGGAGGTATACCTTTAATAGCACGAACACATTTTTTCTGTGCCATAAATGCCCTTTGAACGTCTGTAGAGTTACCCCATAAGACAATACCGTAGTTTATTACCGAAGATACATAACCGTGGTATGCTGCTAATACAGTTTGTTCAGTAGAGGTCTTACGTAATTTGTAGATAACATAGACAAATCTGTTAATTTTATTGCACACATCTTCTATATGCAGTTTCCAATTCAAATGCTCGTCCAAGGTAAACCCTAAAAATTTTGTATGCGTAGCAATGTGAATTTCCTGATTATTATAATTAACCTTTATATTTTTATGGGGTCTACCGTATGTGCTAAATTGAATAAATTTTGTCTTATTTATATTTACTTGTAGATTATTATCTGTCAACCATTTTATATATTATTTATGTCAATGGAAAATTTATTTATGTCAGAATTTTTGTCACATGTCATTATAAGAGAGAAGTCATCTGCGAACATTATTCATGAATTCGAGGTAATGTCAGGTAAATCATTAATGTATTATAAGAATAATAATGGTCCGAGAACACTGCCCTGAGGTACAAGTACAGATACATTGTTTCCTAGAAAAGATGATTTATAAGTTTCCAATTCTTTTTTTTTGTTTATGTTTTGAACTGCTACAGATTGCGTTCTGTTTTTTAAATAGTTTTCAACCCAACTTAATGCTCGACCTCTGATTCCAAATCTGTCAAGTTTTTCTAGTAGGATATCATGGGACACCAGGTCAAATGCCCGGGACATGTCAAAAAAGACAACAACGACTGATTTATTATCATAAAGATTATCAATAATTTTAGTTATAATATCGTGGCACGCTAATGTCGTAGATTTACCTTTTTGAAATCCGTATTGTTCCTTTTTCAATATACTATGGTTCTGGATAAAATTAGTAAGGCGTTTGTGCATTGCGGATTCAAACAATTTTGAAATAACAGGTATCAGAGCTATCGGCCTATAGTTTTCTATACTAGTTTTATCACATTTTTTGAATAATGTTTTTATAACGGAAAGCTTAAGTGGCTTCGGAAAGCAACCATTACTAAACGAAGAATTGACCAAATATTCAATACAGGGGCAATTTCTTAGGCGCAGTATTTAAGGACTTTGGTATTAATTTCGTCATAGCCTTCCGAACTCGTGTTTTTAATGGACATAATAATGGAATAAATTTCATTATATGTAAATGGTTTTAAAAATATGGTATTACTTATATTACATTTGCAAGTGTTTTGTCTAGACCCAGTGGGGATAAAATGTGAATTAGTAAAAAGCTTATTAAATGCATTTGCATTTGATTTTGGATCATTTAGTAATATACCATCTTTGTTGATACTGGTTATGTAATGTACTACATGTTTACATTTGGCTTCTTGCTTTATTAATTGCCAAGACGTTCTGCACACGTTTTTTGAATTTGTTATCATGGTAGCATTCATATTTTTTTATTGCTTGATCTATGCAATTACGTAAAAGCTTAGAGTACTTTTTATATTTAATTGCGGTATTTATACATTTACTACTATAATATTTGTAGCGTAGAGCACGTTTCAGACCTTTGGTAATCCATCTCGACCTTTGAATATTATTCGAAACTTTAATTTTAGTTTTTGGAAAACATAACCTATAGAACAGAGTAAAGGTATCATAAAAAGTTTGAAATGCAGTATCGAAGTTTTCGTCATAGTAAACATCTGTAAATAATAGTTTAGATAAGCAGTTCTTAAATTTCTCTAAGTATTCCATAGAGTAGTCTCTTTTATAAATGTAATATGTAGTCAGTGGTATCTCACTGCTTGAAATAGGAATACTTAACAATTGAGCTGATTTATGGTCTGAGATGTCAAGGTATAATAATTCTCCGGTAGCATAGGGCATGTTACTCATGATGTGATCAATGCATGACCGCTTTCTAGTGGCCTGCTTTATATGTAAATGTAAATTAAAATTTTTTGCAAGGTCTATTAAAACTTTAGAGTCTCTATTATTTGATTTTAGTGTATCAATATTGAGATCGTTATTATTAACATAAATTAGTGGAACGCGTCAAGGAATGCATATGTAGAACGAATTTTGTGAAAGTGACAAGTGAACAATGATATGATCAGGGATAAATAATGTTAAACTACATTAAAAAAAATCGGGCAAGTGCGAGTCTGACTCGCGCACCGAGGGTTCCGTACGCATTTTACCTTATTTGAGGCTGGTGCTAATTACGCTAGTCTTCTAAATCTGAGGGTCTAGTACCAGTTTACACTCAATCGTCACGGTGGACGATAGCCTAGACGACGGGAACAATTTCCATACATTTTCTAAATGCGCCCCCTAGCGGTCTCTATCGATCGCTTCTCTCCATTAGGGGCGCTTTAACAAGTACGAAAATTAACCTTAATTTTCAACTTTTTTAAATTTTCAGAATTTTTCCTTTATTTGTGCTGTAGGACCCTGCTTTTGGCCAAATTTCGTGATTCTAGTTCAACGGGAACTACCATATAGGTTTTCGACCCAAAACCTATAGGGTACTTACGGTTGACCTAGAATTGTCAATTTTTGTCAAAACCAAGGTCTTACAGCACAAGTAAAGGAAAAATTCCGAAAATTAAAAAAGTTGAAAATTAAGGTTAATTTTGGTGCTTACAAGTTTTCGCAAAAATCTAATTTTGACCATATCTTTTTATCGGGTCGACCCAGGACCCTGATTTTTACACACCTAATAGGAACCATAGACCTCAGTATCTGGTATAAATTTCAATTTGCTAGGTCCACCCGTTCCTGAGAAAATCGGTGGTGACACACGGACAGACAGACAGACAGACAGACAGACAGACAGACAGACAGACAGACAGACAGACGGACAAGAAAGTGATCTTATAAGGGTTCCTTTTTTACCTTGTGAGGTACGGAACCCTAAAAATCATAAAAATATCCAAATAATGCAAAAATCATGTGTTCACGAGGTACCTCCACTTAACATATCACTTATCAAAACGAGAATTTAACAAATTTATGTATTTATATTAATATTATAATAATCGTGAGTTAAACAAGCCTAAGCCTATCCCCATGGTGTCTTATCATTTAAAAATTCCTTAATAGTGTAATAACCCGTTTGTAAAAGAAAGTTCATAATTATCCATTTGTATTCGTGCATGGGTAAATTAATTATTTCTAGAGGGAATTTGTTGAAAAATCGTATACCAATCCCCGCAAATGAGTTTTGAACTTTTTTGTAAACGGTAGATAGTTCCCACTAGTTTATCCTTATTCCTTGTGTTCACTTTGTGCAAATCACTATTTTTGCGGTATAGAATTAAGTTTTTCTTAATGTACATTAAGTTAGCATATATGTATATATTGCGATGCAACTGTCAATATATCTACTTCTCTAAATTTATCACGTAAAGAATCTCTAGCACCTAACTTATAAATTGCACGTATGGCCCTCTTTTGAATGACAAAAATAGTCTGTATATCAGCAGCCGTACCCCATAACATTATACCGTAAGACATTACGATATGAAAATAACTAAAGTAAACTAGTCTAGCAGTATCTGTGTCTGTGAATTCTCTAACTTTTCTAACTGCCAACGCTGCAGAACTAAGTTTTACTGCGAGACAGGATATTTGGGCGCCCCACTGAAGCATACAATCTAAAGTTACACCTAAGAATACGGTTGATTCGACTAGTTGACATACATCAGTAGGAACACTTTTGACACTAGGCAAAGACAATTTAACACATTTGGTTTTGCTAGGGTTGAGTACCAAATTATTTGTTGAAAACCAATCTAATACTTGCGCAAGAGTGTTATTGATGGTATCAAAGTTACTTGAATTGCGATCAACTTTAAAAATTAGTTACGTTTCGTCGGCAAACAAAACAATATCACATAAATTTTGAACAAAGAACGGAAAATCATTAATATTTATTAAAAAAAGAAATGGACCGAGAATACTGGCATACCTAGAGACCTTACATCTACATACTGAATTCTATCTCTAAGGTAGCTGGCAACAAGATTGAGTGCGGTATCTCTAATACCATAAAGTTTCAATTTACGTAAAAGTGTGTTATGTTCCACACAATCAAACGCCTTTGATAGGTCACAAAAACTCAAATGGCATCCTTTGAGTTTTTCCAAGCATTAAAAATATGCTTTAACAAAGTTACGGAGGAGCAACCCTTAGTGAAGCCATACTGTTCACTGTGAAATAAATTATTTGTGTGAAATCACAAATAATCAAATCTCTCTAATAGATGCAAAATAATCTTTTCAAAAATTTTACTAATAGCAGGCAAAATAGAAATTGCCCGAAAATTACTATGGTTGCTCTTGGATCCCTTTTTGAATAATGTAAACCGTAAAATTACTATGGTTGCTCTTGGATCCCTTTTTGAATAATGTAAACCGTAACCGGTAGAGGTAAACACCGCGGAAAGCGCTCACGTCATCATCGACGCCAGCGTGAGTACGCAGCACACGCGGGAGGTAGCGAACCGACAACATCGGTGAACGCACCCCCCGCGGTAGGTAGCGAACCGACAACGTCGGCGAACGCACCCACCGCGGTTGGAAGCGAACCGACTACCCCGGCGCTCTCGGGATGGCCCACTTCGGCGACACCGTCGAAGAGGCACCGTCACGACGACACACCACCAAGCGTCACGACGAAGCGTGCAAGAATGGACGCAACACCAAAGAGGGCAGCGATGAGCTACGCCGATGCGACTAACTCGCATCTGATGGTGGCCGTCGCTGGCACTCCACCCACAGACCTGACGGTGGAACAAGCACGGCAGCTCGAACTCTCCATAGAGGAGCGTATCATGGAAGCAGCCTTTGAACCACTGTCAAACAACGAGCCTGCACTCGCGCCATCCTTTAGAGGCAAACCCCTCGCAGCGGGAGGAGTCCTTAAGCTATGGTGCGAGGACGAGAAGTCACTGGCGTGGCTCAGACAAACGGTAGCGGGACTGAAGTCACCGATCGAAGGAACCAGGCTGACCGTCATCAGGCAGACGGATCTTGCGGAGTGCGTACGCGCATCGCTCTGGCTGCCGAGGTCGACCAGCCTGGAACTCCCGAAGATCCACCAACTCCTAGCTGCCCAAAACCCGTGGTACGCTGTCCAAACATGGCAACTGTACTGCGCTACCATGCAAGAGCACGGCCTATACCTGTCCTTGGGCATCCCCGAATCGGAGGTCGAGAATCGAGGCGCGCGACCGCCGAGTCTCCTTCTTCACCGGCAGCGTGTACGTACTGTTCCACGCTGCCGAGGCAGAAGCTGGCAGGACGGTTGCCGTGCCCAGGGAGATGCCGCCCGCCAGCAGACACACGCAGGGACGAGAGACAACACCGGCAGTTCCCAGCACGTCGGGTACAGCCCGTGCACACACAACGCCCGCAGCGACAAACATCGCTGTGACGGGAGTTGACGACGAACATGACTCGTCTGACGGGGAGTCCGTGGACATCAATGTTCTCGGATCTTCGTCAGACTAGACTAGAGTCGTACAAACGAACCTCCAGCACAAGCAGATTGCAACGGCTACCCTACGCAGGCTGCTGGAGGTTAACCATCACACCATAGCCCTAATCCAGGCGCCGTGGATTAGAGGCGACACCATATGTGGACTTAACAACATCGGAGGTAAGATATTGCACAAGAGCTCGGCTCCTAAGCCGAGAACATGCATATACATTCCCCGAACGATATCAGCACTGCTGCTGACTAACTTTTGTTCTAGAGACCTCACCGCCGTGGGGATACGAACAGGGCCCGGCGATCAGATGCTGGTACTAGCCTCGGTTTATATGCCTGGAGATGAGGAGATCCCATCGAAGGAGCTGGCCGAACTAGTGCAGCACTGTGAGGACCACGGCTGGCAAATAATACTGTCGGCAGATGCCAACGCCCACCATCCACCGTGGGGAAGCCCTGAGGCAAATAGACGAGGTGAGATCCTAACAGAATACATCTTCACAAAAACCCTATCTGTAGTCAACAACGGCTCAGAGCCCACCTTTGTTAGCTCCAGATATCAAACCATAGTAGACGTTACACTGGCATCGGATGGGGCCGCGGAACTCGTTACGAAATGGCATGTGTCCGCCGAACCATCCTTTGCCGATCACATGCGTGTCTGCTATGACATACAAGTGCAAGAGAGGGTCCTACAACCAAAGCGCAACCCACGCAATACCAACATTGCGAGATACAAGACCCTGCTCGAACAAGAAATAGCCATGTCAAATTTCAATGACATGACCGACAGCACTGCACACATAGAACACAACACTAATTTATTAACAAAATGCATACAACGTAGCTACCAACAAGCCTTCCCCACCACACTACCGAAGACTGGTAGTAAAACTTAATGGTGGGGATCAGAACTGGAGAAACTCAAGCGCAATCTGAAGAAACTCTTCAACCGGGCCAAAAACACAAGGAAAGACACGGACTGGGACAAATATAAAGAAGCCCAGTCGCACTACAAGAAACGCATACGATTCCGCAGGGGAGAGTCCTGGCGAAATTTCTGCACCAACATTAACTCCACATGCGAGGCAGCCAAGGTAAAAAAGATCCTATCCCAGGACAGCAACAAGACCCTAGGCTCCATCAGAAAGTCTGATGGCACCTACGCAATCACAGACATGGAAATAAGCCAAGTGCTAATCGAAACACACTTCCCAGGTTGCACTGTGACCGACGACTGTGATTGGGAAGAATCAGAACACAGACCACCGACCCACACAGACTGGACGATAGCCAACATGGTTACCGTGGACCGGCTGAAATGGGCAATTGATAGAGCTTCCAGCCGTACAAATCTGCAGGCCTGGACGAAATAACACCAGCACTTCTACAATGGGGCTGCACAACGATTGTGCCACAGCTACTCAGCAGTTATAGAGAATCTATAGCGCACAATTACATACCACGAAGGTGGAGGGAAGTAAAAGTCATATTTCTCCCAAAACCGGGCAAAACGGATTACACTCAAGCAAAATCGTTCAGACCTATCAGTTTAACCTCCTTCTTGCTGAAAACGCTGGAGAGGCTCGCTGACAGATACCTGCGGGAAGGCTCACTGCTACGCAGACCACTACACCCGCAACAACACGCCTAGAAGTGGTAGATCAACGGAATCAGCGCTTCACTCCGTAGTGGGGACCATAGAGACAGCGCTATCTGACAAACTAATGACCTTAGGCGCCTTCATTGCCATAGAAGGCGCCTTCGACAAAACTAAATTCACCAGCATTAGCCGAGCCCTCGACAAGTTCGAAGTCGAACAAACCGTCAGTGGCTGGATTGATCAACTCCTGAAACAAAGGGCTATTCAATTCACGGTTAACACCACCACAGGGGGTATAGTATCAAAAGGCTGCCCACAGGGAGAAGTCCTATCACCCCTGCTTTGGAACATAGTGGTATACGATCTGTTGAGAAGCCTGAATGACAAATGCTTCTACACGGTCGGCTACGCAGATGACATAACCATCCTAATCAAAGGAAACTCGGAAAACAAGATCCAATATCGGATGCAAGCAGCCATCAGGATCATGGAACAATGGTGCAACCACCATGAACTGACGGTCAACCCAAATAAAACGGAGATAGTACTTTTCACCAACAAAAGGAACACCCGTATGACCAGAAAACCAAAACTTTTTGGCACGGAGCTCAACCTATCGAGTGAAGTCAAGTATCTGGGCGTAACACTCGACCACAAGCTCAACTGGAATCATGAACACATCACCACTAAAACCACAAAAGCATGTACAATCTTCTGGCAGTGCAGGAGAATAATAGGCAAGAAATGGGGTCTCAAACCATTCATCACCCTCTGGATCTACACTGCCATAATACGCCCCATGCTCACATACGGTTCAGTAGTGTGGTGGCCACGCACCCAACTAAGCACAGTCAAGAGCAAGCTTCAGAGCATACAACGCCTCGCCTGTCTGGCCACAAGAGGCTGCACGAAAACAACTCCAACGGCGGCATTGTAGGTGCTCCTCGACTTGTGACCACTGCACCTCATCATCCAGCAGGAAGCAGGTGCCGCCGCGATCCGGTTCGATAAGTTCGGGCTTTGGAGAAGAGACGACCGAATAACCCATGCACGCCTGAAAAGGACATTAACTAACGAGATCCCGATGCTAGATGCAACGTGCGACCTCATACCTAAAACCGTTGTCTTTGACAAAAAATACCGCATACAACTGCAAGAAGAGCACAAGGATAGCTCTGGTATACACGAAGTTAGAGTATGCACAGACGGCTCAAAAACAAAGTATGGGACAGGTGCCGGAGTATTCTCCCATGACTTGAACATCAATCTCTCAACATCACTTGGCAAACTCAACACCATCTTCCAAGCTGAATGCGTTGGGATTATAAGGGCGGCGACGGCGATCGCGGCCAGAAACGTGAGTAACCTGTCAATATGCATCATCACAGACAGTGCCTCAGTACTACAAGCTTTCGACGCGGCCAGAAACGTGAGTAACCTGTCAATATGCATCATCACAGACAGTGCCTCAGTACTACAAGCTTTCGACGGCAACTGCTTTAACAGCGGCCTAATTATGGAGTGCCACCAAGAGCTGCAGAAAACTGCAGCGAGGAATCGGGTCGCGCTCCAGTGGATACGAGGACACAGTGACTCCACGGGTAATGACGCAGCAGACCAACTGGCAAGGAAAGGATCGGACACAACAACTCTGGGACCCGAACCAATTGTTCCGATACCTTTCAACCAACTAAAAACGTGGTTACGCGAGAGAACCCTACAACAACATGTAAAAGAGTGGGCAGAGTTAAAGGAGTATAGGCAGTCTAAAGATGCCTCTCCCCTATTAGACAACGACAACGACTCTCGCAAAAACTGTTGCACGCCAACAGAAAAACACTCAAGCATCTGACTGGCATAATAACCGGCCACTAAACAAGCATCTCTACAATATCGGCGTCACGGACAGCCCACTATGTAGGGGCTGCATGGAGACCGAAGAAACATCCGCTCATGTGATCCTACATTGTACCAGCGTGAGCGACCAACGGACGAGGTTCCTGAACAATCCCAGAACCATGAGCGAAGCCATACGCAATACTGGTCAACTCATGGCCTTCTGGAAGGAGCTTGCATGGTATGAGTAGCAAACGACAACCGTGTCATTGCTCACGCACAATGGCCCAATTTAGTGGCTAAGTGCGGAAAACACCTGTCCAACTAACTAACTAAAATAGGCATAAGAGATAAATTATTTTAAGAAAAATATTCGTTACCAATACAATCAAACATTTGCCACACACACACGCATGAAATGTATACGTATACAGTATTTCTCTACTTGCAAACAGGAAAGAGATTCCTTTTCTGTTGTTTACGTTTCATCTGAAGTCCAACCTGAAGACTTGCAGTAATGACAACAGCACGAAGCGTAGGGTTACGGTAGACGGGCAGACCATACATTATGTCGACCAGTAGGTATTTAAACTTAGGCCAGATTGTCGCTTTTAGCAACAGGCAAGACAAAGAAGTAGGACGACGAGTTGAAAATGGGACCTTCCACTATCACTTAAGCGGAAACTCGTCGACATGTGTATACTGCCCGTCCTAACCTACGGTGCCCAGACATGGTCCTTGACGGAAATCCAAAAGTCCAAACTGAAGATTTGCCAAAGGACTGTCAAACGTAGCATTTTTCTTTAAAAAGGACAGACGATGTCCAAAGTCTACGTCCTTTATTCATTTGGGTCACAATGTGACGCTTATGAACGTCAAAATAATAAATTTATCAAACGTAGCATTATTGGTTTAAAAAGGACAGACCATGTCCAAAGTCAAAGTCAAAACCCTTTATTCATTTGGGTCACAATGTGACGCTTATGAACGTCAAAATAATAAATTTATCAAACGTAGCATTTTTGGTTTAAAAAGGACAGAACATGTCCAAAGTCAAAGTCAAATTCCTTTATTCATTTGGGTCACAATGTGACGCTTATGAACCTCAAAATAATAATTTTATAAAATAATTGCTTAAAGACTCTACATTTACATTTACTGCCACGTTCGCAAAGCAAGGGCGTAGAACAATGAGAAAGAACGGGCAATAAAACTCACGGTCACTCTTTTTCATCGTCATTTTGTAAGGTGCTGCAACTGTTACACAGTTATATCACTTGTATATATTTACTGTACATACTAATACTCAAGCATAATACTTAATTAGAATTTTGATGTTCAGGTTAACTAATAGCCTCTTCAGAATGGTCATGGTGAAACAGGAGCATCCACTTACATTATATATACCTAATAATGTAGGCAATCCGCGAAAGTGATCAGAACCATGATGGAAATGATGCAGTTAAATATTAAAATTTAATACCAGCCCGCAAGACCGATGAATCGACCAGTCATCGCAAATAGCACCCGTTCACGAGTATGACGCATGGGCCAGCCATCATCCCTCTCGCCATAGTAGAGGGACAGGGATGACCTGACACACGTCGCCACCACAAGAAATTACATTTGAGTGAGCATGACGACAACGGTATACAAATCGGCAGTAAAAAACAATCTATTGGTATACTGACCAAGACCGCCAATTACCTCCATTTTCTAGATCGTTATTATTAACATAAATGAGTGGAACGCGTGAAGGAATGCATATGTAGAACGAATTTTGTGATGGTGACAAGTGAACAATGATATGATCAGGGATAAATAATGTTAAACTACATTAAAAAAATCATAAAAATATCCAAATAATGACAAAATCATGTGTTCACGAGGCACCTCTACTTAACATGTCACTTATCAAAACGAGAATTTAACAAATTTATAAAACAATTATACTAAACGGTCGGAAAAGATAATAATCGTGAGTTAAACAAGCCTAAGCCTATCCCCATGGTGTCTTATCATTTAAAAATTCCTTAATAGTGTAATAACCCGTTTGTAAAAGAAAGTTCCTAATTGTCCGTTTGTATTTGTGCATGGGTAAATTAATTATTTCTAGAGGGAATTTGTTGAAAAATCGTATACCAATCCCCGCAAATGAGTTCTGAACTTTTTTGTAAACGGTAGATAGTTCCCACTAGTTTATCCTTATTCCTTGTGTTCACTTTGTGCAAATCACTATTTTTGCGGTATAGAATTAAGTTTTTCTTAATGTACATTAAGTTAGCATATATGTATATATTGCGATGCAACTGTCAATATATCTACTTCTCTAAATTTATCACGTAAAGAATCTCTAGCACCTAACTTATAAATTGCACGTATGGCCCTCTTTTGAATGACAAAAATAGTCTGTATATCAGCAGCCGTACCCCATAACATTATACCGTAAGACATTACGATATGAAAATAACTAAAGTAAACTAGTCTAGCAGTATCTGTGTCTGTGAATTCTCTAACTTTTCTAACTGCCAACGCTGCAGAACTAAGTTTTACTGCGAGACAGGATATTTGGGCGCCCCACTGAAGCATACAATCTAAAGTTACACCTAAGAATACGGTTGATTCGACTAGTTGACATACATCAGTAGGAACACTTTTGACATTAGGCAAAGACAATTTAACACATTTGGTTTTGCTAGGGTTGAGTCCAAATAATTTGTTGAAAACCAATCTAATACTTGCGCAAGAGTGTTATTGATGGTATCAAAGTTACTTGAATTGCGATCAACTTTAAAAATTAGTTACGTATCGTCGGCAAACAAAACAATATCACATAAATTTTGAACAAAGAACGGAAAATCATTAATATATATTAAAAAAAGAAATGGACCGAGAATAGAGCCCTGTGGAACGCCCATTTCTACTGGCAAACCTAGAGACCTACTCCCATTAACATCTACGTACTGAATTCTATCTCTAAGGTAGCTGGCAACAAGATTGAGTGCGGTATCTCTAATACCACAAAGTTTCAATTTACGTAAAAGTGTATTATAATCAAACGCCTTTGATAGGTCACAAAAACTCAAATGGCATCCTTTGAGTTTTTCCAAGCATTAAAAATATGCTTTAACAAAGTTACGGAGGAGCAACCCTTAGTGAAGCCATACTGTTCACTGTGAAATAAATTATTTGTGTGAAATCACAAATAATCAAATCTCTCTAATTGATGCAAAATTATCTATTCAAAAATTTTACTAATAGCAGGCAAAATAGAAATCAGCCGAAAATTACTATGGTCGCTCTTGGATCCCTTTTTGAATAATGGTATCACTTTACTGTGTTTCATTAGATCAGGAAATACCCCTGTATCTATCTCTAGATTGTTTATTGTTGAGCGACTTGTATACCTTCAGTATGTCATTGATGTCAATATATTTAAAACTAGCTGCTGCCCGCGACGTCGTCTGCGTGAACGCTATACAGCACCTAACTATTAAATAAATACCTACGATTATACCTTTTAAAAAATACGCGGCGGCGATAGCCCAGTAACGTATGTAACGGACTGCCGAGACGATGGTCTTGGGTTCGATCCTCAGTTACCCCAGGCACACACCTATGACTTTTCGAAGTTATGTGTGTATTAAAAAATATTAATTAATTATCGTCGCTTAACAATGTGCCCGGTAGATGGCAATAGGCTCGCCCCCTCTTACATTGCGATCGAAACATGTCTGACGAAGTGTGGGTGTGTAATACACCTCTGCCTACCCCTTTGGGGATAAAAGGCGTGAAGATATGAGAAGATATACCTTTTAAAATAACATTCATTTACCCGTTTCTTCTTTATATTTCATATCTGCAGAAAGTGTAGTAACAGAGGGAGACTGTCTTTTGTATAATTGACCTTCAAAAAGTGCTGATTTTCAGCCTGCTTTGAATAAATGACTTTATGGTGATTCTGCTGCATTTAGTCATAAGTTGCGACTGAAGCAGATGGAGAAAATAAGGAATACATAACAGGCTAAAATACATACTTATAGGACTTCTCGATATACAACATTAAAGGCTTGGCTCTCCGCAGCCAAAATGTAAAGAGAGTCAGGACTGGTGACGCGGGAGCAAGCGACATACAGGACACCCGCTGCCTGCAATGTCTGCCTCTGCGACTTATTGATAGTCATCGCGAAGCAAACACTCACGGGGAACTGTATGCGCTTGAATTATGAGGTATGGGAGGAATGCGTGGTATAAATATTGCCTCGCTGACGTACGACTACCCGTAAGAATTTCCTAAATGGTGTGTCTGTGGAGCGAGATGACTTTCAGGTGGGTCACGTTACACAACTTCGGAGGAGATAGGTTCCGAAGAAGCATAATCGGGACACCGACCTTCAGCTTGATGCTATGCGCTGGAAGTTCACTTGCTGACTGGGAGTTCAGAAATTCCACGGGATAATGTGTGGCGTTTTCTTGCTCGACGACAGTGTTTATAGAGGTGTAGACCACTTCATTCCTCTCAATTTCCGAGAGAATGCATTCGTTAATTGCTACAGCCTGATCATTTTTGGGCGTCAAAATAGGCCATTTACACACTCACGAATTCTACTATTACGGTATACAGCTGTATAATTCTAAGCTGGATACAACTCTACTGAGAGACTCTGGAAGCACCACCTGTCCACCTCTCTCCTCTGGTAGAGTGTCTTCGCCAAGACTTAGAAAGACATCTTAGAATTGTTAAGCACGTGCATTGACGCCAAGCTGAGCTCTCATATTAATGGTCAAGCGCAGCACACGAACTCGTGACCACAACAAAGATAATTTCAACGAAGCACTCACCTTCTCTGTGTGGTGACGGATTAAGAATACGGAATGTCACCATCCCATATCATCCCATGGGTATCGTTAGAGCCGACAGAGGGAGCAAGAACAGCACTGTAAGAGAAGGAAAACTTGATACAAACCCTATACCAACCCGTTTGGCCAGCGTGGTATAGTAGGCCAATTCCTCCTTTCAAAGGAGAGGCCTAGTCCAGCAGTGGACTGTTAAAGGCTGATGATGATGATGACTCACCTCGTCAGCCCTCGATCCCCGCGTCACCACGGGAAGCGTTTGTCGGGAATCGTCACTGAACAGAACTGTGACCACCCATTAAATGCTCGTTCCTGCGGATGTCCTGCAGGGTTCTGTCCATGGCCTGAACTGCCTTCCTATTGGCCATCGTACGCTCATCCCATACGATCAGAGAGCAATCCTTGAGCACGTGTCCCTTATCACTGTTACGTGACACACCACAAACGGGTGTTACCGAGCTCTCTAAATCGATGGGAAATTTAAACATGGTATGTGCTGTCTTGGCACCCGGAAGCAGTGTGGCAGCGATTGCCGGCGACGCTACAGCAATGACAATTTTGCCTTGCCTCCTGACCTCTGCAAGTATGCCAGTAGTAACAAATGTTTTTCCTGTTCCACCAGGAGCATCCAAGAAAAACATTTTAGCCTGGCTTTGCCCAACGCTTTCACGGACGGTGTCGTAAAATTCGTAAGGTGGTCGTTTCAAATTGTCTCAGCGTTATACTCCCAATTTTCACGGTCTTGATGCGGTGATGATTGGGAAGCTGGTAACAAATATTTGACCAGTGGATTGCCGCTGATAGAAATGACCACGTCTTGAAGTGAACTGAGACAGGTGTTCAGCACGCGGTCATCAGTTACTTCGACTTCGTCTCTAGTAACACGCCTCAAAGCTCTTAGAAAATCTTCAGACAGCTGATGGCGATACTTCTCCCAGAAAGCTACCGGGTTCGCGACTCCACAAAACACCAAGACGACGTCAAACAGATGACGCATGCCACTGGGACTGTCACTGACGCTCGCCTCCGCGAGGTTGTCATCCTAGTATTGGTCACCGTCGAGAAAGTGACGTTCTACGCAGGTTGTGCGGTAAGTGGGATACTCCAAGCCATCAAATGTCCTCAGAAAGGCGAAAGACGTTGGGCCTCGGACCGTGTGAAGTAACAACCGCTGAAAATAGCATTCGACATTATTTGTGTGTACGGTATAACCTCTACAAAATGCGGTGTCTTTGAAACTTCCCGGAAAACCTTCCACAGCACCTCCTCGTCAACGTCGGTTAAATACACCCTTTTGCTTGTCGTACGTGTAATATGAAGACATCTCGTCATACGTAAGGGACCTCCCAAACTGATCGATTTTACAGAGCCTGAAAAATGCCAAGAGAGTTGTTTGACGCGGCTTTTCCAAGTGCTCAGCAACGCTGTCGGGATCAAAATATATGCGCTGGCCGTTCTCTAGGTGGTCGTGTAAATGCATTACGGTAGGATGCTTCTCATTAATAGAGAACACCAGTATTCGCCAAACCGCTTCAGACGTAACAATAAATAAATGGCTGTGTGTGAGTAAAAATAATCTAGCTAGTTCTACATCTCACTAATGTTTATATACAGTTAATCCAAACAAAGGTACGTGCTATATGCATATCCCGGAAGACAATTTAAAGCAAGTTTACATGCGACATGAAAATATATTAATTAAGAAGCAATAAGTAATTACACCAATGTGACCAAAATGTTTATTTTGTACTTACTCTATTACTATTTATTCTGACAGAAATGATGTAAACAATCAAGTGTGGCGATGGTGTAGTTTATTAATTAAATAACTTCAACTAATAGTCTTGCTCATCTCTGAAACGAATTAAAAATACAATTTTTAAGAAGAAAATGTACAACTCCATCTATGACTTTTGAAAACAACTATTAACGTCGCCAACATGTTCATTAAATTATTTATATCCAAAAAGGGCTTACACATGTAATTCGACTTGATGTTTTTGAACTCTCTTAGATGGCGCTGCATTAAAATTGTCTTGATTCTATTTATATTCAATTAATTATGTTTATCAGCCTAAGTTACTTATATTGCGTGATTTTTAGTGTGAAGCTAGCTTAAAGCATAGTTAACATAATAACAACATTCAAATATGCATTGTTACATTACACGTTGTTACAGAATGCGTTGAAGAAATAAAGGTTCTCTGCTCGTTCCCTGTAGGTCATAGTGTGATAATATGTAGCCTATGTGGTGACTCGACTTTTCAATAATATTTGTGCCAAATTTGAAGTAAATCCATGCAGTACTTTTTTACTTTATCCCGGATATAAGGACAATCAGATAAACAGACAAACAGACAAACAGACAAAAATTCTAAAAACTATATTTTTGGCCTCGGTATCGATTGTAGATCACACCCCAAGTATTCTTTTAAAAAAATATTCATTGTACAGTTTTGACTTTCCTACCATTTTATTATATGTATAGATAAAAAGCACATCACACTCATTCACATTGCTCCAACCAACATTTCTGCTTTGCTTGGGAATTAATCTAGACAGCTGGTTGTGTTCACTGGTATGTTTATGAAGAAATTGTTAAATGTCTGATCAACATCAGTTTTCCTAGTAATAATTTCACCATTAAATTTTAATTCATAATTGTTATCTACCAATTTAGCTCGACCAGTCTCATTGTTAATAATGCTTCAAGTAGTTTTAATTTTGTTCTTGGATTCTTTGATTTGTTTGCTTAAATATAAGGATTTGGCTAAAGCAGATGTCCTCTTGAAAACCTTTGAATAATTTCTAACGTATTGAATAAATTCAGGATTAAAATTGTATTACTAAAAATTTACTTTAATGCTCCTTGCAAACGTCTTCTGTTTAAAATTTTTGTTGTACTCATCATTAATAGTTTTAAATAAACATTAATATTATTCAGCAGGATCATCAACGGTTAAGTCAATACTGGCGATCTTGGTAGCAACATCATGACTAAAGTGTTTGAGGCGAGCAGAGGTCATTGGCCTACATGTAATTTCTTGTACTTTAGGGGTTGTATTAGTTGGAATTACAACCTTTTGCCCGCAGTAATCCGATGTCAAGTCAGTTAAAACAGCCTTACTTAAATAAAGCCAATGGTAAAAAACATTATTTAAGCATGTAGAAAACTGTGAGGTTATTCTGGTTGGTTCAGAGAACAAAACATTTAAATTAAATGACATAAATAAGCTAACTAACCTTGTACAAATTGGTGATTTCTCTAACAAATTGACATTAAAATTGCCACATACGATTATAGACTTCCTACTAGAAATTATGTGTTTTAAGACATCCTCTATAATTCTTTCAAACTGAGTAAAGTCGGTTTGTGGTGGTCGATACACACACACACACACTATAATATGATGTTCAAGCTCAACACAAGGAATCTCAGCAGTGCGCTTCATAGAAAGTATAAAGACATAAAGACATATTTATTTCTGCATTTTGGTTGTTTACAACACTTATACATGTCAAAACCCTATTCTAGATGATGCCGGCTTTTCCTAGCTAAATGACTTCTTGAGAAGAAAGGCCGAAACAAACTCAGAGTCATTTTTTTTTGTCACTTCATTTTGTTTAGTATTTTCTTCATCTTTTAAAGTCCAGACAAAAAAAAGGGTTTAGTATGCAAGTACAATGCAGGAAATCATCTGACGCTTTTGACTGACTCGGCCCACTGATGGCCCGCATTATAGCTATATCCTTACGTTCTTTACATTTCAAACTATTACATACATATATTAGAGAGTCGCCACGAATAGCCTTCTTTCTTACGAATGCACTTATAACTGAGTAATGTTGATTGTTAAATATTAATTGGTTACCTCGCAACCAATGTTCCGTAATACATAAGATATCAATCTTATGTTTGTTTAAAAATAAATCTATTTCTAATTCTTTGCCAGATAGGCCTTGTATGTTTTGATGAACTAAGTTTAAAGTACATAAATGCCTATCTTTTGTCTCATCTAATAGTTTAAAATGGATGTAATCCCACCCTCTCCTTTCCTATCCCGAACGACACGTGCTGGGTTATGGTGCCACTCTTACACGGTAAAACAGATACCGTCACGCACCAAACGGTTCGGTGCCACTTATCTCTGCCGTACCATTAAGATGTGGTACTCTTTACCCGTCCACGTATTTCCCTGCACTTGTGATCCTGAGTCTTTTAAGCGGGGCGTGAAAAAGCTTTTCTCAAGGCCATCAAGGTGAGGGCCATCATGCCATAATGCCATGCTGGCTGCTGGAATGATGGCCATCACTATGGGACTTTACTGACTGCTTAACATCAGGCAGCATGGAGTCAATTTGTTTGGCAGTAATAAAAAAGAAAAAAAAGAGGAAGAGGAGATGCGGTGTTACATTGCCGTCCTCCCTATTCTCTGCGGCCGCTGGGTGTTTTGGCGGCGGAGCCCAACACCTTCATCCGCCGCCAAGTGGGTTTTGTTCGGGGCCCGCCTGACCATCTGGCGGGTCAATACCCGTCGAGGGGTAGCGAGAAATGCTTCGCCGATACCCGATCCTTCGACACACGGGTACATAAGGAAGGAACTTAAAACATTGGAAAGATATTGAACATATTTTTTTTCTTTCATCTAATAAATTATCAATTAGTAATTTATCTACCTGTATAGGTATATACATATATTAAATTCCGCGTAATTCATGCTTTATTCAGACGTTCCTCAAGGAAGGGTTTTGGCCAAAAGGTGTTGTCTATCGGCGTTTTTATGGAAGATTACGCAACAACACACAGCGAAACAGGCCGATGTAAACTAGACCTGTGTCATTATATTGTTATTAAAAATTGTATTGTAATAGTATGTATGTTAGTCTGTAAGTTATATATCTGTATGGGTTTTATTACCTGAAATAAATAAAAAAAAAATTATTATTATTGTTACTGACAGACTGATAGACAGCGCACACTCAAAATTATTGAACGCACGAAGCGGCATTTTGGCCTGTATGTGCCTCTGGGACCCAAGGACTATACTAAGAAGGGATTTCCCGAAATTCCCACGGGATCGGGCAGAAACGGCTCTAGTTATTAATAATAATGTTATTAATTGTCATTCCCTTCATAATACTTATTTGCTTTGTTGTCCTTTAGAGTTTGCTCTAAAAATCGACTCTATATCACTGTAACTGTATAGCATACATTGTATAACATTTTAATGGAAACAATAATAAAGCCTCCATGGTCCAGTTGATAGCGTATGCGTCTGCTGATCGGGATGTCCCGGGTTCGATTACCGGGTCAGCCAAAAACGTTACTGGATTTTTCCGAATTCTCAGTAGCAGCACAGAGTCTGCCAAAGTGCTCAGTAACGGCAATAGACTCACCCCCTATTACGCGGGACCTACAAATTCAAAACACAAAAATGTGGGTGTAATATTACACCTCAGCCTATCCCTTCGGACATACACGTGTGAGTCTATGAAAATAAAAAAATATACAATAAGCCCAGACTTTGTAGTGTACACCACAATCTGTAGGTGTCTCATAATAATATATAATAATATTATGACGATAGACGATGATGTGGAGGACTTTCACGACGCCCTTTAAATATATATTTATATA
The DNA here is from genome assembly GCA_944739405.2 of Euclidia mi. Classification (NCBI taxonomy): domain Eukaryota; kingdom Metazoa; phylum Arthropoda; class Insecta; order Lepidoptera; family Erebidae; genus Euclidia; species Euclidia mi. The sequence continues at coordinate 45,218,978 of OX123201.2, forward strand.
TTTGTATTTATTTATTTGTATTGTATTTTAATATTTAACACGTTAACAGTGCAGATATAAATTATTAAAATACCCTTCACGTGCAAATATGTTTTGTGGAAATTTGATAAGATAGGCAGAGGTAATGATATATAATATACGAAAAAGCAAAACTAGAATGCCACTTATATTTTTTTTTGTATTTTTCAGGTGGCCCACATGTGGTGCACTCACGTGCACGCTATAGATTTCGTACCCCATATATGTGCCACTCACGTGTACTTTGTTCTCATTCATAAAAATGTGGGTAGAATCTAACATTTATGCCGACCCATTAGACGATAACGCGCGTATGAATGTAAAAGCTTTCAAAACTAGGTAAGTTTTTACGAATTCGTGACGCTCCGGTCATAGCAAGTGTTGTCGATTTCTTTTATTTTGGTTTTCATCTTGGTTCATTATGAAACGTTCGAGGCCGATATCTTCATTGCCTTTGAAGGAAGACGAGTTTGGAGGATAGCGATGGTGAAGAGAATGTTGTAGAACAATTGGAGGAGTCAAAATATAACTGTTACAATAATTAGTTCATTCGTTATTTCATCTTTTAATTATTTTTTTCTATAAAAAATTGGTTTCATTTTCCACTTCGATTGCCTGGCAACACTGACGATATTCGGTCGGTTTTTTGGACATTTTATTATATGGTTCATTGTTCATACGTGTATGAACAAACTCAAAAAAAGCATTCCATTGATATAGACTCGTGGCCCATTTGTGGTGCACGTACGTGTGATGATGTCTTTATAGTGGCCCACATGTGGTACATGCACTGTGAACGTGTTAAATTTAATTTTAGTAGCATTTAAGTAGTTATAATTGGTTTATTCTAAAATGAATTTAATTTAGTTATATATATTAAACGCTCTTTAAAATATATTATGCATAAAAATTACTTGTCTGCAGCGAAGGGTTAGAATACAAAAATGCAGTTAATTAATAGCAACAAAATATTTACTTATCAACAATGCACAAGATTTTCTAAGTGGCATTGTATTGCCTTCACCAAGTGGATATAAAAGAGAAAGTAATCATTGAATACCTACTTCGTCGCTGTCGCTAAGCAAGATGACTGGATTAGCTCTACTTATTCTGGTAAGATTTTCACTATACATTTCTTTATTTTCTTTCTTATCATTAAATAGACACTACCTACAGTAGGCATAAAAGCCTTCGTTGCAAGGTCTACAGTTACTCAAAGAACGGACACATTCCTCTGAAGGTTATTCCGAGTCTTCTTCGAGGTGTTCTTCTCGGACTAGGAACAATTTGTGGGTCCACAAGTTTTGTCCAACCCACTACATTCCCGGAGGACCTGGTCTGATCGCATTGCCTTGGCTCGGCCACAGCAGACGGATACGCTCTCGCTTCGGACATTGGTGTAAGCTGTGATCCGGAGTGCGAGTGACTACAATACCGCTGTCTTTTTGTGAAGCAGTAATGCTTAGAGCAAATAGAAGTCAAAGTGGAACTGAGGGCTTTACTGCCCTCATGAATCAACAGCAGGGCCTGCTTATGTAAATCGGCAAGACCAACGGCGGCCGAAGACGCTGCAATGCTTTTTATTGCGTAGGCAGAAGTCCGGCAGTTTCCGAAGTTGTACAAAATTTTCCACCAGTTTCCAACACGGAGTGGTGGAGGAAGACACGTGGCATCTGACCCCACGGCTTAAATTTGCATCTAATTTATAGTGGCTGCCTCCGTGGTCCAGTGGATAGCGTATGCAACTGCTGATCCGAGGTCCCAGGTTCGATTCCGGGTCGGCCAAAAGTGTTACTGGGTTTTTCCGAATTCTCAGTAGCAGCACGGAATCTGGTGATGTGACCGGTAACGGCAATAGGCTCGCCCCCTATTACGTGGGACCTAAATATTTATGGCAATATGTGGGTGTAGTATGTATACACCTCAGCCTACCCCTTCGGCGATACAGGCGTGAGTTTATAAAAAAATAAACAAAAAAATATAATTTATAGTACAGCCCGTTAAAATCTACATTTCTTTGCTCCTTTGAACATAAAAGTTTTATTTGAACAATTTTTAATATAAACCAGTACAACTATGTTTCATTGAACAAGTGCTCTTGATACAGGTGGCTCAAAATTATAAATATCACATAAATATACATATATTAGATGCACTTCGAGTTAAATATAAAGAGAGAAATTATTCGATTTTTCAGGTACCACTGGTGCTGCTAAATGCGCCTGCATCGGCTAACCCCTGTCTGGACATATTGAGAAGCATGACGATCAAGCCATCAATACCTTTCTGCACCAAAATACCAACCCTATTGCCGACGACCACTTGCACAAAATCCACTAAAAGTGACCATAGTTCCACCAAAGGCAATACGAAGCACCCTTCTTGTCCCTGTTCTTCGTCATTGACGACACGACCGAGTTCGCCAAGTTGCTCTAGTACGAAGCCTAGTACCTCCAAGCCTTGCAGCTCTAGTACCATCACTCCTACGGCTACTACTCCTCCTGTCACTTCTTCACCATGCAGCAGCTCCTCTTCTACGGAACCTAGTTCCACTAGTCCCAGTAGTACTTGCACCAGCACTCCTACGGAAACAAGTACCACTAGTCCCAGTAGTACTTGCACCAGCACTCCTACGGAAACAAGTACCACTAGTCCCAGTAGTACTTGCACCAGCACTCCTACGGAAACAAGTACCACTAGTCCCAGTAGTACTTGCACCAGCACTCCTACGGCTACTACTACCCCTGTCACTTCTTCATCATGTAGCAGCTCTGTGCCTAGTACTGATACTAGTTCACCATGTGACTGCTCTTCTATAGAACCTAGTACTACTAGTCCTATCAGTACATGTCACATCACTCCTACGCCCACGATTGACAAGCCTTGTTTGCCTACTATATATTAACACTACTTCGCCATAGGACAGCTCTTCACCCTGCACTAATACTAATTCAACCAGCGACAACTCTTATAAGGAATCTAGTACCACAGTCCTAGCGGTACATGCGGTTTCACTCCTACGCCTACGATTGACGAGCCAATTTTATTTACTACGGAATTCAATATTCGATCTATAGACAGATCTGTAGATTTTAGATTCGTTTTTGAAATAAGCTCCATACAAAATATGTCAAACACGAATCTCGAATTTCAAAATCCATGTATGGATCGAATATTGAACATGGCCGTTAGAGATGTCTCGGTGCTCAATTGTTTTAATATCAATAGTATTTGTACCGGCAGTGATCATCGACTAGGGAGAGGCGCCTTTTTTAAACATCAATTTCAACTTTGTTCGAAGGCGCATGATGAAGTGTGTTCTTCATCTTACTGCCGAACACGATGCGTTTCAACCGGAATTGCAAAACGCTTTCGCTTTACTAGAGACCCAGGTAAATGATGATGATGACCTGAGTGGTATAGTTGGGACTGTACGCGAACTCGAAATAGGAATGAGGCATTTTCAACAAAGGCGATCAGATAGGAAGTCTAAACTTTGAACGAGAATCTGGAACTGAGGCGAGTTCAACCGGAGACGACAGCAGCTTGTCCGATTCCCAATCGCTTCATAATGATCCAGAGCTTGTGGCAGCTTTTCACTCAACACTCGTAATTGTAGCCCAAACTCGCGTCAAACCTAACCAACCACTACTAGTTGTCGCCAAAAAACCGCCATTCATGAAGCATACCGCATTCTCAATTCTGACTTTGTTTCAAAGTTGATTCATACTTTTTTTGCCGGAGTTTTTAACATGTTTAAAATTATTATAGGTAAGCTCATTACTATTCAAATTAATTTAAAAAGAATAACAATTCATTTTTATATGATTTGAAATTATTTTAAGCTATTTTCTTCATTTTATGTAATATACCTAATGTATTTTCTGCCAAAACCATAAGGGCCAGCTTACATTTTTGTTATCGCTTTTGTAATTTGATAAAGGTATTCACGCTTTTTAGCGTTGTAAGAATAATATGAACATTTTATAAAATAATGTTATAAGGATCGCAATTGAAATAAAAGATATTTGTGTGTAAATTCTTTTTATTTTATTAGTTACACGAGTTTTTACATTATTTTTTTAAAATTATAAAATTTATGAACTGTGCTGAATCTGTGTGTTGAATGCTGAGTGAGGCCTGGAAAATCGCCTAGTTGGTACACATGTAATGGCTCAAAAAACTATACAATAACTGATAAGTATTCGTTTATTGACTTATACAAAGATTGCCTCCATGGTCCAGTGGATAGCGTATGCGACTGCTAATTGGAGGCCCCGGGTTCGATTCCCGTGTCGGGCAAGTGTTATTGGGTTTTGCCGGATTCTCAGTAGCAGCACGGAGTCTGGTGATTTACTCACCGATCAGTAACGGCAATGGGCTCGCCCCCTATTACGTGGGACCAAAAAATTCATGACGAAATGTGGGTGTAATATTACACCTCTGCCTACCCCTTCGGGGATACAGCTGTGAGTTTATAAAAAAAAGATGATGTTCTCAGATTGGTTGTATTTTTTAAGGAAAACCTTTGCAAATTAAATATTAAACGGTAGTAGAGCCGTGCTGATTGCAGCATGAATGGGCCGGCTCGACCGGGGAAGTACTACCCTCTCCCAGAAAATCTACGTAAAGTAACAGTATCTAAACTGTTGCGTTTCGTTCGGTGCGTGAGAGTGCCGGAGGCCCTATCCCCTATTCGTTCTCCCTCATCCCACTCCGCATCCTATCCCTTTTCCCAACCCCAAGGGGCGGCAACGCACTTGTGACTCCTGTGGTGTTGCTTGTGTCCATGGGCGGCGGTAATTGCTCACCAACAGGCGATCCCTTTGCTCGTTTGCCGCCTAATGCTATATAAAAAAGATAAATCCTTGTATAATCGAACATCTCATCGTTTACTCTATTAAACAATAAGAGGAATAATAAACTATGCATCTCTAAAAAAATTTTCTTAGACCTAAATCCTAGTTGTGAAGAATATCTCAATGCTTTTTCATTATACTGAGCTAGTGAATCTTGTTCCTCAATCAGTCTGATAATTTGACAACATGAATGTGAACGGGCCGAGGACTGGCTTAGTCCTCGGCCCGTTCACGTTCATATTGAGGCACCCCTATTTTTACTACAGAACTAGTACACGCATATCACTAATGATTTCATAACAATTTACTCTCGATGAGATGAGAATACTCGAGCATTTATTCTCTTAAACAATAATATCAATTATTATTTGCCAGATCAGTTTATCAACGGACAAGAAATCCAAAGTCTTAGACAAATGCATTGAATCAAGAATGATGAAGGTTTTACTATATGAGAACTTACTGTCAATCTTACTCATGTTTCCCTTTAAAAAGAATCCGGTGCAATGGTTAAAATATTTATCTATATATAAATACGTGAAGCGAAATTTTATGATCCCTCTTTACGACAAATGCGCCAACGGAGGATTATGGAATTTGGCACACTTATTGTTTACATGTAGAAGGTGTGCCGAATGCATTTTTTTTATAAAATAGGCATAAGAGATAAATTATTTTAAGGAAAATATACGTTACCAATACAATCAAACATTTGCCACACACACACGCATGAAATTTATACGTATACAGTACTAGAGGATGCCCGTGGTTACACCCGCGTTATTCAAGGCTACTGCTCTGCTCCCGTCGCTCATAGCGAGATGTTATATAGTTTATAGCCTTTCTCGATAAATGACCTATCTAACACTGAAAGAATTTTTCAAATCGGACTAGTAGTTCCTGAGATTAGCGCGTTAAACCAAACAAACAAACAAACTCTTCAGAGTTGTATATTATAGTATAAGATTACTCTACTTTCAAACAGGACAAAGATTTTTTTCTGTTGTTTAAGGTTCATCTTAAGTCCAACCTGAAGACCTGCAGAGCTGAGGTCTTCAAGTAATGACCAACAGCACGAAGCGTAGTGTCACGTTAGATGGGCAGACCATACATTATGTCGACGAGTATTTGTACTTTGACCAGATTTTCTCTTTTAGCAACAGGCAAGACAAAGAAGTAGGACGACGAGTTGAAAATGCCTGGAAGAGCTTCTGGTTAATGAAAGAGCTAATGAAGGGCAGGGACCTTCCACTATCACTTAAGCGGAAACTCGTCAACATGTGTATACTGCCCGTCCTAACCTACGATGCCCAAACATAGTCCTTGACGGAAAGCCAAAAGTCCAAACTGAAGATTTGCCAAAGGACTATCAAACGTAGCATTTTTGGTTTAAAAAGGACAGACCATGTCCGAAACACAATGCTGCAGCATTGTACCACAACACGCATAGCCGACGTTGGCTTAAAAAATCTGCCAGACTGAAGTGGGATTGGTCTGAACACGTCTGCCGTATGCACCCAGAGAGATAGGCTCATTTAGTTACCAATTGGGTGCCCCGTGATAGTCAACGACGATGCGGCAGACCTCAACGGCGATGGCGGGACGACCGGGATACATTTCTCAGCAACTGGCCGGACATAGCACAGGACAGGGATGCATGGCGATTCAAGGGAGAGTCCTTTGCCTAGCAGCGGGACACTTTAATAAGCTAATTAAAAAAATTGGTTTATCCTATTCTGCCAAATAGATTTTATACTTCACATATCTGTATTTGCCAATTAGATATACAATACATACACGTATTACACGCATAATGCATAGTGTATTTTTAGGGTTCCGTACCTAAAAGGTAAAAAACGGAACCCTATTACTAAGCCTCCGCTGTCTGTCTGTCTGTCTGTCTGTCCGTCTGTCCGTCTGTCTGTCACCAGGCTGTATCTCATAAACCATTATAGCTAGAAAGCTGAAATTTTCACAAATTATGTATTTCGGTTGCCGCTATAACAACAAATACTAAAAATACAAATACCATACAAAAAACGTGTTTTTTTCGTATTTTTTGCTCAAAATTACTAACTGTAACAGGTAGACGCTTTAAATTTTCACAGAATATGTAGTTGTATATTACCTTTCAAAATAAATAATTAAATTTAAAAAAAGTAAATAATAAAGGGGGGCTCCCATACAACAAACGTAATTGTTAAGCAATTTGTTACTCGATCTTAATAAACAGGTAGAAACTCATAAAGTATTTAAGTATACATACAACGAACGTGATTTTCTTTTATAGATGATGGTACAGAACCCTTCGTGCGCGAGTCCGACTCGCACTTGCCCAATTTTTTAGTTTGTCATTATTTTTCTGACAAAGTGTAAAATCACAAAATTGATATCCGTAGAAATAAAAACATAATTTTTAACATTGCATTGTCGAAAAAGGTTTTAATTCGGAACACCGCGCGCGGGAAATTTTGATTTCAGTAATAGGAATGTTTCCTGCAAGTGAAATAAATAATAAAAGTATTTTTATCAAGTAAAACATGCAAAAATAATAGTAGTTTCACTAATCAATTATTGTTAAAACTTTATTTTATATTTTTTATTGTCAATTTTTTGATAATAAGTACTCTACTTGACAGCAAAACTTTGTGACGTCATTAAGTCATATTTCATATAAATCCGTAGAAAAAGATCGTTTTTGACATTTCATTAAAAGTGTCTGATTTGACTAGTTGGAAACAACCCTATTCTTATTGACTGTGAAAATTTAAAACATTTTATTTTATTTCTGTTATTTGTTTGTGAATTATAGTAAAATAATAATTTTTCATCTACCGGTTTTATGTGTCAATGTGAAATTGCTGGTATTGGTAAGTTTTCAGAGTTTCTCATATTTTAAAACTTTGTTTATAAAGTTCAACTATAATACTGTAATAGGTTTGTGATTTGTGTACTGTCTATATGTATGGCGCTGAGAGTTAGGAACACATGAATGAGAAACACTTGCATGTAGCAGAGATGAGAATGTTACGATGGATACACACCCACACTCATGGTAGTGAATTAGGAATGAGTAGGTATGTTAGATATAGTCTAAAAGTGTCGCCTATATGCGAAAAAGTAGTAAGAAAATCGTTTGGCATAGTGAAAATATGTTTTATATGTAGGTAAATAAGTAATGAATATGAAAGGGACCAAAGGGAAGAACTCCTTCTTCCCTAAAAAAAGATGGAAGGAGGAAATGGATGGACGGACTGTGAGACGATGGATATGTAAGAGAAAGGGGAAAATCTGTCAAATAGTCTACCGACAACATACTGCTACTAAAGTTATATTCGGTTGCAAATAAGACAATAATAGCTATAAACATACCGTAGTGTTGTGTACAAGTGCATTGTGGATGGGTGACATTGTTTGCGATGGACGGATCCCACAATTTCACAGGTAAATCTCCATAATATTGCCGAACCTTTTGCTAATCATTGTTGACATTTCAGCTTTTATTTTACTACCTTCACTAAAATTATTAAAAACAAGCTCTATTTATGACAGCCTACTCCCTAATTGAAGCCCAGTCTTTTGAGAACGTGTCAAAATAATTGCCATCATTAAAAATATAATTTAAACTGTGGGAAAAAAGACGGAGGCAGGCTTAAAGATGTCACATGTATGGGGATGTTGTCCGGCTGAAGATAATGGTGAAAGTTATGTCACCTGTAACAAGTGCAAAAAGGTTTATCATCATACTTGCCTTGCTATTGAGAACCCAGAAGCGCTCGAGTCTCCGTGGCGATACCCTGGTTGTTCCTCGACTCCAAAAGCAAGATTACGGAAAGACAGCACACCCTCCCCGCACTAATGCCAACGTTTCAACTAGACCCCCTAAACGTCAGGCGCTTCAATCCCCACAGGATACAAAGTCTGACAACCAACTCTCGCAGTCGCTTATACGAGACACTGTTCAGGACATCGTTGAGAAAGAAATTAGAGATTTGACTGATAAAATCCCGAAATCTGTAATGGATGTGTTTGAAAAGGAGTTGAAATGCATAAGAGAGGATATAAAGGACATCAAAGATTCTATGGAGTTCATGGGCAGCTAGTTTGATGAAGGGATTGCATACCAAAACCTAGCCGACTAGAGCCTAGAGACTGTGAAAAACGTAGAATTGGAAAACATCGAGATGAAGAAGATGGAGAACGGATTAATTATTTGGAACAGCATGCAAGGTCTACAAATTTGGAAATACAATGTGTACCAAAAAACAAAAATGAAAATTTACCTAATGTTATAAGTAACCTGGGTAAAATAGTAAACTGCGCCATAGACGACACAAAAATACTCAACTGTACGCGTGTAGCCAAAGTTAACCACAGCAGCAATAGGCCGCGTTCTATAATATTTCAACCAGTGACACCTAGACTCAGAGATTCCTTCCTTCCTGGCAGCATGTATCAAATACAATAAATCGAAACCTGATGATAAGTTGAATACTGCGGACCTAGGTTATGCTGGTGATAAGTCACCTATTTTCGTTTGTGAGCACCAGGTATGGTAAAGTCTTCATGAAGAAAAATGAGAATGCGGAAACAAGGCTTGCATATTAGAAAATCTAAAATTTTCTGATCAAATTTCAAAAGAACAACGTACAAATCAACAAAGTTTAAAATAACGATGGTCATTTGATCAAAAGTTCAGCTGACCAAAGTCTGGAATACCAATGTTTATATTATTTATTACACTTTTGACCAAATCGTTTAAGTACAAAATCCCTAGTACTAGTGCCTAGGGTAAGGTGCGACGAACTAAATAAATAGGTTATGTTAGGTTCTCTTTTGACCCTTAACCAAAAATTGGAGCCCTGCGAAGCAGGGCTCCGTCAACTTTGTCTAATAGCTTAATAAACTGAAGTTGACAGAGCCCTGCCTCACAGGGCTCCTATTTTCGGATTAAGGGTAAAAAGAGAACCTAACATAACCTACTTATTTAGTTACTTGAATTACAGTCGGACCTAACCCTAGGCACTCGAAAGCAAAGAAATCATTATTAGTCTAGTGAAACATTAGTTTAAATAAAATTAGTGCATTTGAAAATACGGTCAAATGATATTATTTCAAAGAAATAAATATGCTACATAAAAATCTTCCATTCGGGATTTTTTATACCTACATTTAAATTAATAATTCTTAATAAGAAATCATTCGTGATTATAAAATTTGATTAATTATGATTTGATATTTTAAAATTACATCTAGCAACTTTTGATCAGTCGTTCATTTGATGTCACATACATTGGGATTCAAAATTTTTTTTAATAAAACATTTGGTCATTTAAATTTTGTTATTTCGTTTATTGTTCTTTTGAAATTTGCTCGAGAACGTTTTGATTTTTTTATATGCAACCGAAACAAGATGTATCAAGGACAAGATTTAAAATATTGAAAAAACATTGCTCATAAACTCATAACTCTATCTATTTTAATTTTAATTTTATAATATAAGTTCTTATATAACTTAATGTAATTATTATTGTTTGTCCTATTCTTATGTGAATGTTGTGCATATTTTATAATTAGAGTAGCATCTGCATTTTGTTGTTTTGCATTTTTTTTTACCAATGTTTATGTTTACTCTGTAAATATGCCCTAAATAAATAAATAAATAAGATTTCGCTAAAAAAAATGTAGTAGGTCTTTTTTGGTTTACCATGCATGATTCTAATAGTAACAATTTATTTAAAATTCAGTCATTTAAATATTTACTATCAAAATGTTCGAAGATTAAGGACAAAAACTCATACCTTTTATCAAAACCTTTGTAGTTCAAACTATGATGTGATTGCATTAACAGAGACTTGGCTTAACGGCTCAATATGTGATTCTGAGTTATTTAATAACAAGTATATTGTTTATAGACGAGACCGGGAAGTTAAGATTGGAGGTGGGGTTTTGATTGCTGTATCAAAAAATATGACTCCGTGCGTTTCAGTTGTTATGAAAGTAATTGTGAAGACCTTTTGGTCATAATAGATGTTCCAAAGGCTGATAAACAAAATAAGAGAATCGCATTTTGTATAGTTTACCTACCGCCACCAGTTCACTAAACTGTGTTAGAAAACTTCATCAATCAGTCCAATTGTTTCTATGAGAGGTGGAATTTGAGTACATGTATTTAGGTGATTTTAATTTAAGCTCTATCAATTAGAATTTGATAAATAACAGCGTTAGAAACTTCACTTTGTCCGCAGTATGTGAGTCACTTGTAGACTTTACATATGTTAATAATTCAAAACAAATTAATAATGTGCCCAATACTAGCGGTAAAATTCTTGATTTAGTTCTGACAAATATGCCGTCATATTCTATCTCCAGATCCGACGATATCCTCTGTCCGCTAGATCCTCATCACCCACTTTTAGAAATTTCTTTCCCCATTGGCGAATACAGTACACTAAAACGAGTAGAAACAAACAGATTCAATTTTTATAAAGCTGACTACGACGCAGTCAATAATCACTTGGACACAATTATAGACTGGCATGCCTTGTTGGGGAAAAAAAGATGTTGATAATATGACACAAATATTCTACGACATTTTTTAAGAAACCATACGACTTTTTGTACCTCAACGTATGATAAGAAGTGGCAATCGCCCTGTCTGGTTTAGTCGAACCTTAATACCTATGCTTCGAAAAAGGATAAATTGAGGCAAAGGTATAAAACTTTTAAAAATTTAATAGATGAGATCGAGTTGAGATTCATAAGAGCGGACTATAAAAAACTATGCAAACTCTGTTACAATAATTACTTAGAGAATATAGAAAAGAGTATTTCAAATAATTATAAAAGCTTTTGGTCATTCATTAAAGCCAAAAAGAACCGATCTAGCCCTTATCCACCTTTAATGTCAAATGGGGAACGCCAAAGTAGTGATGGAGCGGTTTTTCTTTTTTATTATTTTGCTTCAGTTTACACAAATGATAATAGTTTCGTCTCTTGTGATAATACCTCAGTTTCGGATGGGATACAAAATATGAAGTTATGATCTTGGGGCTAACAGCAGTTGTTTCACATCCTTGACAATCCAACCGGCTACGATTCTTGAAAAACTTAAGCATCTCGATATATCTAAGGGCCCCGGGCCTGATGGTATTCCACTGTATTTCATTGCATTATATGCATCAAAATAATTTTGTTAACTGTTTCTTATTATACATTTTTTTTATTTATAGACTCACGCCTGTATCCCCAAATGGGTAGGCAGAAGTGTAATATTACACCCACATTTCGCCGTGAATTTTTAGGTCCCACGTAATAGGAGGCGAGCCTATTGCCGTTACCGGGCACATCACCAGACTCCGGGCTGCTACTGAGAATTCGGAAAAACCCAGTAACACTTTGCCCGACCTGGGAATCGAACCCGGGCCCATCGATCAGCTGTCGCATATGCTATCCACTGGACCACGGAGGCAGTATTATACAAGTAGCTATATAAGTTATAAATTAATGTCATGAGTACGACTTGTGTTTACCTATAATACCCTGCGAGAATACCAGCGTTGTAGATTCCCCTACAACTATTGCTGACGCAGGTGTCTTATTTGTTCTCTTGGATCAACTTATTAATTTTATCTTGTCTTTTTTGTAAATTATGTAAGGAGAAACAAACAAAATATTTAAAAAAATGGTTGATCCACTTTTAGTAATTTATAACAAATCATTACTATCTGGACGTATTACCTCTTCCAAGATATCGCCGAACTTATAAAATACATACGTGAAAATACCTTCGCAAATACAGAAAACGGAAAAATTAACAATATGGATGAACAAGTGACAATGCAGTTTTTTCGATAATAAGCATCTTAACGTGATACATCAAAACATTGCGGGTTTACTGAATAAGAGCAATGACCTTACTGTATGTCTTGAAGAGATATCAGAGAAAAGCACCGAAGTCGACATAATCTGTTTATCTGAACATTTCATGCTAGCTGGCCAGGATCAATTACTGTATATTCCAAATTACACTTTGGCGGCTTGCTACTCCAGAAAGGACAGTTAGAGAGGTGGTGTATGTATCCTTGCAAAAAAGGTCTCCAGTTTAATGAACTTCAAGATATAACGAAACTCTCCATAAGCGGAATATTCGAATGTTGCGCTATTGATCTTACTATGCATAATACGATTATTGTTTGTATGTATAGAGTACCAAAGTCCAATAACTTACCTGTATTTTTGAACAATTAGAGAAATTGTTATGTACTATTAGTAGCAAAAATTTAAAAAGAAATGTCGTAATTGCAGGTGACTATAATATTGATTGTCTGAAGCGTAATAAAACTTTGATAGATTTAGAATGTCTACTCTTAAGTTATAACTTAAAGCTAGAAATAAATCAGCCAACTCGACTCGCGAGCGGCACCTGTATAGATAATATCGCACATAATTTAGGAAAGAAATGTAAATCTGATGTGATTGACTTTGGCCTGTCAGACCACACAGCGCAAATATTAAAATTACCGGTTAATAAAAAAATCTTAATAAACTATTAGCGAACAAATAGACGAGACTACAGTAATGAAAACACGAAAAAGTTCAAAAATTATATTAAAAACATTTCATTTTCTGAAATCTATCAGACAAATAATCCTAACACAGCATATAATGCATTTTTGGAAGATTTTAATGTGCTGTATACTTTATGTTTTCCTTTCCAAAACGTTACAATAAGAACCAAAGTAAAACCTCAATGGGTATCAAGGGGCATAAAAATTTGTAGCAAAAAAAGAGAGAACTTATGTGGAGCTATAGGCTAAATCGTATTGAAGTAAGTAAAACTAAATTTAAAAATACTCTAAAATATATAAAAATATAATGAATTTAACACAACATGCACAAAACAATGATAAAATAAAATCATCTACAAACAAATCCAAAGCTACTTGGATAATTATAAATAGGTCTAAATTCAATTTACCAAAGGATAGCATCACTTCCATGGAAACAAACCATAAAATTATAACTAGGCCACAAGAGATTGCGAATACTTTTAATAACTTTTTCATAGAAAAGATAAAACCAATACCAGGCGCTGGTAAGGACGTAACTATAAATATTCCCAAATCAAATCATTCTATGTTCATGGCACCAAGCACTACACATGACATACTTCAAATCATAAGATCTCTTAAAAATACTACAAGTGTTGGATATGATGGGATCTGTACTAAAACCCTAAAGGCAATCGCTTATAATATCTGTGACCACCTCAGCCATATCATTAATATGTGTATAACCACTGGCACATACCCGGAAAATTTAAAAACTAGTATCATTAAACCCATCTTCAAAAAAGACAACAAACAGAGTATGAACTGCTACAGGCCTATTGCACTTATTCCTATTATTTCAAAAGTTTTTGAAGAATACATATACAATCAAATTTATAACTTTTTAGAAAAATTCAACATTCTCACAGAAGACCAGAAAGGTTTCCGCAAGAATAAAACGATCAACATGGCAATTTTCGATTTTATAAATAACGTCATGAGTAATGTAGATAAAAGGACTCCGGTATATTCCATTTTCTGCGACATGACCCAGGCCTTCGATTATGTTAATCATAATATTCTCCTGCGTAAATTAGAAGCTAATGGCATTAGAGGCAACATAGTCAATCTCATAGAATCTTATCTTAAAAACCGTAAGCAATATACAGAAATTTCCAAAATAAATATTAACACTAAAAAAGAAGAAATTTATTCATCCAAAAAACGTATAGTTAAATATGGAGTCCCACAAGGTAGCGTATTGGGACCATTGTTATTCATAATCTACATAAATGACTTGCCATTAGTAACTAATTATCCAGTATCGCTGTTTGCCGATGACAGTACTGTCACTATTGGTTCCATAAATAAAGATAGACATGAACAAGAAATTAACAATACCATCAATTCAATAGTAAACTGGTTAGATAACAATAATCTAAAAATCAATCTTGAAAAAACGAAAATTATGTTCTTTAGTCAACGTTTAGAAGCACCAAATATTAATATTCAACACAAATTAACTGTTATAAAAAAGGTAGACACAGCAAATTTTTTAGGTGTAACCATAGATAAACGTCTGAACTGGAAAGCACACACGGAAGAATTAAATAAAAAAGTATGTTCTTGTGCTTATGCCCTCTATAAACTTAAACCTATTCTGAGTACGAATGCGATCATAACTGCCTACCATGGAATTGTCGGCTCCTTATTGAGGTTTGGGGTTATATTTTGGGGAAACTCCACCAATAAGGAACTTTTTTTTAAGTCACAAAAAAGGTGCATTGGGGCAATGTCTGGTCTGGATAGAAGTGATAGTTGCAAACAGTATTTTATTAAATATAACATCTTAAGTCTGCCTTCATTATTTATTTATGAAATAGCGAATTTTGTAAGGACCAATCCACATTTATTTAAGAAATTATCAGACGTCTCCATTCGCAATAGACGAGATAATAATAAATTATGCGTACCGAGATCAACCACGGCTTTGATGCAAAAAAGTACTTTTTGGTTAGCACCAACCATTTATAATAAAATCCCAAAGCCTATAAAACAAATGCCTACTGCTCTGTTCAAAGTACATTTAAAAAAATATCTCATTGCTAAATGCTACTACAGCATAACGGAATTTTTAAATGAGCGCAATTAATTAAATGGATTTCTTAATTTCAAATTATATATTTTTTTAATTTGACATTTTTCCGCAGTTATGTACGATATTTTCTAATCTATATTTTTATTTAGGATTTAGTTAATTTTTTATTTTTTGTTGTGTAGAGTCAAATACAAATTTTTGTTTTTTTCTGGACCAAAAAACATGTTTATTATTGTACGCCATTAATGGCAAAACATGCAGATCTACCTGTTATTCTTAAGACCTTGCACATATTGTTTGATGTATACTCATGTTTTACAACAAATATATTTCTTTCTTTCATTCTTTCTTTCTTGAGTATTTCCTAAACAATGGAAAAGTGCAAACGTGGTCCCAGTTCACAAATCTAGCGATAAACATTTGGTAAGTAACTATAGGCCTATTTCCATATTATCATGTTTGGCAAAAATATTTGAATCTATAGTTTATCGTTATCTAGAATCGTATTTTACCCCTTACTTATCCTGCCATCAATATGGTTTTGTGCGGTCCCGATCAACCTGCACCAACTTAACACTTTTTGTGAAGACCCTGTCAGAGGCCTTGGATAGCCATAAACAAGTAGATGTAATATATACAGATTTTAACAAGGCCTTTGACAGCGTTTCCCATGGAAAGCTTCTTGAAAAATTATGTATGTACGAATTTGGTGGACCAATCTACAAGTGGATAAAATTATACTTAAGCTATCATGACTTCAGGGTTGTATTGAATGGCTTCAAATCATCCACACGCTCCATAACTTCAGGAGTGCCACAAGGATCACACTTGGGGCCATTATTATTTAATATGCTTATCAATGACCTACCGGACTGCTTTCACTATGCTACACCCCTGCTATTCGCAGATGACCTTGAAATCTTTAAGACTGTAGAGTCACTTAATGAGACCCTACTTCTTCCGAAAGATCTGGATTCGTTGTCTATATATGTTTGCAATTGAATCCAAATAAATGTCAGTTTATGAAGTTTACTCGTAAGATAAACGAAATAACATCAAAATACTCGATCAACGGCGTAGAATTAAATTAATGTGATTGTGTTAGAGATTTAGGCGTTTTGTTAGACAAAAAGTTAACCTTTTACCTGATTTACCTGACCTTGAATAAATTGAGACCAGGGCAAGATAATGACGTGTTTTTAAAATACAAGTCTATAGAGTGTTATTTTTAGTCTATAGCATAATGTAAAGAATACCTAAAGAGCAATACTTAAAGCCCATATTTGAATGTAATTTTTAGGTTGGATGTGAGGCGAGTCGTTTATGTGGGCTAAGACTTTTACTTATAACAAACATCTGAGAGTAAATTATTAAATTTTGCGATTAAATTTTTGAGATTTTGCGAGTAAATTAATTGCGTTTCTTATGAAGAAAGTAATACCTATCAACTAAGTGTGAAACGTTTGGCAACATCGAGTAAGGGCAAAATATTTTGATGAATGTGTCGAAAATTAAATAAAAAATATATGAAATTGATAATAATAATCATATATTTATTTTCAAGAACCACGGTAGGTACAGAGTTGTTACATGCATTTTATAAATTAGTATCGACAGGTTTCGCCGGCGCAGCGGCATACAAATAAATTTCCAAATTCAGGGTATAATATGACATCGTAAGATGACATAATATTAATCATAATATATTTTTTAAATAATCCTATGATTACAAATGTTACACAAATAAATTCAAACTTCTTAAATATTATAATCGCATAGTGTTTAGCGATAACATTATAAAAAATTAGGTACATAAACAAATTAGCTTAATGTTTCACGTAAATAACAATATATTTACTCTTTATCTTAACGTAAGGTCAAGAGTAAAGAATTTACACGAATATTTCACGAAATACTCATTAATGGAATAAAAACATTCCTGTGATAGCCATTTTCGTAGCTCAATTCAAAATCTTTTAAAAAGTAGTTGAATAATCGACTTGGGCAAGGCAATGTATATTAAATGCGTCATGTGACCGCAGCGCTGTCGAAAAATCTCTAACTTAGGAACAGGTATATGGTAATTCAAATGATTTAATTGCCCTAACAGTGCACCACCTTACAACCTTTTAATAGCAATTTACTTCTATGCCTTCATTTTAGTTATATACCTATTGCCGGGCACTTCATAAGTGGGAAAGCGCGCTATCAAGGCCACTGCTGAACCTGGCTGCACGGGTGACAGATTAGGAAGAATGTTGGTGGGACTAGCCCATTAAAACAATAGAATACACTCTATGAGCAAGGGCACATGAAGTAAACCCCTGAATAAGAACTGAAATTCTTGGGATCCACTTTGGTGTGGTATGTTACTCAACTTATATGAAAAGACTAGAGGACGCCAGCAGCTACGCTTGCAATTTTTTTAATTTACCCGTTTTGGCCGATCCCTTGGGAATTTCGGGAAATCCCTTCTTAGTGCACCCCTACGGTCCCCAAGGAACATACATGCCAAATTTCAGCTTCTTACGCCCAATAGTTTCGGCTGTAGCGTGTCTGTCAGTCAGTCAGTAACGCAAGGATTTTATATATTACTAGCTGACCCGGCAAACGTTGTTTTGCAAAATGTTTTTTTTTTTTTAAGAATAGATGTTGGCCGATTCTCATAGATACCGGATAAGCACAAAAAATTTCATCAAAATCGGTCAAGCCGTTTCGGAGGAGTATGGGAACGAAAACTGTGACACGAGAATTTTATATATTAGAAGAAGATTACATAAATAGGTAGCGTTACTGACTGTTTGAAAACGCATAGCCAAAACTATGGATTTATATTTCAGTACAGATTAATCATATTTGCAGATGCCTAATGGTGCATCTAAACTGTAGTTATTTTTTGTTAAGAACATTTAAAAACACGGCAGCTATGTAAAATTCTTGCGTTGCTCACTGACAGTCAAACTACAGCCAAAACTAATGGCGCAGGCAGCTGAAATTTGGCATTTGTTCCTTGAGGGTCGTAGGGTTGCACTAAAAAGGGATTTACTTATGATTTTATCAGCCAGAAAGGTTAAATTAAAAATGTGGGTGGGCTGGCATCCTCTAGAATAGTATACATATTTAAAACAGTCACAGTGGGAAATTAAAGATTTTATTGATTACCGCAAGAAATGTAAGATTAAATTATTGCGATCTACATTATGTTTAATCATAACATTACTGTATTTCCCTGCCAATCTTTACTGCAGGAGGTAAGGCAGGCGGAAGGGTGTGTGCTGAGGTACCGCAAGTACTGGCAGCGCTAAATTGAAGCTACTGTTGGTTATTAAGCTGCTGGTGCCCCTACTGGTGCCCCTGCTGGTGCCCCTGCTGGTGCCCCTGCCGGTGCCCCTGCCGGTGCCCCTGCCGGTGCCCCTGCCGGTGCCCCTGCCGGTGCCCCTGCCGGTGCCCCTGCTGGTGCCCCTGCCGGTGCCCTTGCTGGTGCCCCTACTGGTGCCCCTGCTGGTGCACCTGCTGGTGCCCCTGCTGGTGCACCTGCTGGTGCACCTGCTGGTGCCCCTGCTGGTGATCCCAATGCCACTGGTGCCAATCCTGCTTGTGCACCACCTGGTGCCAATCCTAATTGTGCACCTCCTTGTGTCCCTATTGGTGCTACTGCTGCTGGTGCCACTCCTACTTGTGTACCAGTTGGTGACGATCCTACTTGTGTACCTCCTGCTGTTATCCCTCCTGGCGTCGCTGGATTCCCTGATAGAGCTGAGAATATTGGACCCAAGAAAGTCAATAAGATTGGCTTCTGATCGCTCAGGGCTACGAACCATAACATACACGCTGAAACCTGAAAAAAAATACAATTGTTTATATTTTTGAGTAACCTACGTTGATTTACAGAAAGTAAGTTTATGCCCAAAGCATGACTAAGAACTAAACGAAAGCGGTAACGATATAGTTATTATTCTGTGCTAGGAGTAATTTTTGGTCTCTCTATTTTAAGGAGCCGAGTATGCACGTGGATTTACGCCACAAACACACGGCTTCCGTAACCATTCCTCTTTTTGTATGAGTGTGTGCCCTCTCAAGTTTCGGAGCCCTCCGACATAACCTGACAGGTTAACGTGTCCTTCAAAGGACGGCATTGCTCTAAATAAAAACAACAATTTAAAACAGGGCATATTTAAGAAAATTTCCCTCCGGGAAACAGGCGTGAGACTATGTATGTATGTATATTGTTAAGAAAACTACTGATTATCGTCTTCTTGCCCTAGTGCCAATGCATGTAGCGTCAGCGCCCCCTTAGGAGAGCCTGAAATGCCGTAGCCTTTTTCTACATACATACATACATAGTCTCACGCCTATATCCTCGAAGAGGTAGGCAGAGGTATATAGCCTTTTTCTGCGATGCGATAACGCTAAATTAGCAAATGCAAGGAGACGGAGTGGCAGAGGGTGCGTGACAGCGGCCTCCAAAGCGTGACATAAAATCGTCCACAATATACATGACAATGTTTAAATAAAATCTCGCTGCGTCAGTCAATTACTTTCTGCCATGCTTTTTTACTACAGCATAACATAATCTGTATATTATTATATAAAACTAGAGGACGCAGCAGCTACGCCTGCATTTTTTTTAATTTACACGTTTTGGCCGATCCCGTGGGAATTTCGGGAAATCCCTTCTTGGTGCACCCCTACGGTCCCCAAGGAACATACATCATACATGCCAAATTTCATTTTCCTGCGCCCAATAGTTTCGGCTGTAGCGTGTCTGTTAGTCAGTCAGTAACGCAAGGATTTTATATATTAAGATTCTTGCGTTACTGATTGACTGATAAACAAGCCGTAGCCAAAACTACTGGGCGCAAGAAGAAGAAATTTGGCAGGTGAGATCCTTGAGGACCCCATGGGTGCACTAAGATTGGATTTTCCGAAATTCGCTCGGGAATGGCAGAAATTTGGAAGCATAGCTGCGGGCATCCGTATATTCAATTTATTTAACCAATAGGATATTTTTCGGCACAACGAGCTCTCAGGTCCTAAATAACAATTTACGGATAGAACTCATAACACTGGACGCATTATTAAGCAGGGAGGCGGCTGCTTAAGGATTCTTCAACAACTTGGCACAAAAAACTGGACACACGTATGTCCAGTCTCTGGTATGGACATGATGAAGAACCTACACTTAAACTAGTACGCCATACGTGCTAAAAAGAGGCGATAGCCCAGTAGTGTCCGTAACGGACTGCCGAGACGATGGTCTCAGGTTCGATCCCTGGGTACCCCAGACTTGGGACTTTTCGAAGTTATGTGAGTATATTTTTTTTTATTATCGCTCGCTTAACAATGTGCCCGGTAGATGGCAATAGGCTCGGTGCCTCTTACATTGGGATCGAAACATAACTGGCGAAGTGTGGGTGTGTAATAAACATCTGCCTACCCCTTCGGGAATAAACGCGCGAAGCTATGAAGAAGCCATCCGAGCTTCAATTACTACAACTCATGCGGTTTATAGAAAAAAAAATTGAATAAAAAGTTTCTCACCAGGAAAACACGGTGCAAGAGTCCAGCCATCGTCGCTAGGGTAGGTACCTAATTAGAATAATATGTTATGGTTTTTTTCACTCTATTTATGCTCATGCTACAGTGTAAATATTTTTACAAGCATCAAGTGTTTTGAATACTTACTAACATATTATATACGTCATCGCCATTAACCTGCACCTTACACAATAACGTATTGTTAGTTAATAACATAAAAACATTTATCGTCAACAAGGTGTTTACGTATTTTTATTTAAGCTTTATAACAACAATCTATAGGAGTACACTGCTGGACATTAATCTACCACAAGGCTCTCCACGCAGACCGATCTCAAGCCGCTCGCATCCAACTGTTATTTTAGCTTACGTAAAAGAAAAGAAAAGAGAATAGATTCGGAAGAAGTCAGGGCCTTCAATGTAAAAGATTCAAGTAACACGATGTTCCCACTATACTGAAAACTAATTAATTAACCTAATGGAAGGAGCGATGGGCAAATACTGAGGCTCAGTCTTTGCCCATCGCTCCTGAGGATGCCTCGTACAGAGGCGAAACACGTGTCGAAGAATAGTCGGCGCATACAGCGGGATACTGCAAGTCAGGTATCTTCCTGGAACCCATACCATTCCTATCTCCCTTATCCTTTTAGAGAAGTTCGGTATTGTCAACCTTTTTCTATTGCAATAGTTCGGGTGGTCAATCCGAGGGTGCGTGGTGGGTTCCTCTTTCCTTCCATCATATTGACGATTCAATCAAATACTAATTAATTACTTCAGTTAGTCTCACCGTAGTATATTCAAGTTCAAAGCAATTTTTCACCAAGTTTAGAAAGTAATTTAACGCTCTTTAAAGCCATAGCATTGTTTACACCCAGCGTCAAATAGATTGAGCTATGAGAAGAATCAGGTAGAAATTCATGCACCTTATGAAATCGAAAATGTGTTGTACATTACAATATACTGTGCTACAATTTTACCTGCTTATAGTTTTAAGCTTGAGGAGACAGGTAGAGTAGAGCCTTGCTGATTTGAGCATGAATGGGCCGACTCGACCGGGGAAATACTAACCTCTCACAGAAAATCGACGTAAAGTAACAGTGCCCAAACTGCTGTTTCGTTCGGTGAGTGAGAGTGCCGGAGGCCCTATCCCCTAATCCTTCTCCCTCCCTCATCCCGCTCCTCCTCCTATCCCTTTTCCCAACCCCAAGGGGCGGCAACGCACTTGTGACTCCTATGGTGTTGCTTGTGTCCATGGGCGGCGGTAATTGCTTACCATCAGGCGATCCGTTTGCCCGTTAGCCGCCTGTTAATATAAAAAAAGACACTTGACATTCTCTCAGTGTTTCGCTCCATCCTGATCTAAAACTAATATATAATAATATATTATGTATGAAGCTGACGAGTTTGTTTGTTTGTTTGCTTGAACGTGCTAACTCATGGTCTTGTCCGATATGAAAAAATCTTTCAGTGTTAGATAGCCCATTTATCGAGGAAGGCCATAAGCTATGTAACATCACGCTATGAGCCAGGAGAGCGAAGCAGTAACCTCAAATAAATAGCGCGGGTGTCTTCCTATTTGTTTCGTGTGAGTGTGTGAACTCTTGTCCTTAGGAGGCCTTCGAGTGCAGTCCAAAACTCGCAAACGAGGAGGCGGATCCCTTGATGGTAAACGATTACCGCCGCCCATGGACACCCGCAACACCAGAGGAGTCGCATTTGCGTTGCCGCCATTTTAAAAAAGAATGCGCTCTTTTCTTGAAAGTTTGTAGGTTTAATTGGCCCGGAAATATCACCGGACAGCTCATGCCACAATTTTTTTGTAAGAGACAGATAATTTCTTGGCCCTGATGATCAAATTATTAAAAAGTTTTTATTATATGAAGTAACGTAAAATTAACGGTTTTTACAATTTTACCTTTATCTGTACTATAAAACGTTGCTGCGTACCAAATTTCAAGATTCGCCGTTCACGGGACGTACCCTGTAGGTTTTGATTCCCTTGCGAGTAGTTGGGAGTTTGTTTATTTTGATTGCGTTGACACAGAAGTTTGATTTTGTTACTGCTGTAAGTTACGGTGTTATGGACCTGAGTATTTGCTACGAATTTGAATTTAATACGTTTACGCGTTCATGAGGAAAGGGGAGTAACTATCAAATTATTAAAAATCTTTTTATTATATGATGTAACTAAAAACTTACGATTTTCGCAATTATGCCTTTATTTGTGCTATAAAACGTTGCTTCGTAACAAATTTCAAGATTCTGAGTTCACGGGAAGTACCCTGTAGGTTTTGATTAACTTGCAAATTTCGAAAATTTGCGGCAATTTACGCCATAAACGGCTGTATCTTTTGATTGAGTTGGCTTAGAAGTTTGATGTTTTCACAGCTACAAAGGACAGTAGACTTGGATATTTGATATAAATTTTAGTTTGATACCTTCACGCGTTCCTGAGAAAAAGGGTCTTGACAGACGGACGGACAACAAAGAGATCGCCTTAGGCCCCCCTCACATTGGGCGTCAGCGTCAACGCAGCGGCACCTCGGCGTATACGCGGCGTCGACGCCGCGTCAGCCGAGCGTTCTTTGAGCGACCGGCTGCTTGCCACTAGAGATGTTGGCTTCACCATAGATAACTTGATAAGTAACATATTATTTTATAATAACCATATAATCTGTTATTTATAAAGCTCAATAACATGCCATGCTATTTTGTTTGAATGTAGGTAAATCAATATGTCCTAGGTATAGGATAGCATTGTCACCAAACAGAGCTTTTAGGCCTCCTGTACTTTGGGTATGCGTGTTCCTTGAGCGGCTGCCGGTCGGCGTGCGCTGAGCGGGCATTCTTCGTGCGCTCGACTTTCACTTTGTACCACATAACTTGGTATGGCATCTCTTCCTATCACTTATACTTACCGGATATAGGCGGTTGTATGCGCCTATTGTCTCATAAAACAAAATTAACCGATCTGTCACTGGCTTAAAATTGTTTTTATTTAATTCAAGTCGCCACGTAAGTCGCTAAATTGGCAATACTGCGAGTATCGCACAGCAACAATATGATAGAAGTCATTCACAGTCAATTCGTTTGACACACGACTTCATTAGTGGCACCGACTAAAGATAGCATAAAGATAGACTACTAATAGTTAAAAAATAACGTTTTATCGACATCCTACGGAACTAACACCTTACCCGGCCCAACTGTCAACCTCACCTGCCCGCGCCGGTAGTTCGTATGAATAGCCGGCGGAGGTGGTCTAGCAGCCATCGTGGTGCTAGATAACGGACGAGGCTCTAGCGACCGAGTATCTGGCGGTATAACCAGACATCGCATTGTGTAGACTTAAATACCTACACCGAAGAACCAACACCAATGCTTCGGGGGTTTTCCTGTCTCACTAGAGCAGGTTTTTGTACGTCAGATGACAGTCGGTACAGCATCTAATAAATCCCAAAAAATCAATTATTAAAGAAAGGATGAATAGGTTGCATAAAATAAATCGATATATGGATAGGGCGTCGCTGCAAAACGACGCGCAGACACATCGCCCTACATCTGTGATAAATGGGCTAGGGCTATCGGACCAAGGACGAATCCGACTAAAGAAGCAAATCCCAGAATGCAACCATAAAGTCCGCTTCGCTACATTGAATGTTGGAACACTTACAGGGAGGACTAAAAAAGCTCGCAGATTTGTTCAAGCGCCGCAGGTTGGATTTTATCTGTCTCCAAGAAACCAGATGGCAGGGATCTAAGTCTCGAAACATAGGAGAAGGCTACAAATTAATATATACAGGGTCACAAGGCGGTCGTAATGGTGTGGCAATAGCAATAAGTCAAGAACACCTGGATAACGTGGTCGAGGTTAAGCGCTTCGGTGACAGAGCCATGAGTGTAAAAGTTCTCGTGCATGGTGAGGTGGTCAATATTATTGCCGCTTATGCCCCGCAATCAGGCTGCACTAGAGTTGAAAAAGATCTGTTTTGGAACCTCTTAGACGACGTGCTACAAGAAATACCCAGAAACGAAATTACGGTATTGGGGACTGACCTCAACGGTCACGTTGGAGTGGAATATAGACCATGTGAACGAATTCATGGAGGACACGGGTATGGTACCACAAATGAGGAGGGTAAATCAATTATGCAATATGCTATGTCCCACGATCTTGCGATCGTTAATACATTTTTCATTAAAAAGCCAGAACATTTGATTACCTACAAAAGTGGAACGAGTTGTTCCCAGATGGACTATCTACTTTTAAACAGAGATCTCATTGGAAGGGTCAAGAACTGTAAAGTTATTCCAGGGGAATGTATAGCACCGCAACAACGTCTTGTCGTCATGGACATAAATTTTAGATCCAGAACAGCACCGAGAGTGGAAAAGGAACCAGAGCTGACCAAATGGTGGCTTCTGAAGGGTGAGAAGGTGGAGGAATTCCGTGACGAACTTAAGGATCTCGAAATTCCAGATAATGTCAATGACGTTAACAAAGTTTGGTTGCAGCTACAGGCAAAGATTCTTACAGCAGCAAATAAAGTACTTGGGCAAACGAAAGGTGGAAAGCGAATACCAACAGAAACATGGTGGTGGACGGCGCTAGTGCAGGAAGCGCTTAAAGTAAAGGAAGAAGCGTTTAAGACCTGGCAGTCAACTAAGACTGATGCTGATAGAGAGTTTTATAAGGAGAAAAAGAAAGAAGCCAGAAAAGTGGTCGCTGTTGAAAGATCCAAAGCCAACAAAGAGCTTTACGACTCCCTTGAGACGAAGAACGGCCAAAAACTTATCTTCAAACTTGCAAAGTTGCGAAACCAGGCTACCAAAGATATTGCAAAGTCGAAAATAGTGAAAAGCCAAGATGGAGTACTATTATACCATGATAGTGATATCTTAGAAACGTGGTACATACCAATATTATAACCAGTTGCTTAACACAAACCCCTCCACTACGAATGTCTCCTTACCGGAGGTGAGCAAAAATCGATAACACCCCAGGAGGTTAAAGACTCGCATAGAAAAATGGCAAATAAAAAGGCGATGGGTCCAGACGGCATTCTTATAGAGGCGTGGAAGTGTTTGGGTGATGCGGGAGTTGTAATACTGGCTAACTTTTTCAGCAAGTTGCTACTGGAAACTGCATGTATGCCAGAGACTTGGAGGATGAGTACGATAGTCCCTCTCTATAAAGGCAAGGGAAGCCGATATGAGTGTAATAGCTACAGGGGTATCAAATTGATGTGCCACACCATGAAGCTGTACGAGAGAGTTATAGATAGCCGGCTACAGCTACGTATGGAATGCTCACTCTCCAAAAACCAGTACGGTTTCGTACCAGGCCTGTCAACGGTTGACCCGACGTTCGCCATAACCATGATCGCTGAAGAATATAGAGCAAAAAAAGAGCCCCTATACATCGCATTTCTTGACCTGGAAAAGGCTTTTGATCGTGTGCCTCGAAGTACCATATGGTGGAGCCTCAGGGCAAGAAATGTCCCCGAAGCATACGTCTCAGTTATTGCCGACATGTACAGAAATGTTCGATCGTTCATTAGAACTACTGTAGGAGTGACAAAATCCATCCCAGTCACAGAAGGGGTTCATCAAGGCTCGGTTTTGAGTCCATTCTTGTTCAGCCTCGTGCTGGACACACTCACCGAGGACGCTCAACAGAAAGCACCGTGGACTTTTGTTTACGCGGATGATGTAGCGATTTGTACAACCACTCGTAAGGCCCTAGAAGACGCACTGGAGGCATGGGAGAGGCAGTTGCAGGCAGGTGGCCTAGTGCTGAGTGTCTCGAAGACCCAGTATATGGAGTGCAATGTGCTTACCCCGCGCACTGACCCCATAGTGGTTGATGGACAAGCGGTTCAGCAGTGCGAAGAGTACAAATACCAACATTCAGCACCGAATATCAGCCGCCTGGCTCAAGTGGCGCGAGTTCACTGGAGTCACCTGTGACAGTCGAATGCCCATAAAACTGAAATGGGGAATCTATAAGTCAGTAATAAGACCAGTCCTGACCTATGGAAGCGGGACGTGAGCCGTAACAAAAAAGCATGTTAGTACCATTCAAGTAGCCGAGATGAAGATGTTGCGATGGATGTGCGGAGTAACGAGGCTCGATAAGATCCGTAAGGCAGGCCAAAACTACGGTGGATGAGTGTCGTTAAGAAAGATATGGAAAGCTGCGAACTCGAAGAAGAAGATGTCCAGGACAGAGCGAAGTGGAAGAAGAGAATACGGAAAGCGGACCCCGTCACGAGACGGGACAAACGCCAGGAAGAAGAAGAAGAAGTTTTATCGACAGCCTCGTGCGATAGATGGCGATCTAATCAATATTGTTTGCAGCAGTCTTCAAGAGGGTGCTGGAGTCCTGGCTGGGGCTAGCATTCATAATATCATTAGTACCTATTAACTTCATAGTAAATAAACAAGTAAATGATGAACAAATTTTGTATTTTAAATGTGGCAAATTCTATTAGGTAAACCATTTTATTATTTACTAGCTGTCGCCCGCGGCTCCGCCCGCGTGGATGTCGGTTATCGCGATAACAGCTATCCTATGTCCTTCCTTGGGTCTTTGATTGATTGAATTGAAGAATTAGTCATTGGTATAAACATCTACAAGTTAGCATAAAGATGAACGATTGTGATACGAAGAAAGTGTTTAATAAAACATTTGACACCAGAACGTTTAAGGCTGATTAAAAATAAAATGTTATATTATGTAACTACTACTATAACTAACTAACTATAGGTATTATTTTATCAATTTGTAGCCGAGCTAGGGCAGGGCAATCGATATTAAGCCAAGCGGCTAAATGTTTAAAGTTCCTCAACAATAATGTTCTATCTCTTCAAGTTTTACGAGTCAACAGTAAATGCTCATTAAACTGCCCAATTATTGCTAAGACATAGTACCTATGTGTGTTATAGTTTAGATAGGCAATTGCCGTTCCACATCTGATGTTCCAGATCTTCGATTTTTATAAGTTTGCAGCAAATGCTCATTGGACTGAACAACTTTTGCTAATCCATCAAGTCAGTCTAGTGTAGATAGGCTACCTTATCATGTTTCAGATATTCGATTTTTATAAGTCAACAGAAATATATAATATTCTATTGATAATAAAACGCACGTACACCTACCTACACTAAAACTGATGATAACAATGTGATTTAAATAGATTAAACAAGACACTTATTTTAGAAATTGAAAAATTATTTAGTAATACCGGCTTTCAATTTTCATACCGACTCACAGTGGTTCCGTAGTAGGTCATACGGTACCAATCACGATGTTTGAATTACAAGACGATACCTCACTTAATTACTCACTATTTATCACACTATATGAGGGTACACAAATAATTTCATTTTGTTTTTTCCTACTTATAGTTTTGTGCATCTAAAGTGAACACATTACAAGTCCGTCTGTTAGCGTAATTAGCGCGTGATATTTAATCTTTTTAGTGACACTTGTTTTTAAAGAATAAATTATTTGTGACCGGATGTTTTACAATGGATATTCAAGTTGAAGGTATGTAAAGTGTATTTTAAGCATTTTCTTTCATTTTAATTCATGTGTTATTTTTTTTAATCGGTGCTACGCCAATGAAATTAAAAGATTATTTTTTTGTTTTACTTTATCTATGTCGAAGCTTTTAACTACTTTCTGACCATAACCTACAAAAGCAGTTTTATATAAAGACATTAAAAAACACTATATTTTAAATTTAAAAGAAAATTGACTGCGATATGCTGCGATAGTAGGTGGTACCTAGGATCTACGCCAGGTGTTAAAGGTGTCTACGAGATATCATTATTCTAAAATCCACACTATACTATTTGTATTTTGTTTTAGGTACAACATTTAAGTGTTCTTTTACAAGAATGCTTGTACTCGACACTTAGCTGTCTATTAAGAAGACTACTTCTGAAGCAGACAGATGTCGTCAAGTTTTGAATACTCTGGCGCAGTTGCTGCTAGATATCGAAAATATTGACACAAAAAACTTGGAAATTAGAATTACTCTGCTTTGTTATCTATCGGTGAACTCTCGGAAAAGGCCGCTGAATCGTGTAATAAATTTATTAAACGATTTAGGCGTGATTAAACAAGAAAAATGTCTCGACTTGTCACAAACACCGATCTCATGCACAGACTTCTTTTTAATTTCGATCCATACCTTTCTAGTTTAAGGAAATTACCACGAAAGAAGAAGTCTGCTCTATCAGCTGACCTGTTAAATTTATTGTCCTTTTAAATCTGTGCTATTTTATAAGTCGTTTAGAAAACTTTAGCTTGTAATTATTTGATTTGCTTAGATTTGTTCAATGTGCCTATAAAACTATTTAATTGTAATTATTTGATGAATATTTGTGTTTGTCATTAGTAACAGTCTAGTTAAGTGGTATTATGGTAATAGTAATTTATGCCAATTAAGTTTCAGAGTAGCTGTAATTCACCTTTCTCAATTATTTTACTTTGTACAAGAAATAGCTGGGTTTTATATTGAATGAATTGTTATTATTCTGATATAATCTGTTTTATTTCTACTAATCTTTACCTCAGTTAATAAAAAATACTATAATACCATGCATTATTATGCATTTCAATAGCCATTCGTTGCGCGAAACCTCTATGACCGCCCTTCTTAGAGCGCGGAACCACTGTGCGACTCTACTTTTTAACCTTACTTATAGTACTGGTAATAGAACGCGTAATATCGGGATTTTTGCGAGCTCCAGGCCCAACATAACGGGAATAATGTTATTTAAGCATACTTTCTTACGTAAATAACCACACTACATTTCTTGGATATAATGTTACATACTTTCATCTAAATATTATCCGTATCATACCAATAGAAATCAGTAGTGTTACTACTGATTTCTATTTTATTAAAAGTATATGGACAGGCATAAACATTTACCTATTATATTAGCGCTGCAAACATAACCTGCTATTGAAACATATTATTACGTTATGCTATATATAATATTTAGAGTAGCAGTTTAGCACACACCTATTCTCAAACCCGTCATACGCTTCAGTGTTGCTAGCTTAGAAGATTTCCCACTAAAACTGCTAATTTTAAGTGGCAAAAATAAATTAGCAGTGGCACACAATGAACAATTAATTCGTCTGATAATACCAAAAACAAATTCAAAATAGCCTTTGTTTTGAAATAACTTGTACGTTGATTTATTTAAAAATGTTAAATTGCTTTACAAAATAAATGGTAATAATATGATTTATTGTAACTTTATTGTTACTTAAAACGGAACTTATAACATGTGCGACTGATCGTTATGTAAGAAAATCTTAGTGGACATAACTTGTTTATGTCATGTGTCTAGTTAAGAACAATATTTCTTAGTGTTTTATTGTAGTTTTAGTATTCGGATCAGATGGAAACCTGATTTAGTTGTTGGCAACACTTGTGAGGTCATCTGCTGTACCACAATGTAAAAAACCAACCGAAGTTAAACTCACACGTAGACGGTCGCGCGAGTGTTATCATATCTGGTTTATGCGGAATAACTATTATGGTAATGGTACTCGTATCTAGGTTTTTAATTGATTATTGAGAATAAAACTGATAAAAAAATGATAAAAAATAACTGATGTGCAAACAATTTCAAAACATAATAAGTTTCAAATTAAATTCGCTACAACGGTCCCGTAGCATTTAGTCGTAAAATAAAAAAGTTACCAACGAAAATCGAATGCAATTCGCAACAAATTTTCTTTTCAATGTATTGTAGTTTTTTCGTCCTCAGTAAAAAAACTATTTAATTTATCTTTACTGTCTCCAAAACAAGAACCAGTCCTCCAATTTGAGACTCCGCAGCCTCCAAGACTACCATTAGGTTCTATTTTAACTCATTGCAACGATCATGAAAACAGGGGTTGGCAAAATATGGACAAAACTCTAAAACTACGGCACTCTGTGGGCTATTGATATTCTGCCCAAGGGAGTTCATGTTCCGCCAAAGTAAGGAAAACTGCAATGTTCTGTAACACCTCAATGTTCCCGGGAGAGACGCAGCAAAATAATTGGTAAATTAGTGGGTAGTATGATTTACCGACAAAATGCGGTTTTTTTTTTATAATTCTTCTAAAGCTCTATAAGATCTCATAAAAAAACCTAAAGACACAGTAATCATGAAGAAATCTCTCTCTTTAGGTTATTATAACGTTTATAATAACCTAAGGAAAACAATATCATAGAAGATCTTTTTTATTCATGAACGACAAAAAGTGTCAGAACCAAAGTTGTAAGGAATTTAATTTGTAGCAAAAAATGCTTGAACCATATCTTAGCATGATCAATACTTTACCAGATAAATAAGAAAAACCATCCGCGCCCGCACTCTTTCCAAGATAGTGGCCGAGCGAAAAGAGGTACGACTCCACAAATTGGGATCAAGCTTTAAAGTAGCCTTTCCGAAACATCTGTGAAAAGAAATTGCAATAGTCTTATTGTTTCTGATAAGAACATTATTGTGTTACCTGAGAATATAACCAAAAATCTATTTAGGTGGTAGTAATCTTCAAAAGTGACAATTAACTGCTTAAACTTAATAATAATTTGTTGTTCTTTGTTGCTCCATGTTTGCACAAAAATCATTACAAGACCCGTGTCTGAAGCGGATGGCACCTATATGACCGTTCTGAGATATCCTATCGGTAAGCGACGTCTATGTGTGGGTTGCTCGAGCGCACTTTGTATGTAGTTTAACTTCTGTTAGTTTTTTGTGGTTGTGACATGCCGTCGCTAAAAACGTCCGTAAAAACGTCAACGTAGACGCCGCGTTGACGCCGAGGTGTCGCTGACGTTTAATGTGAGGGAGGCCCCTTCCGTTTTTTCCTTTCGAGGTACGGAACCCTAAAAATGTAGGTAATACCCTTAAAAATTTAATCCTCAAGTACCTACCTACATTTAACTAATACTGATGTATGGTAGCGAATCATGGGTATGGCAGGAGAAGCATGAAAGTAGAATGAATGCTGTGGAAGTGAGAGCTTTGAGTGCGCTTTGATGTGCGCAGTAAGTCTGATAGATAAAGTGAGTAACAGTATGACACGAGAGAAGTGTGGTCTTATGCTAAGCGTCGACTGATCGGCATCGTACGCATCGGACGCATCACATTTTTTGTCATACTGCGTCCACTGTATCGACAGCGATCGGATTACCGACGCAAGTACCAGTGATCGTACATATATTTATGACAATGGAAGAAAGCGAAGAAGAGCAATTTGTCGTTATTGCTTGTTTGTTAGTAGAAGAGGAAGAAAATGCAAACACATCTAAAAAAAAACCGGTCAAGTGCGAGTCGGACTCGCGCACCGAGGGTTCCGTACAAACCTGTAGGTATATAAGTAAAAGTTCACCAGTCATAGTTATGGTATTTTTATTGCAAAATGAAATCCATAACATTATAGTATGGAAAGCTGGAGGAGCATAAATTAAAGAAAAAGGTGTCTTTGTCGTTTGTAATCAGTCATCCTTTATTTTATACTAGCTGCTGCCCGCGACGTCGTCTGCGTGAACGCTATACAGCACCTAACTATTAAATAAATACCTACGATTATACCTTTTAAAAAATACGCGGCGGCGATAGCCCAGTAGCGTATGTAACGGACTGCCGAGACGATGGTCTTGGGTTCGATCCTCAGTTACCCCAGGCACACACCTATGACTTTTCTAAGTTATGTGTGTATTAAAAAATATTAATTAATTATCGTCGCTTAACAATGTGCCCGGTAGATGGCAATAGGCTCGCCCCCTCTTACATTGCGATCGAAACATGTCTGACGAAGTGTGGGTGTGTAATACACCTCTGCCTACCCCTTTGGGGATAAAAGGCGTGAAGATATGAGAAGATATACCTTTTAAAATAACATTCATTTACCCGTTTCTTCTTTATATTTCATATCTGCAGAAAGTGTAGTAACAGAGGGAGACTGTCTTTTGTATAATTGACCTTCAAAAAGTGCTGATTTTCAGCCTGCTTTGAATAAATGACTTTATGGTGATTCTGCTGCATTTAGTCATAAGTTGCGACTGAAGCAGATGGAGAAAATAAGGAATACATAACAGGCTAAAATACATACTTATAGGACTTCTCGATATACAACATTTGTGGTTTGGCTCTCCGCAGCCAAAATGTAAAGAGAGTCAGGACTGGTGACGCGGGAGCAAGCGACATACAGGACACCCGCTGCCTGCAATGTCTGCCTCTGCGACTTATTGATGGTCATCGCGAAGCAAACACTCACGGGGAACTGTATGCGCTTGAATACCTTAACTTGAATAAAAAAATACCTCATAGGTATGGGAGGAATGTGTGGTATAAATATTGCCTCGCTGACGCCACAACCCGTAAGAATTTCCTAAATGGTGCGTCTGTGGAGCGAGATGACTTTCAGGCGGGTCACGTTATACAACTTCGGAGGAGATAGGTTCCGAAGAAGCATAATCGGGACACCGACCTTCAGCTTGATGCTATGCGCTGGAAGTTCACTTGCTGACTGGGAGTTCAGAAATTCCACGGGATAATGTGTGGCGTTTTCTTGCTCGACGACAGTGTTTATAGAGGTGTAGACCACTTCATTCCTCTCAATTTCCGAGAGAATGCATTCGTTAATTGCTACAGCCTGATCATTTTTGGGCGTCAAAATAGACCATTTACACACTCACGAATTCTACTATTACGGTATACAGCTGTATAATTCTAAGCTGGATACAACTCTACTGAGAGACTCTGGAAGCACCACCTGTCCACCTCTCTCCTCTGGTAGAGTGTCTTCGCCAAGACTTAGAAAGACATCTTAGAATTGTTAAGCACGTGCATTGACGCCAAGCTGAGCTCTCATATTAATGGTCAAGCGCAGCACACGAACTCGTGACCACAACAAAGATAATTTCAACGAAGCACTCACCTTCTCTGTGTGGTGACGGATTAAGAATACGGAATGTCACCATCCCATATCATCCCATGGGTATCGTAAGAGCCGACAGAGGGAGCAAGAACAGCACTGTAAGAGAAGGAAAACTTGATACAAACCCTATACCAACCCGTTTGGCCAGCGTGGTATAGTAGGCCAATTCCTCCTTTCAAAGGAGAGGCCTAGTCCAGCAGTGGACTGTTAAAGGCTGATGATGATGATGACTCACCTCGTCAGCCCTCGATCCCCGCGTCACCACGGGAAGCGTTTGTCGGGAATCGTCACTGAACAGAACTGTGACCACCCATTAAATGCTCGTTCCTGCGGATGTCCTGCAGGGTTCTGTCCATGGCCTGAACTGCCTTCCTATTGGCCATCGTACGCTCATCCCATACGATCAGAGAGCAATCCTTGAGCACGTGTCCCTTATCACTGTTACGTGACACACCACAAACGGGTGTTACCGAGCTCTCTAAATCGATGGGAAATTTAAACATGGTATGTGCTGTCTTGGCACCCGGAAGCAGTGTGGCAGCGATTGCCGGCGACGCTACAGCAATGACAATTTTGCCTTGCCTCCTGACCTCTGCAAGTATGCCAGTAGTAACAAATGTTTTTCCTGTTCCACCAGGAGCATCCAAGAAAAACATTTTAGCCTGGCTTTGCCCAACGCTTTCACGGACGGTGTCGTAAAATTCGTAAGGTGGTCGTTTCAAATTGTCTCAGCGTTATACTCCCAATTTTCACGGTCTTGATGCGGTGATGATTGGGAAGCTGGTAACAAATATTTGACCAGTGGATTGCCGCTGATAGAAATGACCACGTCTTGAAGTGAACTGAGACAGGAGTTCAGCACGCGGTCATCAGTTACTTCGACTTCGTCTCTAGTAACACGCCTCAAAGCTCTTAGAAAATCTTCAGACAGCTGATGGCGATACTTCTCCCAGAAAGCTACCGGGTTCGCGACTCCACAAAACACCAAGACGACGTCAAACAGATGACGCATGCCGCTGGGACTGTCACTGACGCTCGCCTCCGCGAGGTTGTCATCCTAGTATTGGTCACCGTCGAGAAAGTGACGTTCTACGCATGTTGTGCGGTAAGTGGGATACTCCAAGCCATCAAATGTCCTCAGAAAGGCGAAAGACGTTGGGCCTCGGACCGTGTGAAGTAACAACCGCAGAAAATAGCATTCGACATTATTTGTGTGTACGGTATAACCTCTACAAAATGCGGTGTCTTTGAAACTTCCACAGCACCTCCTCGTCAACGTCGGTTAAATACACCCTTTTGCTTGTCGTACGTGTAATATGAAGACATCTCGTCATACGTAAGGGACCTCCCAAACTGATCGATTTTACAGAGCCTGAAAAATGCCAAGAGAGTTGTTTGACGCGGCTTTTCCAAGTGCTCAGCAACGCTGTCGGGATCAAAATATATGCGCTGGCCGTTCTCTAGGTGGTCGTGTAAATGCATTACGGTAGGATGCTTCTCATTAATAGAGAACACCAGTATTCGCCAAACCGCTTCAGACGTAACAATAAATAAATGGCTGTGTGTGAGTAAAAATAATCTAGCTAGTTCTACATCTCACTAATGTTTATATACAGTTAATTCAAACAAAGGTACGTGCTATATGCATATCCCGGAAGACAATTTAAAGCAAGTTTACATGCGACATGAAAATATATTAATTAAGAAGCAATAAGTAATTACACCAATGTGACCAAAATGTTTATTTTGTACTAACTCTATGACTATTTATTCTGACAGAAATGATGTAAACAATCAAGTGTGGCGATGGTGTAGTTTATTAATTAAATAACTTCAACTAATAGTCTTGCTCATCTCTGAAACGAATTAAAAATACAATTTTTAAGAAGAAAATGTACAACTCCATCTATGACTTTTGAAAACAACTATTAACGTCGCCAACATGTTCATTAAATTATTTATATCCAAAAAGGGCTTACACATGTAATTCGACTTGATGTTTTTGAACTCTCTTAGATGGCGCTGCATTAAAATTGTCTTGATTCTATTTATATTCAATTAATTATGTTTATCAGCCTAAGTTACTTATATTGCGTGATTTTTAGTGTGAAGCTAGCTTAAAGCATAGTTAACATAATAACAACATTCAAATATGCATTGTTACATTACACGTTGTTACAGAATGCGTTGAAGAAATAAAGATTCTCTGCTCGTTCCCTGTAGGTCATAGTGTGATAATATGTAGCCTATGTGGTGACTCGACTTTTAATAATATTTGTGCCAAATTTGAAGTAAATCCATGCAGTACTTTTTTACTTTATCCCGGATATAAGGACAATCAGATAAACAGACAAACAGACAAACAGACAAAAATTCTAAAAACTATATTTTTGGCCTCGGTATCGATTGTAGATCACACCCCAAGTATTCTTTTAAAAAAATATTCATTGTACAGTTTTGACTTTCCTACCATTTTATTATATGTATAGATTAACATTATCGCTTATTTTGTAATATAACTTAAATACCTATACCAGCCTTGCAGCAGCCTTGCAAAAGTCTGCTGATGAATGATGGTAAGATTTTTTATCAAAGTTATTGATTTACAAAGTTTTAGTGACTATTAGAAATCTGTTACAAAAATACTAATTCAGTATTTTTAATAATTATAGTATTTATTTGCAATGAAAATTAAACTAGGGTGACTATTTACACATAAAATAAAACAATAATCAATATTCTTAAATAAATAACAAAAATAAGAAAGGGACGATATCCCAGTGGTGTAGGTAACGGACTGCCGAGACGATGATCTCGGGTTCGATCCCCAGGTACCCCAGGCACAAATCACTGACTTTTCGGAGTTACATATGTGTGTATTTAAAATGTTAATTATCGCTCGCTTAGTAATGTGCCCGGTAGATGGCAATAGGCTCGCCATCTATTACATTAGGACCGAAACATAACTGGCGAAGTGTGGGTGTGTAATACACCTCTGCCTACCCCTTCAGGGATAAAAAGGCGTGAAGTTATGTTACGTTATGTAAATTAAAAAAACATATAAAGGAAATGAAAATTTTAAAGTATGGAATTAAGTATCAAATTTGAACCAGATCTGTAAATGGAGACTGAAAAAGGTATGAAAGTACCACATTGAACATTGAAGTTCGAAAAAACGTTATCTATAAATGTACTACTTCGTGTTGTGCTAGTGTTTATTAACGGAAACATGTTTATAGATGAAAAATATGTGAAAATTCCATTTTGAGTATTCATTCTAAAATCAATATTGAAGTCTCCCACGACAATCAGACGAGAACATCAATTATACCTATTGACGTTGCTGCCGTATATTGTTGTATTTATGCATTCTATTGCAACATTAATTGGACATTGTGGTGACCTATATACAGTTATCACTCTGACATTAAACATTTCGAAATGCAAGCATTCACAATGGCCGTTTGCAGCGTCTGGGTTATTTAAAATCTCAATCAGCCTATCGCAGTCCACTACTGGACATAGGCCTCTCCCAACACGCACCACCGTACACGGTCCTCAGCCCTCCGCATCCTTTATCTGGACTATAAGACGTTACGTCGTACCAAATTTCAAGATTTTGAGTTCACGGGCAGTACCCTGTAGGTTTTGATTCCCTTGCGAGTAGACGCCAGTTTGAAAATATGATTATATTGCTCTTTCTTTTGATTGCGTAGACATAGAAGTTTGATTTTGTTACAGCCTAACGGTGTTATATACCTGAGTATTTGATATGAATTTCAATTTAATACCTCTACGCGTTCAAGAGAAAGGGGTAGTAACTTTAAATTTATTAAAAATATTTTTTTATATGCTGTTACTAAAAACATACAGTTTTCGCAATTTTTCCTTTATAAGTGATATAAGACGTTGCTTCGAACCAAATTTCAAGATTTTGAGTTCACGGAAAGTACCCTGTAGGTTTTGATTCCCTTGCGAGTAGTCGCGAGTTTGAAAATATGCTTATATTGCTCTTTCTTTTGATTGCGTTGACATAGAAGTTTGATTTTGTTGCAGCCTAACGGTGTTATATACTTGAGTATTTGATATGAATTTCAATTTAATACCTCCACGCGTTCAAGATAAAGGGGTGGTAACTTTAAATTTATAAAAAATATTTTTCTTATATGATGTAACTAAAAATTTACGGCTTTCGCAATTTTTCCTTTATATGTGCTATAAAACGTTGCTTCGTACCAAATTTCAAGATTCGGAGTTCACGGGAAGTACCCTGTAGGTTTTGATTCACTTGCGAGTAGACGTGAGTTTGAAAATATGCTTATATTGCTCTTTCTTTTGATTGCGTTGACATAGAAGCTTGATTTTGTTGCAGCCTAATGGTGTTATATACCTGAGTATTTGATATGAATTTCAATTGAATACCTCCACGCGTTCAAGAGAAAGGGGTAGTAACTTTAAATTTATTAAAAATATTTTTTTATATGCTGTAACTAAAAGTTTACGGTTTTCACAATTTTTCCTTTATATGTGATATAAGACGTTACTTCGTACCAAATTTCAAGATTCTGAGTTCACGGGAAATACCCTGTAGGTTTTGATTCCAATGCGAGTTTGAAAATATGCTGCAATTTGCAGCATAAACGGCTGTATCTTTTGATTGCGTTGGGTTAGAAGTTTGATTGTTTTACAGCTCTATGGAACCGTAGATTCGAGTATTTAGTATACATTTCAGTTTGATACCTCCACGCATTCCTGAGAAAAAGGGTCTTGACAGACGGACGGACAACAAAGTACAGACTATAAGGGTTCCGTGTTTTTCCTTTCGAGGTACGGAACCCTAAAAAAGAAAACAAAATGTCTAGAATACACGACATTCGGTATGACGTCATCGGCACGCATCGCAAAAGTTGCCTCTCGGAGCAATAAGCATCCGTGTCGGCATTGCCGATGTGCGATCCGTACGATGCGGATCAGTGGACGCACTTGTATGACTTTCTATACAAAGAATACTACGATCCGTAAAATGCGATGCGTCCGATGCGTGCGATGCCGATCAGTGGACGCTTTGCATTAAAGAAGATGCAGTGACAAAGATTAAAAAGGAATATTGCGATTGTTTGGACATTTGGAGCGATGGATGAAAAAAGAAATACAAAAGAAGTGTACTGGGTAATAATGAAGGGAGATGTCGGTAGGGGACGCCCAAGGTGAAGGTACGCCATCCAAATAAGTGAAGTACTGAAAAAGGGCCAAATTAAAAGCACCCACTCAAAACCGACGCGCATGCATGATGGGGTTAATGAATGTTGAGGTTGCGAAAAAGGTATGCCTAACCGAAAAATGTGGCGTTCCATAATCCTTGTCTACCCTAATGGGAGACAGGTGTGACGATATAGATATTTCAAAACTAAATGTCCACCCGTGCGAAGCCGGGGCGGGTCGCTAGTATTAAATAAAGTTTTCGTTCAGTGCGGTGTGGAAGGCCTTGGTTTATGGCGTCCAGATATTTATACCGAGACTTCATCGACCTTAAACGCTTCATCGACGTCACACTTGAGCTGAAAACTGATTTATAAAACTATAATTGGCAGACAGCATAGAAATGCTGCCAGCCTTGGTTTACAGAGTATGCAGGTTGCCGTATGTCAGTGACGCATTTTCGACCTTCACCTTCTACTACGTAAATATTTGTAAGTTTCATTTAATCGTAGGTTAGGATAAACATTTTATTCTCACAGTAAGTGATAACGGAAGTTTAATATACCTGTATCAAAATATTTGCTCTTGTGTATTTTCTTCTGAATTTAGAAAAGGATACCACCAAAAACACCTAGCCTTGCTGCATGACTCTTCGTAGGTATACAGTATTCTCTTACGAGATAAAATAAGTCATGAAACAGCCCGCTCTGCTTGCGTTTGAAACCTTAAAACTAGAAAGCGGACCCAGGCTTCAACGCGAATTTCGAAATTTGATACAAATATTTTATCATAATTAACCGATATCAAATAAGGAGGTTATTTGAAATCGGTTATGTGTTCTTTTTTCTTAATCATAGATTACTTTCAGGTTTATTTTTTATCGTAAATATTTAATTAAGTATAACAATGTAGTTATATGGTTTGTATCCATCTTAATTTAGATTTTCATAAATAAGATCATTTTAATTATCATCTATCATCCATTTAGGTTACCATGTACAAATGTCTATGTAATAACAGTATATCAAATACCAGGAATCAAATGAAATTATATTTATTTATTTATTTATTAAAGCTTTATATACACAACGTATACAGGCGGACTTAATGCCGGTTTGTCGGTAAGGGCGAACATGCTAGCTCGCAGGTTTGCACGCTGCTCACTTAAAGTGAAAATTACGTTATTTCGAGCATATTGTACGTCATTTTATACGTGCAGCCTGTGGGCTAGATATACCCAACGATCGTACAACGCCCTCCGTGTCCAATACAACAACGCTTTCAGGGTATTGGTGGGGCTGCCTCGTTTTTGTAGCGCATCGGGGATGTTCGCGGATGCACATATAAACTGCTTTTACGCTACAATGCGAACGAGATGTGCTTCTTTGGTGCGCAGGGTGCGGGCCAGCTCCAACAGTATCCTGAAAATGATAGCTAGCAGGCTGGATTGCACGTATGTGAACCACTGCAATGCCATCTCACATGGGATTATATAAATAACATGTAAAATTAAAAAGAAAAACTAACATAGTTCATAAGGTTTTACTAACATATTGAGTCTCTGTTACTTGTCAAATAAACATTATATTATTATTATTATATATATATTAATGCCATGGGCATTATCTCCCAGTCTACCTTAGAGTGGTGCAGAGAGAAAAGAAGTAGGTGTTATATAAAGAAAATGAATTTGAAATAACACAAATAGGTAATAAAAACTAAAGATACATTCACATTAAAACATATATAGGTACATAATTTACATATAATATAAACATACATAATATAGATGTATTATAGAACTACATACATTCATACACATATAAGAATATATAAATATATATACATACATATGGTATATATTATATACATATTAAACCAATATGAAATTTAAACGACTTATGATACATTCGCTGACTCAGCCAGTAGAAGTTCCTTCACCTTGAACTTGAAAGTATTCTTAGTCTTGGCCATCCTGATTTCAAGAGGGAGGGCATTCCAATGAAGAATAGATTGGACA
Organism: Euclidia mi; assembly: GCA_944739405.2. Classification (NCBI taxonomy): domain Eukaryota; kingdom Metazoa; phylum Arthropoda; class Insecta; order Lepidoptera; family Erebidae; genus Euclidia; species Euclidia mi. The sequence continues at coordinate 45,260,226 of OX123201.2, forward strand.
GTTAAAGAGGAATGAAGAAAATTAGAGTTATGAGAGGGTACAGTGAGGAGGAGATTATTAAATGAATGGAGGTTTCGTTCATGGTTAGAGCATAAGTATTGAAAGGAGGAAGATAAATACTGAAAATATCACTTCTTAGACATTATAGGAGGTTACATGGCCGGATTTAAGGGGGAACAGGCGGGGCAATGGCCCCGGGGCCTTCACAAGAAAGGGGCCCCTACTAGAGATGGTCGGGTGGGTAAAAATTGGGAAGGTAAAAATTGGAAGGAAAGGGTAAAATAGGTAAAAAAGAAAAAATACCCTTTTTACCGGGTATTCATAAAAAATACCGGGTAAAAATTAGTTACATCTTTATATTATTTAAATTCCTTCGCCATGAAATGAATACTGTTCTTATGTAATGTAATTGGCTTCGTCATCAATACTACGATCTACCTTGTTAATTTTGACCTTGAACATTGAAGATAAAATATTGATTTTAAGTAAAATGAAGTTAAATATCTTTTAAATCTTTAATCAACATACATTTTCTATTAAAATAAACTGTTTAGAATAGAAATAAATATAATAGATTGCACATGACTGAAAGTTAAATGAATGCTGCACACTACCTTATAGAATATATAAATAAGTAACATAATTATACACATCGGATGTGGACGACTGCAGTGACAGGTTCGTGGATGCTGTCCATACAACGGACTTGAAGTTCTTTAAGCCCAAAATGAAGAAAAGAGCCAATAAAATCTCGGGTCCGACCCTCGAGCTCATAGAGGAAAGGCGTAGGATGCTTCTGCTATCCTCCGACGACATGCCAAAATATCGGCGTCTCAATAGGCGGATCTCTAAGTCTCAGACACTAAATGTATTGGAGAGGCGATCGAGCGGAATAAGGGTTCCAAAGTGTTCCAAAGAGATCTTTCTTTCGGGCAGAGTCAGCTGTCAAAGCTGAAGACGGAGTATGGCGGAATTGTCTCGTCCAAACCTCAGCTCCTGGAGGAGATCGAACAGTTCTATGGACAGCTATACACGACTACACGAACACCTGTTACTACTCCAGCCACAGACCCTAGAGCTGGATTGATCCGACACTATACCGAAGATATCCAGCACGTCAGCATGCACCAGATTAGTGTAGCCCTAGAACAACTAAAAAACAACAAGGCACCGGGTGATGACAGCATAACTACAGAGCTTCAAAAAGCTGGCGGCACACCTGCCGTGGAAATGCTTCGGAAGTTCAAAATTCAATTCCGTCATACTCGAGGGCAAAACGCCACAGACATGGCACAGAAGGGTGGTGGTGCTTTTCTTCAAAAAGGGCGACAAAACCCTTTTGAAGAACTACAAACCCAGTCCCAGACTAAACTACACCTCTCAGTCACGTCTATAAGTTGTTTCCTATGGTCATCAAAAATCGTCTCGAGAGCAAGCTAGACGACTTCCAGCCTCCCGAACAAGCCGGATTCCGTAAAGGCTATAGTACCATATACCACATACATACGCTGCGGCAGGTTATACAGAAAACCGAAGAGTATAACCAGCCTCTATGCTTAGCGTTTGTGGACTATGAGAAAGCCTTTGATTTGATCGAAACCTGGGCAGTGCTGCAGTCTCTCCAACGGTGCCAAATTGACTATCGATATTTCGAAGTACTGAAGTGTTTGTACGAAAACGCCACCATGTCAGTCCGCCTCCAGGATCAGGGCTCAAAACCTATTCGGCTACAGTGAGGGGTGAGGCAAGGAGATGTTATATCTCCGAAACTCTTCACCGCTGCGCTGGAAGACGTTTCCAAGCTTCTGGACTGGGAAGGACTCGGCATCAACATCAATGGCAAGTACATCACTCACCTTCGATTTGCTGATGATATCGTTGTCATGGCTGAGACCATGGAAGACGTCAGCACAACGCTCGATGGCCTCTGTAGAGTCTCCCAACAAGTAGGTCTTAAGATGAACATGGAAAAGATGAAAATCATGTCTAACGTCCATGTCTTACCTGCTCCTATCCAGGTTGGGAACTCCACACACGAAGTTGTCGACAAGTACGTCTACCTGGGACAAATGATCCAATTAGGTAGGTCCAACTTCGAGAAAGAGGTCATTCGTCGAATCCAACTCGGTTGGGCGGCGTTCGGGAAGTTACGAATAATACGTTATAATCTACGGCGCTGAGACGTGGTCGCTAATTATGGGCCTTATCCCAAAGCTCAGGGTCACAGAGGGCGATGGAGAGAGCTATGCTCGGAGTTTCCCTGCGAGATCGAATCAGAAATGAGGAGATCCACAGGAGAATCAAAGTCACCGACATAGGTCTTCGAAAAGCCAGGCTGAAGTGGCAGTGGGCAGGGCATATAGCACGAAGAACCGATGGCCGTTGGAGCAGGCGGGTCCTAGAGTGGCGACCACGTACCGGAGCAGGCAGCAGGGGTAGGCCTCCCGCTGGACCGACCATCTGGTTAAGATCGCGGTGCGCGGTTGGATGCGGGCGGCTCAACATCGCTCTGTGTGGAGAACCTTGGGAGAGGCCTATGTCCAGCAGTGGACGTCTCTAGGCTGACATGATGACACAATGGTATATCTTGAAAACATTTCAAAACCAATAAATGACTAACAATTACTTAGATTTTTCATTTCAGTTCAATAATTACAATGCAACCTAGACAATAAAAATAAAATATTAAAACTGCACAATTCGTTTGAATCCCTCATTGAACAGTTATAGTGCTATAACTCTTCTCTTGTTCTAATGAGAAAACAATGTCCGCGTATGTTGTTCTGACAACGCGTCGTCAGAGCAACATACGCAGACATTGTTTGCAGACATTAATTGACGTCGCGACGGTCGCAAATAAAATAAATTATAAAATGATTGTTGTATTTTGACGTGACAACGTCTTATAAATTGGTTTGCCGGGTGACACTTCAAGAAACTGCGTTACGCTCCGCTCACGTTATGCGCTCACAATGAGAGCGAGTGAGAGGCACGCGTCCCGCCTAAGAGCGAGAGAGACAGACATAAAAAGTGAAAGGCACGCGTCTTTCATCCTTCTTCCTACTATACGAATGAATATTCACATTAAAATTATTTTACCACTCAAAGTCGTTGTCACGTAAAACTTTCGCCCGTATACCGACTTTACAGGCAACCAATTTTTTTAATAAATACTTACATACTTCAGTATTTATTAAAAAATACAACAATTATTTTAAATTAAACTGATTTTAATTTTTACCCGGTATAAATTAAAAATGGGTAGGTAAAAATGGGTATAAATGGGTATTTACCCAAAGTCTGGGTTTTTACCGGGTATATGCCCATCCCCCTACACAAGAGATAAAAATATATCCACATTTCGACGATAAAAGCTTTTTTTTTTCAAACATAATTTACCACATATTTACCAAAACTAACTGCACAAACACGAGAATATTGTTCTTGAATACTAAAATTTAAATAATAACGATAATCTCACTGCAGAATTCAGTCTTCTAAAATCAGTCGCGAGATAATGCAAATTTTTCCGACTTTGAGTGCACGTGACGCATGCATTTATGTCCATTGAAAAAACGAAGCTAAGTGGAGAAGGTTACAGTGTCTAGAAGCATGCAACGGAGTTCCTTTGCGAGCATGAGATATCGAAGACTCTTTTAGAATCAGTGATCAGTTTGGAGAGTGAGTGCAACGGGGAGAACTCACCGATCAGATCGATTAAGTGCTGGTAACGATCGACACAAGAGGCACTAAAATTTTGCATTGGCGAAAAAAACATAAAATTGTCGTCAGTACAATTCAGTTCAATGCTGAACGCTGATAATCGTCATGAGAAGAGGAGAAAATCATTGGATCACCACGAAATGACAATTTTCTGGGTATTTTGGAATTTCTAGTTCACTACGGTGCAATCTTGGCAATTCATTTAAACCGGTGCGCAAACAAAATAAACCTTCACGTTGATTTCTCTCCGTCCACAGTTTGCGAAGACATGTCAAGTTCCATGGGTGATCAAAAGATCACGCATTGAACGCTCAATTAAATCGTAGCAAAATTGCGGTCATACTGGGGAAGCTACATTAAAAACATTATTACAATTTTCAGGTGATCATCCTTGATTGTCGCGATCAATTGAATGATTACGCCGCAAATATTAGTGGCAATACAAAAGGATGTACGATGTTTTGGCTACTCACTGAATTTGGTTCGAAAATCTGCCAACTCTTGTGTCCGCAACATTTTTTTTCTTTGAATCAGAATTTATATTCGTTTTACATCAAATGTATTTATTTATTTCATATAAAAATATACATACATACATACATAGACTCACACCTGTTTCCCCGAAGGAGTAGGCAGAGGCATATTAAAATATTAAACGCCCACTTTTCGCGAGTGTTAAAAATAAACATATCACAATTTATTATAATGATGCAAACATAAACTCTAGTGAGTTTTAACGTGCATCATCTCATCGACGTCAATAAATACACAACGATACAGATTCCTGTCTGATATATTATGGGGAAAAAATCATTATGTTTAAAAAAGAGTAGCGATACTTGCTGGTTATGTAAAGCTGCAGCCATCAAGGTCATCGTCGTTTAAGTCCAACAACCTCTTTCCAGCATTTCTTCTCATAAGGAGCAGAAACATAAGGAGATAAATAAAGTGACTTGCCTGTCTGAGAAGATGAGTGGTCTCTGAACGCCTCTTTTTTCCATTTTTTTAAACGACATCTTAGAGCGATTCAGCGCAACAAAAATGTATTCACAGTACCCGAAAATTCTACTTGAATCTGCTGTGCGGGCATTGGAGTCGTAAAAAAAAAATTCGTCGAATCCAAAATAGTTGATTTTGTTAAATACGACGAAACAGCTAAACAAATAGCAAATACTGACGATGCTGATTCAATGATGCACCAGAAATATGCAGGCAAAAAACAGTGTTTAGTTAAATCTGACACCAAGTGAGTAATTTAAAGTGTCCGGTTTTGTTCCAATTATCGATAAACTTTGTGTTTCTATCACTGAAAGGTTGCAAGCTTAAGAAGCAGTTTGATAGAGGTAAGCTTCGTGAGCCACTGTAAATATATATGCTGCTGCAAAATAATCCGTAAAAGTTTACAAATCCGGTTACCGAGCCATGGCACCGAGATGGGTCGATTTGTATCCCTGATAGACTTCTATAAAAATGCCACGAAGGAGACCAATCTAAGAACCCGCTTTTATGTCTTCTGTGTCTGGACATGTCAGAAGACTTTCGACGGTGCACCACGACTGAAGATCCGAAAGAGTACCGAAAGAGCATATTGACATCATACGAGAGATGTAATGATATGCTTATTCCGTAGTTCAGTGTTGACGCAAAAGACCTTTCCCCGTTATCGTTGGGATCCACCAAGGTCCGTCCCCCTCCTCGGTCCGTATTTGTTTAGCGTGGTTGCAACATTTCGTCAAAAAAATTTTGTAAAATGCCGATGTTACCGCCGTGATTTAGTTTTTAATAATATGTATTATACTATAAAAAAAATTTACAATTTAAACAAATTTTACTTGCTGAAAGTAATTTTTTTTAAAACTTCTCAGAAAAATAGTTCCTTTAATTTGGAAAATAATTTGGGAACCGCTCCACCTACGTTGCCCCGGGGCCTCCAGGTCTCTAAATCCAGCCCTGGGAGGTTATCAATTTGATTTGTGTGTATGTGATATTGTTGGAATTTTGTATACTTGGGTATGAAGATTTAAACATGCTTTTAAGCGCCCGTGCCAAATGCCTGGCACAGGAACACACACAAAGTTGTTGAAAGTATGAGTTTTCCTTTTTTTCTTTGCCAGAAGTCAATTTATTTTTGTTTTTTCAACTTGCAGTATGCGGTTTGTAAATAAAACCATTTCATAGTAAATATTTATTTTGCACATTACTTTCGCATTACGCTCTTAATAAATTATAGTGCCACATGAAACACTTGTTATTTAACAGCTGTTCTGTTGTAGCTCACATATGTCTGTTTATTGTGCAATAATTATTGTTTGTATCATAGCTATTTATCTTTATACTTTGTTGACCTTGTATGGTCTATTGTACAGCCATGTCTTACGACAACTGGCATGTTGCGTTGGATAACAAGTGTCTTGCGATGCCACCTGCGCCAGCCTAAGTAAGCGGAGAAGGTCTAAAAATACTGGCTTGCCGTCGTAAGGGATTATATGCGTACCAAACGACTAAACATCTGGAAATTTTAAGAAATACTGATTTAAAGGTCCCAGACACATACATTTGGGAGGTTTTCTTTTATTAATGGATCCGTTAGCGAAATATTTGACGACCGGTTGGCGCCGCGGGAGTGTAATCGACTGCTACGCCGAAGGTCGCGGGTTCGATAGCCGCTCAAGTCAAACATTTGTATGCATGAACATGGATGTTTGTGTTGTTCTGGGTGTTTCTATGTATAATATGTATGTATTTACAAAAAAAAAGTATATATGTATGTTTATCCATTATCTAGTACCCATAGTACAAGCTCTGCTTAGTTTGAGACTAGATGGTGTTGTGTGAATGTGGTAGAAAGTGGTAGAATATTTAGCAAAATACACCATTGGTTCATCAAAGTGTTCCTCCCCCTCTACTTTCTAAACCAGATTCTAGTTGCATACAGTCTTGATGAACTTTCAATGAAGATTATAACGGCTCATTACACTTTACTAATTAACGAGCAATAATCGATTAACTTGAACGAACATTTGCAAGTGATGAAACGAATATTGCCTTGCCTATCGCCTTGGGGGAGGCCTATGTCCAGCCGTGGACGTCTTTCGGCTGATATGATGATGATGATGAAAACGAATATTGTTGTCAAGTCCTTTTTTATCCTTAGGACATTAGGTAAGGGCTACTACGGAACTCTACATTGTCAGTGGCTCGATAAGTACCTGACCAGTTTTCATAATTACTAGACTTCGCGTGAACTATACACCTGAACCTTCTTCAGGAAACATATCATGTTTATAAAAACACCTTTGTAAATAATGCATAATTTTACAACAACTTTGATAATTGCAGACAAGGACAATTTACTAACAAAGTAGGTAGGTTTATCATAAAAGATAGATAGTCTATTGAAATGTTACATTTTTAGGGTTACGTACCTAAAAGGTAAAAACTGGACCCTATTACTAAGCCTCTGCTGTCTGTCTGTCACCAGGTTATATTTCATGAACCGTGATAGCAAGAAAGCCAAATTTTTTTACAAATTACGTATATCCGTTGTCGCTATAACAACAAATACTAAAAATAAAAAATATTAAGATAGGTTCCCATAATAAACGTGTTTCTTTTCGTATTAATTTGCTCATTATTACTAAAGGTACCAGGTAGACGTTTAAAATCTTCACAGAATATTTAGTTGTACCTTTTGTTGTGTACCTTTCAATATATATAATTAAATAAAAATAAAGTAAATATTAAAGGGGGGCTCCGATACAACAAACGTAATTTTAAGCAATTTTTTACTCAATCTTAATTAACAGGTAGAAACTTGGATCCCCCCTGTGGGATCTCCACCTTGTAGTGGTGGGGGGGGCTCAGTAACCGTGGTTAGGGCACCCACGGTGAAGCTAAGCGAGATCCCGGGAGTGGACGCTCCGCGTGGGCTTGATGGAGGCCTGCGAAGGATGCATCCAAAGGTGCGGGTGCGGGGGACAATTCTGTCCCTCGCAGTCGGGCGCGGTCGCTGGAGGAGAGGCGTGTCGGTGTTGCGTTGCCGCGCGCCCTATCTCCCGCGACTTAATGGGGGCGCACCATTTGTTGCGTCGCGGTGGGGCCGCAGAGAAAGAGGAGATGCGGTGTTGTCAGGTTGCCGTCCTCCCTATCCTCTGCGGCCGTTTTAGTGCCTGTGGACGGTGAGCACTGGGGCTGCTCCCCGTCCGCCAAAAGGCAAGGAGGCGGCGTAGTGTCCGCGCCGCCTCGCAAGTCATAACGAGACGGGGCCCGCCAACACCAACGGCGGGCCAATCCCTGGCGGGGTCACGGAAAAGTATGCTGTCCGCGAATCGCGTGACCCCGCCACTACACGGGACCCGTAGGGACACCGCAGTGGTTTTATAGGGTATGTCCCGCCTTTAGGGGAGAGCCTCCTAAGGAAAGTTTCCACCGTAGTAAAAAAAAACAGAAACTTGAATATTTTGAAATAAATATTTAAGTAGATATACTTACATACAACGAACGTGATTTTCTTTTATAGATCTCGCACTTGGCTGTTTTTTTTTTATTTGGGCTTAGCGTGCATTTGTCAGAGGACGTAATTTTATTTTATAGGTGTAGAGGCGTAGCGTATAGCTAAATCCAAGTTTGTGGGGTGCAGCCCTTGTCCTGCAACCACCATTTTGAAAAGAGTTTACTAGTTTATCTGGCAAACTATAGGTCGTACAGAAGTTCAAAGCATAGCAAGTTTGGCTGCAAATTAAATTCTTTACAACTTTGATCCTGTAGGATCCCTACTAATATTATAAATTCGAAAGTGTGTATCTATGTATGTTTTTTATGTATGTATGTTCCGTTTTCACGCTAAAACGGCTGAACCGATTTTGTTTAAATTTGATATAGAGATATACTGGACCATGGAAACGGACATAGGCTACCATAAGATGCAAAAATTAAACTGGGAGGGATTGTAGGGAGGGGAGAAGTTTGTTCGGCACAAATTTACCTCTTGGAAGTAAAAACGCATGCGCTATAATAATTGAGTGCGCATGTGCGTATATCTGTCAGTACTGACACATCATTAATAATGTCATGTTGTGCACGGTGATAAAGTACATTGTTCGGCATATATAAGCTAAGAATTATACAGGGAGGCGCTACCATAGGGACACTTTTTGAACAAAGGCATAGCTTACAACATTCTGAAGCCTTGTACCAAAAATCAATTAAATCGCTGCAGTAGTTTAGCCACAATATTGATTTTAAGTTCCGAAAATTTGCACTTGCTTTGAATTCCACACAGCTGATACAAAACCGTCAACGACCCTACATTGCGCGCCGCGACTCGCTACGACGCGACGCCTCTACGTCATCCGAAGTTAGGCTCAGCGCAGACAGAGAGCGCAGCGGAGAGGATTTTATTAACGCACTTGAAAATAAACTTTATTTTTTTACAATAAAATGCATAAATGCTTAAACCTGACAAAAAATATTCGCGTGTCCTCAAAGATACGCGGGAATTCCCGCGCGGCGTCGAGTCGGTGCCTGCGTCGTACGCGTACGGTTAAGGTTTCGAAATACGTCGCCGTTTTTAGGGGTTGTGAGTGATTGAGGGGGGAGAGGGAGTGGTCTCGGAACTACCCCTCACCATTTTCGCTTGCCGGAAATACTTGGATTCCTCTGAAAAATTAAAAATCTCCAAACATCGGTGTGTATGGCACTGCCAACTTCCACATTCTTCACACTAGTTTAATAAACTAATAATATATAAAAATAGTTTATTCATCTAGCAAAAGAACGCTAACCTATGGCGTCCCTCAAGGTTCTGTATTGGGTCCGCTTTTGTTTATCTGCTACATAAATGACTTGCCTAAGGCTATCAAACACCAGATGTCCTTGTTTGCCGATGACAGTGCCGTTATCTATAACACCGGTAGTAATACACAAATAGAAAGTGAAATTAACTTAAGTATTGCTTCTATAATTGACTGGTCGAATGCTAATTACCTTAAAATTAATCTATGTAAAACCAAAATAATGCATTTTAAATAAAGACAATCAATTCAAAATAATTTGCAAATTGACCACGATGGTGACTTGGTATCTACTAGAAACAGATACCACAAAATTTCTTGGGCTCCATATCGATAACGATGTTTCCTGGAAAAATCAAATCGAAAAAATATGCACAATATTAAATAAATTTTCTTACGCACTCTACATGCTCGGTAAAGTTGCTAATAAAGACGCCTTATTTGCAGTGGGAGATAAGGGCTTCATCAGAATATTGGGCGAGCTTCTACACAATAGACGTTTCCAGGTTTCACTAGGTAGCAACAAGAGTAGATGGCGATGTCAAAGAAACGGTCTCCCACAAGGAAGCGTTCCAGCACCAACACTTTTTAACATCTACACAGATGACCAGCCTTCAACTGTGCACACTGACCGTTTTCTTTACGCCGACGATCTTGCACTAACAGCCCAACGACGAGCTTTGAAGAGGTGGAACAAAACCTGTCAAGTGCATTTGAAACTCTTGGTAGGTACTACAAAAATAACGTACTTAAGCCGAATCCAAGTAAAACTCAGGCATGCGCATTTCATCTTCGCAACAACAAAGCCAGCAGGAAGCTCAACATCACACGGCAGGGCGCTAACATCGAGCATTATCCTAACAACAAGTATCTGGGAATACTTGATAGGTCTCTCGGCGCCACTGCGAGGCTACCAGGCAGAAAATTGACACCCGGAATAACCTTCCCCGAAGGTTGACCATACACACTGGGGAGCATCGCCTGATGTAGCCCGAACAACTGGCTTAGCTTTATGCTACTCCGCGGGTGAATTTGCGTGTTCAGTGTGGCATCGATCTGCTCATGCAAAACAAGCCGACTTTGCACTGAACGAAACGTGTCGCATAATAACAGAATGTCTAAAGCCCACACCTCTAAATAAAATCCCTAGGGGCAATGGCTACCCTCTGGCAGGCATTGCCTCGCCCGCGGTTCGTCGAGAAGTGGCCTGCGCTGTTGAGAAACGCTGCCAGGAAGAGGACCCGCGACACCTGTTGCACAACCATAGATTGCCACGTGGTAGACTAAAAAGCCGCAAAAGCTTTTTGCGATATACTGAGGCTAGTCAAGACCATCCGACTAGTTTAAGAAAAAAAATATGGCATGAGACAGTTCCACCCCCTGCGAACTATGTGGAAGCCAAAGAACATCTACCCCCGGAAGTAATCTGCAGTGGCCCATATGGAGATCCCTGAATCGTTTACGAAGCCAGGTTGGCCGCTGCAGACACAACCTAACGAAATGAGGTATAATTGACTCGGCTTCCACGCAGTGCGACTGTGGCGCTCCCGAACAGACCATGAGTCACCTGCTAGAGTGTCCTAAGTGTCCGCACAGATGTTCGGGGGCTGATCTATGTCAAGCCACTGACAATGCCGTTGCTGTGGCCACATACTGGGCTGGTGCCATTTAAATTCTGTACCAACGACTCGAGAAGAAGAAGATTTGCGGTATGGCCTTATATTTTGGGGCAATGGTACTAATATTGAAAAAGTATTAATCGCTCAGAAAAAAAATATACGAGCTATCTGTAAGCTTAAACCCACAGATTCCTGCAAAGCTCAATTTATAAACCTGTGTAAGATACTTACTGTAACATCACTTTATATCTTCGAAATCTGTATTTTCGTTAAAAATCATTTCGGTTTGTTTAAAAAAGTCAATTTTAAAATGTCACAATTAGAAAGTTATGTCAAACAAAAATGTCACAAAGCTAAGTCAAGGCAAAGGCAAAGGCAAAGGATAGGTCTAGCTGCAATAAAATGTCATTTAAAAATTTATTAATAGAATAATATGCTTTATTAGCTAATAGGCTAAATAATTTATATTTAAATTCATTGATACACTTACTTAAAATGATTTGTTTAGGTAAGTTATTAAATATTTTATTTATTTATTTATTTATTAAAACTTCATACACATCGAGTGTACAGGCGGACTTAATGCCAAGGGCATTGTCTCACAGTCTACCTTTAAGTGGTGTAGAGAGAAAAAGGTAGGTGTATTGTATACTGAATAAATTACGGTGATCAAAATTCTTACATATAAAAAATATTATAAAATACATACATAATTATATAAATACATTATATACATAATAACATATACATAAGCATATATATATATATATATATATATATATATATATATATATATATATATATATATATATATATATATATATATATATATATATATATATATATATATATAACCATATATATTAGAATATTATAACAACTAGATGAGATAATACAATGTTATTCTATTTTTAATGCAAAATAGCTGGGATAGCCCAGTGGTGTACGTAACGGACTGCCAAGACGATGGTCTCGGGTTTGATCCCCAGTTACCTCAGGTACACACCTCTGACTTTTCGAAGTAGTGTGTATTAAAAAAAATATCGCTCGCTTAATAATGTGCCCGGTAGATGGCAATAGGCTCGCCCCTATTACATTGGGACCGAAACATAACTGGCGAAGTCTGGGTGTGTAATATAACTCTGCCTACCCCTTCGGGGACAAAAGGCGTGAAGTTATGTACGTACATATGTATGTTATGTATTTTTAATGCGTTTTAGATGTCCAAAGGATTTGAATATATTTTTCATTTGGCGTCCACGATGTCAAATGAATAACAGTTTGTAACTTTCACGATATTGCAATCCGTAAGCTTATATGTGTCTCAGCAGTATCAGATAAAACGCGCTATTTTGTGCATAAAACAACGTAAACGTTAAGTTTTTTTTCAATCCCCCAATTACGTTAGATTTTATTTCATGTTCATTGTTTAGGTAGGTTAAAACAAAGCTCGAAGTGATTAGATACAGTGAGATACAGTTATATAGACATAAGTTGACATAATATATGAATGTTACAATGTGGTAAAAGTTGTACTAAAGGAATTGTCATTTCGCGATCGCAGTGGTGAAAGTCTTTTGTTGCTAAATACCGCTGCACACATCGCATCTTTGCATTTTCTTGCGCCTAGAGTTGGATGGGTAAATCACTATTAATTGGTTGACTTGCTGCACTGGAGTAAACATAGACAGGGGGGTCGTCACATTCGGACGTCTACATAGTATTTAAAGTCATCATCATCATCAGCCCTGTACATTTACACACTTAAATAAAATTGGAGTGTCTGTTTGTAATATTTTTACCGCTTTTTACTAAATGCAGGATTTATACACGGTCCATAATAATATACAGAAATGTCATTTTTTTTTATTTTTGTTTGTCTGTCTGTTTGTTCTCGCTAATCTCTGGAACGGCTGGTCCGATTTTGACGGAACTTTCACTGGCGGATAGCTGAAGTACCAAAGAGTAACTTAGGCTATAAATTAACCGGGCATGCGAAGTAGTTCCTTCAGGACGCGGGTGAAACCGCGGGAAACAGCTAGTAATGTATATAAACTGTCCCACTGCTGGGCACGGGCCCCTTCTCACTATGTGAAGGGTAAGGCTATAGTCCAGCACGCTGGCTTAGGTCGACTTAGCTCACAACTTGTGACCTTGCTACAGCACTGGCCGACACAACATTTTTGTGATCTTCTGTGACTTTGTTTGATCCACCAAATGTAAATTGCTATGTATTCTTTGTGTCCGTTTATTGAATGTAAGTAAACTCTCCCACGACGACAGATTTATTTCTAGAGCCCATGGAATGCGGCCGACCAGTGATGACCCACATGGAAGATTTGGTGTGGGTAAATTTTGGAGCCCTGACGGGCAACCTGGTGGGGAGCCACATAGATCTCCTGGATTGGGCAATGTTGGGTGGTCACATGGAACCTCTGGTCTGGGTAAATTTGGCAGCCCTAGTAAGCCACCTGGACCTCCTGGATTGCAAACTGGTGGAAGCCTACATGGAACATTTGGTTCGCCTCTTGTTGGGGGGATTGGTAAGTCACATGGAGGTCCTGGATTGTTCAGTGGTGGAACATTTAATGGGTTCCCACATGGTGTGGGCAATGGATCTGGCTCGCACAGAGGGGCTGATGAGCATGGCATTGGTGTCTGTTTGCTCATTGTCACCTACCATAGAAGGCACGATGATATAATAATATATAATATAATATATTCTACCACATTCACACAACACCATCTAGTCCTAAACTAAGCAGAGCTTGTACTATGGGTACTAGATAATGGATAAACATACTTATATACTTTTTTTGTAAATACATACATATTATACATAGAAACGACATCTATATATAACGATATAAAGATATCTGTAAGAAACATTTAAGTTTGAAATATGAAAAGTGGGTGTAACATTTACACCTCTGCCTATAAAAAAAAATACGTTTGATAAATCCTCTTATTGTCACTAGTGCTACTATAAAGCAAGTTGGAAGAGGCTGAAGTGCAGCAGTAGACTGCGGAACGCTGTAAAGAAAGCTTTTGCGCTCAACAGCGATGCTGAGAACCAGAATACAATAAGTCAGTAGTATTGAGAGCAGCAGCGTAACGCAAAGCATTTTTGGCATGCTATGCGTGGGTGATAAAACTCCACAAGATGAATTATAAAAGCCTTTGTTCACCTGGGACGACCTGGATAAATCAATTCCAAGGTGAACAAAGTCCCGTACCGATGTCTGCGTATTACACCTGGGGGCTTGCAGCTAGGTGAAATCATGCTGTAGTGAAATGAGGACACCAACAAGTCAACCTTGTTCACCCTGGTGAACAAAGTGGAATAAACCCTCTTGGCAAATGGTCTGCTCACTTACGAGATTCCTAGCGGTGGGCGGTATTCTTGAATAAGTGGTCTAAGTCGCTATATCTTTATGTCGTCAGACGGCAGTGGGTCTGTGGAAAGCTAATATGCTGTCATATCTAGTTAGACTAGAAAGCGATCCTCGTGTATCAACGCAAACGTCTTGGATGAAACCGGGATAACGCTAGGACGATGATTATTTTGACTTATGATGATTAATTATGACTTTAGTCCAAACCAAAGACGTCGTGAAAGAGCTAGATTTTGTTTAAGCTATCTGCCATAGCCTTGTAGTTATAACGGGCACTCGGGAGACGCGCACCCTACTCGCGTGGTCTCTTCCAGACGTACATGTGCTATAAATACAGTAAAGCCATTGTCGTCGCCGTCTCGAAATAGAATAATGTCATATTGCCACAATCCGCTCTGCATAAATATGCACCTAGCAGCGTGTCAATATTTGTTAAAATAAATACGTCATATGTTTTTCAGTAGCTAACAATATATATTAAAACAATTAACTTGCAACTAAACACGTAAACAATAACAATATTAAATACAATTCAATAACAAGGCACATTAAGAATTCTTGCAGAGGGTACTTAAGTTAAGGCAAGCCAAAGAGCTCTCGCAAATTGTATTTACGGGTATTGATAATATTGAACGCTGAACAATGACGTTTGGTTAGTTGGGTACTTTGAATGCGCTTATATCAGGCGATAAAATATTTTTTGGAGGGATTGTCCATTTAAACGAGAGAGAGGAGAATCAAATAAACATTTTGAAAACGGATCATGTTATTGCTTTTGAGAACTTTCACTGTGAGCGCCGTTCGTTCTTCTTCTTCTTTCATTCTAGGCATGACAGATCCATTTTCGTTTATAAGTTAACCTTAGTCCATTGAAAAGTTATATATGGGATTGCATTTATCAGAGGACGCAATTTTATTTTACAGATACGTAGAGAGGGCTAGATTAAAGCTTGATCCAAATTAGTGGGGTCGTCGTACTTCTTGTCCCTCAGCTGTCATCTTGGAAAGAGCGCAGATGCAGATGGTTTTTCTTGATTATCTGGTAAACTATTAGCCGCACAAAAAATATGTGAACGAGTTTTTTGTTGCAAATTGAATGCTCAACAACTCCTGAAACCTGAAAAAAATTAAAAGTTAATTCTTTATTATTGTTTTTATTATAGCAATTTTAAAGTTTTCCATTATTTCTGTGTCCCTAGTATTTGGTATGAGCCAGGCTTTCAGCACAGGTTCTGATCAAGCGCCGGTATTAAATTTTTTGATGAAGAACTTTGGACAATAGTCAAATTCAAATTCAAATAATTTTATTTTGTGAACACAGGTATACAAGTTGTTATACAATAGTTTATATAGTGCGCTCCATGTCCCGCGGATAGGCATACAGAATATTAGATGTCATCATTAAAATATAATATGTAATAGAGATAATATTCAATTTCAAATTAATATAACATCCAATTACAAAAATAGTGAATTAACCCCTTGAAAGTCAACGTCGTTCAAACAAGTTACACTTGTTACCTGCAAAAACTACTTTTTCCATAAAAGTGTTTATGTTATGGTACCTAAACTTTAATCTTTCCTTTAATCGACTATGCTGATGTGTGCTACTACGACCTGAATGCAGATATGTATATATATATATATATATATATATATATATATATATATATATATATATATAACCATATATATTAGAATATTATAACAACTAGATGAGATAATACAATGTTATTCTATGATGTTACTGCTGCCTTAGCCAACAGGAGCTCCTTATTCGTAGACTTAAACTTGTACTTTGTATCTGACGTCCTGATCTCGAGCGGGAGGGCATTCCATAGAAGAATAGATTGAATTGAAAACGAAGAGTGTACAAAAGCAGAATTGTGAGAAGGGACTGAGAGTAGAAGATTATGAGAGGAGCGAAGGTTTAGGTCGTGGTTGGAACACAGGTATTGAGAGTGAGAACTTAAATACTCAGGGGAGGTATGGGACATAAGGATAGTATAAAGAGTAGTGCGAGCACGCAAGCTGCGTCTTTGACGAATAGGAAGCCACTTCAATTGAGAACGATAAGCAGATATGTGATCATACTTACGAAGATTGAAAATGAATCGAATGCAGTTATTGAGAAGACGATCAAGTTTATTGAGTAGATCTGCATTCAGGTCGTAGTAGCACACATCAGCATAGTCGATTAAAGGAAAGATTAAAGTTTAGGTACCATAACATAAACACTTTTATGGAAAAAGTAGTTTTTCAGGTAACAAGTGTAACTTGTTTGAACGACGTTGACTTTCAAGGGGTTAATTCACTATTTTTGTAATTGGATGTAATATTAATTTGAAATTGAATATTATCTCTATTACATATTATATTTTAATGATGACATCTAATATTCTGTATGCCTATCGGCGGGACATGGAGCGCACTATATAAACTATTGTATAACAACTTGTATACCTGTGTTCACAAAATAAAATTATTTGAATTTGAATTTGACTATTGTCCAAAGTTCTTCATCAAAAAATTTAATACCGGCGCTTGATCAGAACCTGTGCTGAAAGCCTGGCTCATACCAAATACTAGGGACACAGAAATAATGGAAAACTTTAAAATTGCTATAATAAAAACAATAATAAAGAATTAACTTTTAATTTTTTTCAGGTTTCAGGAGTTGTTGAGCATTCAATTTGCAACAAAAAACTCGTTCACATATTTTTTGTGCGGCTAATAGTTTACCAGATAATCAAGAAAAACCATCTGCATCTGCGCTCTTTCCAAGATGACAGCTGAGGGACAAGAAGTACGACGACCCCACTAATTTGGATCAAGCTTTAATCTAGCCCTCTCTACGTATCTGTAAAATAAAATTGCGTCCTCTGATAAATGCAATCCCATATATAACTTTTCAATGGACTAAGGTTAACTTATAAACGAAAATGGATCTGTCATGCCTAGAATGAAAGAAGAAGAAGAACGAACGGCGCTCACAGTGAAAGTTCTCAAAAGCAATAACATGATCCGTTTTCAAAATGTTTATTTGATTCTCCTCTCTCTCGTTTAAATGGACAATCCCTCCAAAAAATATTTTATCGCCTGATATAAGCGCATTCAAAGTACCCAACTAACCAAACGTCATTGTTCAGCGTTCAATATTATCAATACCCGTAAATACAATTTGCGAGAGCTCTTTGGCTTGCCTTAACTTAAGTACCCTCTGCAAGAATTCTAAATGTGCCTTGTTATTGAATTGTATTTAATATTGTTATTGTTTACGTGTTTAGTTGCAAGTTAATTGTTATATTATATATAGTGTTGGCCAAATTCAGTCTTGGTCTTGCAGTCTTGGTCTTGTTCTTGCGTTTTTGCAAGACCAAGACCAAGAACAAGACCGCGTATTTTTAGCAAGACCAAGACCAAGACTGATCGTGCAAGACTTGAGCAAGAACAAGACTAAGCCTGCAAGACTCTTGCGTCTTGCAGCTAGGACTTAGCGCTATTTCACGGAGTAGTTAGGTGTAACAGTTCGGTGTATAGGTACGCTTAGGAATTCTATGAGACGCAAAAAACTGTATCAAAGAATATGAAAAACTGGACCTATGCGCATTACGACTAATAGGTACCATAAACATACCTACATAGCGAATAAAAAAATATCCATTAAAATCAAACTGAGTGCATGCATAGTTATGTTTTAACCATCGGCACTTTCATAATGCGGCATCAAAGGTTTTGTACTTACTTCTCAAAGAAATTTGCCGCTTTTCGGAAGTACATGGTTATTATGATACACGCGCCGGCGGCTTCTTTTGAAATCATATACAACAATCGTTGCCGCCGCGCCGAAATCACAACATTTGACACTATTTGATTGCCGCCACAGGGCGTAGGTAGACTCATGCAAAATAATTTCGAATTTTAAGAGAACCTACAGGTGTTCCAAAGAATAAATAAGTTTCAGAGTGCTTAGAATGAAAATGAATACATTATACTGATCACGCAAGCAGTATTATGATTAGGATAAAATGGTAAGGATAGGTAGTAGATGTCATAATATAATATAATAATTCAAGCTCACAATGTTCCAATTCTAATACGTTTTTCAAAGATTTAAAAACTTTAATAAATAGTAATAGACTGATAGGTAATTGCAAGACTTGCAAGACTCTTGCTGCAAGACCAAGACCAAGACCAAGACTGGGAGCGCAATACCAAGACCAAGACCAAGACCAGGTGTATTGGCGCAAGACCAAGACCAAGACTGGCTAAGTCTCGTCTTGTTCTTGCATTTGGGCAACACTAATTATATATTGTTAGCTACTGAAAAGCATATGACGTATTTATTTTAACAAATATTGACACGCTGCTAGGTGCATATTTATGCAGAGCGGATTGTGGCAATATGACATTATTCTATTTCGAGACGGCGACGACAATTGCTTTACTGTATTTATAGCACATAACACACAGGAAGAGACCACGCGAGTAGGGTGCGCGTCTCCCGAGGACCCGTTATAACTACAAGGCTATGGCAGATAGCTTAAACAAAATCTAGCTCTTTCACGACTTCGTCGGTTTGGACTAAAGTAATCATTAATCATCATAAGTCAAAGTAATCATCATCCTAGCGTTATCCCGGTTTCATCCAAGACGTTTGCGTTGATACACGAGGATCGCTTTCTAGTCTAACCAGATTTGACAGCATATTAGCTTTCCACAGACCCACTGCCGTCTGACGACATAAAGATATAGCAACTTAGACCACTTATTCAAGAATACCGCCCACCGCTAGGAATCTCGTAAGTGAGCAGACCATTTGCCAAGAGGGTTTATTCCACTATGTTCACCAGGGTGAACAAGGTTGACTTCTTGGTGTCCTCATTTCACTACAGCATGATTTCACCTAGCTGCAAGCCCCCAGGTGTAATACGCAGACATCGGTACGGGACTTTGTTCACCTTGGAATTGATTTATCCAGGTCGTCCCAGGTGAACAAAGGCTTTTATAATTCATCTTGTGGAGTTTTATCACCCACGCATAGCATGCCAAAAATGCTTGCGTTACGCTGCTGCTCTCAATACTACTGACTTATTGTATTCTGGTTCTCAGCATCGCTGTTGAGCGCAAAAGCTTTCTTTACAGCGTTCCGCAGTCTACTGCTGCACTTCAGCCTCTTCTAACTTGCTTTATAGTAGCACTAGTGACAATAAGAGGATTTATCAAACGTATTTTTTTTTATAGGCAGAGGTGTAAATGTTACACCCACTTTTCTTATTTCAAACTTAAATGTTTCTTACAGATATCTTTATATCGTTATATATAGATGTCCTTTCTATGTATAATATGTATGTATTTACAAAAAAAAGTATATAAGTATGTTTATCCATTATCTAGTACCCATAGTACCAGCTCTGCTTAGTTTAGGACTAGATGGTGTTGTGTGAATGTGGTAGAATATATTATATTATATATTATTATATCATCGTGCCTTCTATGGTACGTGACAATGAGCAAACAGACACCAATGCCATGCTCATCAGCCCCTCTGTGCGAGCCAGATCCATTGCCCACACCATGTGGGAACCCATTAAATGTTCCACCACTGAACAATCCAGGACCTCCATGTGACTTACCAATCCCCCCAACAAGAGGCGAACCAAATGTTCCATGTAGGCTTCCACCAGTTTGCAATCCAGGAGGTCCAGGTGGCTTACTAGGGCTGCCAAATTTACCCAGACCAGAGGTTCCATGTGACCACCCAACATTGCCCAATCCAGGAGATCTATGTGGCTCCCCACCAGGTTGCCCGTCAGGGCTCCAAAATTTACCCACACCAAATCTTCCATGTGGGTCATCACTGGTCGGCCGCATTCCATGGGCTCTAGAAATAAATCTGTCGTCGTGGGAGAGTTTACTTACATTCAATAAACGGACACAAAGAATACATAGCAATTTACATTTGGTGGATCAAACAAAGTCACAGAAGATCACAAAACTTTGTGTCGGCCAGTGCTGTAGCAAGGTCACAAGTTGTGAGCTAAGTCGACCTAAGCCAGCGTGCTGTGGACTATAGCCTTACCCTTCACATAGTGAGAAGGGGCCCGTGCCCAGCAGTGGGACAGTTTATATACATTACTAGCTGTTTCCCGCGGTTTCACCCGCGTCCTGAAGGAACTACTTCGCATGCCCGGTTAATTTATAGCCTAAGTTACTCTTTGGTACTTCAGCTATCCGCCAGTGAAAGTTCCGTCAAAATCGGACCAGCCGTTCCAGAGATTAGCGAGAACAAACAGACAGACAAACAAAAATTTAAAAAAATGACATTTCTGTATATTATTATGGACCGTGTATAAATCCTGCATTTAGTAAAAAGCGGTAAAAATATTACAAACAGACACTCCAATTTTATTTAAGTGTGTAAATGTACAGGGCTGATGATGATGATGACTTTAAATACTATGTAGACGTCTGAATGTAACGACCCCCCTGTCTATGTTTACTCCAGTGCAGCAAGTCAACCAATTAATAGTGTTTTACCCATCCAACTCTAGGCGCAAGAAAATGCAAAGATGCGATGTGTGCAGCGGTATTTAGCAACAAAAGACTTTCACCACTGCGATCGCGAAATGACAATTCCTTTAGTACAACTTTTACCACATTGTAACATTCATATATTATGTCAACTTATGTCTATATAACTGTATCTCACTGTATCTAATCACTTCGAGCTTTGTTTTAACCTACCTAAACAATGAACATGAAATAAAATCTAACGTAATTGGGGGATTGAAAAAAAACTTAACGTTTACGTTGTTTTATGCACAAAATAGCGCGTTTTATCTGATACTGCTGAGACACATATAAGCTTACGGATTGCAATATCGTGAAAGTTACAAACTGTTATTCATTTGACATCGTGGACGCCAAATGAAAAATATATTCAAATCCTTTGGACATCTAAAACGCATTAAAAATACATAACATACATATGTACGTACATAACTTCACGCCTTTTGTCTCCGAAGGGGTAGGCAGAGTTATATTACACACCCAGACTTCGCCAGTTATGTTTCGGTCCCAATGTAATAGGGGCGAGCCTATTGCCATCTACCGGGCACATTATTAAGCGAGCGATATTTTTTTTAATACACACTACTTCGAAAAGTCAGAGGTGTGTACCTGAGGTAACTGGGGATCGAACCCGAGACCATCGTCTTGGCAGTCCGTTACGTACACCACTGGGCTATCCCAGCTATTTTGCATTAAAAATAATTTATTTATTTATGTACTGTATTCACAAAAAAAGTATACATGTATGTTTATCTATTGGCTTGTACTTACTCTTAGTACAAGCTCTGCTCAGTTTGGGACTAGATGGTGGTGTGTGAATGTGGTAGAATCTTATTTTTATATTATTATTATTTACTATTATTTTAGGATTTTAGAAAGCCTTTTTATTAAAAATTGTTTTAAATTTAACCAAAAAATTAAGAAAGACCTTGTTTCTTTAAATGCAATGACACATTTTCTTTAAAATGTATGTACTAATTATAATTAAATATAACTAGTTTTAAGAGATTGAATGTATGGAAGTAGGTCCTGCGGGAAGATCAGTTTTGCAGTCTCACCTGATTCTGCATTTTATACTGACGCAGGTACCCTATTTGCGATCCAAAAACTGTTTATTATTTTTTTTTCCTTTGTTCACTATATTGTTGTTACTACTGCATTGGAGTTGCAAATAAATAATTTCATTTCATTTCATTTCAAAATTATAATTTCAGTCTTATAATCAACCTTGAGTCTAACGTAACCTTTGTTTGAAGAGTCTTTAGAATAATAATAATAAAAAATAAAAAGTCACATATAGCCTCTAATTTAAGTAAAATTAAGTCTAAATTAAGTATTTTTTAAATATTATATCACATAAAAGTAAAATTACCATTGTAATTATAAGATATTTGGCTTGACAGTAAATTAAAATCAGACTATATTTTTGTATCAAAATTACAGCAGTTTGGATCGAGATTGGGTTTGTAGAGCGACTTCTAACTCGGCGCTTGTGCTTGCTTGTATTTGAGATGTTCGTGGAGGTAAATCCAGATTGTTCGGAGCAATATATGGAAGATCATCTTAAGCTGGCACGAAGGATCAGCCACACTGTCGTCTGAATCGTAATCCTCAAGGTAGTCTTCAGTTTCACTGTCCAATTCTTCGTTTTTCAAATATTTTTTTATCTGGTTCCCATCGAGATTCATCTATGAAACAAAATAACCAATTCTCAGCTTTATCTAACAAATAAATAAAGAGATACCATAATATGCGTTACGGGGTGCACTGTATTGGCGCGAACGCATCCCGCAATACATAGACGTAATTTAAAAAAAAATCTTAAAAAATCAACCGAACGCGGCCTCCCAGGCGATGATTAGTATTCTAGGGTTAATCAAGGATATACCGCCCACTGCTTGACATCCCATAAGTCTGCAGACCATGCATTTGCCACGAGGGTTGATTCCACTTTGTTCACCTGGGTGATATCACCTGGGTGAACAAGGTTGACTCCTTGGTGTCCTCATTTCACTACAGCATGATTTCACCTAGGTGCAAGGCCCCAGGTGTAATACGCTGACATAAGATATATAATTCATCTTGTGGAGTTTTATCATCCACATATAGCATGCCAAAAATGCTTTGCATTACGCTGCTGCTCATACTACTACTGACTTATTGTATTCTGGTTCTCAGCATCGTTGTTTAGCGCAAAAGCTTTCTTTACAGCCTTCCGCAGTCTACTGCTGCATTTCAGCCTCTTCTAACTTGCTTTATAGTAGTACTAGTGACAATAAGAAGATTTATCAAACGTATTTATTTTATTTTTTTTTATTTATCGTCTCACGCCTGTATCCCCAAAGGGGTAGGCAGAGGTTTAAATATTACACCCACACTTCTTATTTCAAACTTAAATGTTTCTTACAGATATCTATATATCGTTATATATAGATATCGTTATATGATATATATGTATAATATGTATGTATTTACAAATTCAAATTCAAATTCAAAATCCTTTATTCATTTGGGTCACAATGTGACGCTTATGAACGTCAAAATAATAAATTTATAAAATAATTACTTATACTCAAATTTAAAACATTATTACTGTATGCTTCTACATTTACATTTACTGCCACGTTCGCAAAGCAATAGGTAGAACCATGAGAAAGAACGGGCAATAATACTCACGGTCACTCTTTTTCATCGCCAGGTTTTGCATAATACACATAATTTACATTTTGTAAGGTGCTGCAACTGTTACACCTTCTATATCACTTGTATATATTTACTGTACATAATAATACTCAAGCATAATACTTTTGGTTAGCCCCCTCAGAATAGACATGGTGAACAGGAGCATCCACTTACATTATATATACCTAATAATGCAGGCAATCCGCGAAAGTGATCAAAACCATGATGGAAATGATGCAGTTAAATATTAAAATCTAATACCAGCCCGCAAGACCGTCATCGACCAGTCATCGCAAGTAGCACCCGTTCACGAGTATGACGCATGTGCCAGCCATCATCCCTCTCGCCATATTAGAGGGACAGGGATGACCCGACACACGACGCCACCACAAGAAATGACATTTTAGTGAGCATGACGACAACGGTATACGGACCAGCAGTAAGAAACAATTTATTGGTATACTGACCATGACCGCCAATTACCTCCACTTTCCAGATTGTTATTATTAACATAAGTTAGTGGAACGCGTGAAGGAATACAAATGTAGAAAGAATTTTGTGAAGGTGACAAGTGAACAATGATATGATCAGGGATAAATAATGTTAAACTACATTCAACAAATCATAAAATATCCAAATCCTGCAAAAATCATGTGTTCACGAGGCACCTCCACTTAACATGTAAATAAAATAATCGTGAGTTAAACAAGCCTAAGCCTATCCCCACGGTGTCTTATCATTTAAAAATTCCTTAATAGTGTAATAACCCCTTTGTAAAAGAAAGTTCCTAATTGTCCGTTTGTATTTGTGCATGGGTAAATTCATTATTTCAAGACAATTTGTTGAAAAATCGTATACCAATCCCCGCAAATGAGTTCTGAACTTTATGTAGACGGTAGTTAGTTCCCACCAGTTTATGCTTATTCCTTGTGTTCAATTTGTGCAAATCACTATTTTTGCGGTATAGAATTAAGTTTTTCTTAGTGTACATTAAGTTAGCATATATATATATATATTGCGATGCAACTGTCAATATATCTACTTCTTTAAATTTATCACGTAAAGAATCTCTAGCACCTAACTTATGAATTGCACGTATGGCCCTTTTTTGAATGACAAAAATAGTCTGTATATCAGCAGCTGTACCCCATAACATTATTCCGTAAGACATTACGCTGTGAAAATAACTAAAGTAAACTAGTCTAGCAGTATCTATATCTGTGAATTCCCTAACTTTTCTAACTGCAAACGCTGCAGAACTAAGTTTTACTGCGAGACAGGATATTTGGGCGCCCCACTGAAGCTTACAATCTAAAGTTACACCTAAGAATACGGTTGATTCGACTAGTTGAATTGTTTCCTTATTTAAAATTATATTAGTAGGAACACTTTTGACATTAGGCAAAGAGAATTTAACACATTTGGTTTTGCTTGAGTTGAGTACCAAATTATTTGTCGAAAACCAATCTAATACTTGTGCAAGAGTGTTATTGACGGTATCAAAGTTACTTAAATTACGATCAACTTTAAAAATTAGTGACGTATCGTCGGCAAACAAAACAATATCACATAAATTTTGTACAAAGAACGGCAAATCATTAATATATATTAAAAAAAGAAATGGACCGAGAATAGAACCCTGTGGATCGCCCATTCCTACTGGCAAACCTAGAAACCTACTCCCATTAACATCTACATACTGAATTCTATCACTAAGGTAGCTGGCAACAAGATTGAGTGCGGTATCCCTAATACCACAAAGTTTCAATTTAAGTAAAAGTGTATTATGTTCCACACAGTCAAAGGCCTTTGATAGGTCACAAAAAACACCAATGGCATCCTTCGAGTTTTCCCAAACATTAAAAATATGCTTTGACAAAGTTACACCGGCATCAACGGTGGAGCGACCCTTAGTAAAGCCATACTGTTCACTGTGAAATAAATTATTTGTGTGAAAGTGGCTCTCTAGTTGATGCAAAATAATCTTGTCAAAAATTTTACTAATAACAGGCAAGATAGAAATTGGCCGAAAATTACTAGGGTCGCTCTTTGATCCCTTTTTTAATAATGGTATTACTTTACTGTGTTTCATTAGATCAGGAAATACTCCTGTATCTACGCATCTGTTGAATATTGCAGCTAAATATGGAGCTAAGCTAGAAATAATTTGTCGCACAAGTTTAACAGAAATGCCCCATAAGTCAACAGATGTTTTATTATTGAGCGTCTTGAATACCTTCAGTATGTCATTGGTGTCAATATATTTAAAATTAAAAAGCACATCACACTCATTCACATTGCCCCCAACCAACATTTCTGCTTTGCTTGGACATGAATCTAGACAGCTGGTTGTGTTCACTGGTATGTTTATGAAGAAATTGTTAAATGTCTGAGCAACATCAGTTTTCCTAGTAATAATTTCACCATTAAATTTTAATTCATAATTGTTATCTACCAATTTAGCTCGACCAGTCTCATTGTTAATAATGCTACAAGTAGTTTTAATTTTGTTCTTGGATTCTTTGATTTTATTGCTTAAATATAAGGATTTGGCTAAAGCACATGTCCTCTTAAAAACCTTTGAATAATTTCTAACATATTGAATAAATTCAGGATTAAAATTGTATTTCTTCATACCGTGTAGATCATACAACCTAGCTCTACTTTTGTATATACCTACTGTTGCCCAATCACAAAAATTTACTTTAATGCTCCTTGCAAACGTCTTCAGTTTAAAAAAATTATTGTACTCATCATTAACAATTTTAAATAAGCATTTATATAATTCATCGGGATCATCAACGGTTAAGTCAATACTGGCGATCTTGGCAGCAACATCATTACTAAAGTGTTTGAGGCGAGCAGAGGTCATTGGTCTACATGTAATTTCTTGTACTTTAGGTGTTGTATTAGTTGGAATTACAACCTTTTGCCCGCAGTGATCCGATGTCAAGTCAGTTAAAACAGCCTTACTTAAATAAAGACAATTGCAAAAAACATTATCTAAGCATGTAGACGAATGTGAGGTTATTCTGGTTGGTTCAGAGAACAAAACATTTAAATTAAATGACCTAAATAAGCTAACTAACCTAGTACAAATTGGTGATTTTTCTAACAAATTGACATTAAAATCACCGCATACGATTATAGACTTCCTACTAGAAATTATGTGTTTTAAGACATCCTCTATAATGCTTTCAAACTGAGTAAAGTCGCTTTGTGGTGGTCGATACACACACACTATAATATATTGTTCAAGCTCAACACAAGAAATCTCAGCAGTGCGCTCGATAGAAAGTTTAGCTATATTAGAGAGCCACTCCGAATAGCCTTCTTTCTTACGAATGCACTTATAACTGAGTAATGTTGATCGTTAAATATAAATTGGTCACCTCGCAACCAATGTTCTGTAATACATAAGATATCAATCTTATGTTTATTTAAAAATAAATCTATTTCTAATTCTTTGCCAGATAGGCCTTGTATGTTTTGATGAACTAAGTTTAAAACACATGAATGCCTATCTGTTGTCTCATCTAATAGTTTAAACTAATAGATGTGTCAATACTACTATTGGTATAACTATTATCTACCAAATTCCTAAGTACTCTAGTAGTACTCCTGTCAGTATATAAATTAAATGCTAATAATTTAGCAAGTTGTCGCCTATGTACATAAGAAAGATACATAGTATCTTTTGTTAAAAAGAAATTACTAATAAAAATATTAGTGTCAAAAAATAAAATACTGTCACTATGACATGTCCTATTGTACAATAATAGATTGAATTTGCCTATCTGCCTGTTTTGGTCATCTGTGAGAGCATATGAATAAGGCAATGCACAAATAATAAAGCTACATCCTATTTTTGAGCTAATATCCATCATTAAGTCTGTTAATTCTATGAGACTGTTTTTGGAGACTAATGAGCTGTCACCATACAATATGATGACAGTAGTTTGTGCATTCAAGTCGGCATTCTTAATCTTATCAACTAGGGTACAAGACTGAGCTCCAGGTGAACAAAAGTTCTGTACTGGTTGCTCAGTGTAATGATCAATTAAGCTCCATAAACCCACTCCCAGTTCAAAACTCTTCCAGTTCTCTCCACAAAAATATATAAGTATGTTTATCCATTATCTAGTACCCTTAGTAGGTACAAGCTCTGCTTAGTTTGGGACCAGATGGTGTTGTGTGAATGTGGTAGAATATATTATATTAGGTATATAATATTATATCATCGTGCCTTCTATGGTACGTGACAATGAGTGAACAGACAAGGGGATTGCGTTGCGACTAAATTGGGTAAATTTCGGCGAAAAATTTCAAAATCATAATTTTGACTGTTTTTTGATTTCATTGCTTAGAATGGCTAAAAACAAAGGCTTTTTGCTCTTGACAATTTTAATCTCCGATCAAGGGTTCACCGTCAAATCGTCTTGAAAATGGGCGCGTTACAATAGCGGTCGACACTTAAAAAAAATTTGATGAAAAATTTTCAATATCGATGGATTTGAGATTTTTTTGATTTTATTGTATAGAACAACTAAAATAAAAGCTTTTTTATCTTGATGTTTTTCCTCCGACCAAGGGTTCAGCCTCAAATCGTCTTTATGTCGTCCCAATCGCCTTGCACACCTTTATCTACACTCCAACCGAGAAAATGGCTCTCACTCATACAAATATCAATGCTGGTAGCATTCATTCTAACCCTTTTCTTTAAATTACCTACTTACCTGTTAAACTGAACTGTTATGATTAATTTATAATAATTATTATTCTTTTTTCAGAAATCTGTAAACATATCTTTGATGATGTATGAATATCTTAAGGAAATTACTAGTGATTGGCTGAATCAAGCAAAAGTTAGAATAAGAAGGAGGTAAGGTTCTGAAATAAACAATATTTTCTATTATATAAAAATCTATTGCCTCCTTGCCAAAATACAAATGTAAGTCTTTGGTTTCGGACTGGTTAAAAAAATTGGATTACAATTTTACGGAAAGTCTTCTTCACTCAAATTAGTACGCTACGAGCATAAGTTTATGACTTGCACCAAAACCCTCTCACGTACACATCGGCATACTACACTTGATACTCAACACTACACGCTTACATTATTCACTCTAATAGACACACACATACACACATACGCTGGCGCTCTTATTAACTTTTTGTTTATTGTTTCTTTTTACTTCTACCCCCATTATATTTTTTACATTTTAGTATTAAATCTCCTTACCTGCAAATAACATTGGATTGTGTAATCATATTTTATTTTAAGTAAAACTTTATGTTCTTCCGTTGGGTGGGGACCTGGTGATCTGTAATACAGGCATTTTACGCCTAACTCAGACACCAGCTCCTCACATTGATAAAGAATAATCAAATAATATGTGAAACCTAGAATAAGTTTGTCATTGTGAGGAGAAATAAAGAACTTATTATTATTATTATTATTATATATCTATTATATAAAAAATTAATGCCTGCCTAGAGGTAAGCATTGATTTTTTTATTTGAATCACATATCAAATTGCTTCCTATGACTTTCCATGTCCATGCACCATATGTGACTACATAGTTTTAGGTTTTATTTCAAGATTGTTACTTTAGCATGTTTTTACCCCTTTTAATAGCATAGTTCAATTCTGATCATACAATAAGAGTTAATAACAATTTATTTAAGAGTTTATAACAATTTCTTTTATTTGTTTCAGAGCTGATAGACAAAATAAAGCATTGGAATCTCAAGCTAGCGAGTATAATCTGGGGTCTAATAAATCATTTTAGACAATGATTTTAAATTCTGACTTTTTGTCTGTGTGATTTTTTTCTTTAAAATATTTGTTATTTTCTTAACAAGTTTCAATTTTTTTTAATTAGCTACTACTACTAATAATTTGACTGATTATGAAATAAATAGTCATATGATAAAAAATTTAAGTGTAATTTTTTATTCACGTTGTTGTATTCACGAAGTCACAGCAATAATATTTTCTGTGAAGATTTACATTATTGTGTTTTCTTAGGTTAAACTTATCTGTGCAGGTCATAGAAAACAGAATACACCATAGATATTGGAAGTACGGTAGTGAATGCTACATTCTATGGAATACACATTATTTGTAGGCAAATGAAAGGATGTGTTGCGTTTTGTATGAAAATTAAAAAAGAATTGACTGACCTGCACAGATAAGTCGAACTGTACTCAGTTTGCTTTCGGACAATATGACACTATGACACTATTTGGACACTAGGCCCAAATCGTCATGTTTCATCTAAATCAACAATTCCACAATCTAATACTTATATATAAAGCTGAAGAGTTTGTCTGTTTCTTTGTTTGGTTGAACGCGCCGCTAATCTCAGAAACTACTGAACCGATTTGAAAAATTCTTTCGGTGTTAAATAGCCCATTTATCGAGTAAGGCTATAGGTTATGTAACATCACGCTATGAGCTACGGGAGCTGAGCAGTAGCTATAAAAAGAGCGGATATAACCGCGCGCTCATCTAGTATCTTACATATACATATATGTAGTAGTAGTAGTAATTCGTTTATTCTCACATCATAACAACGTACAATTATTAGATACATAAATAAACAGGTGCATATAAATACAGTAAGTAGGTAGATACATAATGTCATTTAATACATCACCTAGGACAATTTTCAGCCATCCCCACATTCAAAAATATAACTACGCCGCCGATGTGACAATAAGGCAGACATTCAGCGATGCGTCGTTCGTAACGTTAGCAAGGTGACGCAATAAACGCAAAGTATAAACTTAACTAGTAATAAAAAAAAACAGATTATACGCGTGCACAATAAAGAAATACAAAAACATTAGTAATAAAGTAATAAGTTATAAAGGTACGAGTTGTCAATATTGTACTTACATAAAACCGACCACTTGGTTACTCGTGTTGGCCGGTGGTGGCGCTGCGGCAGCGGCGCGCGCCAGCGATCGTATAATAAACAAGTTTTAGCTCAGCGTGGTCACGTGATGTAAACGTATGTAATGTCTTAGATTAAAATATCCAAAATGTTTAAGGTTTATGAGACCTTAAACATTTTGGAAATTTTAACCTAGGCAAATTATTATTACCGCCGTAGCACAGGTAGGGCAAGTTTATCGTAACAAAATTGTAGGTAGTATGTCAAAACAAACCTTAAGCAAGTTTGTACATCCTTTGAAAAGACAAATTTCATGCAAGTTTGTCACAGTGAAACTAGAAAGTTTGATTTAAACTTGCTGCAAGTTTGTAAAGTTGCCATGGCAAACTTGAGGCAAGCCTTCTTTTTTCATAGATCAAACTTGTTGCAAGTCTGAAACAAGTTTATACTGTTATCTGGATAACTTCTCACGCGCGTACATAAGTACACGCACCCATTTAATTTTATAGTACGGTTTCCTCCCGATCCCGTGGGAATTTCGGACAATCCTTTCTTAGTGCACCAGTACGGTCCCCAAGGATCTTACATGCAAAATTTCAGCTTATAGTGCTATAGTTATGGCTGTGCGTTGCTTGTCAATCAGTCAGTAACGCAAGAATTTATATTTAACTACAGAGAAAGAGATGAAAAGTGGGTGTATAGAAATTGGAAGCGAGCTTAGCCAGGTGTGGCTGATGGAGACCGACCGAATGATGCGATCACACATATGGTCGACTCCATTCACCCACAAGGTGATTAGATTAGATATGTTGAACAATCATGTGAGGCAGTTCCTCAGATGTGGCTGATGCAGTTCGTCTGTTATCCAACTGGTAATCGCCGCAGTACGCAGTAGTTCAATTACAGTTTCCGTTCAATTGAAAGGATCCGGGCGTTCAGACGGACGTGAAGTGCCAGCAAGATAATGTTACCAACAGGTAAAAAAGCTAACATACTATTTGTATTTTTTATACGTATTATTAAACAGAACTAATAACTTGATTACATAGTGGTTTCTGAAGCTGTCTCGGGCAAGTTTAGTTTGTGATTTCTTGTGGAAAGCTTGTTTAGCTAGAGCTATAGTTTGGCTAAGAGATGTGAACTTAATAGCGTCAGGCACCCAAGTGTACATTACTATTGTAATGTATATTACCTATAGTCTGTGAGTATTGCTCTGTCAAAGCATATTTTGTAGTTGCTGCTCTTCAAGACTAGTTTTGGAATATTGGTAATACTAATAAGGAGTATTGTTATTTAGTGCGAAAGAAGACTCAATAAAAGTAAAGTTACCTTTCCTTTATTTTGCTTTCGAGTGGGAAGCCGCAGACATGATTTAAAACCATTTAAATCTCTTAAGAATTTTTATTGTTCAAATTAGTCAAATATTACATATGGTTTTATACACTTATAAAGCCGGTTCTCGTATTTTAACAAACACTGACACCGCATTTTGAATTAACTGCGATTTGACTTTGGGAATTCATAATTTGGGTGTAATATTACACCCCTCTGCCTACCACTTCGGATACACAGGCGTGAGGGTGTGTTGTTTAATGCATCTTGGTCTAATCTGACACATAGTTTGTCATTTTGTTCTATTCTCAATCTGGGGCCCAATTCCGCTAAATAAATATAGTCGCGATATAATGTCAGTGTTATACTTACGTCACAAAAAGCGTATTCTTCTAAATTATATGATATTTGAATGAAATTGTAACGAGATCGTATGTGTCAACGACGAACTGTTTATTTTAAATTATACGATAATCACATAAGGTTATCAGAATACCGCTTTTAAATCCATTCAAAATATGATATTAATATCATATAAAAATAGCAGAATTGGCCCCTGGTCGCGAATGTCGCGATATCATTCAAGCTAGTTTAACATGAGAATACCATTTATTACACCAAGACCACATAGAACCTGCATTTTGAACAAATACCTATATGTAATTACGAGAATTGGCCTTCTTCACATTTATCTTACGAACTTAAACTTTTTGTACTGCTGTCGACCAGCCAGCTGGTATTTGTTGTGTTAATGTCGTCGTAAGCCCAAACGCGTGGTCTACCTCCTGCCATAGCGCTTGAAACGGTCCTGACGATGCCGGTGGTGATTGTATTGTGTTTATCGGTTGGCAGACTACGTGTGACATCAGAAGGCACGTCGACATCTGTGAAAAAAATAAACAATGAATATTGTTTAAAATTTTGTTGGTGAATGGTAATCTGACGATGTTACACTTATAAGCTGTTCTTCCCGCCATTATTCCATTTATAGAATCACGCCTGTATTTCCGTAGGGGTAGGCAGAGGTGTAATAGTACACCCACACGCTTGCCATCGAATTTTAGGTCCCACGTAATAGGGGGCGAGCCTATTGCCATTACTGAGCACGTTACCAGACTCCCGTGCTACTACTGAGAATTCAGAAAACTCAATAACACTTCTGCCCGAACCGGGAATCGAACCATCCAATCGAATTAGTAATTTTGAGCAAAAATACGTAAAAAGACACGTTAATTGTATGTAAAATAAAAAATATTAATATTAAGGAGTCCTAATATTAATCGTCGTAGTTGTCCGTGTGGTGACGGATTAAGAATACGGATTGTCACCACCCCATATCATCCCATGGGTGTCGTAAGAGCCGACAGAGGGAGCAAATTATGCAGAGAACAGCACCGTAAGAGAAGGAAAACTTGATACAAACCCTATACCAACCCGTTTGGCCAGCGTGGTATAGTAGGCCAATTCCTCCTTTCTAAGGAGAGGCCTAGTCCAGCAGTGGACTGTTAAAGGCTGATGATGATGATGAATATTAATATTTTTTTTTTTTAGTATTTATTGTTATAGAGGCTACCGAAATACATAATTTGTGAAAATTTCAGCTTTCTAGCTAACACGGTTTATGAGATACAGCCTGGTGACAGACAGACAGACAGACACAGCTTAGTAATAGGGTCCCCTTTTTTTACCTTTTAGGTACGGAACCCTAAAAAATAGCTATATTAAACATTCACATTATGTGCGTCATTGAAGCTTATGAGACTCGGTGTAATAACATTCGGTGTGGTTTATTTGTCGATATCATTACCGTGAAACTATCCAACATTGCCCAATTTTGTTATATTATCGAGTGAATTTCAATTTTTTTCTACAGGAACTAGGGCAAATTTTTTTCTCGCAACTTTTGTATGACCATAGGTACGCAGCCATTAGCTATGTTACATTTAAAATAAACCGATATTAAATCTATGTTTTTTGGAAATTCGATGGCGGGCAAAATTATCTGAACATTTAGCCAACATTGCCCTCATCTATTTCTCGCAAAATATGGCTCTTTTCAATATGTGACACATAGTATGATTCGGATTTTGGGTAATCTTGGCATATGTGTCAAAATTTTGTTCGTAATATAAATATTTTTGTAATTAAATGAGTGGGCAATGTTACCCAGTGCATTTTGCATCTTTCCATCCAAGTTCCAGCTCGCAACTCAAATTCCTTAGGGGTAGCAAAATTTAGTAAAATTCTAATATTATTTTATTTTTAAATTTCCTTTCGGATTAAATTAAACACTGTTTCTGGAGTCAAACGTTTATAAATAAAATATATTCTAAAATAGTCAGCGATTCATCAAGCAAACTCACAATGTTAATCATTTTGACAGAGCTTTTAATGAAGTCTGTTTTCAAACTGAAATAACAAATTAAACCTTATTACATCAAATTAAAAGAAAACAAACAAGGATACTTATATTTTGTAAAATCTTTATAAATTTGTTCTTAAACTGCAAGAAACTAAGTCGCATAATAAGTCACAATCAGTCAATACTACTGAGCATAAATATTATAAAAACTGTAAGTATCATTCGTTTTCGTAAGGTCGTTCATCATCATGAGCACAAGGATCAATCTGAAATGTAGGCGAAATAAATCTTAAAAGTCAAAGAGTAAACAAGACAGGTTATAAAATGATATGTAAACGTCCTTGTTTTTATTCTTATAAGTGAGGGAATACTGTGGAGTCACAATGAAAAACGTCCTTGTTTTTATTCTTATAAGTGAGGGAATGCTGTGGAGTCACATTGAATAGTTAACAATCAGTTATTAGATATTACCGTTAGGTATACAATAACACAAAGCTAGATATGAGGGTAGGATTATTTACAAATTTAAATGAATAGATATATTTTGGTGTATATAGTACTTTTACTTGCATAGAAGATAAAAAAGAAAAGCTCTGTCAAATTATGTTCAACTAATTTGGGTAAATCGGCTAAATTAGTTTCGTTCAATGAAGCTTAATTTCAGTGAGCGTTCACACCTGGTGCGATTCGAACGCGTTGTTAATTAATCCTAGTCTCGTAAACAACAGACCGGTTTCGCTAGCAGCCGGCCACGGCCAGCGCGCGAGCGCATTTGCCGGCCCAACTCAGTGCAGTGGAATGTGATTCATATTACAATGGATTGCGATCGAGTTTATGATATTAGTAACAGCGTAAACAACATTAGTGAAGAGTTAGAGGAACAACAACCTACGGATGACATTACACAATCAATGGATGAGGATATTACACAAGATATAGAAGGGAGAAAACACAGTTTAGAAGAAGGAATATGGTCAATAGTTAGAAGAAACAAGAAATCTAAAAGCCAGGAGAATATGCAACAGATTTTACCCGTACAAGTTTGCGTCACTACCAAAGACCAACTGCCAAAACAATTTAGGTTGGCTAGATTATTGAAGGAACACGAAATAACTGGCATAACAAAAGTTAAATACGTGAATCTATATAAACTATTAATTACATTCGAAGACGAATTAATGGCTGAACATTTTATACGTTCCCCCGGCTTAAATGAACTTGGTTGGCGACGACAAAAGACTTGGGAGGTAGGGTTTTCGTACGGTATTATCCGTAACATTGAGGTTGATATATCGGAGAAAGAATTGCTCGAGCAAATTTACTCGGAAAAGGAAGTCATATCAGCCACACGACTTAATAGAAAGAACACCGAAGGATGGACACCCAGTGAGACTGTTAAAATATGCTTCAAGGGATCTTCTGTACCTAGTCATATATACTTATACGCGCTGAAGATAAAAGTCGAAAACTACGTTTTCCCTGTTTCCCAGTGCTCTAAATGCTGGCGCTTTGGCCATTCTGCAAAGATGTGTCCGTCTCATAAACTTATTTGTCCAAAATGTTCAGGTAATCATGACAACTGCGACACGACAGTTTACAAATGTGTCAATTGTCACGGTAGACATATGGCGCTTTCCAAGTCGTGTCCTATATATAAAAAAGAAAAGCGTATCAGAGAGTTGATGTCGGAGTATAATTGCACATATCAGAAAGCTTTAACAGCGTACGTACCACCTTCTCCTCGTTCAGAACCAAGCAATACTGTATGTGCTGAGCCTACTGAAGAAATCCCCATACCAAACACATTGCAGGCTACTGAATGTTCTCAATCATACTCTGAAGCTGTTAAGAAAAATACTCAACCGGTATCACAGACAAACATTAGACATAAAAAGAAACAGAAGAAGAAAAAGCAGAAGACACCAATATATTTGAGCGAAAATGTTATGGTAGATATTGCGATGTCGACCTCAGGGGAATCTACAGAAGAGCACCAATCAAGAATATACGAGGAAATACAGCCCGCTTCCAAGACCAGTAGCACGGACACACAATCGTCATTTCAAGAACTGCTAAAAAAATTAAAAGATAGTATCCAAGCAAACAAAGATAACATATTAGAAACGGTTAAACTGTGGTTCAGAACAATAGTCGATTGGTTCACTAGTTTTTTAATGGATATTATGCCCGATTTTGGTAATATGAAATCATTTTTCTTTTCCAATCATGGCTAATTGTCGGCAGCAAATTACTAGCTTGAATATTATACAATGGAACGCTCGTAGTCTAAAACCTAAGATAAATGTATTGGAGCAGTTATTATACCAGGAAAAAGTTCATTTAGCTGCAATCAGCGAAACATGGCTGGAACCGGATACCCAACTCAATATCCGTGAGTATAATATATTCCGTCAGGATAGAGACAACTACGGGGGAGTTGCAATTCTAACGCACAAGTCTGTACAAGCTCAAGGTATGCCTATTCAAATTAGTATTCCAGGTGTAGAATTAATTCATGTGAAGTTGTATAATTGTGATCAAATTGAAAACATAATTGCCGTTTATTGCCCGCCCGAGTTGCGAACAAACCCAATAGTTTGGGACCGTTTATTTTCTATAAAGAATGGAAAAACCCTTTTATTGGGGGATTTTAATGGCCATCATACAAATTGGTCCTGCAAAACGGATATTAGGGGCACCCAAATATTGGATTCAATGGTTGATCATAATTATGTAATTTTAAATGACCGAACTCCAACGCGTATACAATTGGTTGATGGTAATTTAAGATCGTCTTCACCTGACATAACTTTCATTTCTGCTGATGTTTCTCTTAATTTTAATTGGACGGTCTTAAAAGAGACGCTGGGTAGCGACCACCTTGTTATTAAAATATCAACTTCATTTTACTGCAACAGTATACCACAACACAAACGTAACTTTAAGCTTGCTAAGTGGTCAGAGTATGAACAATATTCAGCATCTTTATTCAACAATTTCATTTATCCAGAGAATCTTCAAACCGCCTATGACATGTTCACTAATCATTTACAGGAGGCAGCTGATAAATACATTCCCAGTGGTAAAATAAATTTTAACCCTTGTCACAAATTCCGCCCGAAACCTTATTGGAATTCGGAATTATCTAAATCGGTAGCGTACAGAAGGTTAGCCTTGAGTAATTTTAGACGCAATCCTACGCCCCAAAATTATGACATCCTCAAAAATAAAATTGCAGATTCACAGAAACTGATACGCAACGCACGGAGAACTACCTGGGAAAAGTTCTGTACGTCCCTTGATGAAAAAGCCTCAAGCGTTGAAGTATGGCAAAAATTAAAATGGCTTAAAGACTATAGGGCACCAAAGCAATTTGTTGACCCAGATAAGATTAGCTTTTTGTTACAGAAGTTGTGTCCCGACTACGTTTCTCGTCCCAATCCCATATTTAATTCTCAAAACTCCGCTTTTGATGCTAAAATCACGTTAGCAGAATTAAACAAAAGTATCAAAAATAAAGATACAGCCCCTGGAGATGATGATGTTTCGTATAGCATGATCAAACACCTTCCCAAAAATGCCAAATTAATTCTAGTACGCTTGTATAATGATTTTTATTCTCAGGGATTTGTGCCCATGCAATGGAGAAACATTAAAATAATTCCAATTCCTAAGCCGGGCAGAAATCCCAACGACACATCATCCCTCCGACCTATCTCATTTATATCCTGTCTGTGTAAGATATTACATTTAATTCTTCAAAAACGCTTAGAATGGTATTTAGAAAAACACTCCTTATTCTCAGATAATACATTAGGCTTCAGAAAATGTAGATCTTGCATGGACAATTTGTCTAGATTAGTAATTCAAATTCAGAAAGGATTTTGTCAGAGTAATGTCATAGTTGGTTGTTTCATTGATATAGAAGACGCATACAACAATATAGATATATTAAGCTTATTAAAAAAAATGGACAGTCTAGGCGTGGGACAGAAACTATGTTACTATTTATGGCAATTTCTGCGTGAGAGACATCTTAAAGTTAAACTCAATAACACTTTCCTCGTACGTACCACAGAGCGAGGAGTAGCTCAGGGTGACCCCCTCTCCCCTTTGTTGTTCAATATAGCAACCATGGATATTTGCAAACACATAAACAGTGACACCATACACATATCACAATACGCAGACGATTTCGTTGTGTACGCTACCGAAAAGAGTGCTCTCCTAGCTACTAACTTATTACAGGAACCATTGAACGCAATAAGACAATTATTGTTTGATTTAGGACTTGAGATCTCATCCTCAAAAACTAAAATATGTGTGTTTAAGAAAGGAGTCAATAGATCTAACGTATCGCTTAAAGTTAACGGGTCAAGATTAGAGGTGGTTGGATCTATTAAGTATCTAGGTTTGTGGTTAGATAGATCACTCAGGTGGGCGAAACATATAAATGAAATCGTTGAAAA
The DNA here is from genome assembly GCA_944739405.2 of Euclidia mi. Taxonomy (NCBI): domain Eukaryota; kingdom Metazoa; phylum Arthropoda; class Insecta; order Lepidoptera; family Erebidae; genus Euclidia; species Euclidia mi. The sequence continues at coordinate 45,299,076 of OX123201.2, forward strand.
AGCTGCTGGATACATCAATATTTTGAAAGTATTAGCTAATTCCAAATGGGGGATACATCCTACGCATCTAAGAAGGGTTTATATGGCTCTTGTGCGAAGTAGATTGGATTATGGAAGCGTTTTATATGGGGACAGTTGTCAATCACATCTTTACAAAATAGAAAAAATACAAAACCAAGCAATGCGCATAATTGGCGGTTTTATTAAAACAACACCTATACACGTTATGAATAACGAATTGCACTTACCGCCCTTACAAATACGTCGAACATTTTTAGCTGGAAAATATTGGTTGAAATGCAAGTCCTTACAAAGTAATAGTATCATCCTTGAATCATTGGAAGAACTTCTGTTGATGATAAACTCTTGGAGTAGGAAAAATAAACCCATGTTGGTTGAAATTCATAAGGAATTTAAGAATACACAGATACATGTAACTGAAAGTCTGGAAATGTTTACATTTGATTGGTGGATTACTTACATACACATATCAGATAGTATTATACACAAAATTAGTAACTTAGACAAACCAAAACAGTATTATAATTCAAATGCGTTAAAGGATCTTTGTAATGATTACTTGGATGAAACGTACTGTAACTATTATAAAATATTCACGGATGGCTCGAAAGAACATAACGGAACGGGTGCAGCGTTTTTTGAACAGCAACAGAATAGTCACACATTATTCAAAATTAATACCAAACTATCCATTATGTATGTCGAACTATTGGCTATTAGTGAAGCAATATCTTATGCTAGTTCAATTGATCATGACAAAATTGTAATATTAACCGACTCTAAAAGTGCACTCCAACACGTAGCTCGTTGCATCTCGACTATTCGAGGAACACCGATAGCATACTTGATTATAAATCAAATTCTGGAGTTGCACAAAAATAATAGAACTGTAAAGCTTCAATGGATCCCTTCCCATATTGGTATTAATGGAAACGAGCGCGTAGACACATTGGCCAAAATTGCTTGCTCCGATGGCATTATAATAAACATAAGACCTTATTTCCAAGACTGTCTTTATCTGGTTAAGAAACGCTGTTACATCCTATGGAAAGAATATTTTGATGAGCGATCCCAAGAGAAAGGTATCTGGTACAAGACCATACAGCCCGAACCCCTTCAAAGTGCCTGGTTTGATAACTGCTCTTTAAGTAGAAGAACATGTGTAACCGCAATGAGACTTCGTTCTGGACACATTCCATCAAGAAAATTCAAGTTTCTTATGGGCTTAGCACCATCTCCTAATTGTGAAGAATGTGATGTTGTTGAGGATGTATATCATATCTTGATGGAATGTGTTCGGAACGACAGGTTAAGGATGAGACTGTGTTTTGGTTGTGATGTTGGAGCTTGTAATGGTGCATTGGCTACTCCCATGTCGGGAGAAGCCAAGGCACTTTACAAATTATATAGTTTTTTGCTTTAAAATGTTGTGTGTAAATAAAATGTAACTGTGGTGAATGGAGCGTCATCGTCACAATTGACGAAGCTCCTTAAATAAAGAAAAAAAAAAAAAGCTTAATTTAACTAAGTTGGAAACTATGCAATAAAGAGATCAACTTACATTCAAATTAAGTTAATTGATGACAGATAACGAACGGAACTACAGCTTTTATATTAAACACGGATATATCCATGTGTATTTTAATCGAAATATTTTTTCAGCCCTAAGCACATTTCAATGACGGGCAATGTTGGCTATCATAAAACTGAACAATCTAGGGTAACATTGCCAATCTTCAAAAATCTTGCATTCGAATAACTTAGAGTGATAAAATTATAATTAAAGCACTTTACTATGGGTATCCTATAACATATAGTAAAATAACTTACCCGCGTATTTGCGATGTCGTGCTATTTCCAAAGACTTCACCGAAAAAATTGGCCCACCAAATTACACACCCACTTCGACAAGTTCTGATAGGTTACTGAACGAACTTAGGAGCTAATACAGAGCATAGTGTTGCTATACATATAATCTTTTTTCTACTAGTTGATAAATGTTGCCATAAAATTAAAACATATTCCTGTGCTAACGGTTTTGTTAATAAAATTTATTTTGGGCAATGTTGTCCTGGTTGGCAAAGTTGCCGTATTTCTCGTACGGTACGCACGTAATAACATAAAGTCTATGATGCGCGCCGTAGATTCCTAGATTCAAACCGGATACCTACCATTTTCATTGCTATCTCCACTAGGATATCGCTACCTTTTACCCTTTTACTATCGGTACCTACAACAAGGCATTTCACTTTTATTTTTTAATAATTTCGTGATGAAAACCTATTACATATATATTAGTAAAAATAGATACATTTATAAAATAAAAAATAACTCTTACCAGGATAAAACAGTACAAAATTCTTGCCATGTCGCTTGCCGTCAGAACAACTAATAAAATGTATTTTTTTCTGCACTATTTATAGGCGAATGAATACAAGACAATGAAAAATGCTATTAATACTTCTATGTAAATATTTTTCAAGAAATATATGTTTTTACAGACGTAAGTTGTAAGTGTTTGTAATTATAAACTATTTTTATTGTTGTTGTTAACCTGTTTTTATTTGTCGGCGTAACTATTATGCTATGCATAATTGTCCTTTTACCGTTACCGCACGTCACAGTCATACATGTAACTTTAATAAATAAACATACATATTTACACTAATTATTAAATGAAGTCCCCTTTTTGTCCTCTCTGTCTGTATGAACGCGACAGGCTCAAAAACTACCGCACAGATTTTTGTACGGCTTTCACTAATAGCTAGTGTGATTTCTGAGGAAGGTCCAGTAAATATAAAAATACAGGTAGTAATTTTTACAAAATGATGTTTCTATTCAGAAATCTCTATTCAAAAATAATAGTTCTATTCAGAAAACTCTATTCTAAACGTTACATCCATTCAAATATCACTATTGTGAATGATTCTTCTATTCACGTTTAATAACTCTCTATTTAAAATGATATTTCTATTCACTAATTTCTATTCAAAGCGTTACATCTATTCAAGAATCTCTATTCTGAAGGGTTCTTCTCTTTACGCTAAACTCTACTAACACAAAAATCATAGCGACTGGGCGCTTTGCTGGCGTGCGCCACGTAAACCAGTAGGGAAATTGAAATGTACTAACTACATGGGCCTAGAGCGAATATAATTTTAAATGACTTATATTCCAGCGAATATAATTTTAAATGACTTATATTCTAAATGATAAATACATAGTTAGTGAGAGAATGGAAAACACAACAAGCCAGTATTTTCTTAAATATTATTGCAATGTAGTTACCTAGCATACGTTCAGAATGCGGTGTCGAGTCGGTCGAGAGATATTGTTTATAGTCCGTTCACAGTTATTTTACCTCTAGCTGTTAGATTGGCCAACCTGGGCGTTGTGTTGCTATATTAGGTATATAATACTCCCATTTTAAATATTTATTATTGCTAAAATGTACTTATTTTTTTATTGCCTAAGCGATCGTATTAAATATTTGGAAGTAATGTTTGTAACAAAACCTCTTGATATTGGCATGGCTATATGCATGTACATTTATTTTCTTACGAAATAACTAATTTCCTATGAAGATAAGTAGTTATAATAAAAATGTTGTCTATTTAATATATAAAGGTAAACTCATCATAATTACGCCAACGTGAGGTTCTAATTATCAAATACAAAAACTGTAAATGTAACTTTCATATTTATTTTGAATAAGAATGATGTGGGTGTCATATTACACCTCTGCCTACCCCTGCATGGAAACAGGCGTGAGTCTATAAGAATGATCCATGTGGACTGCCAATGTTATGATGATTCGTAACTGCTGTCATATTCTGTATCAGACTCAGAATTTAATTCTATTATGAACCTGTCCATTTCAGCATCCGTAGACCCATCTGTTTCACGAAGCTTGTCTTCAATGTGGCGCTCATGTTTGCATTGTTTTTATCAGTCTTCTGCAGTGATAGATTGAAAAGCTTCTTCAGCTAAATTCACAATGTTGGTTGCCTCTTGTCCTAAATTTTTGCTTGTGACTCGCCTTTTAATGAGACTCCACATAAGTTCAATTGCGTTTAGCTCGCAGTGCTATGGCGGTAATCTAACCACTTCGCGGCCATGAGCTTCAAGCATTTGAATTTTTGAAGCATTTCCACTAATATTGGGTAAAATGTTATGCACGGGTAACCCTATTTTACTTTCCTGTCATCACAGAGTACAATTCCAACATAAAGAAAATAAACACCGACATCTGTCAGAGGTAAAATAACTGTGAACGGACTGTACACTACGTAACCGATCCCGCTATGCAAACTATTTACATTCCTATCATATTCCCACCCACGTTGCGCCTCTTTGCTATAGACTCATGAACTTATTTATTTAGATTCAGAATATGCCTATGTTTGTATTCATAATTATTATCAATGTTGTTATGTGTTTACTTATCAAAATTTTACAATACTTAGGACTATCTAGGAAAGATAGTATCAAACCTAAGTATTGTAAAATTTTGATAAGTATTACCTAAGTATTGACTGCCTCATTGGTCTCGCGGCATAAATGTCCGAGTGGGATCGTGAGGTCCCGGGTTCGATTCCCCGGTCGGGCAAAGTGTTATTGAGTTTTTCTGTTAGGAAATTGTCAGTAACAGCACGGAGTCTGTAAATGAGTCAGGTACGGCGATAGGCTCGCCCCCTATTACGAAGGACTAAAATAAATATGGCGAAAAGTGGGTGTAGCAATACATGTCTGCCTTCTTCTTTGGGTTATAGGCGTGAAACTATGTATTTATGTATGTACATATCTAGAAAAGAAAATAGATGGTGATGAATATAGGTAATAGAAAATAAAACAAGATATTTATAAGTTTATAACATATGTTTAATTACATATTTTTATGAATTTTATTTATAATGTCATTAGCACTCTTATAGATATCGTCGTTGAATACATTTTGTACAACATATTGGGTACAAACAGTAGCTTCACAGTTACATGGCTCGCTTTCCTTATAGTCTTCAATATCAATAATTTGAACACGTACGATTTTACATCGCATTCCCTTTGCAGGTTTCTTTATATATGAATAGATAACATTACCTCCTCGTCTTTTAGTTCTTCTGCTTAGAGGAGTTTCTATAAATTGAAATGGTTGAAATGGACTCTCTCTTTCGTTCACTTGGCGCAGGGTTTGTTCAGCTGGAATGGGTGATGATGGTGAGTATGCTGAATTATTGATGAAAATATCACCGGATTCCTGAAATAAAACAATATAATTTAATTTATTATCATATTACAATTATGTAACGCGATGTTTTTGTTTGCAAAAAAATAAGTAGGTAAGTAAGTTATAAGTTATAAATTATAGAACTGAGAAGTAGAAAAATGAATTAAAAGTATATATTACATTATTAGTATGATATTCATACACACAGACTCACGCCTGTTTCCCTGGAGGGGTAGGCAGAGGCATATTAAACGCCCACTTTTCGCCTTTTAGTATGATATTCCTTTCATATTTTATTTTAATATAATTTAGATTTTCACTATATATTTATTTACTTACCGACATTGTCGAGCAGATGAATTAACACGAATGTAGTTTCACGTAATCTGCTTGGTTTATATAGATTTTAAAGAAAATATTTTTTTCGTCATTAAGGCTCAAGATGAAGCCTAACATTTATGTTTCCTTTTAAGTAATCAAGCACACGCAGATTTTTTACCTCCACGTGTTACATTGCTTTTATAAGTAAAGGTACATACATACGAGCGCGTGAACCGCTCACTGTTATACAAGGTCTGTTTTCCGTTTGTCATAAATTGAACTCTAATATAACAAGCATAAAGATGTTAATCTATTGCTACAAACACAAATACCTTTAAACCTGTACAACAGTTTATAGCTATGGAAATGTCTTGCACACGACGACCGGTTGGCGCAGTGGGAGTGTAAGCGACTGCTACGCTGAAGGTCGCGAGTTCGATTCCCGCTCAAGTAAACATTCGTGCGCATGAACATGGATGTTTGTCTTGGTCTGGGTGTTTATATGTATAATATGTATGTATTTACAAAAAAAGTACATATGTATGTTTATCCATTGTCTAGTACCCATAGTACAAGCTCTGCTTAGTTTGGGACTAGACGGCGTTGTGTGAATGTGGTAGTATATTATATTATATTATTACTATTGCTCTATAATATGCTAGTTACATATATTATGTGTATTTGTAGCAATAAATTGTTAATCTACTACATCTTTTAAAGTAACAAAAGTTAATTTAGCGTGAAGAAAAACGCAGCGTCCCAAACGCTGCGTTTTTTACGCTCGTCTACAAGATTATCTTCTCAAATAAAAGTGCAATGTGTGCTATAAACTGAAAAGGATTTTCTGCAATTATTGCATTTGACAAATATGGTTGTCTGAGACAATTTCTATGCATATATAAATGGGTGTGGGATAGACATCGTTACATACTACAGCCACCTCTGGAAGCAACCTTTAGAAGTAGCTAGCACTCACCAAATTATTAAGCGTGTCCTTGTAAAGAAAAAATAGCAGCGAAAATGTAAGTATTGTACTTGTTCAATTTATATTTTCAACTATTTGTCTTTTAATAGTTTTTTTTGTAAAGTCAATTTCACTATTCCCTAAATTCATCTTTCATGTATTTTATTCATTTAATCTATTTCTCTATTCAGTAAATTCATCTATTATGTATTTAATTCATTCAATCTATTTCTCTATTCAGTAAATTCATCTATTATGTATTTAATTCATTCAATCTATTTCTCTATTCAGTAAATTCATTTATAATCTATTTAATCTATTCAACTAATTTAACTTTTCTTGTTTATATTTCCACATAATTTCACGTTTTACTCCCAATTTGTAAGCACCTAACTATCATGCTGTTAACTATACTAGTTCAATAAATGTATCTATCTCTTAATATATCTAACCATACTTATAATTTTTTTTTCAGGTCGAAGCAAGCAGCAACTCATCTTTTCTCCTCCGAGGACGAAGCTGGGCAGCAGGTCAAGCCAAAAAAATCAAGAGGTTCGTCACCATCAAGACCATCACCGTCCTCGACTATTCGACAAGAGAAGAGACCTTCGGGAGGTGAAACCTCTCAAGAAAAACCGAAAACGAAGAAGAAGACCGTCGTCAAACCAATCAGCTCTTGCATGAGGCCGACGTCGCATGAATTATTTGGCACCGATAGTGACGAAGCGGCAGAGGAACCTGTTGGAGCTGCACAGGGTAAAAAAATACCGCCCATATTTTCATATTCTACTCGTAGAGTTGCCAACGGTGTTAGCAGGCAAAGGGACGAAAATAAAATGGGCAAATACTATGTGGAGGTTAAAATTTACAACGTTGACGAGATCGAACGCCTATCACCTATAAACCGTTGGCGACATGCGATTTTGACAATTAAAAATCGTACCGACGGTAGAACGCCTGCATGGGATCGGCTCAAAGACTTTGTAAATGAAACTAGAAAGGAGTTTAAACACTGTCCACTAGATTTTGTTAGTCATTATTACTAGTGACATGGTTCTATTATTTCCATATAACGTTCATGGTTACATATATTTTAAACTATTATCATTAAATAAATGTAGTCTAATAATCTTATACTTTAAACTATTAATCATTAAACTAATGTAACCTATTCTATATCTTTTGTTGTTTTTTAATACTTATCTATTAATTGTTAAACATATTTTAATCAGCATAATTAGGAATATTTCTACATAGAAAAGTACTTATGTAAAAATAATATGTCCTCTTCTTGGTACAATTTTATTAAAAGCATGTGTTTTTAGCTCACGTATAGGAAGTAATCGCATGTTTTATAATTAGTACACTCCTTAACTTAGATTGCATACTGGTGATGTATATATTTTGAAAGTTGTGATATCATCTTTCGTGTACTCAACTCAAGTTTCGTATTTAGAGATAATATATATATATATATATATATATATATATATATATATATATATATATATATATATATATATATATATATATATATATATATATATATATATATATATATATATATATATATATATATATATATATATATATATATATATATATTATATATATATATATATATATATATATATATATATATATATACAGGGTGTTACATATCCATCCGTCCGATCAATGAAGGGGTTGTAGAGTAGCGTAAAATGATGAGATATTTGTCATTATTTCACGGAAATTCAACATAAAATTTTCCCATGTAAATTTAATTAATTTTAAATAATATCATATCAGATTACCCATGGCAACACTAAAGACTCATAAATCGTATTAGCTAGGTATCTACCTAAAGTTCATAAAAATTTGACGGCAAAAGCGGCGCCTTTGAGTGCATAGGCCAACCGACCGCCTCCTTTGACAAAAGCCGCCGCCGCGCGTCATCGTCCTTTACACGTGCCAAGTATTATTTTAGGTATAAACAGATTTTATGCACTTGATGCAACAGCTGATCTTTTGCTTCGACGGTTTAGGCAAAACTCCGTAAAACAAAGTACAGTATTAAGGTTTTCTGTTTGTTTCGTGCGAGTGCGTGGCCAACTCTGGTGTCACTGTTTTCAAACTGCTCGAATACCTACGACATGGCCTAACGATTCTTGGATGCGGCTTTACGGGCCGTCGGAAGCCCGGAAGCGCTTTCATGTAATGTCACACGCGGTCACCCATCTAAGAGAAAATCGTCGCGCTATGACTACGGTACTTACATTAATAACTACCTACTTTTTAATTGGTTTAATCTTACGTAACTAGGTACCTACCTTAATTGATAAAAATATCAACTTGCTGTAAGTTGCGACGGTCATTCTCCACATGTCCGCCGCCCACGTCCAGACACTTACGGCACCTTTGCACCATATCCGAACGCACACTTCTTAACACTCCTGGGTTTAAACTTCGGAAAGCAGAAACGATACGCGCACGCATTTCTTCTTCAGTGTCACACGGTTTTTGGTACACTATTTGTTTAACGTGTCCCCACAAGTAAAAGTCTAAAGGCGTTAGGTCCGGTGATCTTGGTGGCCACGAGATAGGCCCGCTTCGTCCAATCCACTTGCCAGGGAACTGTGCGTCAAGATACTCACGCACAGCTCGTAAAAAATGAGGTGGGGCACCGTCGTGCTGGAACCACAAGCTGCGGTGGAAGCTTAACGGCAACGAATCTAACTCGTCACTTAGAACTTCCCTCAAAAATCTTAAATAATTGGTACCGTTCATGGTTTCATTTAAAAAATGCGGACCAATAATACGGTCGCCGAGGATTCCCGCCCACACATTGATGCGCCAACGATGTTGAAAATGGCTTTCTTTCATCGCGTGTGGATTTTCAACAGCCCAGACGTGTTCATTGTGACAGTTGAAAACACCCGTCCGCACAAATGAACATTCGTCGGTAAATAACACGCGCTCCAAGAACGTAGCATCCTCTTCTACTTTGCCAAGTAGCCAGTTGCAGTATTGTCTTCTGTGGGCATAGTCCGACGGCATAAGTGAGTGAACACGTTGGTAGTGAAAAGGATGTTGTCCGTCTTCTTTTAATATCCTCCACACTCGCGCGTTACTGGTGCCCAGTTCACGTGCCGCACTCCTGGTACTCTGCGTGGGATCCTCAGCGAATAATTGTAACACCTGTTCCACTACACCGTCGCTACTTTGTGGTCTGCCACCATGATTGCGATTCGAATCATCGCGAACACTGCCCGTGTTGTACACCCGGTGGTGAAGCCGTTGAAACGCGCGCTCCGACGGCACGGGTAGACCCCGTGGTCTGGCATACCGTTCCTCGTACTCTCTACGAGCACCTGCATAATTGCATTCACTCCTACCTAAGCACATCAACATGTTAAAGTATTCAGGGTTTGAATATGACATACCTAACGAATCTACTATTTCACGCGGAAGTCTAAACAAAAGGAAAGCTAGCGAAAGACTGAGTGTTCAAGTAGGCAAATAGTTAATTCGTAAATCAAATAGGTAAATAAATAGAGATGTAACAAATGGTATTCACTGGAGTACTGTTTCTATCGACATTTTATGTTATTGTTTACCTGATAGAATATCGGTAGCTAAACCCCTAAAACGTCAGCTTTGTGTAAATTTATGTTTTTATTTGCTGTTAATAAATAAAAACATTCCATGGTTTAGACTAGAATCAGTTTATTTAAGGGTACTGACTCCGCGTGACGACTGTCAAAGATCTTCATGACTGTTGCTCCGACGGTTTAACGTACTCTCCGAGACACAGGGATATTAACTATTTATTACGCACGTAACTTGGAAAAGTCTTATTATCTTATTATGTATTTGATGCGCGCCGTGGATTCGAACCCGATACCCTCTGCACGGCAATCCGTTGGTATCATCACTAGGCTATCATTGGCCTAGTAGTCTAGCAGGCTATCATTCTAGTTTTAACATGTCATGTTAAAATTAAATATATCGATATTATCTCTTGATCGTAAACATCACTAGAGCGGTCCCTTTGTGTACGGCGGCTCGCTTGACGGTAAAATTGCACTATTTTAAAAAGGCGGCATGCCCTTTGACACGGTAAGCGGCGAAAGCCGACAATTTTTAATAAATTTAAAGGCCTATCCACACGACACAATTTTACGTCCAACTTGACTAAATCACTTGATTAAATCGTGACGTGTAGACGCCAGTCGTCCAACTCAAGTTCATCGTGTGTGCGGACCACCAGATTTTAACCAATTGGGTGGACGGAATGAAATTCAGTCATTTGATTGTGTCGTGTAGACGGGCAAAGCCAATTCCATTGAAAATTTGATCAGTGGTAAAATTGTGCCGTGTGGATGGGCCTTAAGAATCATAAAGGATTCCGCTATTGAGGGGAGTGTTGTTAGTTTACAGAATTTTCGCTAATTTCGGGGTAATGTTTCTCGTTAGCACTGAGCTAAGGAAATTTATTCTGATGTTTTATGATGACCTAGATTTTTTTTATTATTTTTCCTGGTATGCCTGATAAGTCAGTAATATGACCTTTCGAGATCAGACGGGGGTTTATGAAACACACTGTATATGCACGTTAAATGATTTATTAGTTAATCGGTAAGATGAAGTTGATCAAGCAAGCCATATCTCTCAATGTGAATAATATAAAATTAAGTGACTCTGTTCACCACATCAGGCATAGCGCTTTATTGCCAAATACCATTCGCTGTATAATATGCGGTCCATCGAGCTGTGGAAAAACTAATGTTATGATTAGTTTGCTGTTGCATGAAAATGGGCTCAAATTTAGAAATCTTTATCTTTATTCTAAGACTTATTTTCAACCAAAATACCGGTTTTTGACCGAAGTGCTAAAAAGAGTGCCACAGATTAACTTCTATGAATTCAGCGATGATAAAGATGTAATTTCTCAGAGTGAAGCTTTAACTAATTCTGTATTTATTTTTGATGATGTTGCGTGTGAAAATCAAATAAATATTCTCAATTATTTTTTGTATGGGTAGGCATAAACAAATCGATTGTTTCTATTTATCTCAAACCTATTCTAAAATTCCGAAGCAATTGTTACGTGACAGTGTCAATTTTCTTATTATATTCAAACAAGATGACGTAAATTTAAAACACATATATAAAGAGCATGTTAGTTCGTATTTAGAATGGAAAGAGTTCAAAAATATTTGTCGAACTATATGGAGTAAGCCTTATAATTTTCTACTAATCAATAAAGAATCACCATTAAATAATGGAAGGTACAGACAGAACTTTGATACATTTTTTAAATTTGACTGACTCTTTATACATATAAGTAATTAACATGCAAAGTCAAATTCAGTATAATTTAATCTTTAGCTGAACGCAGTTGTTATAATATAACATGGAAAAAAATATTAAAATAGAATTGATGAAGTCCGTTGACTCCATAAAGAATAAAATAAAACAAATGAAGAATCAAGATCACTTAATGAACTTGACGCTCAATAAAATGCTAAAACCTGTCACAGATCCCCTTAAAAGTCTAGTTGATTCGAATATAACTATGGAAAAAATGAAACATTTAGAAAATACAACACTCACTGATTCTGATAATATTGAATTGGAAGACTTCAATACTAGCTCATCTACAAAGTTTGGGGACTGTTACGAACCAAAACTTGATTCTCCACAAATGGTTAAAAAGTCTCCTAAAATTGAATTACCGAAGGATTTAGAAATTTCATTACAGGGTCATGATATGTATGATATTCATGATGGTGTAAATGTACCGTTTGGAATAAGAAGTGAAAACAAAACTTTATTGATGGGAAATTCAGTAGTATCATTTTCTAAAATTGATAGTTTGAATAACGATAAAGTCATTTTGATTAAAATCGGAGATAAATCCTATAATTTAACTCCGGGCCTGAAAGAGCTTTTACTTCGAAAAAAACCTTATTTAAAACGATAGATAGAAAGATAAACTTGTCTACAAAAATATATTGCATTATACAAATGCTCATAAGAGAGACTTCAATCCTAAAGGCCAAATAAAAGGTGATAAAGGAATAAAATACCGTGAAATAATCAGACCATTGTTTTCCGAAACGTCAAACTTCACTAAACTTGGAGGAAGCTTGCCAAAGGTAAAAAAACACAAATACAATACTGACCTAGTATATTGGGACGACCCTAACGAATTGGTTGACAGACTGAAACTACTGAGATGCTGGCAATACTAACCATGATAATGAAATTTTATCTATAATTGAAGAATTAAAAGAAGCTGGCATAATTAAAGAATAAATAGTAGCAATAACAGGATTTTCATTCAGTTTCACTGCTGAATTCAAGACAATTTTTATATGCTGAATTCTAAAAATGAGTAAAGCAGATGTGGTGCATGAAATTCATAAAAATGCGAGAGTAAACTTTCCCCGAAGACACGTTATTATGAAAGATATAGATGACCTTTGGCAAGCACACTTAATTGATATGCAATCAGTTTCAAAATAAAATAAAAAATATCGATTTATTCTTAATGTAATTGATACATTTTCGAAATATGCTTGGGCTTATCCTTTGAAAAATAAAACCAAGGATGTTGTATGCAACTCTTTCAATATTTTGTTGGATAAAGGGCGTGTTCCTAAAAATTTGCAAACGGACAATGGAACAGAATTTTATAATAATAAGTTCCAAAAACTTATTAAATCCTATGATATTAACCATTATTCAACCTTCTCAACAAAAAAGGCGTCAATAGTTGAGCGATTTATCAGAACACTAAAATCTAAACTCTATAAGGAATTTAGTTTAAAAGGTGACTATAATTGGATAGATAATACTCTTGATAATGTTATTTATAAATACAATCACACCTATCATAGGACAATTGATGAAAGTCCAGCAAACGTGGATAATTTTAACAAAAAACGCATATTGGAGAGATATTACAGATTGGTAAAAACACATAGTACAAAAAGCAAGTTTAAAGTAGGTGATTATGTACGTATTAGTAAGTACAAAGGAACGTTTGAAAAAGGATATACTCCCAACTGGTCGACAGAAATATTTAAAATTAGAAAAATTCAAAAGACATTTCCTATCACTTACTTAATCGAAGATGCAATCAGGGGCCAACCCATTTTAGGCGTATTTTATGTACAAGAGCTGCAAGAGACAAAACATCCCAATTTATACCTAGTCGAGAAAGTTCTCAGACGTAAAGGAAATAAGGTTTTAGTAAAATGGCTAGGTTTACCTTCTTCTGAAAACAGTTGGATTGATAATTTGAATATTTATTAAATGTTCAACCCGTGATGCATCAGTCTTATGATGGGTATTGGAGAGAGCAGTCTTCTAAATTGTCTTATAAATAATTTACCATTTGAATTACATTTACCAGGATATAACTTTTGTGGACCTGGTACAAAATTATTTAAAAGACTTAGACGTGGAGATAAAGGTGTTAATAAATTAGACGAATATTGCAAAGAACACGATATTGCATATCACAAGTCTTCAAACTTAAAGGATCGCCACAAGGCAGATTTAATTTTGCTTAACATGGCAAAAGAGCGAGCTTTTTCCACGGATGCGAGTGTAGGGGAAAAACTAGCAGCACGTTTAATAAGCAGTGCTATTTCAACAAAAGTTAAAACTGGTTCTGGTCTTAAAAAAAGTAGCAAAAATTGTTCGCGATAAATTGCATCTGGGAAAGGATTGAAAAATAAATTTAATAATGTTATCAATATTAAGTCAGGGGGTGCTTCTGGCTATTGGTCTGTCCGACCATTAGACAGGGCTTCGGGTACGCGCTCCCGGCTCTCCGAGCTACTGTAGTCACTACCCCATATCCGTCCAGTGATTACAGTACCCCCGCCTACAACCCCCTTCTTCCTCGTCATTCCATCCTATCCATTTCCCCGTATCTCCTATCACCGTCCTCTATAACGATCACATTCCCAAGGAGGGTTGGCGTCAGGCAGGCGGCCGGCTGGTAAAACACATGCCAAAACCTTCTGCAGTATGGCCAAGTGTATACATGATTGCGATAGGGTTAGGGCGTTCCCCGCAGGCGACGCGCAGGGGCAGCACCCGGCACCTGCGAGAAGTATGCAAGGGTTGTTGCACTACTCCGGGCGAGTGCAACGTAAGAAGCGAGCCTGTGACGTAAAGGTGAGGTATGCAAGTTGGAACGTAGGTACGATGACTGGAAGAGCTAGAGAGTTAGCTAGTGTTTTGAAAAGAAGACGAATAAATGTGGCATGTTTGCAGGAAACGAGATGGAAAGGTATGAAAGCTAGGGAGATCGGTGAAGGATACAAGTTTTATTATTGTGGAAGTGATGGCAAAAGAAATGGTGTGGGAATTGTGTTAGACGAAAATCTGAAAGATAGTGTGACAAGTGTAAATAGAGTTAATGACAGATTGATTGCTGTGAAAGTGATGTGGCAAGGTATTATTCTAAATCTGATAAGTGTGTATGCCCCCCAGGTAGGCTGTGATGATTGTGAGAAAGAGAATTTGGATGGATTTCGATAGCATGATGACGAATATACCGGAGAATGAAGAGATTATTGTGGGAGGAGATTTTTATGGACATGTGGGACGAACAAGTGAAGATTATGAAAGAGTACATGGAGGTTGGGGATTCGGCAGCCGAAATTGTGAGGGAGAAGCAATTCTCCAAGCTGCTGCCGCTTTTGACCTAGCAGTTGCAAATACTTGGTTTCAGAAAAAAGAGCAACATCTGATCACATACAACAGCGGCCACCACATGACCCAGATCGATTATTTCTTGCTAAGACGTAATCGACTCAACTGGGTTAAGGACTGTAAAGTGGTACCAGGAGAAGATTTAGTCTCGCAGCACAGGCTCCTGATGGTCGAACTTAAGATTCGAATACGCTCTCAAAGAACCAAGCAGCAACTGACTCCAAGAATAAGATGGCATATGTTAGAGAAGAATGAATGTGTAGAAAAATTCAGAGATAGAGTGGTAGATAAGATGTTAGAAATGGGCGATATGAATGATATTAGTGTCAATGAGTGTTGAGAAGAGATGAGTAAATGTATTAAGTGTGTAGCAAAGGATGTGTTAGGAGAGTCGAAAGGGAAGCGTATGATAGATAAGGACACGTGGTGGTGGACAGAAGAGGTACAGAATGCACTTAAGGAAAAGAAAGCAAGGTTTAAAGAATGGCAGCTGATGAAAGGAGGAAATGAATCTTTAGAAGAAAGTAAGAAGAAGGAATATAATGAATGTAAAAAGAGAGCCAAAAAGGCCGTAGCCATTGCTAGATCCAAAGCCCTAGACCATTTGTACGGGTTACTTGAAAAACCCGAGGGTCATAAATATTTATACAGCATGGCTAAAGCTAGAGAGAGAAAGGCGAAGGATGTATGCCATATTAAGTGCATGAAAGACGAAACAGGAGCGATTCTTATGGACGAAGACAGAATAAAAGAAAGATGGAGGACATACTTTGAAAAGTTAATGAATGAAGAGAACGATTGGAACGGAAACCTTGAGAATGAGGTGATGAATATTGGTTTAGTGAAGGAAATAAATAAGGACGAGGTAAAAAAGGCTGTTAGTGGAATGAAGAATGGAAAAGCGTTAGGATCAGATGGAATACCAGTAGAAGCATGGAAAGCGTTAGGAGATGATGGATGGGCGTGGCTGACTTTATTCTTCAATAAGTTGTTGCACGAGGAGACCATACCCGAGGAATGGTGCAACAGTTACTTGGTGCCCATTTTTTTAAATAAGGGTGATATCCAAGAGTGCAACAATTATCGGGGAATAAAGTTAATGCCTCATAGTATGAAAGTATGGGAGAGAGTAATTGAGCGACGCCTGCGTGACGAGAGTGAGATCTCACGAAACCAATTCGGTTTTATGCCTGGTCGAGGTACGGTGGATGCCATTTTTGCACTTCGCCAAATGTGCGAAAAATACAGGGAGGCGCATAAAAACTTGCACATGGTGTTCGTCGACCTTGAAAAGGCATATGACCGAGTGCCTCGTGAAGTCGTGTGGTGGGCCCTGAAGAAGAAAGGAGTGCCTGGGAAATACCTGACGTTGGTTCAAGCCATGTACGCTAAATGCCGAACGCAAGTCCGATCCGCAGCTGGTATCACAGCCAGATTCGATGTGGCCGTAGGCTTGCACCAAGGGTCGGCCCTTAGCCCCTACCTCTTCCTGTTAATTATGGATGCTATATCATCGGACATACAGGAAGAGGCACCCTGGTGCATGCTGTTTGCCGACGACATCGTTCTGGTAGCAGAGAGTGGACAGAAGGTGCAGAGCAAGCTGGAGGAGTGGCGGCAGAGATTGGAGAATGTAGGCCTGAGAATAAGCAGAACCAAAACAGAGTATATGTTCTGTGACTTTGGCGGTCTCTCCAGTCCTATACCGGTAACACTCGGCGGTACACTTCTACCAGTAAGCTCCGATTTCCGCTACCTAGGTTCACTCCTGCAAGATGACGGCGAAATTGATCGGGATGTTAGGCAAAGAATCAACGCAGGATGGATGAAATAGCGACAGGTCTCAGGCACAATATGCGACCACAAAATGCCTGTGAAATTAAAGGGCCGCATGTATAAGTCGGTTATAAGACCTGTCGTACTGTATGGAGCTGAGTGTTGGGCTACAAAGAAGATGGACGAGAAACGATTGCATGTAGCAGAGATGAGAATGTTACGATGGATGTGTGGAGTGACAAGAATGGAGGATAGATATGAAAGAGAAAAGGGTAAATGATTGGATGACTGGTGACAGAGAAGTATGGAAGAGAAGGACATACTGCGCTGACCCCAAATAATTTGGGAACAGGGCAAGACAATGATATGATCAATAAAACGAAAAGACATATGAAAAAAATAAAACCAAAATGCAAAAAAGTAGCAATAGAATTAGCTATGGCCGCTGCCAGAGAGCTAGCTAATGATTCGTCCATTAAACTTCCCCGTGTGATCCCTATACCAAAATCTGGTGGTGTATTACCTTTGATTATTTTTGCGGGATTATCTGCGGCGGGAGCCTTAGCAGGCGGTGCAGCTGGTATTGCTAAAACCATAAATGAATTCAAGATGGCAAAAAAGTTGTATGAGGAATCCAAGAGACACAATGAAAAGATGGAGGCATCGGAAAGGGACTTCACCTTAAACCACATAAAAACGGGCTCGGAATTTTTGTTTCGAAAGAAAAAACTAAGATATCGGCTACCCAAACGAGCCTTGAGTAATTTAGACATTTTGAAGTATGGAAACAATATTCCTTATTTTAGAGGTGTCTTTATGAGAGATGAGCTCCCTAAACGCCCTTTTAAAAAAGAATGTGGAGTTATTCAAATTCAAAATCGTTTATTCATTTGGGTCACAATGTGACGCTTATGAACGTCAAAATAATAAATTTATAAAATAATTACTTAAAGATTCTACATTTACATTTACTGCCACGTTCGCAAAGCAATAGGTAGAACCATGAGAAAGAACGGGCAATAAAACTCACGGTCACTCTTTTTCATCGCCAGGTTTAGCATAATACACATAATTTACATTTTGTAAGGTGCTGCAACTGTTACACCTTCTATATCACTTGTATATATTTACTGTACATAATAATACTCAAGCATAATACTTTTGATGTTCATTTGGTTAGTCTCCTCAGAATAGACATGGTGAAACAGGAGCATCCACTTACATTATATATACCTAATAATGCAGGCAATCCGCGAAAGTGATCAGACCCATGATGGAAATGATGCAGTTAAATATTAAAATCTAATACCAGCCCGCAAGACTGTCATCGACCAGTCATCGCAAGTAGCACCCGTTCACGAGTATGACGCATGTGCCAGCCGTCATCCCTCTCGCCATATTAGAGGGACAGGGATGACCCGACACACGACGCCACCACAAGAAATGACATTTTAGTGAGCATGACGATAACGGTATACGAACCGGCAGTAAGGAACAATCTATTGTTATACTGACCATGACCGCCAATTACCTCCATTTTCCAGATCGTTATTATTAACATAAATTAGTGGACCGCGTGAAGGCATGCAAATGTAGAAAGAATTTTGTGAAGGTGACAAGTAAACAACGATATGATCAGGGATAAATAATGTTAAACTACATTCAACAAATCATAATAATATCCAAATTCTGCAAAAATCATGTGTTCACGAGGCACCTCCACTTAACATGTTACTAATTAAGAAGAGAGTATTTTACACAGTCATAAAAATAATAATAATGGTGAATTTAAAAGAAGCAACTAGACCCATGATGTCTTGTCATCTAGAAATTCTTTAATAGTGTAATAACCCCTTTTTAAAAGAAAATTCCTAGTAGTGGTTTTAAATTTGTGCAGAGGTAAATTCATTATTTCCAGAGGTAATTTGTTGAAGAATTGTATACCGAGTCCCGCAAATGAGTTATGAACTTTATGTAGACGGTAGTTAGTGCCCACCAGTTTATGCTTATTCCTTGTGTTCACTTTGTGCAAGTCACTATTTTTACGGTAAAGAGTTAAGTTTTTCTTAACGTACATTAAATTAGCAAATATATACTGCGATGCAACTGTAAATATTTCTACTTCTTTAAAGGATCATGGGCATTTTTGTATGAGAGCTGGGCGTAAAACCAACAGAAATAAAATGTGTTGTAATTTACTTTATTGTACTTCTATATATATACTTGTTAACCCCAATATCGACCGGGTATCACTGCAAAAAAATCCCAAAGATTGGTTAAATAAAACACACATATTTGTTAAAAACTACTATATGTATATTGATACCTTTTATTTTAATATCAATGGTTATCATCAACTATAACCTCTAATAAATGTTCTGCGGGTGCAATGAAAGGCTCGTGCCGTCCTAACCCTATAAACCACAAAACTGAAACTATGTGGGCACAACTTCCTACTGTTCTTCTGCCTGTTAAGCAAGTACGTAATGCTCAACTATCGCATTTCTACTGATTTGGTCCCTGTCTATCAAAATGTAAATATTATATGTGCGCGATCTGACATGCCGCGACTGTTGACTTTTAATTCGAAGAAACCACACATTAGTTTGCAGAATATTACATCTGTTTAAGAGGTGGATATATGCCGTTGACCTTGCTCGTACTACTGGTTAATTGTCCACGCGCGATTTGCGAGTATCGGTGACGTAAAAAATCCTCAGAAAATAATAAGTAAAGTTATTTGCAAAAATAAGTTGAAGGTTCCCTTGGTGTTCTAATATATAAGAGGCTTATTCAATTTAAACAATCTTATGATTGATAGATTAGGAGAAAAAAGGTAATAACTACAAAAACAGAGGTTATTTTGCATATTTTATTCAGATATTTATAATACTTTTTATAGGATTTGGTACCGAAGAGAAAATGCTTTATATGATGTAGATTAAGACATATTTTTTTGGATTTTTTTTCTATAACAATTACGGAGAAAACCGTTTTAATTTACCCCTAATGACGCCCAATTCACATACTACTCTGTTCATACTAAACTGATAATTGATAATACGAACTGTTCATGATGATAATAAGTTCGTATAAAACTGCTTGTAAAATTAGTACAAACAGATGCTGTTTATAATATATAGATAGAAACTTATTTTAGTTTTATTTACAACACATATGTTATTATTATTATATAATCACCTTGAATAAAATGTATTGAGTGTATTACATTTATCATTTCAAATAGACAAACCTGAATCCATTCATCACTTGGAATAGAGAGTATCATTTATCAGTTTGAATAGACAAACTGTAATACAATTATCATTTCAATACACATTTCTGAATAGAAATATCATTTGAATAGAGTGTAATGGGGGGTTTGGATCTAGCATGATCCAGACCCTCCATTACACGCCTACTTTCATCGATATAAACTTGTCTGTAGGTCTAGCGGTTACATTTTGGCGGACAGGGATGGGAGGGTTTATGATCGGTGTGTGTCGCACTATTCGCCAGATCCGCGAAGAAGAGCTCGGTAGTTCATTGAAAAGCCTTAAAGCAGCAAGAGCGACGAATAGCTCTCGGTTTGTGGCGCGAGCGGCTGTCAGAGCCGCCGTATGCACACAAGCGAGTAGTCGAAGCCATCCTGCTATGTTTCCAGGGCTGGTTGAGTAGGAGTGAACGCGTCACTTTCCGACTCACACAGATTTTTACTGGGCATGGCTGTTCCGGTGAATATCTGAATAAGATCGGACGCGAAGCCTCGGCAAATTGTAACCAATGTAGTGATAAGCAGGATACAGCACAACACACCCTAGAAAAGTTTTCTACATGGAACTCTCAGCGACGGGTTCTAGTTGAACGGATCGGGCAAAACCTCTCTCTGCCATCTGTAGTGTCGTTCATGTTGGAGGCGAGAGATAACGGAAAGAAGTAGTTTCTTTATACCATACCGGGCACATTACCAGACTCCGTGCTGCTACTGAGAATTTCCTAACGGAAAAACCCAATATTAGTTTTCCCGACCCGGGGATCGAACCCGAGACCTCCCAATCCCACGCCCACATTTATGCCGCGAGACCAACGAGGCAATCATTAAAAACCGAATAAAAATAATCTACCAACACTAATATTATAAAGAGGAAAAATTTGTATTTTTGTTTGTAATGGATAAACTCAAAAACTACTGGACCGATTTTAAAAATTCTTTCACCATTAGAAAGCTACATTATCTGCGAGTAACATAGGCTATATTTTATTTGAGAAAACTTGGGGTCCGTAAGATATTTGGGCTTTTCGGGTATGCGAAGTAGTGCCCTTTGGACGCGGGTGAAACTGCGGGAAACGGCTAGTTCCATAATAAACAGGCTATAAAAACTGTTCCAATAAGGAAAGTTGACCCCAAACAGTCACCCATCTTCACAGTGCGCTGTGAAAATGAAAACCTAACGTAGGTAACTTAATATGTAAAAAAAAATGTTACATATTTTTTGTCACACAGACACACTGCCTGGCAATACCAGCTGGTTCATTTAATGTTATCTAACTTAATATCATTCAGACTCCTAGCTGTACGGTGGCTTTTAATAATGAGGTAGCTAGACTATACAAGACTACACGGCTGAATAAAGTGAGACCTGACGCCAGGGAGTAGTTCTATTTCTAAAAAAAATACAAAGAAATATTAAATACTAGCTGACCCAGCGAACTCCGTATCGCCTTTTTAAGACATACATACATACATACATAGACTCACATCTGTTTCCCCGAAGGGGTAGGCAGAGGCATATAAAACGCCCACTTTTCGCCAGTGTTTTGATCCCACGTAATAGGTGGCGAGCCTATTGCCGCTTATCGGGATATTTTGTTTGCCAGAGCCTCGTCCGTTGTTCGGCAGGTGCACCACTTGCAGGTGAGGTTGGCTTGGGACCCTAAGTTCTTGGTGGGAACCCTATGCACCTCTACCTTTGCCTATGCTTTTTTAAGAATTTTTATTTAATTCCCTTTTTTCGAAGCCCCTTTTCCAAAGTTACCATTGACTAAGCGCTTAATCTCTTATCATTTCAGAGTATATAAATGATGAACAAACAAACAAAGATTTTTATATAATATTGACTTTAAAAAAAATCCCGTCCGCCATCTTTGATTTCTTATCCGCCATCTTTGATCACGAAATAGATGTTGTATTTGTATTCACCAGCCCTTAACTCATCGGACGATACCCATATTGATTTTTAAAATTTTTCCCATCCGCCATCTTTGATTGCCCATCTGCCATCTTGAATCACGAAATAGATGTTGTATTCGGATTCCCCATCCCTTTTGACATCGGAGACGATATCCATATTGATTTAAAAAAAAAATCCCATCCGCCATCATTGATCACAAAATAGATGTTGTATTTGGATTCTCCATCCCTTAAATCATCAGAGACGATACCCATATTGATTTTTATAATTTTTCCCATCTGCGATCTTTGATTTCCCATCCAACATCTTGAATCACGAAACAGATGTTGTATTTGGATTCCCCATCCCTTTTAACATCGCAGACAAGATACCAATATTGATTTTTTTTAATCTTCCCATCCGCCATCTTTGATTTCTCATCCGCCATCTTTGATTACGAAATACATACATACATACATAGACTCACGCCTGTTTCCCGGAGGGGTAGGCAGAGACTACGGAACGCCATTTGCAACGATCCTGACATACCTCACTTGCTTCACTCACTCCCATCAAGTTTCTCATGCATGCTCTTCTGTTAAGGGTACTTCTGACTTGTCCTTTTTTCAGGATGTCTCCAATCTGGTCAGAGAACGTTCTCCTAGGTCTTCCCCTTTGTCCTGTCCCATTCACACTAAATTCAAATTCAAATTCAAATCATTTATTCACTGTAAATAGGGTTACATAAGATGTTTGCATTCAAATAATAATATAATATTAAGAAAAAGCCCATTTAGCCATAGATCATAGCATGCAAATATATATTTTTATACTAATTATACTGTGGTCATATTAATAAATGACATACGTTTAAGCAATAGGTATAAGTTATAATTTTGCGAGTATACCAGTACTATTTCCAATCCAGAAACTCTTTAAGGGTCATTCTTCGAGACACGTTTTTTAAGCGGCATCACCTTAAAAAAATAGAAATCGAAAAGTTAGCAAGCCCCTTTTTTTCGGGCAAATCTTTAATCCTCTTTTATCTGGGTTATTGATTATTATTAAATTTTCTATATATTTAATATCATAAAAAAATAAAACACCCCCATTCTTTGATTTTCGTGGAGTGTCCTTAACCCCGATCTAGTCACTTAGTAATTTATATATTTTAAACTAAACGGTACATGCTTACCAAAAAAAAAAAATTAAGTCCTAAGAAGTTGACAATGCTATGAAAAATTAGATCATAGTTCTAAAAGAATTACATTATGTAAAAAAAATAAAAATGTAACTGTCCGGGAGTAGTTACTGATTTGCGTGGACCATTGTAAATTCACTTGCACATCTCTTATTTCGCGGCCCAATGTTGCGTCATCCCAAATCACGTTACAACTAGTCGCGCTCCGACGGCCGGGCAGAGTGCTTGTGTGACGCATCAAGTTTCCGAAAAATTAAGGTAAGAACTTCGTTTCGTGGGTATGGTTTCTCAAAACTTTGATTTGCGTGGTACAATTTTCTCCGGTGTCTGTGAATTTGTTTATTGAATAAAATATTCTAGCGAACAAATATAAGGTAACGAAACTAATATTCAAAACTGAGTATATTTGCTTAAAGAGTTTTTATATATTTTTAGAATAAACGGTTTATTTTGATTTTCGTGGTCGTGATTTGCGTGGTTTACGCGGTAGTTTTGACCTATGCAAATCAATTATTGGCCATGTAAATGAAATAACTTTGAGTTTTGTAATAGTATTGTATGATAATATTTTTTATTACTTTATTAATTTGTAAATTCGGTTAAATCAAACTTAAAATGATTTTATAAGTACCTAATAATTATAAAAATAGTGTCTGATTAGCTAAAATTGTAATAAATTATTTTTTAGAGCTAAATGCCATTAACAAGAGAGGAAAAATTAGACAAAAGGAAGTTATTTTTTTTTTTTTTTTAGATAATTACATAATGCCATTTAATACATCACCCACGACAATTTTCATCCATACCCACATTCAAAAAAAAATAAAAAATAATAACTGTACGCCGCCGATGTGACAATAAGGCAGACATTCAGCGTTGCGTCGTTCGTGACGTTAACCGCGATACGACTTGCTGATTTTCAATGCCTGCCCCAAGTGACGTCAGTGACGCAATAAACGTAAAGTATATAATTTTAAACTTAACTAGTAATTAAAAATAAAATAAAAGCAGCTTATACACGTACACAATAAAGAAATACAAAAACGTTAGTACTTAATAAGTAATAAGTTATAAAGGTACAAGTTGTTAATATACCTAAAGTTACAGTGATTTGTTTACAAATTGTATCTACTAAAACCGACCACTTGGGTACTCGTGTTTGCCGGTGGTGGCGCTGCGGCAGCAGCGCGCGCCAGCGAGCGTATAATAAACAAGTTTTTAGCTCAGTGTGGTCACGTGATGTAAACAACTAAACATTGCATCATTTTTATTAATCAATATCACACACCCACAGTTTGATACATAATGCTGATTAAATACCAGGGTTATGTGTGGATATCAACAGTCCACCGAGCGTAATAACAGGTAAGTAATTATAATTATAATGACAATAATATTATACTTTTTTTTTACTTTAATATACTTATTAGGTACATTTTTATTTAAGTACACAAATTATCAATCAAACCAAAATCTATTTGCTCAATTCATATCAAAAACCAAATAAAACAGCAAACATCGTAATTTAGGTGATTTTTCTATACCCACAGCTCGCGTGCCTCCCTATGTTATTGTGGAATTGTGGATTTTGGAAGAAGCATCTTCAAACAAATACCCAGAACCAATCAGCTGAGAATTCAATATATCTGAAAGAAGAAGAGAGAGGCTTAAAAATAATGAAGAGTTCAAGGCCAAAAACTTGGCAAGATATTAAAAAAAGAAAAGCTGAAGGAAAAAAACTTTGCATTTATGACTTGAACCGCCGCAAACTAAAACCTAGACGAGAGAAAAGTCAAATAAGTTCCCAGAAATATAACTTGAAGAAAAAAATCAAGCTAAGCGTTGTCTTCATGAAAAACTTATACAAGTACCGAAAATTAAAAATAAATAATGTTCACTGATTCTACTATAAATAAAAGCTTTAAAAAAACTATTTCTGTGTTAGTTACTCACTTATTTTTTTTACCTGATAACTTAATAAGTGATTTGAGAAAGTTAAATTTAAAAAACTCATTTTCGTGGGGTGTTTTGTGATTTGCGTGGTCTCCAATTTTTTAACCTCGATTATCTCTGTAAGTATATCGCTCTCTGTGGTGCCTCTTCTATAAAAAATATTACTTTTACGTATATTTTAAGAAACACATGTCGATTTAAAAAAAATATTACATTTAAAAATTGCCACGCGAATCACCAAATAATGCCTTGCTCAAAGAATCACCCTTAAGTGAATAAAACATTTGTTGTCGTAGCCAATTTCTCAAATCCCTTGTGAATTTTGATAAATTTTGTTCTTTTATGTGCATTGGAATTTTGTTATATATTGTTACACACATAGCATAACAATTATTCTTAAAGCGTGAACTTTTTGGTATAATTTTAAGAACTAATCTGTCTGGGTTACGTATATTACTTCTCTATGTTACATTTTTGGCAAGGCTAAATAGAATTAATAAAATAATTCTGATTTTGTTTGACGAATTTTCCGACTTCTAAAATATATAAACAAGGCAAAGGCAGTATTCCTAGATTGTCAAAATAAGGACGACAGGAAACGTCCGGCGCAATGTCACAGATAGCCCTTATACACCTCTTTTGGGCAATAAAGACCTTATTTATATCTGTGCCGTTTCCCCATATCAACAAGCCATACCGTATCACAGATTCAATATATGCAAAATAGGCCATACATGCTGCATGTTTACTTGGAACCTTTGCAAGTTTGTACAGCGCAAATGAGAATCCATTCAATTTTGCAAATTTTTCGATATGTTCTTTCCAGTTTAGTTCATTATTAATAATTATACCAAGAAATGTCACTTTATCATTATTTAATAGTATATGTCCATTGTAATTAAGATTAAGAGTATTGTGTTTAAAATTATTAAAATTAATTAAATTTGTTTTTGAGATGTTAATTTGTAAATTATTATTGTTCAACCAATTTATAACTAATGTCAGTGTATCATTAATGTTAGTTTCATGTTGTGCAATTGTCATGTCTTTATTAGTAGTTATTATAATTGAAATGTCATCTGCAAATAGTATTGTTTTATGATGCGTAATGTCAGGTAAATCATTGATATATATCAAAAACAAAAGAGGACCAAGCACGCTCCCGTGTGGGACTCCAAATTTATTATTATCATAATCAGACCATCTCTCTAGCTTACATACCTTTCCATCTCGTTTCCTGCAAACATGCCACATTTATTCGTCTTCTTTTCAAAACACTAGCTAACTCTCTAGCTCTTCCAGTCATCGTACCTACGTTCCAACTTGCATACCTCACCTTTACGTCACAGGCTCGCTTCTTACGTTGCACTCGCCCGGAGTAGTGCTACAACCCTTGCATACTTCTCGCAGGTGCCGGGTGCTGCCCCTGCGCGTCGCCTGCGGGGAACGCCCTAACCCTATTGCACTTATGTATACACTTGGCCATACTGCAGAAGGTTTTGGCATGTGATTTACCAGCCGGCCGCCTGCCTGACGCCAACCCTCCTTGGGAATGTGATCGTTATAGAGGACGGTGATAAGAGATACGGGGAAATGGATAGTGGCTAATGACGAGGAAGAAGGGGGTTGTAGGCGGGGGTACTGTAATCACTGGACGGATATGGGGTAGTGACTACAGTAGCTCGGAGAGCCGGGAGCGCGTACCCGAAGCCCTGTCTAATGGTCGGACAGACCAATAGCCAGAAGCACCCCCTGACTTAATATTGATAACATTATTAAATTTATTTTTCAATCCTTTCCCAGATGCAATTTTTCGCGAACAATTTTTGCTACTTTTTTTAAGACCAGAACCAGTTTTAACTTTTGTTGACATAGCACTGCTTATTAAACGTGCTGCTAGTTTTTCCCCTACACTCGCATCCGGGGAAAAAGTTCGCTCTTTTGCCATGTTAAGCAAAATTAAATCTGCCTTGTGGCGATCCTTTAAGTTTGAAGACTTGTGATATGCAATATCGTGTTCTTTGCAATATTCGTCTAATTTATTAACACCTTTATCTCCACGTCTAAGTCTTTTAATTAATTTTGTACCAGGTCCACAAAAGTTATATCCTGGTAAATGTAATTCAAATGGTAAATTATTTATAAGACAATTTAGAAGACTGCTCTCTCCAATACCCATCATAAGACTGATGCATCACGGGTTGAACATTTAATAAATATTCGAATTATCAATCCAACTGTTTTCAGAAGAAGGTAAACCTAGCCATTTTACTAAAACCTTATTTCCTTTACGTCTGAGAACTTTCTCGTATAGATATAAATTGGGATGTTTTGTCTCTTGCAGCTCTTGTACATAAAATACGCCTAAAATGGGTTGGCCCCTGATTGCATCTTCGATTAAGTAAGTGATAGGAAATGTCTTTTGAATTTTTCTAATTTTAAATATTTCTGTCGACCAGTTGGGAGTATATCCTTTTTCAAACGTTCCTTTGTACTTACTAATACGTACATAATCACCTACTTTAAACTTGCTTTTTGTACTATGTGTTTTTACCAATCTGTAATATCTCTCCAATATGCGTTTTTTGTTAAAATTATCCACGTTTGCTGGACTTTCATCAATTGTCCTATGATAGGTGTGATTGTATTTATAAATAACATTATCAAGAGTATTATCTATCCAATTATAGTTACCTTTTAAACTAAATTCCTTATAGAGTTTAGATTTTAGTGTTCTGATAAATCGCTCAACTATTGACGCCTTTTTTGTTGAGAAGGTTGAATAATGGTTAATATCATAGGATTTCATAAGTTTTTGGAACTTATTATTATAAAATTCTGTTCCATTGTCCGTTTGCAAATTTTTAGGAACACGCATTTTATCCAACAAAATATTGAAAGAGTTGCATACAACATCCTTGGTTTTATTTTTCAAAGGATAAGCCCAAGCATATTTCGAGAATGTATCAATTACATTAAGAATAAATCGATATTTTTTATTTTCTTTTGAAACTGATTGCATAGCAATTAAGTGTGCTTGCCAAAGGTCATCTATATCTTTCATAATAACGTGTCTTCGGGGAAAGTTTACTCTCGCATTTTTATGAATTTCATGCACCACATCTGCTTTACTCATTTTTAGAATTCAGCATATAAAAATTGTCTTGAATTCAGCAGTGAAACTGAATGAAAATCCTGTTATTGCTACTATTTATTCTTTAATTATGCCAGCTTCTTTTAATTCTTCAATTATAGATAAAATTTCATTATCATGGTTAGTATTGCCAGCATCTCAGTAGTTTCAGTCTGTCAACCAATTCGTTAGGGTCGTCCCAATATACTAGGTCAGTATTGTATTTGTGTTTTTTTACCTTTGGCAAGCTTCCTCCAAGTTTAGTGAAGTTTGACGTTTCGGAAAACAATGGTCTGATTATTTCACGGTATTTTATTCCTTTATCACCTTTTATTTGGCCTTTAGGATTGAAGTCTCTCTTATGAGCATTTGTATAATGCAATATATTTTTGTAGACAAGTTTATCTTTCTATCTATCGTTTTAAATAAGGTTTTTTTCGAAGTAAAAGCTCTTTCAGGCCCGGAGTTAAATTATAGGATTTATCTCCGATTTTAATCAAAATGACTTTATCGTTATTCAAACTATCAATTTTAGAAAATGATACTACTGAATTTCCCATCAATAAAGTTTTGTTTTCACTTCTTATTCCAAACGGTACATTTACACCATCATGAATATCATACATATCATGACCCTGTAATGAAATTTCTAAATCCTTCGGTAATTCAATTTTAGGAGACTTTTTAACCATTTGTGGAGAATCAAGTTTTGGTTCGTAACAGTCCCCAAACTTTGTAGATGAGCTAGTATTGAAGTCTTCCAATTCAATATTATCAGAATTAGTGAGTGTTGTATTTTCTAAATGTTTCATTTTTTCCATAGTTATATTCGAATCAACTAGACTTTTAAGGGGATCTGTGACAGGTTTTAGCATTTTATTGAGCGTCAAGTTCATTAAGTGATCTTGATTCTTCATTTGTTTTATTTTATTCATTATGGAGTCAACGGACTTCATCAATTCTATTTTAATATTTTTCTCCATGTTATATTATAACAACTGCGTTCAGCTAAAGATTAAATTATACTGAATTTGACTTTGCATTTAAATTACTTATATGTATAAAGAGTCAGTCAAATTTAAAAAATGTATCAAAGTTCTGTCTGTACCTTCCATTATTTAATGGTGATTCTTTATTGATTAGTAGAAAATTATAAGGCTTACTCCATATAGTTCGACAAATATTTTTGAACTCTTTCCATTCTAAATACGAACTAACATGCTCTTTATATATGTGTTTTAAATTTACGTCATCTTGTTTGAATATAATAAGAAAATTGACATTGTCACGTAACAATTGCTTCGGAATTTTAGAATAGGTTTGAGATAAATAGAAACAATCGATTTGTTTATGCCTACCCATACAAAAAATAATTGAGAATATTTATTTGATTTTTACACGCAACATCATCAAAAATAACTACAGAATTAGTTAAAGCTTCACTCGGAGGAATTACATCTTTATCATCGCTGAATTCATAGAAGTTAATCTGTGGCACTCTTTTTAGCACTTCGGTCAAAAACCGGTATTTTGGTTGAAAATAAGTCTTAGAATAAAGATAAAGATTTCTAAATTTGAGCCCATTTTCATGCAACAGCAAACTAATCATAACATTAGTTTTTCCACAGCTCGATGGACCGCATATTATACAGCGAATGGTATTTGGCAATAAAGCGCTATGCCTGATGTGGTGAACAGAGTCACTTAATTTTATATTATTCACATTGAGGTATATGGCTTGCTTGATCAACTTCATCTTACCGATTAACTAATAAATCATTTAACGTGCATATATATATATACTATCTCTAAATACGAAACTTGAGTTGAGTACAAGAAAGATGATATCACAACTTTCAAAATATATACATCACCAGTATGCAATCTAAGTTAAGGAGTGTACTAATTATAAAACATGCGATTACTTCACTTATTTGCTGTCTTTGCCGTAAGTTAGTCGTTTCGTATACCTTTCTTTTATGATTTGTACTATAAAAAATATGTATAGGTAAGCATATCTTTTTTACAGCATCATGTCACAACTACCATCCTGTAGTCCTATTTTAAATAATATTGACCATCAATCCAACGTAAGTATTTAAATGAATATTGCTGTTATCAATTACAAGTTCGCGTGAGGAGAGACGTCAGCAAAAAATAGAAGAACAAAAAATTAAAAGGAATAAAAATAAATCAAAATCTTTTAAAAACCAGTCATTTATCATGCGTAAAGAGCCAGGGTTCATAGGGTTCCCACTAAGAACTTAGGGTCCCAAGCCAACCTCACCTGCAAGTGGTGCACCTGCCGATCAACGGACGAGGCTCTGGCAAACAAAATGTCCCGATAAGCGGCAATAGGCTCGCCACCTATTACGTGGGATCAAAACATTGGCGAAAAGTGGGCGTTTAATATGCCTCTGCCTACCCCTTCAGGGAAACAGGCGTGAGTCTATGTATGTATGTATGTAAAGAGCCAGGGTATGTTCGTCAATTAATAAAAATAATTATTCATGATTTGGATGGTCATCGTCTAGATGAAATAGACTCTGACCCTAATAGTGCAAGCGTGAATATACAGTAATTAGTGAGAAGTGATTATGATGATATCGTGAGTGAAACTGAACATTTAGTTGGTAAGATAGTTAAAAAGTTAGGTTCAACTTCATAATATGAATTTGAATGTCATTTATTAGATATGTTTATGTTTGTATCTAGTTATAGTTCATTATCGTTCAACTGCGACAGTAAGATATAATAAAAAATATAATATTATAAACTGTGTTTTATTTATTAATTTATCATTTAAAAATCGTTAAAGATGCTTAACGATTTTTAAATCTGTCGTCTGTTTCTTAGAATAAAATTGACAACCTGAACAATAATAATAACTGAATAGTTACATATAAGAAAGTCTTAAATAGGTTTTGTTTTTGTTATTTTTAGATCTGTGAATAAAATAAGTTGAAGTACATAAAGATAATAAAAACACGATTTAATTAAAAAACAAAAATATTAAAATATTTTAAATACTGCAAATAACACTAGTAATGTAATTACCAATTCATATTTAGGTTTATAATAAAAATTACATAAACGCTTCTATGAGAACTTTAAACAAGTTACAATACTGTTTATATCAATGACTAAATTATTACAATGATTAAATAAATTTAATTAACTTTACAGTATACCGTATATCGAAATAGTGATATAACTTTATTAAATCTTTTATAACTAGCTAGCACTCACCAAATTATTAAGCGTGTCATTGTAAAAAAAAATAGCAGCGAAAATGTAAGTATTGTACTTTTTCAATTTATATTTTCAAATATTTGTCTTTTAATCGATTTTTTTGTAAAGTCAATTTCACTATTTACTAAATTCATCTTTCATGTATTTAATTCATTTAATCTATTTCTCAATTCAGTAAATTCATCTATTATGTATTTAATTCATTCAATCTATTTCTCTATTCAGTAAATTAATTTATAATCTATTTAATCTATTCAACTAATTTAACTTTTCTTGTTCTCAAATTATATTTATATTGGTTCAAAGGTAATTCAATAAGGCATTGTTCGTATTCAATAAATTTAGGATTATTATGTTTATCATCAATATTCTACCGCCTTCGATGAGTAGACAGGTATCGTACTGTAAAGTTACAAAGTTAACAAACATGAGCTAAAAACACATGCTTTTAATAAAATTGTACCAAGAAGAGGACATATTATTTTTACATAAGTACTTTTCTATGTAGAAATATTCCTAATTATGCTGATTAAAATATGTTAAACAATTAATAGATAAGTATTAAAAACAACAAAAGATATAGAATAGGTTACATTAGTTTAATGATTAATAGTTTAAAATATAAGATTATTAGACTACATTTATTTAATGATAATAGTTTAAAATATATGTAACCATGAACGTTATATGGAAATAATAGAACCATGTCACTAGTAATAATGACTAACAAAATCTAGTGGACAGTGTTTAAACTCCTTTCTAGTTTCATTTACAAAGTCTTTGAGCCGATCCCATGCAGGCGTTCTATCGTCGGTACGATTTTTAATTGTCAAAATCGCATGTCGCCAACGGTTTATAGGTGATAGGCGTTCGATCTCGTCAACGTTGTAAATTTTATCCTCCACATAGTATTTGCCCATTTTATTTTCGTCGCTTTGCCTGCTAACACCGTTGGCAACTCTACGAGTAGAATATGAAAATATGGGCGGTATTTTTTTACCCTGTGCAGCTCCAACACGTTCCTCTTCCGCTTCGTCACTATCGGTGCCAAATAATTCATGCGACGTCGGCCTCATGCAAGAGCTGATTGGTTTGACGACGGTCTTCTTCTTCGTTTTCGGTTTTTCTTGAGAGGTTTCACCTCCCGAAGGTCTCTTCTCTTGTCGAATAGTCGAGGACCGTGATGGTCTTGATGGTGACGAACCTCTTGATTTTTTCGGCTGGACCTGCTGCTCAGCTTCGTCCTCGGAGGAGAAAAGATGAGTTGCTGCTTGCTTCGACCTGAAAAAAAATATTATAAGTATGGTTAGATATATTAAGAGATAGATACATTTATTGAACTAGTATAGTTAACAGCATGATAGTTAGGTGCTTACAAATTGGGAGAAAAACGTGAAATTATGTGGAAATATAAACAAGAAAAGTTAAATTAGTTGAATAGATTAAATAGATTATAAATGAATTTACTGAATAGAGAAATAGGTTGAATGAATTAAATACATAATAGATAAATTTACTGAATAGAGAAATAGATTGAATAAATTAAATACATAATAGATGAATTTACTGAATAGAGAAATAGATTAAATGAATGAAATACATGAAAGATGAATTAAGTGAATAGTGAAATTGACTTACCAAAAAAATCGATTAAAAGACAAATAGTTGAAAATATAAATTGAAAAAGTACAATACTTACATTTTCGCTGCTATTTTTTCTTTACAACCTCCCGCAGGTCTCTTCTCTTGTGGAATAGTCGAGGACGGTGATGGTCTTGATGGTGACGAACCTCTTGATTTTTTTGGCTGGACCTGCTGCTCAGCTTCGTCCTCGGAGGAGAAAAGATGAGTTGCTGCTTGCTCCGACCTGAAAAAGATAAATATAAGTATGGTTAGATATATTTGAACTAGTATAGTTAACAGCATGATAGTTAGGTGCTTACAAATTGGGAGAAAAACGTGAAATTATGTGGAAATATAAACAAGAAAAGTTAAATTAGTTGAAAAGATTAAATAGATTATAAATGAATTTACTGAATAGAGAAATAGATTGAATGAATTAAATACATAATAGATGAATTTACTGAATAGAGAAATAGATTGAATGAATTAAATGCATAATAGATGAATTTACTGAATAGAGAAATAGATTAAATGAATTAAATAGGTACATGAAAGATGAATTTAGGGAATAGTGAAATTGACTTTACAAAAAAATCTATTAAAAGACAAATAGTTGAAAATATAAATTGAACAAGTACAATACTTACATTTTCGCTGCTATTTTTTCTTTACAAGGACACGCTGAATAATTTGGTGAGTGCTAGCTACTTCTAAAGGTTGCTTCCAGAGGTGGCTGTAGTATGTAACGATGTCTATCCCACACCCATTTATATATGCATAGAAATTGTCTCAGACAACCATATTTGTCAAATGCAATAATTGCAGAAAATCCTTTTCAGTTTATAGCACACATTGCACTTTTATTTGAGAAGATAATCTTGTAGACGAGCGTAAAAAACGCAGCGTTTGGGACGCTGCGTTTTTCTTCACGCTAAATTAACTTTTGTTACTTTAAAAGATGTAGTAGATTAACAATTGATTGCTACAAATACACATAATATATGTAACTAGCATATTATAGAGCAATAGAAATAATAATAATATAATATAATATTCTACCACATTCACACAACGCCGTCTAGTCTCAAACTAAGCAGAGCTTGTACTATGGGTAATAGACAATGGATAAACATACATATGTACTTTTTTTGTAAATACTTACATATTATACATATAAACACCCAGACCAAGACAAACATCCATGTTCATGCGCACGAATGTTTACTTGAGCGGGAATCGAACTCGCGACCTTCGGCGTAGCAGTCGCTTACACTCCCACTGCGCCAACCGGTCGTCGTGTGCAAGACATTTCCATAGCTATAAACTGTTGTACAGGTTTAAAGGTATTTGTGTTTGTAGCAATAGATTAACATCTTTATGCTTGTTATATTAGAGTTCAATTTATGACAAACGGAAAACAGACCTTGTATAACAGTGAGCGGTTCACGCGCTCGTATGTATGTACCTTTACTTATAAAAGCAATGTGACACGTGGAGGTAAAAAATCTGCGTGTGCTTGATTACTTAAAAGGAAACATAAATGTTAGGCTTCATCTTGAACCTTAATGACGAAAAAAATATTTTCTTTAAAATCTATATAAACCAAGCAGATTACGTGAAACTACATTCGTGTTAATTCATCTGCTCGACAATGTCGGTAAGTAAATAAATATATAGTGTAAATCTAAATTATATTAAAATAAAATATGAAAGGAATATCATACTAATAATGTAATATATACTTTTAATTCATTTTTCTACTTCTCAGTTCTATAATTTATAACTTATAAATTACTTACCTACTTATTTTTTTGCAAACAAAAACATCGCGTTACATAATTGTAATATGATAATAAATTAAATTATATTGTTTTATTTCAGGAATCCGGTGATATTTTCATCAATAATTCAGCATACTCACCATCATCATTCCAGCTGAACAAACCCTGCGCCAAGTGAACGAAAGAGAGAGTCCATTTCAACCATTTATAGTTAAGTATTTAAATGAATATTGCTGGTATTAATTACAAGTTCGCGTGAGGAGAGACGTCAGCAAAAAATAGAAGAACAAAAAATTAAAAGGAATAAAAATAAATCAAAATTTTTTAAAAACCAGTCATTTATCATGCGTAAAGAGCCAGGGTGCATAGGGTTCCCACTAAGAACTTAGGGTCCCAAGCCAACCTCACCTGCAAGTGGTGCACCTGCCGATCAACGGACGAGGCTCTGGCAAACAAAATATCCCGATAAGCGGCAATAGGCTCGCCACCTATTACGTGGGATCAAACACTGGCGAAAAGTGGGCGTTGAATATGCCTCTGCCTACCCCTTCGGGGAAACAGATGTGAGTCTATGTAAGTTTAGTCAAAAATTCAATTCAATTATTGCCACTCTGTCTTTTCTTCATATTTTATTAACACGATTTAGGCTATATAGCTCTAAGTAAGCCAAAACAAAGAATGATAATGTTATTAATGATTTTTGTTCGCGACAGACATTAAAAAAACTATGACAGTGAATAGTGTATTCGAAATCACGAGTGAAAATCGTATAAAATCAGTGCTATCTAATCGTGTGGTACACCGGGTTCGGTTCCCGGACGCGTCAAAGTGATATAATAATGCTAAAATAGTGAAAATAGTTAAATCGTCAATAAGAAGTACTACACAGTACGCGAACATTAGTTTAAAACTTGTGCTAACTGTAGGGACCTAGATATCGATCATAGCCTCCTCAAACCCAACCATGGCGTCCATGTCTAACATCCGACATACGCGGGAGGTGGACACGCGACTGTGCATATTACTGGCGCGGCTAACATGGCAACGGTACGGTCCGGGTGGCCTATGGCCACACGCCAGGACGGAAGCCTCCTCTCCACATGTCCCTCTGCAGAGTCAGAGGTTCTGTGGATGAGCTGGGCTTTTTCCGAGGGGCGACGGGACTGCCGTTGGTTACGATGCCGACGGCGGGTATAGCCTTAAAAAGGCAACCGTTCGGTCCGACCCGTAATCCTGAACGGACAGGATCGGGAGTCTTTCTCCTGGACTTGGGGAGGAGACAGACTGCGAGGAAGAAAACCTCTTTAAAAATAACCCGAACCTCAAGCTCTGGCGCCCGGTGAGGAGGTGCGTGGCTGGGGGGAACCCAGTCGCTAGGGCGTTACCAGGGGAGCTCCCCCTTAAGGAGCAAAAATAAAAATGGCGACGGAACAAAATAAGATATTACCCCAGGAGGGTACCACCCGCTTAGCGGGTGGAGAATCCCTCGGCACCCCGGCTCCTGCTGTGGTGTCCAGCCCCTCGTATTCTGGGGGGGGCAAACCGCGCCAATACCCGAGTTCGGGTTCTAAAGATACGGGCCTGCATACGCCCAGTTTTGTGCGCCCCATAACGCCTAGTTCGGCGTCGTCCCGAGTCCAGTCGGGTGAAAGGGATGCAGATAGGAGTAGGCCGACTACTCCAAATGGAAGAAGAAGGTGGCAACGAGGTGTGTCGGAGGAGAGTGACAGCTCATTCATGTCCGTCTCCTCGCTGTCCTCCCAGACCCCCAAAGAGGGAAGGGGGCACAAAAGGAAACCAAACGTCCCGGCCGATGTAAATCTGCCAAATAAACTACCGCGGTCCAAGAGGGTGCCTAAAAGCACCGTTAGTGGGAGAAGCGGGACGGGAACAGGGACGGAGACGGAGCGTGAAGACGTGCTTGGCCCGAAAGTCTCCTCGGGCAATGATCAGTCTCGCGCGGAAGAAGTTGCGGTGGAACTGCGAGACCAACCGTCCGCTGACGTGGGTTCCAGAGTTCTGGAGGCACTGTCGGTGGTGGAAAAAGTTCTGACAGGGACCAAAGGCCTCAGGGGCCAAAGAAAGCTGTCCCTGAAAGAGGCAATCACAATTGTTAAGGTCGGAGTATCAGAGCTCCACGGGAGAACCGATACAATAGTCTCGGCGGCCTTATCCGGGAGACTAGAGCAGGAGAATCGGGAGCTCCGATCCCAGCTAGAAGCTTTGGGAGAGCAAGTGGCCGTCTTGACTAGAGAACTGGAAGAGCTCCGACGAGGTGATCATCAGTTCCTTGAAAGGCCCTCGTCAGTGCCTGCACGGGAGACCGGCGCGGCTGCATCAGCTCCGATAGATGAGAGGCCAAGGTCGAGCCCTGCATCCACCCGAGACCAATATGTATCCCAGGTGGACCGGGTACTAGCTGAGGTTCGGGTGGAAGCGCTAGCAAGGGTTTTTCCCGATGAGGGTCTTCAGCCTTCCTTGCACAGCAACCCAGGTGGAGTGAACAATACAGTGTCGCCCGGCAAAGGGACACGCAGACGAAAAAAGCAGCGGCGGGGAACGCAGGAACTGCCAGCGTCATTGCCCAATTGCCCCTCACCATCACAACGACAGGCAGCCCCACCAGCTACAGAGGTCTGGGCCACAGTAGTTGGCAGAAAGGCTAAGACCAGGATCACCAAAACGACGACAGTGGAAACCCAGGTGGCGGAACGAAGCGCTCCGTCGCCAAAGGAAAAGGCCATTCCGCGGCCCCCTTCGACTGCTGCCATCACGGTCTCCTTGCCCTCTGGCTCAGAGACGTCAATGGCCAGGGTAATGGAGGTAGCCAAGGCAAATATTAGGCTCACTGACCTCGGCATTGCAGGAGGTGTCCGCGTTAAGAGGGCAATAACCGGGGCTCTGATTTTACAGATCCCCGGAGAAGGAAACAACGCTAAGGCGGACGCCCTCGCGGCCCGCCTGCGGCAAGTCCTCAATGGCACGGGCGCGATTATAGCGCGTCCCTGCAAAATGGGCGAGGTGCGGGTGAAGGACTTGGACGAGTCCGTAATCCCAGCCGAAGTCGCCGAAGCTGTAGCTGCGGTAGGGGGATGTCTTGCATCCGACATAAAGGTCGGGGCTATTCGTATCTCCCCATCGAGGCTAGGTACGGCCTGGGTCCGCTGTCCTCTTACAGTGGTTCGTAAGTTAGCGGTTGCCAAGCGGCTTCAAGTGGGCTGGGCTTCAGCCAGGGTAGAGGTTCTGTTAGCACGACCTTTACAGTGCTACCGGTGCCTTGAAATGGGGCACGTGAGGGCAACGTGCCCCAATGAGACAGACCGCGGCGCACGGTGTTACGTGTGTGGTTGCACAGGCCACGTGGCGCGCGCATGCACTGCTCCTGCGCCGAGGTGCCCGGTCTGCTCGGATCTTGGCCAACCCGCCGACCATCGACTGGGTAGTAAAAAATGCTGCCCGCCAAAAAACAAAAAAAGAAGTGAGCGAATAATAACTCCAGCCCCAGCCGTGATGAGTTCTGATTCTCCGCTGGCCGCAGGGACGACCCAGCCGGCTACTCAACCGGCAGAGGAGGTAATGGAGGCCTAAAGTTCACGCCCCCCCACAGAGTCTTACAGGGCAACCTAAATCACTGCCGCGCAGCGCAAGATCTGCTAATGCAGACGCTTGCGGAGTGGTCGGTTGCCATAGCGGTGGTAGCGGAGCCGTATTCCATCCCGGACCATCCCCGGTGGTTTGGATCGGAAGATGGCACCGCTGCCGTTTACTGGGCGGGGGGGGAAAATGGTCCCCATTGCTTGCTCCTTCAAAGGGGGTTAGGGTTTGTGGCAGTAGAGTGGGGTCCCATGGTCATTGTAGGCTGCTACATATCCCCAAATTGCGGTCTCCCCGCTTACGAGGCGTATCTGGATGGTCTCAGAAACTGCGTGTGCGGCTACCTGTCTCGTCCAGTACTCGTTCTAGGCGATTTCAATGCCCGCTCTACTGAGTGGGGCGATCGCCTAGACGACGTAAGAGGAGGTACACTCATTGAGTGGGCTGCGGGACTGGACCTCAGCATTTTAAACCGGGGTTCGGTCAGTACCTGTGTACGATGGCAGGGGGAGTCGATCGTCGACCTGACATGGGCCACTCCAGACGCCATCAACCTAGTGTCAGGATGGAATGTGGCAGCGGAGGTGATCACTCTGTCGGACCACCGCCATATCATATTTGATGTTGCCATCCGTCGCCCTAGCGCTAACCCGACCCACCGCAGTGGTAGCCTTCCGCGACGGTGGTCTCTCAAGCGTATGGACAAAGACATGCTCGTCGCCGCAGCCACCGCCGCTGACTGGCAAGAGGAAGAACAGGTCTCGTCTGATCCCGAAACACAGGCGGCCTGGTTCCATCGCATTATGACAGACGTGTGTGACGCATCGATGCCACGGGTCCGGTCGGGAGGGAAGAAGCGTTCGACATATTGGTGGTCGCCCGAAATAGCGGCATTACGCACAGAGTGCATCAGGGCCCGCCGCCGATATCAGAGAGCCCGACGAAGACGACGAGCCACAACCGAAGAGGTTGTTGGAATGAGGCGGGAGTATGGAGTCGCTGCAAAGGCACTCAGTTTAGCGATCGCGGATGCCAAGGCTCGATCCTGGAAAGAGCTTATAGAGGGACTGGACATGGACCCATGGGGGCGTCCGTACAAATTTGTACTGGGCAAGCTCAGACCATGGGTCCCGCCGCTAACACAGACTCTGGACCCGCAACTCGTGAGAAGAGTGGTGGAAACCCTCTTTCCCAGGATCGAGGATTATCTCACAGACCCCCCAACATCGTTGGAGACCGTGATGTGGTCCGACAACTTCGAGGTGACCACGGCTGAGCTAGACCGAGCTGTGCGTCGACTCGCAGCCCGCAACACCGCTCCAGGTCCCGACGGGATCCCGGGTCGGGTTTGGGTGTGCACCTTGGCCATCTTGGGGGATAGACTGAGGCGGCTATTCAGCAGCTGCCTCCGGTATAGTGTATTCCCCACCAGCTGGAAGGAAGCCAAGCTTGTTCTTATAAATAAGCCCGGCAGGACCGCTGACACTCCCTCAGCGTTCCGACCCATATGCCTGTTGGATGAGGTGGCGAAACTTTTCGAGAGAATTATCGCCGCCCGTATCACTGAGCATCTATCATGTGTGGGCCCCGACTTATCGGACAGCCAATTCGGCTTCCGGCAGGGGCGTTCGACGCTGGATGCGATAAAACGCGTCCAGTGCCTGTCAGCAGAAGCTGTCCGTCTCAAGGGAGTGGCGTTGGCAGTCAGTCTTGACATAGTCAACGCCTTCAACTCCCTTCCATGGCAGGCCATTGGGGAGGCACTGTTATATCATAACGTGCCACCCTACCTGCGTGAAATCATCAGGGCGTACCTGCGCAACAGGTCCATTATGTACATGGGTCGGGATGGCTTAGAGCATCGAAGGGAGGTCACGTGTGGGGTTCCCCAGGGATCAGTGTTAGGACCCCTGCTATGGAACCTCGCTTACGATGCGGTTTTGAGGACCAGCCTACCCCCTGGTGTAAGTGTCGTCTGCTATGCGGACGACACTCTGGTGATAGCGACAGGGCATGGCTTCACAGATGTCATTCGGCTCGCTGAATTAGGAGTAGATTGTGTCGTCCAACAGATTAGGGGGCTGGGCCTACAAGTAGCGCCTCATAAGACCGAGGCGCTGTGGTTTCACAGGAAACGACAGTCCGTGGTTCCATCTAGCTCGGTTATTACAGTGGGTGGTGTGGAGGTCCGAGTAGGCCGGTACATTAAGTACCTCGGCCTCACCCTCGACAGCCGCTGGAGCTTCAAGGAGCATTTTGAGCGGATGGTCCCCCGAATTCGCGGATCAGCAGGAGCCCTTCAAAGGCTGCTTCCGAACCTTGGAGGTCCTAGAGAAGAAGTTCGCCGCCTTTATTGTGCGGTCGTACGATCCATGGCCCTCTACGGGGCGCCTATATGGGCCACACGCCTAGCGGCCTCCTCACGCTGTAGAGCCAAGCTCAATAGCGTGCAGCGGGTGGCGGCCATTCGGATCGTACGAGGATACCGCACAATTTCATCAGAGGCGGCGACAGTCCTGGCACGTTTCCCACCCTTTGACATCCTGGCGGACATGGACGCGAAGGTCTATAGCCAAACTCGCGCAGATCATCGGGAAGCGAATGGGGATGTCCAGGACGTGCTCGAAATGCGGCGCAATGCTCACCGACAGGCTTTGCAGCAATGGCGCGCGCGGCTGGAATTGCCGCAGAATGCGCGCCAACGCGCTGTCGGTGCCATTCTGCCAAGCCTTGAGGCGTGGGTTGGACGCAAACACGGCCGCGTCACCTACCGATTCACTCAGATACTCACCGGGCACGGGTGCTTCGGTGAGTATCTGAATCGAATCGGACGCGAACGGACGGCACAATGCCACCACTGCGCAGGGGACCAGGATTCCGCCCAGCATACGCTGGAGGATTGCCCAGCATGGGCATCGGAACGTGAAGTTCTGGTCGACCAGATCGGACGCGATCTGTCCCCGCCAGCAGTTGTTGCTGCCATGCTGGCGAGCGAGGAGGGCTGGCAAGCCGTGGCCTCCTTTTGTGAAGTTGTTATGCTCCAAAAGGAGGCTGCTGAGCGAGATCGGGAGAGGTCCAATCCCACAAGAAGACAAGGCCGGCGTCGCAGAGAGCCGCCAACGGGGCCGCGAGCCGCCAGACCATGGGGAGCTCTGGTGGCTGATTTGCAATAGGTTGCTTGCTGGAAGCTGCCAGTAAAGGCAGATGAGGGCTTGTAGCCTTCCTTGGGATTGGGTTTAGTTAAACGTGGTGCCATGGGAGGAAGACTGGACAGCTACTGTACCCGGTCTTGTTCCCGTAGGGTGCCTTTGTTCGGCAGTCGAGGTGGTTTTTAGTGGAAACACCACATACTCCGGCTCTCGGTTCCCCGGAGCTGGAGATCCGAAGGGATTTTCCACCTCGAAAAAAAAAAAAAAAAAAAAAAAAAAAAGATATCGATCATAAATAGTGTTATCAGTTGTAACAGATAAGAACTAATAGTTGATAAACAGCTGTTTTGTTTACATAGTCGTTTTATAGCTTTATAAGTGATTTTAGCTTCGTATAGGCTTGAAATCGTGTCTAGATACTTTCTTATTGCTAGTTATTACCTTATATAGTTAAAATAAACATAATAACAAACATTTGCATGTTTATCATAAACTTTGTTTATGTACGATAGTGTTTACTTAAGAAAATCTGTATTTTTTCTTATGCATCGTAGGTTTCATGTAATAACTTTGAATTGAATAAAGATATTTAAATCGGCATCTCGAAAACTCGGAGTCCTGAACAGAGTGAGGAGGTTTTTCACGCCGGAGCAGCTGTGTCTATTATACAAGACTCAGGTTCGCCCCTGCGTGGAATACTGCTCTCATCTCTGGAACGGCTCCGCTCAGTACCTGCTAGATGCCCTTGATAGGATGCAGCGGCGTGCTGTCCGTATCATAGGTGACCTTGAGGCTACTAAGTCCCTTGAATCTCTGCAATTACGCAGGGACGTAGCCTCAATGGCTGTCTTTTACCGATTGTAACACGGTGAGTGTTCAGAAGAACTCTTTCAACTCATCCCACCCTCTCCTTTCCTATCCCGAACAACACGTGCCGGGTTAAGGTGCCACCCTTATACGGTAGATCAGATACCGTCACGTACGAAAAGGTTCGGTACGTCTTACCTTTGCCGTACCATAAAAATGTGGAACTCACTGCCAGCTCACGTGTTTCCTTCCTCCCTTGATCCTGGGTCCTTTAAGCGGGGCGTGAAAAAGCATCTCTCAAGGCCGTCAAAGTGAGGGCCATCATGTCACATTGCTTAACCAGCAATTGGGGATGGTGGCCTTCCCAATAGGACTTCACTGTCAGCTTA
The DNA here is from genome assembly GCA_944739405.2 of Euclidia mi. NCBI lineage: Eukaryota > Metazoa > Arthropoda > Insecta > Lepidoptera > Erebidae > Euclidia > Euclidia mi. The sequence goes on from OX123201.2 coordinate 45,342,156, forward strand.
CCATCAGGCAGCGTGAAGTCAATTTGACAGGTTCTTTCTAATAAAAAAAAAAAAAAAAAAAAAAGATATTTTCATGGTGTTTGTTTTAATAGATGCCCCATATAGTTGCACACAACGGCCTACCAAAATTACATATATAACTATAGTATTTAATAGTTTTTCAATAGAAAATATAGTGGGCGGGCCCTTGTGTGACGACATTTTTCAACAGTTTTTCTAGAATAGCTTAGTGACGCAAGCAGTTAGGCCTAGGTATTGTATACCAATAGATAGAACCTTTTGAGACCTATCTAACTATGTATAGAACATATATGCATGTATCAAAGTACCTAAGATAAATACACATTTGTACCTTATCAAAAATAGAAATAAATAAAAGATTCTCTGTGCACGTGTTCGGTGCAATGGTCGTCGTTAAGGTAAAGTTTCGAAGTACCTAAGCGACCATGTATTCGGCCAGTTCGTTGGCGTCCCAACCACCATCTCGTGACCAAGTAACCATAATATGTAACCATCAAGCACCGAACACCTGAACAGCATCGCTCTCAACGTATGAAGATGTTTTATTTCTGAAGCCCCGAATAGATAGAAGCCACACGCCGATAGAAGGGCATCGTCGTAGCATCACTCGACAGCAACATACCACCAGCGCACTGTAGGTAGCGGACTAGCTAAGGTTCGATTCCTGGCATCCGTTACAATTTTCTAACAACTCTGAATGCAATCATGTCATAGCTTCAGATTTTAATAATATTTATGTAGGTTTCAATTTATTTTCTTCAGGAAGGAGTAAACATGTCTCGATAACCCTTTTTATTAATATCGAAACAAGAAAGATTTAAAGAATTAAAAGAGAAAATGGGTTGGAGTGTAGATAAGGGGTGCAAGCCTGCAAGGGGATTGGGACTTTAAATTGGGAAAAAATTCGGCGAAAAATTTCAAAATCATAATTTTGACTGTTTTTTGATTTCATTGCTTAGTTGCTTACAATGGCTAAAAACAAATGCTTTCAGCTCTTGACAATTTTAATCTCAGATCAAGGGTTCACCGTCAAAATCGTCTTGAATATGGGCGCGTTACTATAGCGTTCGACACGTAGAAAAAATTTGATTAAAAATTTCGATATCGATGGATTTGAGATTTTATTGATTTTATTGTATAGAACAACTAAAAATAAAAGCTTTTTTATCTTGATATTTTTTTCCTCCGACCAAGAGTCAAATCAGGCCTCAAATCGTCTCTATGTCGTCCCAATCGCCTTGCACACCCTTATCTACACTCCAACGACTCCAACCGAGAAAATGGCGCAAACTCATACAAATATCAATGCTGGTAGCATTCATTCTAACCCTGTTCTTTGAATTACCTACTTACCTGTTAAACTACCTACTTATTAAGTTGTTTCCCATATTTTGTATTCTTTTGTTTAGTTTAATTTTATCTTAGTTTAATTTTGTTTACTTTTAGTTAAATTTTGTTGAGTATTATCACAAATATATATTAGAATGCTGCACACATCTGTAATTAATGTGCATGTCAGAAATGCTCCTACTGTGATGGATGTTCATATATATTACTGTAATGCATAACATGTACATTGTTGATGTGTCAAATAAATATAAAATAAAATAAAATAAACTGAACTGTTATGATTAATTTATAATTATTATTTTTCTTTTTTCAGAAATCTGCAAAAATATCTTTGATGATGTATGAACATCTTAAGGAAATTACTAGTGACTGACTGAATCAAGCAAATGTTAGAATAGGAAGGAGAAGGAGAATAGGAGGTAAGGTTCTGAAATATAATAAAAATAAACAATATTTTCTATTATATAAAAAATCTATTATATAAAAAATCAATGCCTATCTAGAGGTAAGCATTGATTTTTTTATTTGAATCACATATCAAATTGCTTCCTATGACTTTCCATGTCCATGCACCATGACATGTGTACATGACTACATAGTTTTAGGTTTTATTACAAGATTGTTACTTTAGCATGTTTTACCCCTTTTAATAGCATAGTTCAATTCCGTACATACAATAAGAGTTTGTGACTAGCCTATACCTGTAAGTACTTACAGTGACTTTTATGATTTGTAAATAGAAACATGGATACACACAGCCCTGAAAAGGAATTTCTGCTATTATCATCGACGTTTCAAAGAACAAGCTCGACGCTGCACGTCAACTTGCACATTCAGTCAGGACCTACCACTCGTCCTCTCTCGTCACATCAGAGGCTGAGCTGCTGGTGACCCCGCAAGAGGTTGCAGCCGTGATCCTCAAGACCAATCTCCGAAAAGCGCCTGGTGATGACGGTATCACAAACTCCGCACTGCAACGACTTTCCTCGGAGGTCGCTCATTGCAGCGACCCAACTGTTCAATGGCATCATGCGGACCGGACACTTCCCGGCCAACTGGAAGCGAGGCCGGGTCATTGTCCTCCCCAAGCCCGGCAAGGACCCCAAGAAGCCAGAAAACTACAGGCCCATCACTCTCCTCTCGACGATGTCCAAAGTATTCGAGCGGCTGCTGCTGACGAAGATCTCCCCACACCTAGCACCGAGGCCCGAGCAATTCGGGTTTCGTCAAGCTCACTCCACCACGCTGCAGCTGACTCGCGTACTGGGCGATATGGCCACGTGGATGAATAAGCGAGGCCACACGGTGACCGTGATGCTCGACATGGAGAAGGCGTTCGACAGGGTTGTGACACGACAGCCTCATTTACAAACTGTCGACGTCCACTATCCCACGACAACTCATCACGGCCATCGCATCATTTCTGCGAGGGAGAACCTTCCACGTGGCCGTTGAGGACGTAACGTCGGAGGAGAGGCCCATCAAGGCCGGAGTTCCACAGGGGAGCTGCTTATCTCCTGCCTTGTACTACTGCCACTACACGGACGACATCCCAGTAGTGGACGACGTGAAGCTGGCGCTGTTTGCGGATGACGCCGCGTACCTGTCCAACTCACGGAACGCCAAACACGCTGCACGGAAACTGAGCCCGACACTTGAAGCGCTCCCGGGCTGGCTGAATAAGTGGAGGCTCAAGTGCAACGTGTCCAAAACCCAAGCTTTGGTGACTGGACGGGTACAGTACCCGCCCTATCTGGAGCTGATGGGGGAGGAAATTCCTTGGTCGCCGACAGTCAAGTACCTGGGCGTCACAATCGACCGGAACCTGATGATGACACACCACGTCGGGGCTATCGTCGGGAAGGCCCAAGTAGCAAGAGCGAAGTTACGCCCGCTACTGTCCTCAAGATTGCCGCTGAGAACCAAGCTAGCTCTCTATAAAACATATATCAGGTCGCGCCTCACCTATGCGGCGCCGGCCTGGTACAGCTTGAAAGCGAGGACCACTCGGCAGCGACTGCAGTGGGTGGAGAACGTGTGTCTCCGCTGGGCGGTCGACGCGCCCAGGTACCTAAGAAACACGACCATCCATCGCGACCTTAAATGGGAACCGATCGAGGGATTCGTGAGCGATCTGGCGCGGAGCATGTTCGAGCGAGCTGATCGCTCTGAGCATACCCACCTCGTCAACATCGCTCCCCTCCCTCATCCAGACACCACGACACTGATCCGGAGGAGACTGAAGCGCCCCGCTCGGGAACTGATCCCGGTTCCCTCGAGCGGGGCACTACCACTACATCCACAACAGCGAGAGGACCAACCGCCGTCCTCTCGAAGGCGACTAACTGGGCCTCCCCCAACGGGGACTGACCCGGCTGGTCAGCCTCGAGGGCGACAAAACCAATGACCGGCCCATAGCAATGGGCCGCGTTGAAGACCACCTAAAGGAAAAACATTTCCAATAGGGTTCCCCACCATCCTCACAAGGGAGGTGAGAAGAAGACAACTGCAAAATAAATTATTCTGAATCCTGGAGTCAGGAATATTACTTATACCTACCATACCTCATTCTCCAAAAATTAATAACAATTTATTTAAGATGATAGACAACATAAAGCATTAGAATCTGAAGCTAGCGAGTATAATCTGGGATCTAATAAATCATTTTAGACAATGATTTTAAATTCTGACTTTTTGTTTTGATTTTTTCTTTAAATAATTATAATATTTGTTATTTTCTTTACAAGTTTCAACTTTTTAAACTAGCTACTACTGCTAATAATTTGACTGATTAAGAAATAAAGAATACACCATAGATATTGGAAGTACGGTACTGAATGCTACATTCTATGGAATACACATTATTTGTAGGCAAATGAAAGGATGTGTTGCGTTTTGTATGAAAATTAAAAAAGAATTGACTGACCTGCACAGATAAGTCGAACCGTACTCAGTTTTGTTTTGGACAATATAACACTATGACACTATTTTATTTTATTAATCTGTGGTCGCAGTATGTCTATTTAGACACTAGGCCCAAATCGTCAGGTTTCATTTAAATCTACAATTCGACAATCTAATCTTATACAATAGGACGGGCCGCTCTGTAGCAAGATGCGAGAATATCTTTTAAATACTGCATCCAGTGTTGCAGAGTGTGCCCGTTTGTTGGCTGTGGGAGAGTGGGAATCGGGGCTATGGCTTCAAGCACTTCCATCGTCCAACATAGGAACTATGTTGGACGATACAACTTTCCGCATCGCTTCTTGCCTACGCTTGGGAGCTGTTTGCGTTTCTCCGCATCGCTGTCACTGTGGTGAAGCCGTTGACAGTCTTGGCCACCATGGCCTATCGTGCAGCAGGAGTACTGGGCGTATTTACCGACATGCCCACATTAACGACATACTCCGTCGAGCTCTTGTCACCGCCGGAGTACCAGCTCATCTTGAACCGAATGGCTTGGTGCGCGACGATGGGAAGAGACCAGACGGTATGTCCTTATTACCTTGTAAGATGGGCAGGCCTCTGGTATGGGACGCGACATGCGTCGATACCCTTGCGCCATCACATCTTCCTAGCACAGCTGGATCGGCTGGCGCTGCTGCTGCATCAGCGGAGGCCCTCAAACGGCGCAAATACGGAAACCTATCTGGTAATTACGTTTTTGAGCCGTTTGGGGTCGAAACGCTGGGGCCATGGGGCCCTAGTGCACGCGCTCTTTATAACGAAATCGCTAAAAGACTGATCGACGCTTCCCGTGACCAGAAGGCTGGTTTATATTTTGCAGAAAGATTAAGCATTGCCATTCAACGTGGCAATGCTGCCAGCCTTCTGGGCACGCTACCAGCCGACAGCGTTGCGGAGGAATTTCTTGACACGTCGCAGTCAATTTTCCTTTTTTTATTGTTTTACTTTTTCTTTTGTTATCATTAATTATTTAGTTTTGTAGTTTAGCTTAGGATAGTTTAGTTATATTTATATAACAAAAGAAAAAGTTAGTTTGTTTGTATATATGTTATGATAAATATTTGTTAAATCTTGTCAAAATAAAAAATGTAACTTATCCTCGTAAAAAAAATCCTATATAAATAATAGCTGAAGAGTTTTTTTGTTTGTTTGTTTGGTTGAACGCGCTAATCTCAGAAACTACTGAACCGATTTGAAAAATTATTTCGGTGTTAGATAGCCCATTTATCGAGGAAGGCTATAGGCTATGTAACATCACACTATGAGCTACGGGAGCTGAGCAGTAGCTATAAAAAACGCGGATGTTAACGTGCGCTCATCTAGTATCTTACATATATATGTAATGTCCTAGATTAAAATATCCAGAATGGCTAAGGTTTAGGAGACCTTAAACATTTTGGAAATTTTAACCTAGGAAAATTATTATTACCGGCGTAGCACAGGGCAAGTTTGTCGTAACAAAATTGTAGGTAGTATGTCAAAACAAACCTTAAGCAAGTTTGTTATATCAAGTTTGTACATCCTTTGAAAAAACAAACTTATGCAAGTTTGTCACAGTGAAACTAGAAAATTTGATTTAAACTTGCTGCAAGTTTGTAAAGTTGCCATGGCAAACTTGAGGCAAGCCTTCTTTTTTCATAGATCAAACTTGTTGCAAGTCTGAAACAAGTTTATATTGTTATCTGGATAACTTCTCACGTGCGTACATAAGTACACGCACCCATTTCATTTTATAGTACGGTTACCTCCCGATCCCGTAGGAATTTCGGACAATCCTTTCTTAGTGCACCCGTATGGTCCCCAAGGAACGTACATGCAAAAGAACAATGGCAGAATTTGGTCTGGGTTTGTTGTGGCGACCTTAAACTTCATATGAACAAAACAGATTGTTTTTTTTTCTACGATTTTTTATATTTTCACTTTGTCTCGTTAAAGCTGTGACAGGACAATGGTGTGACAGGAATATACGTGAGTGCTATATCCGTATCGATTATTAAATGTCGTGGGTAGTTGTGGATGTTACAGTAAAAATTTTTGCTCTTGCATTTAATTATACTAATATTTATTTTAATCACAGTTAAAACTTTGTTTATGTTTTAATATAATTTGTAAATATATACTCCACCTGCCAGAGTGTTATCTCCTGTATTAAAGCACTATAATCAACATGGAATCCATCCAACACACAATTAAAAATTTGAACACAATGTTTAACCAGAAGATGTCGCAATTCGAGGATAAACTGCAAGTAATGCCAGCCCTCCATCCGACATTGCTGGTCTGGCTGCAGAATTTGGTGCATTCCGAGAATTCGTAACTGCAGCGCTGAAAGGTTTGCAGCTGCAAGTCCAATTGCTGGCACGTAGTGTCAACCATTTGGAAATGCAAGGCCGTCGCAAGATTCTTCTTTTTCATGGCGTCCCAGAAGAGAAGAAGGAGGACTTAGTGCAAACCATTGTGGGTGTTGTGAAGACGCACATGAAAATCGATGATTTTACTCCCAACAACATCAAACGTTGCCACCGAATGGGTAGACCTGCAACTTCTTCACCACTCAAGCACCGTCCCATACTTATCAAACTCCAGCATGTGTCAGTTCGGGACAAACTATGGTTTTCTAAAACCAAACTCAAAGGCACTGGTATCACAGCCTCGGAATTCCTTACAAAAGCCCGCCATGACGTCTTTGTAGCAGCCCGGGAGAAGATGGGAGTCTCAAAATGCTGGACTAGAGAAGGCATAGTCTATGTCCTCGGGATGAACGGTGAGCGTCATCGAATAAACTCTTTGGTCGATCTACAAAATGTATGCCAACTCAACCTTGCTGACCAGCCGAAACAAGTTCCATCGACTGCGAAGAATGAGCCGGTCAAGGCTAAAAGAGCTGCAGCAACACGGAAATAATCCTGGATTACTCATTTCACTTTGTTATTATTGCATCCCAAGGTGGGTGGTTAGGTTTGTTTTTGTACTTGTTTAGTCGGACGGTACTCGTATGATTTTGTTCTCTTCATAAATAAGCAAATTCTGCTATTATAATTTTGTAAATGTAAGTACGGTATTTAGAAGATAATTATTATGACTTTGTTTTTATTAATCTTAATTCAAGACTAGATAGGGTGTTATGACTGAGTTGTCACTTTTGACATTTCACGTCATATTCTAACACTAGCGTTTCGTTAATGCAGCAATATTTTTATTTTGTTTTCAAAGTGACACTTTCTTTGGTCGTTGCGTTTATAATATCTAAAGTTTGTATCAAAATTACATCGCTGTTAAATTTAGTACCTATGTAGCCATCCTACTTGGGATATTAATTATTTATATTATACTTGTGTTTTACGTTATATTTTTACTGTAATGAACAACTAACTGGCAGGTGGACTCTGTATTGAATACAATACACAGTTTGATTTTGTTAGATTTAGGTATATAGGTTCTATATTATTATATATTATTTGCTTATATATATTTATTTAGTTAATATTTAAAACTTTATATATTTATTATATATTTAATTTTAGTATGGATTGTAACAGTGATAGTGACGACTTTTTTTCTGCAAGTAGTGACGATGGCAGTTACGTTAGTGTTCCTTCATTAGCAGATAACCTCCAATCTGTATTTCCTGATGTTCCAAGAAACTTTAATGTTGTGCATATCAATGCCCAGAGTATTCCCGCTCATTTCCCTGATATGCTGGCAAACTTAGACTGTAAGAACTTACACGCTATTCTTGTGTCTGAATCATGGCTTAAGCCATGCCTTCCTTCGACTTCTTACTCTCTGCCCGGCTTCCAACTAATCAGAAATGACCACACTGGATGTCGTGGCGGCGGTGTTGCAATTTATCTTCGATCCTTTATTGCCTGTAATGTGGTAAACGTGTCTTCACAGCCGCCTTCACCCAATGCTGGTGAACATCTGTTTTTGGAAGTCGAGCTACATCATACTAAAATTCTTCTTGGTGTTAACTACTGTCCTTCCTTACGTATTGACTATTTTTCCTCCTTTGAGAATCTCTTACTTAATCTTTCTCCTTCTTACAGTCAAACTATCATTATGGGTGACTTCAGCACTTGTCTTCTTAAGAATGACTCACGTTCTTCATCTCTTAATTCTATTTCAGTATCTTGCAATCTTAATATTCTACCTCTTAATGCCACCCATCATTTTCCCAATTCTACTCCCTCACTTCTAGACCTCATTTTTGTTTCCTCGCTTAACCACGTCGCTAAGCACGGCCAATTCTGTGCCGACGAATTCTCTTATCACGATCTAATATATCTCTCTTACAAAATTCGTCCTCCTAAGGCAAAGCCAAGAATTCTTCTGCAACGCAATTTTGGTGGTATTGATACTGAACGACTTTGTGATGACGCTAAAGCAATCGACTGGAGGCGGTTATTAACAGCAGAAACCATTGACGATAAGGTAGAGATATTTGAAAGGCAGATTACTGATCTCTATAATTATCATGCTCCCTTACGGCCAATTAAGTTAAAGCATCGTCCAGCGCCTTGGCTTACCAATGAAATAAGAACACTTATTCATAGGAAAGCAGTGGCAAAATCAAAATACCAGTCTAAACCGACAGATTCAAATAAGGAAAAATATTTAAAAGCGCGAAATCACTGTAATAGGGTTTGTAGGGATGCACAACGCCAGTACATTCATAACTCCGTACAAAACGGTGATCCAGCTAAAGTATGGAAATTCCTTAAATCACTTGGGGTTGGAAAGCAAAGACAAACGACTGCTCCTAATAAAATTGATATTAATATGCTTAACCAGCACTTCTCCGCTTCGTCTAATTATGATAGGACAACAAAAATTAACACTTTAAATTATCTTTCATCGCTTCCAACTCCTGATTATACTCCATTTGTCTTTAGTCAATTTACTGAATGTGATGTTAAGAAGAGCATCCTATCAATAGCATCCAACGCAGTTGGAAGTGACGGTATCACCCGTAATATGATCCTTCCCATCCTTGGTGAAATCCTATCGATCGTTTGTCACATCCTTAATTATTCCATCTCCAATGGTGTTTTTCCAACTGCTTGGAAAAATGCTCAAGTCATCCCTTTACCAAAAAAAGCCTAATCCTGAATCCTTCTCCGAATTTCGTCCCATATCCATATTACCTTTCCTTTCCAAAGACCTTGAACGCCTTATCCATAACCAACTGAATGCTTTCCTATCTAGAAATAATATCCTGAATCCCTTTCAATCTGGCTTCCGTCCTGGACATAGTACATGTACCACCCTTGTCAATATTACGGATGATATCAGGAGAGGCATGGAGGATGGCAATCTCACAGTGCTCTGTTTACTAGACTTCAGTAACGCTTTCAACACTGTAGACTTTGACGTTCTCCTTGCCAGGTTATGCTCTCTTAACATATCTCCATCGGTGATCGACTGGTTTCGTAGTTACCTGTTTGGTCGCCGTCAAAGAGTCCGTCTGGATGACACCTATTCCACCTGGTGTGATATCTCTGCCGGCGTACCACAGGGTGGCGTTTTATCTCCTTTGCTTTTCTCAGTTTTTATTAATACTATCTCCAACCATATTTCTTCTCCCTACCACCTCTATGCAGATGATATGCAAATTTATTATCAGACTAAGCCTGAGAACTTAACACATGGTATTACAATTATTAATAACGATCTGGAACGAATAAGTGATTGGACAAATAGGTTTGGACTAAGGGTTAATCCTACCAAGACCCAGGTTATTGTGGTTGGTAGTTCTAGATTTATTTCTAAGATCGACTGGTCAACGCTTCCCCTCGTATCTTTTGATGGTGTTCCGATTCCTTTAAGTGAAAAAGTAAAGAACTTGGGGATCTATATTGACAGAACACTATCTTGGACACTCCAACTACAAAGCACTAGTCGACAACTTTTTGCTGCTGGCGCATCATTGAGAAGGTTACGCAACTTTCTCCCAATTGCCACTAAAATAGGACTTGTGCAATCTATCCTTCTTCCCATTCTTGACTATGCCGATGCCAGCAATCTAGATCTTAATGAGGACCAGCTGGACAAACTTGAGCGACTCCAAAACTTTTGTATACGGTTCATATTTGGTTTACGTAAATATGACCACGTCTCTGAATTTCGAAACAAGCTCAAATGGCTGCCAATCCGCCTTCACCGGAATACTCACATTCTCTGTCTCCTGTATAATGTACTATTTAATCCGTCATATCCCCTATATCTCAAGAAAAGATTTGTATTCTTGCATGACACACATTCGAAGTGCTTGAGATCATCAGAAAATCTTAAGTTGAAAATTCCTGTGCACTCTACTGTGTTCTTCGACAAATCATTTACAGTGCTAGCGACAAGACTATGGAATGTACTACCAGAAGATATTAGACGATCGAAAACACTGCCAATATTTAAAGAGCTCGTAAAAGAACATTACTTGTCACTGTAACAACAACCAATCTAATATTTTATTTTTTTATATTTTACCACATACACACATCACCATCTAGCCCCAAGCTAAGCAGAGCTTGTGTTATGGGTACTAGATAATGGATAAACATACATATATACTTTTTTTTTGTAAATACATACATATTATACATAGAAACACCCAGATCAAGACAAACATCCATGTTCATGCACACAAATGTTTGACTTGAGCGGGAATCGAACCCGCGACCTTCGGCGTAGCAGTCGCTTGCACTCCCGCTGCGCCAACCGGTCGTCCATCTAATTTCATATATGTAAAATATACATTATGTATGTATATATGTATGTATAATATATATATTTATTAATATACTTGTTATATGTATTATGTAGGTATATATTATTTAGGTATGTATGTAATTATATCTAAATATTGTTTATATTAATTTAGTTTCGTTAGGTTAATTTTAGTTTTAAGTAGCTAGTTTTAGTCTAGTATTGTACGCCCGCATACTACCTCTCCATTTAGGCGATACTGTCCGTCCATGGTTGTTTGGTAGAAATCGCATTATGCGATAAGACCGCCCTTGTACTTACCATTAGTATATAAGTTATTTACTGTACTTGGTTCTGTAATTACTGGTGTACAATAAAGAATTAAATAAATAAATAAGTAATCGATGCGATCGACCTTTATAGAGTTGGTTTGGTTTAAAATGCAGGTATTTAATATTTAATCAACATTATATCAATAAGCTAATATTTTTGAAGCAAAACAACGTTTAAATCAAATAAAAACGTCACAGCATCGTTTTAATGTTGCATCGATTTCACATAAAATCGATTTAAAATATGCAGCTCTGCTTTTGTCTTTGGCTGTGACAGTTAGATGCTACAAAACTTCCGCGTTTTGATGTCAATCTGACATATGTCATTTGACAATTCAAACGTACCTACCTATATTGTTTAACTAACTTTCCTTTTACCTACATTGTTCATTCTTAACTAAAAATTCAAACACCGATATCTTCTTTTTCCACCTTTCCTGAGTGAAAATAGAATCATTTATAGACTCTGTTACTTACGCCAATTTTTTTGATATATTTTTTATTACTGTACGCTTCAATTAAATTTCAGACATTTTGATGTTTGGAGATCTGCCATTGTCCTTCCAGCTTATAGTGATATAGTTATGGCTGTGCGTTGTCTGTTAATCAGTCAGTAACGCAATAATTTTATATTTAACTACAGATAAAAAGGTGAAAGGTGGAAATGGGAAGCGAGCTGAGCCAGGTGTGGCTCATGGAGACCTACCGAATGATGCAATCACAAATGCATTCTGGCGCGGCATACGGTCGACTCCATTCACCCACAAGGTGATTAGATTAGATATGTTGAACAATCATGTGAGGCAGTAGCTCGGATGTGGCTGGTGCAGTTTGTCTGCTAATTATCCAACTAGTAATCGGCGCAGTACGCAGTAGTTCAATACGTTCATTTCCCAAAAGGTTTGCGTAACAATTTTTTGTGAATAGATTTTTTGCTAAGTAATAATTTGGCAAATGAAATTAGGTACGCGAAAAAATTTTTGGGAAGTGAAAATTTGTCAAATTCCTTTCGGTCAAACAAGGGAGGTCTCCCTATATCCCGTTACCAACAGGTAAAAAAGCTAACATACTATTTGTATTTTTATACGTATTATTAAACAGAACTATACATAGTGGTTTCTGAAGCTGTCTCGGGCGAGTTTAGTTTGTGATTTCTTATGGAAAGCTTGTTTAGCTAGAGCTATAGTTTGGCTAAGAGATGTGAACTTAATAACGTCGGACAGACAGGCACCGAAGTGTACATTACTATTGTAATGTATATTACCTATAGTCTGTGAGTATTGCTCTGTCAAAGCATATTTTGTAGATGCTGGTCTTCAAGACTAGTTTTGGAATATTGGTAATAAGGAGTATTGTTATTTAGTGAGAAAGAAGACTCAATAAAAGTAAAGTTACCTTTCCTTTACTTTTCTTTACCGTGGGAAGCTGCAGACATGATTTAAAACCATTTTAATCTTTTAAAAATTTTAATTGGTCAAATAAGTCAAATAGAACATATGGTTTTATACACTTATAAAGCTGGTTCTCGTATTTTAACAAACACTGACACCGCATTTTGAATGAACTGCGATTTGATTTTGAGAATTCATAATTTGGGTATAATATTACACCCTTCTGCCTACCACTTCGGATACACAGGCGTGAGGGTGTGTTGTTTGATGCATCTTGGTCTAATTTGACACATAGTTTGACATTTTGTTCTATTGTCAATTTGGGCGCGAATGTCGCGTTATCATTCAAGTTTGTTAAACACCAGAATACCATTTATTACACCAAGACTACATAGCATCTGCATTTTGAACAAATACCTATATGTAATTACGAGAATTGGCCTTCTTCACATTTATGTTACTTTTTGTAGTGCTGTCGACCCGCCAGCTGGTAGTTGTTGTGTTAATGTGACGACATTAACACAACAACTACCAGCTGGCGGGTCGACAGCAGCAGGAGGCAGCATACGTGTTAGGGCTTACGACGGTAAGCCCGAACGCGTGGTCTACCTCCTGCCCTAGCTCTTGAAACGGTCCTGAGGATACCGGTAGTGATTGTATTGTGTTTATCGGTTGGCCGACTACATGTGACATCAGAAGGCACGTCGACATCTGTGAAAAAAAGAAACAATGAATATTCTGTTTGAAATTTTGTTGGTGGATGGTAATCTGACGATGTTACACTTATATGCTCGTCATCGAATTTTAGGTCCCACGTAATAGGGGGCGAGCCTATTGCCATTACCGGGCACGTTACCAGACTCCCGTGCTACTACTGAGAATTCGGAAAACTCAATAACACTTCTGCCCGAACCGGGAATCGAACCAGGGACCTCCCGATCGGCAGACGCATACGCTATCCGGTGGACCACGGAGGCAGTGTGGTCCAGTGGGTAGCGGATAGCAGGTGTCTAGATTGACGAGTAGCCAGGTGAACAGAAATACCCCAAAAATTAATCTGTTTCCATCTATTATCCATTAAACATTAAAATGGTTAACAAAGATTGGTCAAGTGCGAGTCGAACTCGCGCACGAAGGGTTTCGTACCATCATCTATAAGAGAAAATCACGTTTGTTGTATGTATACTATAAAGTTTCTACCTGCTTATTTAGATCGTGTAACAAATTGCTTAAAAATTGCGTTTATTGTATGGGAGCCCCCTTTATTATTTACTTTTTAAATTTAATTATTTATTTTGAAAGATAATATTCAACTACATATTCTATGAAAATTTTAAGCGTTTACTTGTTACCGTTAGTAATTTTGAGCAAAAAATACGTAAAAAACACGTTTATTGTATGGGACCCCCCTTAATAATAATATTTGTTTTTATTTTTAGTATTTGTTGTTATAGCGGCAATCGAAATACATACCTACGAGATTTGTGAAAATTTCAGCTTTCTAGCTAACACGGCTTATGAGATACAGCCTGGTGACATACAGACAGACAGCGGAGGCTTAATAATAGGGTCCCGTTTTTTTACCTTTTAGGTACGGAACCCTAAAAATAGCTATATTAAACATTCACATTATGTGCGTCATTGAAGCTTGAGACTCGGTGTAATAAAATTCGGTGTGGTTTATTTGTCGATGTCATTACGCACGTAATAACCAAAAGTCTATGATGCGCGCCGTAGATTCCTAGATTCAAACCCCATTTTCATTGCTATCTTCACTAGGATATCGCTACCTTTTAATATCGGCACAACAAGGCATTTCACTTTTATTTTTAATAATTTCGTGATGAAAACCTATTACATATAAGTAAAAGTAGATACATTTATAAAATATAAAATAACTCTTACCAGGATAAAACAGTACAAAATTCTTGCCATGTCGCTTGCCGTCAGAACAACTAATAAAATGTATTTTTTTCTGCACTATTTATAGGCGAATAAATACATGATACTACAAAATGAAAAATGCTATTAATAATTCTATGTAAATATTATTCAAGAAATATGTGTTTATATGTCTTTTGTAATTATAAACTATTTAAATTTAAATAAGGCTGGTTGATGATGATGACCTGTTTTTATTTGTCGGCGTAACTATTATGCTGTGCATAATTGTCCTTTTACCGTTACCACACGTATTTACCTTTTAGCTATAAGTCATACAAGTGACTTTAATAAATAAACATACATATTTACACTAATTATAAAATGAAGTCCCCTTTTTGTCCTGTCTGTTTGTATGAAAGCGATAGGTTCAAATACTACTGCACAGATTTTTGTACGGCTTGCACTAATAGCTAGTGGGATTTCTGAGGAAGGTCCAGTAAATATAAAAATACAGGTAGTAATTATTTAAATATATGTGAAATTCATCGATATAAACTAGCGGTTACATTTTGGCGGACATGGATGCGAGGGTTTATGATCGGTGTCGCACTATTCGCCAGATTGGCATAGAAGAGCTCGGTAGTTCATTGGAAAGCCTGACGCAGCAAGAGCGACGAATAGCACTCGGTTTGTGGCGCAAGCGGCTGTCAGAGCCGCGGTATGCACACAAGCGAGTAGTCGAAGCCATCCTGCTATGTTTCGAAGCCTGGTTGAGTAGGAGTGAACGCGTCACTTTCCGACTCACACAGATATTTACTGGGCTGTTTCGGTGAATATCTGAATAAGATCGGACGTGAAGCCTCGGAAAATTGTAATGTGGTGATGAGCAGGATACAGCACAACACACCCTAGAAAAGTGTTCTGCATGGAACTCTCAGCGGCGGGTTCCAGTTGAACGGATCGGGCAAAACCTCTCTCTGCCATCAGTAGTGTCGTTCATGTTGGAGGCGAGAGATAACGGAAATAAGTAGTTTCTTTCTGTTAGGTTGTTATGACCCAGAAGGAGGCTGCTGAGCGGGATCGAAAAAGAGGCGATCCATCTCGAAGAAGCAATCGCTCCGTCACCTAGCTTTTATATACCCTCTGCCCGTTCTTTTTCGCTCTGTGCAAAGGGTCCTTTGAAGTCGTTAGCGTCTGAAAATATGGGGTTTTGGACGCTAAATAACGTCTTTAGAGACGACGGTGGTACGTAGTGGTCACGTGCCACCGTGTGTGTGCATTAGACACCGTGATGTGCCTTAATGGCGTAGCACAGGAGGAGCACCGGTAACATAAATCATTCCCCGGAGCCCTCCCTATTGTGTGGAAGATGGCCACCGAAAAGGTTGTAGTGCGGTAAAAATGCGATACACCCCGGCATTTCCCCTAGGAGCACCTATTTATTATTAAACTTGTTAACCGACTTCAAAAAAAGGAGGAGGTTCTCAATTAGTCGGAATCTTTTTTTTTATGTATGTTCCCCAATTTCTCTAAGACGCCTAGACCGATTTCAAAAATTCTTGTTTTCATTGAAAGAGTATACCTTCTTGTTGTTCCCATGATCATCAAGTCAGGATCTGATCAGGGAATCCTGAAAAATCGAAGGAACACTTTTTAAATTTTATAAGCACACTTGAAGCGATTTGACGATAACAACCCAATGCCGTCGAGTTTGGGCTCGTTTGAGTCGTCTTTACATAGACTTTGATGCTGGATGATTTCCATGGTCTGTTGATAGAGCTGGAAGGTAACCATGAGATCTTTGTGATATAACAACACACTCTCATCGAGTTTAGGGTCGTTTGATTCGTATTTACATCGACTTTGGTACCGGATGTTTTCCAGTGTCTGATGATGGAGCAGGAAGGTGGCCATGGGATCTTTGTAAAACAAAAACGCAATCCCATTGAATTTGGGCTCGTTTGATTCGTCTTTATATGGACTTTAGTGCTGAATATTTACCAAACTCTGATGATGGAGCAGGAAGGTAGCCATGGGATATTTGTAATACAATTATGCAATCCCATCGAGTTTGGCCTCGTCTGAGTCGTCTTTACATAGACTTTGATGCTGTATGATTTCCATGGTCTGATGATAGAGCTGGAACGTAACCCAATCTCATCGAGCTTTGGGTCGTTTTGATTCGTATTTACATGGACTTTAGTGCTGAATGTTTACCAAACTCTGATGATATGGCAGTAAAGTGGCCATGGGATCTTTGTAATACAATATCGCAATCTCATCGAGTTTAAGCTCGTTTGTTTTGTCTTGGCAAACACTTTCAGGATGATTTCCGGGATCTGATGATGGAACTGAAACGAACGTGTTTAGGCTAGTTAGTTGAAAACAAAAAAAAAAAAACTTGAAATTGCCAGAAAGGTACATTTCAGAATTGAGGCACGTAAGGAAGGCCTCCCCATAATGTACCACCTACACTATCCTATGTACCTACTTACCATATATTACTATTTTTTATTAGTATACTACTAAAAAGCAAAATAATAAAAAATATTTTTAAATAAAACATAACCGACTTCAAAAAACACTAAGGGCCTATGCAAACCACGTTTTTTAAACGTGCCGTCGACGCGCATTTCAAAAACGCGCGTCGACGGCGCGCTTTTTTCCAGCAGAGCAGTTTGTTGTCGTTTGTATCGATACAAACGCGCCGCACCGGCGCCTCTGTATCGCTACACACGCGCCTGTGCATCGCGTCTGTATCGCTGCACACGCGCGTGTTTTTAATAATTTCGTGATGAAAACCTATTACATATAAGTAAAAGTAGATACATTTATAAAATATAAAATAACTCTTACCAGGATAAAACAGTACAAAATTCTTGCCATGTCGCTTGCCGTCAGAACAACTAATAAAATGTATTTTTTTCTGCACTATTTATAGGCGAATAAATACATGATACTACAAAATGAAAAATGCTATTAATAATTCTATGTAAATATTATTCAAGAAATATGTGTTTATATGTCTTTTGTAATTATAAACTATTTAAATTTAAATAAGGCTGGTTGATGATGATGACCTGTTTTTATTTGTCGGCGTAACTATTATGCTGTGCATAATTGTCCTTTTACCGTTACCACACGTATTTACCTTTTAGCTATAAGTCATACAAGTGACTTTAATAAATAAACATACATATTTACACTAATTATAAAATGAAGTCCCCTTTTTGTCCTGTCTGTTTGTATGAAAGCGATAGGTTCAAATACTACTGCACAGATTTTTGTACGGCTTGCACTAATAGCTAGTGGGATTTCTGAGGAAGGTCCAGTAAATATAAAAATACAGGTAGTAATTATTTAAATATATGTGAAATTCATCGATATAAACTAGCGGTTACATTTTGGCGGACATGG
This sequence comes from Euclidia mi, assembly GCA_944739405.2. NCBI lineage: Eukaryota > Metazoa > Arthropoda > Insecta > Lepidoptera > Erebidae > Euclidia > Euclidia mi. Next base: position 45,360,223 of record OX123201.2, read on the forward strand.
ATGCGAGGGTTTATGATCGGTGTCGCACTATTCGCCAGATTGGCATAGAAGAGCTCGGTAGTTCATTGGAAAGCCTGACGCAGCAAGAGCGACGAATAGCACTCGGTTTGTGGCGCAAGCGGCTGTCAGAGCCGCGGTATGCACACAAGCGAGTAGTCGAAGCCATCCTGCTATGTTTCGAAGCCTGGTTGAGTAGGAGTGAACGCGTCACTTTCCGACTCACACAGATATTTACTGGGCTGTTTCGGTGAATATCTGAATAAGATCGGACGTGAAGCCTCGGAAAATTGTAATGTGGTGATGAGCAGGATACAGCACAACACACCCTAGAAAAGTGTTCTGCATGGAACTCTCAGCGGCGGGTTCCAGTTGAACGGATCGGGCAAAACCTCTCTCTGCCATCAGTAGTGTCGTTCATGTTGGAGGCGAGAGATAACGGAAATAAGTAGTTTCTTTCTGTTAGGTTGTTATGACCCAGAAGGAGGCTGCTGAGCGGGATCGAAAAAGAGGCGATCCATCTCGAAGAAGCAATCGCTCCGTCACCTAGCTTTTATATACCCTCTGCCCGTTCTTTTTCGCTCTGTGCAAAGGGTCCTTTGAAGTCGTTAGCGTCTGAAAATATGGGGTTTTGGACGCTAAATAACGTCTTTAGAGACGACGGTGGTACGTAGTGGTCACGTGCCACCGTGTGTGTGCATTAGACACCGTGATGTGCCTTAATGGCGTAGCACAGGAGGAGCACCGGTAACATAAATCATTCCCCGGAGCCCTCCCTATTGTGTGGAAGATGGCCACCGAAAAGGTTGTAGTGCGGTAAAAATGCGATACACCCCGGCATTTCCCCTAGGAGCACCTATTTATTATTAAACTTGTTAACCGACTTCAAAAAAAGGAGGAGGTTCTCAATTAGTCGGAATCTTTTTTTTTATGTATGTTCCCCAATTTCTCTAAGACGCCTAGACCGATTTCAAAAATTCTTGTTTTCATTGAAAGAGTATACCTTCTTGTTGTTCCCATGATCATCAAGTCAGGATCTGATCAGGGAATCCTGAAAAATCGAAGGAACACTTTTTAAATTTTATAAGCACACTTGAAGCGATTTGACGATAACAACCCAATGCCGTCGAGTTTGGGCTCGTTTGAGTCGTCTTTACATAGACTTTGATGCTGGATGATTTCCATGGTCTGTTGATAGAGCTGGAAGGTAACCATGAGATCTTTGTGATATAACAACACACTCTCATCGAGTTTAGGGTCGTTTGATTCGTATTTACATCGACTTTGGTACCGGATGTTTTCCAGTGTCTGATGATGGAGCAGGAAGGTGGCCATGGGATCTTTGTAAAACAAAAACGCAATCCCATTGAATTTGGGCTCGTTTGATTCGTCTTTATATGGACTTTAGTGCTGAATATTTACCAAACTCTGATGATGGAGCAGGAAGGTAGCCATGGGATATTTGTAATACAATTATGCAATCCCATCGAGTTTGGCCTCGTCTGAGTCGTCTTTACATAGACTTTGATGCTGTATGATTTCCATGGTCTGATGATAGAGCTGGAACGTAACCCAATCTCATCGAGCTTTGGGTCGTTTTGATTCGTATTTACATGGACTTTAGTGCTGAATGTTTACCAAACTCTGATGATAGGGCAGTAAAGTGGCCATGGGATCTTTGTAATACAATATCGCAATCTCATCGAGTTTAAGCTCGTTTGTTTTGTCTTGGCAAACACTTTCAGGATGATTTCCGGGATCTGATGATGGAACTGAAACGAACGTGTTTAGGCTAGTTAGTTGAAAACAAAAAAAAAAATACTTGAAATTGCCAGAAAGGTACATTTCAGAATTGAGGCACGTAAGGAAGGCCTCCCCATAATGTACCACCTACACTATCCTATGTACCTACTTACCATATATTACTATTTTTTATTAGTATACTACTAAAAAGCAAAATAATAAAAAATATTTTTAAATAAAACATAACCGACTTCAAAAAACACTAAGGGCCTATGCAAACCACGTTTTTTAAACGTGCCGTCGACGCGCATTTCAAAAACGCGCGTCGACGGCGCGCTTTTTTCCAGCAGAGCAGTTTGTTGTCGTTTGTATCGATACAAACGCGCCGCACCGGCGCCTCTGTATCGCTACACACGCGCGTGTGCATCGCGTCTGTATCGCTGCACACGCGCGTCGACGGCGCGCTTTTTTCCAGCAGAGCAGTTTGTTGTCGTTTGTATCGATACAAACGTGCCGCACCGGCGCGTCTGTATCGATACACACGCGCGTTTGAATTTATACAGGTGTGCAAAGGTCTACAGGCTGCGTCTGACTTGCGTGCGTATCGCGTCTGTATCGCTACAAACGCGCGTCGACGGCGCGTTTAAAAAACGTGGTTTGCATAGGCCCTTAGGGACTAAAAAACAAAAAATAATTGCTTTTGGAGCAAACATTTTTGGAGTCGGTGACAGGCCCTTACGCAAAAAGTTACTAAATTACAAACAAAAAGTGTAGAGGTTCTATAGTCAGATCAGAAATACTTGGCTTGGCCAGGTCTCCGTAAGAGAATGAATACAATTTGAGCAACTGAATTTTCTCACAAGAGATCAGACTTTACAATTCACATTAAAATATTAATCACTGTCATTTATTTTCCAAACAACTATTACATAAAAAGCAACTTAATTATGTCCTAAAATTAAAATAAGCCTATTTAATATATACAATACGAAAAATAAATTAAAATTAAATTTAGAAGGCGTCATGGAAGTCATCCGCTTCGCAGTCAATCGGAAGCGTGCCCAGAAGACTGGCGGCATTGCCTCGTTGTATAGCAATGTTTATCTTTTGTGCTAAATACGTGCCAGCCCTCTGGTCACCCGAGGCGTCGTTCAGTCTCTTTGCGAGATCCCTAAAAAGGGATCTCGCACTTGGACCCCATGGCCCCAAGGTTTCGACCCCAAACGGCTCAAATACATAATCTCCTACAAGATTTACGTATTTGCGCCGTTTGAGGGTCTCTGCTGAAGCAGCAGCAGCGCCCGCACAACCTGCTGTGCTGGAAAGATGGGATGGCGCAAGGGTATCGACACATGTCGCGTCCCATACCAAAGGCCTACCCAGCTTCCACGGCAGTAAAGACATCCCGTCCGGTCTCTTGCCATCGTCGCGTGCCAAGCCCTGAGGTTCAAGTTGGGCTGGAACGCCAGCGGTGACAAGAGCACGGCGCAGAATGTCGTTGAGGTTGGCGTGTCGTGAAATACGACCCGCGCTCCTGCTGCATGACAGACCATGGTGACCAAGGCTATCGACAGCCTCTCCGCAGTGAGAGCGATGCGGAGAGACACATGACGCGCCTAAACGGAGGCAAGTAGCGAAGCGGAAGGTTGTATCGTCCAACATGGTACCTATATTGGACGATGGCAGTGCCTGAAGCTTATATTGGAATAAATAAAAAATTACAAAAATTAACAATAAATCACAAGAAATATAAAAAATAAGTAATACAATAATTCCAATATAAGTGCCTTAATCACTTATATTGGAATAAATTAAAAATTATAAAAATTAACAATAAATCACAAGAAATATAAAAAATAAGTAATACAATAATAAAAAAAAATTAAAAATATTGTCTATGTCTGAGTGTGTGTGCGTGTGCGTGTGCGTGTGCGTGCGTGTGTGTGTGTATGTGTGTGTGTGTGTGTGTGTGTGTTTGTGTGTGTGTGTGTGTTTGACTCCTATATGTGTCATGGTCTACCTATTTTTGTACAATAAACAAACTTTCAGTTGTATCGTAATCCAACGACAAGAGCCACTCAGTGATCTTCTTGCGGCAGTGATGTTTTGTTAAAGGGTATAATACTAAGCTTTTTGTTTATCTTATTATACAAATAGCCCCCCAAAAAACAGAAGAATCTGCTTGAAAATTGTGTGGAAAGGCGATAAAGAGAGCAATCGACAGGATTGTGCCGTCTTCTACTAATGAGTGAGGTACGTCTGTATGTGAGTTGTGCGTGTTGTTTGATGATTGTGTGCAAGATGAACAGCTGCCTTACAGTGAGTACTTAGCCATTTTGTACAGATCATCGGTGGGAAAACGATAAGGGAGAAAGTAGGAGACCTTAAGAATTGTCCTTTGGGCTCGCTCCACTTGTATGATTGTTGATTTGTGTGCTCCACCCCAGGTTGTCACGCAGTATGTAACAACGACTGAACAAGTGCACAGTACACAGTCTTTCTTAAGCTTTCATCCGCTACATGTCTAAGGTTCTTAAAAACGTATATGAGTTTTCGCAGCCTCGAAGAGAGTGTTTCAATGTGCGGGTGAAAGCGAAACATTCGAGGGTCACACCGAAACATTTTATATAGTTCGTTTCTTCTAGTATAGGACAAGCACAGTTACTAGAAGCCGGGATGGAACACTTGTGGGCAATGAGCACGTTACGGGGCTTCAATCTTGAGAGGTCACTTCGAATTGCAAACGGCACGAGTTTGGTTTTGCCGGCATTGAGGGTAAGAGAGTTATCTCTTAGCCAGAAAGAAACAGTATTCAACCCTGACTGAGCACAATCATAGACATCGTCCCATGTATTTGAGGAAAATACATAGGACGATGTCTATGATTGCGCTCAGTCAGGGTTGAATACTGTTTCTTTCGAAGCTGGTTTCAACATGTACTTTTCAAAAGGCGATATTTTACGAGAGATCAAGAGGTGTTAATTTTTCAAGGCAAGAACAAAGAATGAATTGTCATCTTACAGTATGACCAGTCACCAGAGTTAAAAAATTACAATAGACAAAAAAATTATACCAACTAATATTCTCGAGTTAACTATCATAGACAACATTTCTATTTCAAACATCCACCCTCCCCGGACCGGTCTGCCGGTCCGCTAATCGGTTGGTAGACGTGACAACGTTGCAACTGCTTTCCTCAGAATCGAACCGTCCACCAAGACCTCAGCAAATCGGGGAACTCCATCAGCCCCAGTTACCAAACGAAGAATGCGCCCCCTGCGCCATCTGAGTGGCGGAAGGTTAGCCTCCTTAATCAAAACGAGGTCTCCAATCTTGGGTGGATCGGTCTTGTCAGTCCACTTAACGCGTTGCTGGAGTATGTGCAAATATTCCAAATTCCAGCGTTTCCAAAAGCTCTGAGTAATCTGGCGTACCAATTCAAAACGCGAGAGACGATTAGGTCTCTTATCAATAGTACCCCTAGTACTCAGGCAAGGCGACAAGTGGGCGACCAATCAAAAAATGGCCCGGTGTAAGGGCTTCCAAATCATTCGGATCTGAGGAGATCAGGCACAATGGCCTAGAGTTCAAAACGGCCTTAATCTTACAAAACACAGTTGCGAGTTCCTCAAATGTAAGGACAGATTCACCAATTGTCCTGCGCAAGTGTGTTTGGCCGATTTTAGAGCGGCCTCAAATATACCACCCCAGTGTGGACAATTTGGTGGGGAAAACAACCAATTTATCCACACGTCGGGCAAGTCTATTACCCATATCAGCCTTGTTGGTTTCAAGGAAGTTAATTACGTCGTTCAAATAATTATACGTGCCCTTGAAGTTAGTGCCGCAATCAGAACGGATCAAGGAAAGCAGCCCCCTGCGGGATACAAACCTGTCAAATGAGGCTACAAACGCCTCGGTCGTAAGCGAGGAGACCAGTTCTAAATCTACGGCCTCTGTGGAGAGACAAACGAAGACGCACAAGTAGGCCTTAACAGTTTTGATGTTTCGAAGTGTCGACGTTTTCACTAAAAAGGGACCAGCGAAGTTCGTGCCAACACCGTCAAACGTCCTGCTCTCCATTACGCTATCTGCCGGTAAGTCTCCCATCAAGGGCTGCATGGTAGAGCCTTGAGCTTATAACAATGGATGCAGCGAAAGACTACACTCCGAATAATTTTATTCTTCGGGCAGACAAAATCCAAATCTAGCGTTGCAAAATGGCCAACAGAGCATTACAACCAGCATGCGAATTTTTAAGGTGACAGTCAGTTACCAACACACGTACCAAATGATCGTCCTTGGGTAACAACAGGGGGTGACGTGCCCGTAATTTTCTGCGTTCTTGAGACGCCCTCGCCAACGCGCAAGAGACCCGTATTATCCAAAAAGGGGTTCAATTTACATACAGCTCCCGACAGTTTCGATTTCCCTGACTTAAGGATAGCAAACTCCTTCTCAAAATGCGCCAATTGCACAGAACAAATCCAAAAGTTGAGGGACTCCTGTCGTTCCTGTGGTGAGAGAAACGGTCTCATTCGTTTATGTTGTGGGTGCCTAAAATTAAAACAAAACGCTTTATCCAAGCAGTAACACTTAACAACTTGTCAAGGGAGCTGTAGCCATTCAACAAAAAATCGGGGTCGAAGGCGCATTCCAGCTACTCAAGAGCAAGTGTTCGCAGACCCGGCAAATTGGAAGTATTCTGTAACTGTAACTGGCGTTCGAGGCCCCCACCACAGCGAATGGCCTTTCAAACTAGGCGTCAAGCATCCGTGCGAGGCACAATCAGCGGGGTTGAGCTCACCTGGCACATGTCTCCAAACAAGCTTCACTTCAGATTTTTGTATTTGGGAAACGCGATTAGCGACAAATACTGCCAAAGTGTGGACAGACGCCTTCAACCAACAAAGAACAAGTCTGTCCAGGCGTAGGTCCCATTAATACAAATTGTTTTACGCAAAGTACTAGACACGTGATTCAACAATCGCACGAGTAGTGCTGCTCCCGAGAGCTCCAATTTCGGAATGGTCAGAGATGTCCGAAGGGGTGCAACCTTGCTCTTCGCCATGATCAAGGAAGCCCTCACCTGACCTGAGGCACTGACTGTGCGCAAGTACACCACAGCCGCGTGACCACGTTCCGAAGCATCACAAAACCCGTGAAGGGTTGCTTTGTACTTCCCGGGAGGAAGGATGGGACGAGGCAAGGAGATCTCATTGACGGCAGGAAGTGAGGATACAAGGAGGTCCATTCCTCAACAAAAGTACCGCGTAGAGGTTCGTCCCAAGTCAATCCTGTTGTCCAAAGCTTCTGCAAGAAGCATTTTGCCCAAAATATGACAGGACAAATCCAACCGTTTGGATCAAAGGTTCTGGCGACAGTAGACAACACGAGACGTATAGTCCAAGAACAAGGCAATTTCAAGTCTACGTTATACGTAAAGATGTCTTGGACTGGTCTGTATTGAACGCCGAGAACAGCAATCATGACGGGGTTGTCAACAATCTCAAATAAATGTGGATCTTGCTGATGATCCTCTGGTAAGCCTTCCAAAAGCGCTGGTGAGTTGGAAATCCATTTGCGCAACTCATAACCAGCGGAGGCCAAGATACCTATCACTTTGTCCCACAAGAGGATCGCCTCGTCTGCTGTGGAGGCGCCCGAACAAATGTCATCCAATTAAAAATAGTCCTTCAGGATGGCAGAGGCTCGTGGGAAACGTAAGCCTTCGCGGTCTGCGAGCTCCCAAAGAGAACGTATTGCCAAGTAGGGGCTCGACCTTAGCCCGTACGTATTGGTATTGAGCTCGTAGACGACTATGGAATCCCGAGGATTATCTCTCCAAAGGATCAGCTGAAAACGACGATCATCTGGGTGAATAATCGTCTGCCTAAACATCATTTTGAAGTCGGCCACAAAAACAACCTGATGTCGTCGGAAGCTGGTGATGACCTCACAAAGGTCCTTGACCAACTTGGGACCAGAATGCAAGCACTGGTTCAAGGATAAGCCTGTAGAAGTCTGCGCAGAACCATCAAACACCGTGCGCAGCTTGCCAGTTGATGGCTTCAATACCGCATGATGCGAGAGAAAGTAATGCTCCACCGAACGCCAATCCAAATTTGACACGGACATGTGTTCCAATTGTTCATATTCTCTCATGAACTCAATATACTTCTGTCTGAGCTCCGGATCACGACCCATGACAAAAATCTTTTTTCGGCTAAAGGTCGTGACTCGCCAAGTGGAGGCGGAACAGACAGAAAGGGTAACTTCGTAATAATCCGACCAGAACGGAGTCTACCAGTATTGTTCTGGAAGAACAACTCGCACTCCTCATGTTTTGGATTCAAACGAGCAGCTTGAGGGTGCTTCTCTACCTCCCAAAACCTCTGAACCGCATCAGAGAGAGCGGAGCGTATCGCCAACAAATTATCAAGTTCGGGTGGAGGGGGTTCCCAAGGTACAGTTCCCATCAAAGCAAATATGGTCGGGATGGCAGTCAAATCATTTGGCACCAAGACCCGTTTCCCACCAATCAAAATTCCACCCAGGACATCAGAGCCAATCAACAAATCGACTTGTCCCGGTGTGTCAAATTTGGGGTCTGCCAGTTCCAAAACCGATGTCAAATTCACCACAGCAGCGGGTAGCTGTTTCTGTGGATGCATACCCAAAATATTCTTCAGCACAATAGCTGAGATTTTAATACTCGGGTGTGAAGATTCAACAGGGGCAAACAAAACCTTAACTTGCCCTTCAACAGAAAAGGATCCCATATTTAATATAACCTGCCCTACCAAATAAGTGGAAATAATGCAGCCTTGTGAACCTGTGTCTAATATAGCGCGGACAACAACAGAGACCCCCGTGGGTCTCCAGACCCTAACAGCAACCGTTGGTAGGATAACGGTCTCAACAAGCGCTGAAGATGCAAAATTGTTGTTCAACGCTTGCCAACCGATCATCTGCTCATATCTTTGTAATAAGGCCTGCTGGCGATCAGGCCGGTTTACCAAAGCACTGGCTGAGGCAAACCAGCGCAAATATGACGAAATGGCACTCGCAGCCGAACGCAAGTCCTTGATAGCCGACATAATAAATTCTCAAAAGAGCTCGGACAAGCCTTAAATTAAAACTTTGCTTTGAAGCTTTGCCTTGTATATCTGCTTGGTCAGTCTTTTGTCATCCATCCTCTCCACGTGCCCAAACCACCTTAGCATACCTATCTCGATGCTTGTCACTACATCTTCTTTTACCCCACAACCCTCTCTTATCACACAATTCTTTACTCTGTCAGTCAAAGACACACCACACATACTTCTCAGTCCTCTCATTTCTACAGCATTTATTCTACTTTCATGACTGTTTTGCCATACCCAATTTTCACTTCCATACATAAGTGTAGGTAGTTAGGTACCAACACCCCTCTATGCACAGCCAAACGTGCCTTTTTGGATACGTTATGACTGTTCACAAAAGCCTTCAAAGCTCCATTCACCCTATTACCTGCATTAAGGCTTCTTTCAATATCTTCTTCATTCTTACCGTTCCTAGTAAACAGCGTACCTAAATACACGAAATCATTCACTTGTTCCACTCGTTGTCCATCGATCATAACATTACAAGCCGTAACACATTCCTCTTTTTCAAAAACCATAACTTTCGTCTTGCTCACATTCACTTTCATTCCTTTCCTCCCTAAAGCACCATGCATGATTGTTACCATCTCCTGCATACAACTGTTATGTATTTAATCAAAACTGACTAAATAACAATACAACAACAAGTTCAAATGAGATTTCAACAATTCAAGTTAACAATAATTACTGTTTGAGGTTATGCACATGTCACTGAACCTTGTTACAATATGTTTCAAATGGTACAATATGTTTAAAATTAAGTAGGTCTACCAATACATAACAGTTAAAACAATATTAACAATGTGATAGCAATGCCTATCTCAATCAGATACAAGATTACAATACTGATCCGAGACCACAGTACTAGTCTGAGGTTTGGCACACTAAAGCGCGTTCTGCTGCAAAAAGATATGTTCAGAGTTTGCCCTAGGCAGGTGGGAAATTAGATAAATTAAATTGTTGCAGGTGGCAGTGGAAGTTTGTATTACATCCACCTGATTACAGCAAGCAAGGAGTCTGACATATGAGACTGAGTTTCTCAGCGCTTAGATTTACACAAATTAATTACCTGGTGACCTTCTCTGGTGGCCTGGAGGGGACCTATAAAATTACACTCACTAATTTGGCCAAAATGGTGGTGAAATTTCTATAGCTACCAGGCTCCAAGCGGCGTCTTCAGGACACGCACGTGGGAGTAGAAATCACATAATGTTCAATATTTACATATCACAATTTACAATACGGCGGACTGATCGGTGCCAGACAAATCAACTAGTGGCAAGACTATTACACAATACAATTCGCGTAGCTGGTTTAACCATGTGCTTTTCAAGAGGCGATATTTTACGAGAGGTCAAGACGTGTTAATTTTTCAAGGCAAGAACAAAGAATGAATTGTCACCTTACAGTGTGACCAGAGTAAAAAAATTACAATAGACAAAAAAATTATACAATTCAATGCAAATCATTTACTTCAGACATTTCAGTCCATAAAATGTTAGTAGTACATCGAAATAACTTAAAACTATGTCAGTAACTTACACATACACATACAGCACACAAACAAACACCTTGTAACCAAACACCACCAAAACAAGTACCTTGCTACGATATGTGTATCTTTATCCAATGCCTCCAGATTGGACTATGGATGTATTCTGCAATGACTCTCAGGTAGCGGTTGGGACTGTACCTCACCCTTCGCATCAGCGATGCTGCTCTTTTACGTAAAATGGCATGAAAACCACCCACTCGTGCTTCAGCAAACATCGCTGATGCACTACAGTAGCGAGGCAACCCCAATAGGAACCCATAGGGCACTGACGACCCGCTGCGTATTGCTAGTCCACAAACTACATGTATAAAAAGATTGACAATATGCCCTATACAGTGTCGTCTTTAAAGCTTTAGAGCATTGGGCAAATCTCCGTGCTAACATATTACAACGGATCGTCAGCCCCCTACGCTCCCTCTCTATGTCTTGTTCATCTGTCAGATCCTCGTTTACGATATGACCTAGGTACACAAATTGTTTTACTGTGTTTAGTGCAACTCCTGATAGTGTCACAGGCGGTAATTTCCTTAAAGCGCTGATCGATGGGCTCAACAGCACCGTGTCATTAGCGTAACTAATGTTGTTGAATATTTTACCATCTATTGAGCATCCTACATTGGTGCTGTTAAGCTCACATACCAATTAATATTCTCGAGTTAACTATCATAGATAATATTTTTATTTCAAACAACTAGATCCTGCTCTATTTTATTGTTCAAACCTGAGACGCTGTTTCCCATGCGTGAATTCTGCACCTAAACCTTCCTTATGAATCACCTAAGCTATATTGGTGAAAACCGTACAAAAATCCGTTCAGTCGTTTTTGAGTTTATCGCGTTCATGAAATGAAATGAAATAACTCTTTATTTCGTGTAAACTTTGCAAGGACTTACGATACGTCATTAAAAAAAAACATATTATATATTTATATACAATTATTTTTGTATGTCTAATTAGAACAGCTTAGTCCCGAGCGTTTTGGTCGTCTTTATATTGTTACCGACGGGGTAACGGGATTGGAAGGAAACACCGAGTAGCACTGATGACACTTTATTCAAGATCTCGACGTGAACAGCACCAACACAGACAGGTTTATTGGCTATAAGCGTGATATTGTAGTGATCGACCGAGCAGAGCGACTCGCATTGATAGACGTTATTACCATATCGCATGACAGCAATCTCGTAAAAGCAGAAAAAGAGAAGGAGTTCAAATATTTGGGCCCAGCTCATGACATTGTCGATATGTGGGATATGAACTCGGCGATCATTGTGCCGATAGTTGTGTCAGTAAATGGACTAATCGCCAAGAGCCTTTACCAACATCTAAAGATGCTCGCACTAGGCAGCAGAAAAACTAATATTTTTAACAATAACACTTTTTGAGTTCAGTGCCAGTTAGAAGTACGCACACAATTTTATTTTCTTTCTTACTCACCATGCGGGCTCCTGGTTTAATTCTTTTAAATTATTTTATTTCTCACTTATTTTAGACCTAGGCGTATCTATAAGGGCGTAATTAATTTGACCTTTATATATATATAATATGATTTTGTAAAGATTTGAGTTTTTTTTTTTAACTAAGCCAATGACACTGTCAGTGACTTTTTCTATTTTACCTTAAATAAATGATTCATTATGTGTGAAACATTTTATTTAAAATTTACCCTGAAGTTAAATTTTATTTCTTATCTATTAGTTAATTCACTTATTACTGCAGCCTGCTCTCGATTGGTGATTTAATATAATTATGTAACTGAGCATACTGGGCTCGTGCCTCCCTTCAATTTGAGAAGGCCTAATTTAGTTTGGAAGATTTTAGACAAACACTTGACGATCGTGATAATTTAGTCTGAAATACGTAACGTGGTTTTGTAATCGAAAACCATTACGTGGTAATGATCTTGTCATTGACCCTATCATTGCATGTAGGTAGTGATTATTAGTGATATTATGAATATCAATTGCTTTATTCTCCTTAAAAAGGTAATTAAAAATATATTTTTATCGTTACTTATTTACTAGTGTTTAAATATAAGCTGGATTTATTAACATATTTTACTTTATCTGAGGATTTATCAACATTCAATTGATATTCATTCTGAGTAAACCAAATCTAAGGATTTATTGCAAACATTATCGATATTTTATCGAAATTCATTTTGAGTAAGCACATCACTAGTCTAGTTTAAATTTACGACAATTTCGAAGATTCGAAATGACATTTGTATATTTATCTTTTTCTTACATAAGAAAGAAATCATAAGTCAGAGTGAAGTAAATATATTGGGTTAGGTTGCTATTTTAATGCGGTCTCTATTACTTCCTTACTTTATGATTTGGCGAACACTTGACAGAGTGTATATGTACGTCATCAAACTAAAAACTGTAAAATAATTTCCAAATAATGAAATTGTCTTCAAACCTCATTGCTAATTATTATTGTGTTTGACGACCGGCTAGTTTGTCGTGTAGACGTCAGTATGACTTCATGCTCCGTGACATGACACCGGCCGTTACAATCAAAGAGTATACAAATACTACGTGAGTCACAATATTAAAACATGCAAACAAGGAGAGGAGCCCAGAAGACATAATGTTAAATATGTGTCTTATCTTTTTATTCGCTGACGATACTTTCCAGCATTTCAAACAATGGATAATATTTAGTCCAATATTTATTAGATGCTGTCAGTACAAAATAGTTGAGATTTTACTTACCTAACGTTCTTCAATGAGCATCATCATCGCCCTAGCGATACCTATCCCGGTTGCGTCCAAGACTTACACGCCTTGGAGCTTGAGGTCCGTTTACTGGTCTAACCAGATATGACAGAATATCAACTTTTCCACAGAGCGACTGCCGTCTGACCTCCGCAACCCAAAGGGATAACGATATTCGATGGTTTAGACCAGTATCAGTTTATTTGAGGGTACTGACTCCCCGTAACGACTGTCAAAGATCTTCATGACAGCCGGGGCCGACGGTTTAACGTGCTCTCCGAGGCACGGGGCAAGCGATAATTAACAATTTAATAGGTACGCACTTATCTTCGAAAAATCACGCACCAAGCATGCCGTGGATTCGAACCCGATACCCTCTACATGGCAGTCCGTTGGTATCTCCACTAGGAACTTTCTTCAATGAGCATTATACAAAATGCTTCAAGGTAAATAGTGTTGCCCAAATTCAGTCTTGGTCTTGCAGTCTTGGTCTTGTTCTTGCGTTTTTGCAAGACCAAGACCAAGAACAAGACCGCGTATTTTTAGCAAGACCAAGACCAAGACTGATCGTGCAAGACTTGAGCAAGAACAAGACTAAGCCTGCAAGACTCTTGCGTCTTGCAGCTAGGACTTAGCGCTATTTCACGGAGTAGTTAGGTGTAACAGTTCGGTGTATAGGTACGCTTAGGAATTCTATGAGACGCAAAAAACTGTATCAAAGAATATGAAAAACTGGACCTATGCGCATTACTTTGTATTAATTCTTGGTCAAAAGAATTGATATAAAGTAACATAACCTAATGATAAAGCTGTTGTGTACTGTTATGTTTGATTTGTGTTGTATTTTATTTTTTATTGAAATAAATGATAAATCGTAAAACTCTTTTATTAAATTTCATATAAGTTGAGGGTTCAATCTCTTTCTAGACAGATATTGTTCTTTAAAATACAGTCAAGTTATTGTAATTAATTTGTTTTTTTTACATGTTTTAGCAAATGTAAGCTTATAAATCATAAATGTTTATTAAGAAACAGTTACTTCCATGGAAAACGACATATAGGTCAGTTGATTTTTCGAATTTCTTATCAAATCTTCAGTTATTTATTAATCTGCTTGATCTTTACTATGGCTGTGTTAATTCAAGCTCACAATGTTCCAATTCTAATACGTTTTTCTAAGATTTAAAAACTTTAATAAATAGTAATAGACTGATAGGTAATTGCAAGACTTGCAAGACTCTTGCTGCAAGACCAAGACCAAGACCAAGACTGGGAGCGCAATACCAAGACCAAGACCAAGACCAGGTGTATTGGCGCAAGACCAAGACCAAGACTGGCTAAGTCTCGTCTTGTTCTTGCATTTGGGCAACACTAAAGGTAAATAATACATTGTTGATGCCATATGGTCAAAACCTATCTTTATGAAGTCGGTAGTTATTTGTTAAACTAAATATAAGATTAGCCAAAGGTTTAAAATCAGATCAAAATACTGGAATTTATTGTTGAACACAGGTATCTACATAATTAATTACGCCGCAGCCAATTAGCTTAATCAGCCCTTCAACCTAGCAGCTAGTCAAATGATTTGGATCTATAACGTTTACCTAAGTTCTTGCCTAGCCAAGTCAATAAAATTTTTCTTTTATCATTAACTCGGATATTTTGTTATTCGACTAATTAAAACTCAGTATTTTGAGATTAGTTATCTAGAAAAGAAATCAAATTATTAAAGAACCGAATAAAAATAATCCCTTAATAAACAGGCTTTATAAAACTGTTTCAATAAGGAGAGTTGACCCTTTTCATCTTCACAGTGCGCTGTGAAAATGAAAACCTAACTTAACTTAAAATATATAAAAACAATATTTCATCTTTTTTGTCACACAGACACACTGCCTGGCAATCAGTCAGACGGTTCATTAAATGTTATCTGGGTGAATATCATTCAGACTCTTAACTAAACGGTGGCTTTTAGTTAGACTATACAAGACTACACGGCTGAATAAAGTGAGACCTGACGCCAGGGAGTACCTAGTTCTACTTA
This sequence comes from Euclidia mi, assembly GCA_944739405.2. Lineage (NCBI taxonomy): Eukaryota > Metazoa > Arthropoda > Insecta > Lepidoptera > Erebidae > Euclidia > Euclidia mi. The sequence continues at coordinate 45,375,430 of OX123201.2, forward strand.
TTTCTAAACAAAATACAAATACCTAGTTTAAGTATGGATTCATTTCAATGTAAATCTACCTCTTTACTACTTAACAACAACACAAAGAAATATTAAATATAAGGAATAATTGAAGTACTTACAAGTTTTTAATATCTTTTTTACAAAATTCTTTGTCTGGTTAAATGACTTTTAAATAGCAATTCTTAATTGCAACAAAGCTATGATCAATTTGCCAGGCGCTTACTAATGGCTAAATTTTATTTTCATAGATTACTAATTTTTTAGGGTTCCGTAACGTACCTCGAAAGGAAAAAACGGGAACCCTTATAAAATGAAAAAAAAGTCGATTAACTATGTCAAGTGGCGTGTCGCTGAATAGGTATTTTAAAATCATCTTTAGGTTCCTTTAATCATTTTTTTATTTTAAATAATAGTTTAGGATATATACCGATTTAAAGTTGTTTAACAAAACAATCATTCTCGCAAATTTTCTTACTTATTGATTTAAGTTTTTATTTCAAGTATAAACGATATGCAAACCAAAAAACAGTGAAAAAGCGTGAAAAACAAATATTTTTGGTAAAAAATAACTTTTATTCATCGCCAAGTCGCCGAGTAAAAAAAGTTTACCACCAAGCTCAATAGATGGCGTTGTTAATTTGATGCATGTTTCTGAATCGCGGTATTAAGATTTTCCGCGTCTACTAATTTAATTCTTTGTTATGGATTTAAGTTTTCATACTTTACAACTCATTTTACCTCACTAAAGAGAGAATAGTTAACTGACTTCAGAACGTAAGTACGTAAATTTGAAAATATTTAATGTCGTAACTTAAAAAAATAATAAAAAAAACAACAATCCCGACTGCGTAAAAACTAATTTTAAAGAATACGTGAAAAAATTACTTAAATTAAAACTAAAAAGAAAGAAACAAGCCCAGTAGTTTAGAATTCTGTTAAGTAATACTAAATAACTACACAATTGAAATAGTTTTATAATCGATACACACATAAAACAAATCATAAATTCTAATGCAGAACAGAACGACTCATAGTCGGCGCCCATTCAAATTTTACCAATCAAATCTTCCCAAGGGACCCCGTAGGTACGTACCTACACCAGTGGGCTATCGCCGCAGTATATATATATATTTTTTAATAATTATGTGTACCGACAAGTTGTACAGCACCCTCGGTGAGCGAGTCCGACTCGCACTTGACCGGTTTTTATTTCTACTCAACAGTAGTACTTACGTACTACCAGAGACTAGTAAAGAATATAGACTGAAAAAGTCGAACAAAAAAATGTGACTCGGAAAAAGCTCAAATCGCGGGCTATTTCCAGATGGATGGAAAACCCGCGATGTTAACTGGACAAGTGACAGAAAGAAAGAAAATAATGTTTATTTCGACAAAACTACAGAGTTAGGTATAATAATAAAATAAAAGTGTACCTTATTTTTCAACATTACATTGTTTGTACAAGTCATAAAAATATAATTATTTCTTCAGTAAGAGCCATTGAAGTCGTTTAAGTATTTTTTAGAGTTGGTAATATTGCTCATATAAGCTAATTTATCAATTTCATTTTACGTGAATATTTTATCACTTTTGAATGCGTACTAATAGATGGCGTAGTAAAAACACGAAAGGTAATGTACAACGGTTTACACTAAATTTTCACTAGATGACGCTTAAACCAAAATAAAATTACCAATTTAGATGGGATGGGTATATATGTATTAAAGGTAGATACACTTATTTAGTAACAATTCGTAAACAACCATCTACGAGTACGAACTAGTTCTATGTATGCCTCAAGGTCGCAAGCACACACTCATACCATGAGTGAGACGACAGCCTGAATATTATTTATTACCCTGATAAATCAAACTTGCTAGTTTCACTGTGACAAACTTGCATGAAGTTGGTTTTTCAAAGGATTTGGATGACGACGAGCACAGGTTGGTGGTCGGTCGACCTCCTAGATACAGCAGGAGGTGCTCGACGACCGGCTGTTGTCAAACTCTTCGAGTATGATGCAAGACAAACTTCATGCAAGTATGATGCAAGTTTGTCACAGTGAAACTAGCAAGTTTGATTTAAACTTGCTGCAAGTTTATTGTTATCTGGGTAGCTACTTACTTTGTATGAGAAAATGCAAAAAGCCACTAAACCGAGAATCGAACCTGGGTTCGATTCACCTACATTGAGGAACACTTTACTAGTATAAGTTTTTTACCTATAAGTACTATAAGGTCTAAATTAGCAACCAAAGTTTGGGCTCAATGATTTGTCTCGGTCGGGTTATATCATTTTATCACAGAGATGCCGTGGCTACCTTCCAGCTTTATCATCAGACCCTTGATTTCATCTAGGTGTAAATTTCTCCTCAAGACTAATCACTCGAGCCCAAACTCTGTGGGGCTACGTCGTTTTATCACAGAGATGCCGTGGCCACCTTCCAGCTTCATCATCAGACCCTGGATATCATCTAGGTGTAAAGTGCTCCTCAAGACAAATCAATCGAGCCCAAACTCGGTGGGGTTACGTGGCCATCTGCCAGCTTTATTATCAGACCAGCAAAAAATAGTGCAACATTTCATTGCTAATTTAGACCTTATAGTACACACGGCGCCAAGTCAAGCTAAACAGTTGCAGTACGATTTCGATACATATTCCCTACGTTATAAGAACGGTTTTTACCGTTCTTTGACCTTTTGTCAAAGTGTATAGATTGACGAGTAGCCGTGTGTACTTAAACCACACCAAAGATTCGAAAATTAAAATTGAAAGAGTCAAACGATAACATTATTGATTGTAGCGTAGGTAGGTTGAGCACCCTCGAGGGCCTCAACTCTCGAATGACCTTGCACAAGGGCTACATACGTTTTCGTTTTTCGTCCACGTTAATAAACAAGTTAGTATGCAATAAATTGAATATAACGCCATCTAGTGATGTTATATACCATTTAGCGGAGGCACGAGTGACGTCACACGTCATCTGCTTACGTAGTATTTGTATACTCTTTGTCATATTTTGCTATAAGCTATAATTATTTTTCGATTCGATACGCGTAGCGACATCTTGCGTCATTTACGCTAATGAAATATCGAGTTACATTTTTTTGTTCGACTTTGACATTCTTTACTAGTCTCTGGTACTACTAACAAGTAGACTGTAGGTATGTGCTCTAAAGGATGTTGTTTCCAGTCTGGGTGTTTTTGTGTCTTTTTATTGAATATTTGTATAGTCCACTGCGACACAGAGTTTATTTCCAGCGCAGGAATTGTCAATTGCAAGAAAAAAAGAATTCAATACTTTGTTGAAAATTTGTTATTTGTAGATATTACTACTGTTTGCAGTTTTTAGTGTTCCCTTATAATTTCTCCATGTCCGCATTGTCCGCCAGTCGGTAATCCGTATGTCCGTTCACAGTTCTACGCGGCGACTATAAGCAATAATATAAGGCTGCAATTTGGTGAGGTTATATTTAAGGGTAGTTTTGATTTAAGGGTAGGTAGTTCAAATACACGTAAATCCAAAAGTTATTCTTTTTATTTTTTATTATGTCGAGTAGGCAGTTAGTTATAGCTTTCCGTGTGGTGTGGTGCAGGACGCAAAGACATAAAGACATAAAGACATATTTATTTCTGCATTTTGGTTGTTTACAACACTTATACATCTCAAAACCCTATTCTAGATGATGCCGGCTTTTCCTAGCTAAATGACTTCTTGAGAAGAAATGCCGAAACAAACTCAGAGTCATTGCTTTTTTTGTCACTTCAATTTCTTTAGTCTTTTCTTAATCTTTTAAAGTCCAGACCAAAAAAAGGGTTTAGTATGCAAGTACAATGCAGGAAATCATCTGACGCTTTTGACTGACTCGGCCCACTGATGGCCCGCATTCAACAGCAATCGTACGGCTCAACCTTGATTGAGGGAGCCAGCACGATCTGTATCACTAATAGCACAGATGAGAGAATTAGTCTCAGATAGAGCGCATTCGTCCAACTAAGTGTGGCACGTTGACAGCTATGTGTGCGTGACCTTTGGCGACTGGCACTGTACGGACACGCGCGTCTATGTGTGTATAAAGTTGCCAGATTATGAATAATCTCCCAGTATTTTGCATATAGTTATGTAATATTCTTATATTCATTTGCGGTTTTGAAGAATTTACCATGGATTTAATTAATGCTTTTATAAATACATTTCTTAAATGTAGGTACCGAGTTAAGTTTTAACTACTTCGTAAATCTGTATATATAAAATCCTTGCGTTACTGACTGACTGACAGACAAGCTACAGCCGAAACTACTCGGCGCATGAAGCTGAAATTTAGCATGTATGTTTCTTGGGAACCGTAGGGGTGCACCAAGACGGGATTTCTCGAAATTCCCACGGGATCGGGCAAAACGAGAAATAAGAAAATATGTGCGTGCGAAGCCGCTGGCGTCGATTAGTTGAGAAATAAATAGTATGTATGTACACACGGCACCAAGTCAAGCTAAACAGTTGCTGTACGATTTTGATACTTATTCCCTACGCCATAAGTATGTATGTACACACGGCACCAAGTCAAGCTAAACAGTTGCTGTACGATTTTGATACTTATTCCCTACGCCATTAGTATGTATGTACACAGGGCGCCAAGTCAAGCTAAACAGTTGCTGTACGATTTTGATACTTATTCCCTACGCCATAAGTATGTATGTACACACGGCGCCAAGTCAAGCTAAACATTTGCTGTACGATTTTGATACTTATTCTTTACGCCATAAGAACGGTGCCGAGGTCAAAGTTTATAAGCTTGACGAGTAGCAGGGTGTACACGAATATTTGGATCGTTTGGGGATCGAACTCAAAACAATATTATGTAAGGTATATACTAATGGAAATTGAAATTCTATTACTATATTTATGAGAAAGAAGATATATCTACAGTATACTTTTATAATACGGTAATGTATTTTTCATTAACATGACAATCATTATCACATAATCAATTGACAAGTGCATTTTCCCTAATTCAGGCAGAACGGCGTCGACAAAAACTGGCAACACTTACATATTTCTTGCATAAATACGAATTTTATCGAAATTAAATTAGGAAACAGTCAAATTATCAATAGTTACCTGTGAAAAGATATTCCATTTTCCTGTTTTTGTTTTTAGGAACAACTTTTACACTGTAAAAGTTGTTTGTTAAAGAACACAAGACGGCATTTTGAGAATTTAAAAGTTGACGTGATCGTGACGCGTGAACTGTACGATGCTTCGTAGCGCACTGAGGCGAGTTTGTATTCGCTTTTCAATTTTGTATTTGCTTTAGTGGCCGCACGCAACTGTGCCGTGCGTTACATCTGATACTTCTCATATCTGTGATTGAAATTCTATTACTATATTTATGAGAAAGAAGATATATCTACAATATACTTTTATAATACGGTAATGTATTTTTCATTAACATGACAATCATTATCACATAATCAATTGACAAGTGCATTTTCCCTAATTCAGGCAGAACGGCGTCGACAAAAACTGGCAACACTTACATATTTCTTGCACAAATACGAATTTTATCGAAATTAAATTAGGAAACAGTCAAATTATCAATAGTTACCTGTGAAAAGATATTCCATTTTCGTGTTTTTGTTTTTAGGAACAACTTTTACAGTATTTAAGAACGCAAGACGGCATTTTGAGAATTTAAAAGTTGAAGTGATCGTGACGCGTGAACTGTACGATGCGTGGTAGCGCACTGAGACGAGTTTGTATTCGCTTTTCAATTTTGTATTTGCTTTAGTGGCCGCACTCAACTGTGCCGTGCGTTCCATCTGATACTAATTCTCTCATCTATGACTAATAGTATTATAAAGAATAGTAAAGAATAGTAGGTAGGTACCTACCACCCCCTTTGCTCTTCCCGGGGTGTCGTAGAAGGCGACCAATGGACACATGAGACCAGTTGCATATTTAACAGCACATTTGGTCTCTCGAGGTGGCGGGTAAACCAACAACAATAGCATTCCCAAGGAGGGTTGGTGTCAGGTCAGGCAGGCAGCCGACTTTATAATCTTTGCCAAATCTTATAGGCTGTTGAATAAAAATACCAACAGACTGCTATGCATAGGCACGGTAATAATATAATCTAACAGTATTGTAACTCGGCCGTCTTCGTGAGTTATATAGGTACCTACAGACAGTGGCGTAGCTAGCCTGGGTGGCACCCGGGGCGGTAGTTGACGAATGACCTTTTTTTTTTTTTTTTTAGTCGATATCTAACAATTCCGGGCTAACTTTCGTAGTGCTGAGCTATTGCCTATGTTGTTTTATAGTTTTTGTACATTGTTCTTAAAGTCTTAAAGTTAAGTTTGGGTGGCACCCCAAAAAGGGTGGCACCCGGGGCGGTCCGCCCCCGCCGCCCCCCCCTTCCTACGCCACTGCCTACAGACGCGCCGTATGCGAGCTGCGGCTTCGTAAGAACTATCTATTCTGTGCTGCGGCACGATCGCAGCTGTGTGTACTTTAGGCACACTCTAATGTGTACTTTGCTCGGGGCACGTAGGTATAAGGCTCAGTTCACACCGAAATGGCAGCGGCCGGAAGCGAAGCGGAGAGCAGTTTCAGTGTCATATAATTTTAGACTTTATCGCCATGACTATAATACATAGAATCACTTGACAATCCGCGCCGCGTCGGCGCGCGACCGCTCTGGCGGGCGCGAGCGGCCGCGAGCATGCGCGGGAAGGCGCGGGCGGCCGCGAGCATGCGCGAGCATGCGCGGGCGGCCGCGAGCATGCGCGGGAAGGCGCGGGCGGCTGCGAGCATGCGCGAGCATGCGCGGGAAGGCGCGGGCGGCCGCGAGCATGCGCGGGAAGGCGCGGGCGGCCGCGAGCAAGCGCGGAAGGGCGCGGGCGGCCGTGTACCAAAGAATCCGCGTTTCCTCTTCTTCTTCTTCAATTATACGTGCAATAACTATTAAATCCAAAATACAAATTTTGACAGCTAATTACACACGTGTTTCCTCGTTATATGTAGAATATAAACTGCGCATAGGAATAGCGTGAGCCTGAGCCATGACGTAAGCTACGCGCGGCCGCGAGCAGTCGCGGGCGGGCGCGAGCAGTCGCGGGCGGGCGCGAGCAGTCGCGCGCGGGCGCGAGCAGTCGCGGGCAGCCGCGAGCCTTCTCTTCGATGCCGGCCGCTGCGCGTCGCTTCCAGCCGCTGCCATTTCGGTGTGAACTGAGCCTATCTCGAGTTTCGTGCGTTTGTATAGAGTTACAATACTGTTAGGTAAGGCCTTGCCACACGGCACGATTTTACCACTGATCAAATTTTCAATCGAATTGGCTTTGCCCGTCTACACGACACAATCAAATCACTGATTTTCATTCCGTCCACCCGATTGGTTAAAATCTGGTGGTACCGCCCACCCGATGAACTTGAGTTGGACGACTGGCGTATACACGTCACGATTTCATCAAGTGATTTAGTCAAGTTGGACGTAAAATTGTGCCGTGTGGCAAGGCTTTTAGATATTATTACCGTGGCATAGGGCATCGGGTTCGAATCCACGGCGCGCACCATGGTCTATTCGGATTTATGTGGCTATTTAGTTGTTAGCTAAGTATCGCATGCCCCGTGCTTCGCCGTCGATTTTTCACAGTCGTTATATGGTACCTTTAAATAAACTGACACTAGTCTAAATCAATATCGCTATCCTTTTGTATTGCGAAGGTCAGACAGGCAGTCGTACTGTGGAATACAATTTTTCTGTCAAATTCGGTTAGACTAGTAAGTGGTCCCCGGATTGCTTCTGGGATAACGCTAGGAGGATGATTACAAAGTGTCAGGCGGCTTCGCAAATTTGCTAACCGTTATTCGAATGATTCCGACACACTGGACTTTCATACGGCCTGGTGGCAAGGTTAAGAAGGCTTGCTTATAGTTACTGCTGTGTCACCAAACAGAATAAGATAAAATATCACCTCGAATCGCGTGACTCCACCACACTAACTGAACGTTGGAAACACCGGTATGGATTTATTATTACTTAGGTATTTTATTTTTATAATTTACCGTTGAGTCAACAAAAAACATAAACCAGATCATACAGTATGAGTTTACCTAATTATGGCGGCGTAGCAGCAAGGTTAGCCGCTTCGAGGTGAAAAACCAATTCGGGTAACCGCGCCGTCACACACGGGGACCGGGTTTATGAAACCCCAAAGATACGGACGTTAATAAGAAAAAAAATACGGATGTTTTTTTCATGTGAGTAGATAAGAATCATACCATCCATACGGACGAAACGCTTTGCTTCCTCATTTATTATTTATGCGTACTGCAAAAGTATGGAATTCCTTGCCTGAATCTGTGTTTCCTGATGAGTACAATCTGGGTGTTTTCAAGTCGCGGGTGAATAGGTACCTTCTAGGCAAGCGTGCTCCATCTTCGACCGTATCATCACTTAACATCAGGCGAGACCGCGGTCAAACGTTAGCCTATCAAAAGAAAAAAAAAGTATTTCCACGATGTTGGCGATATTAAAATCAGTGAGAAGACTGTCATTTACCGGATTAACATATTATCAGTTGACTGCATTTTTGCAATAACTTGAACGCAATCAGTAGATATTATTTTGTTTTGTTTGTATTGTTTACATCAAAACATTATGTCAACTATAGGCCAAGGTAAAGCCTTTAAATTATTGTTTTTAATCCAACAAACATTCAGTAATGGTAAGAGATAATTGTGGTTTTCTTGAAAAGTTCAAACTAATCATTTGCGGCTCGGTTTAAAAAAAAAGAAACATAAGTCAATTTAAGGATATGATCATATGACGCATTAGCTGTTTACTAGAACCTTCGTAGTAAACTTTCCATTAGGTAACTTTATTACAAAAAAAATATTAACGGTTAAAGGTGCTGATACATTTGAGCATTCACCTGTAATGAGTCAACCCAAATGTTACATAACTGAAAAACAAACGAATGTGTTTTAGCGAGCATTCTTACGCATGTTCTGGCGAGAATTCTAATTCTAGCAATGGACAGTAAATTTGCCTTGACGTTTTTGCTCATTAGAGCGTTCGTTAAAAAGATCGTGAAAGTCACGTGAAAGTGTTCATCGTAACAATGTTCGGCTGTTCGTTGTTCAGTTCGATGAAACAAAAACCAGCTAATGCTCGCTGTTCTGTTCCAATTTTATGCTCTGGTGTATCAGCACCATTAGGCAAATAACGTACTTTGCCGATAGTTTTTGTGCTAGGTCGGGTCAAAGCTGCCAATACGAACGGCTCACAATATCATAACATAATTATTAATCATTGTATATTTTTTATATATGTTTTTGTAATCTTTAAGTAGGATTCTAATTTGAACTTTGCACTGTTTACTTTAACGAAAATTTCTAGAACTTATAACACTTAAAATATTAGACATTTTCCTCCCCTATGAGGGAATTTCAAAGAATCCATTCTGGTGCTCCCTACACTCCCTAGTAAACATACATGCCAAATGTCAGCGTCTTGACAAACTGACACTCAGTTTGGTGGATGTAATTATTTTGTAAAGTGTGTTGAAACCAATAAATGTTTTAATTATTATTATTATTACATTGACTATGGCTCCTACGCACTCTGCAGTTAGCCGCAATACAGACAGCCCTCCGGCTAACCGCTGGACGCGGTTGCGCTGCGGCTAGCCGGGCAGCTGACCGCATTCCAGCCAACCAGCACTATCCACGTGTGTATGGCAACCGTCCGGCTGGACGTCCGTCGGGCCACTGCGCTCAGAACAACCGTAGCGGTCGGCCGGCAGCAGCCGCATCGCACTGCGAATAGAAACTACTTTCTCATACAAAATTTTGATTGCACTCAGGCGCACGGCTAGCCGCATTGCAGCTAACTGCATAGGCGTGCGTTGTCTGTCAGTCAGTCAGTAACGCAATTTTTTTTATATTATATAAAAGTTATTGTTTTTTTTTATATTACGTCCGTGGGGTGACGGATTAAGAATACGGAATGTCACCATATCATCCCATGGGTGTTGTAAGAGCCGACAGAGGGAGCATATTATGCAGAGCACCGCAACGTAAGAGAAGGAAAACTTGATACAAACCCTATACCAACCCGTTTGGCCAGCGTGGTATAGTAGGCCAAATTCCTCCTTTCAAAGGAGAGGCCTAGTCCAGCAGATGACTGATGATGATGATGATGAGAAGTGATGATGAGAAGATTGAGTGATGTTTAGCTGTGCTCCATGGTTTCACCCGCTTAAAAACTAATAGAAATCACTAAACGACTCTAGTCTGACTTGACTTGGCGTTTGTAATAGATCGGCAAGTTAAACGTAACGTTTGTACACGCCAGCATTTTTATGGGTGATCGTTTGTTGCGTCAAAGCGCTACCGTGCTTCGGAGAGCACGTCCGCCATTGATCCCGATTCCTGTCTTAAGATATGAATCGTTAGGTCATGTCGGGTATGAGCTGAGGACACAACCACACGAAAAAAAAGACAAAAACAGTCTTATACAACTTTTTGAAGTCCACTGCTGGACATGACACCAGAAAATACCAGCCACTCTCCGCAACTCATTTTACACCGCGAAGCGGGTCATTTCAAGGGTGCCGCATCCGACCGTCTGCAAAACCACGCATCGTGGCAAGCCGGCTTAATACATTCAGTAAAAAAAGTATCGGTAATGGATGATTTATACACAATAGTTATTTGTGCAACAAGAGAGCAAAGTTGCTTTTTGTTTCGAGTGCTGATTTTGAGTCCCGAGCAAGCGAAGGATTCTATGATTGATTCACGAGCGTAGCGAGTGAATCAAAGTTAGAATCCTGAGCGTGGTGAGGGACTCAACAGCACGAGATACAAAAAACTTTGCTCTCGTGTAGCACACATAACTTTTCACCACAGCAGTGAGAACACATATTAGGTACTTAGGAGACATAGAAATGAACAGGAATATATTGAATTCTGCATAATCACTTGTTGATTTAACTCTTCTGGTGTTAAAGTACAGTCATCATCGGTAGTTTCACTCATTTTTTTAGATTATTTTATATATTACCTAATATAACTTAACACGTTACGCTATACCTACTGTATCAGCATCAGCGAAATTTTTATTCCCGCTACTTTTTTAAATCGCGTTTTAATACCGCGTCCCTGATGTTTATTTTTCAAATGTATCATTGTTGTAATTCTAAATAAAAATGTATTGGTTAAATACTAATGTTATACTATTAATTAGACTTATTTTTATTAAAATCCAATAATAAATTAAACATATAAACAATAACATATTAAAAAAAAAGTAATTTCTTTTTTTTTTGCTTTGCCGTAGGTGTGTACTTTGAGGTCGAATTCCAAAATCGAATTTCGAATTCGAAGGGGTTTGTTTTTTCACTCACTTTTTATAGGCATGTGAAAGAGACAGAGCACAGTAAAATTCGAATGTTTTTAAATTTATGGCTGAACAATGTCAATTCGTGACACTGAAGATTGGAAAATTAAAAAGCTACTTTGCCTCACGCTCGAATCAAAATCGCGTTTTGTTCACTGTTGTCTCGCAGCAAAAGCGGCATGTTTGAGCTGCAGTGGTGAAAATATATTTCTTGTTATTTTTTTGTCGGCGCAGAGTTTAAGTAAAGATTCAATACAGCGCTGTTTTAAGTAGATCATATCTAGCATGTATTGCCTACAGAATATATCTTGAACAAGGACGTAGGCATATACAGTCTTCAAAAGAATAATTAAATGATGTCACGGCAATCTTCTGCCTTATTTTCAAAAACGTTTCCGCTCAAATCCGGACGCCATTCGTATTCGTAAGAGTACCTGTTTCCTAAGACCACAGATTTAACAAACAAGAACCAGATGTAGCGCATTCGTCCAACTAAGTGAGGCACGTTGACAGCTATGTGTGCGTGACATTTGGCGACTGGCACTGTACGGACACGCGCGTCTATGTGTGTGTAAAGTTGCCAGATTATGAATAATCTCCCACTATTTTACATAAGTATAGTTTTTGCAAACGAATATAAAAATATTACATAGGTAATATTTTATATTCGTTTGCGGTTTTGAAGAATTTACCATGGATTTAATTAATGCTTTTAATATGTAATGCTGTTGTGAAAATTATTCAAATAAAAGATACCATTAAAGTATGCTTTTATAAATACATTTCTTAAATGAAGGTACCGAGTTAAGTTTTAACTAATTTTATTCGTAAATTGAGAAATAAATAGATTATGTTTTGTGATTCATAGCCTCGATCCAGAAGAAATACTTATATAATACCAACTACATATATTTACGAATACCAATCATGAGGTTCAGATCTTAGTTCGGCGAATATGTTGTTTATTTTTTGTTTAGAAATTCTCAGTATAGTATCTGGAAATGTTTGGTTAATTGCAATAGGCTTGCGTCCTAAATATTAATTAGCTAAAAACATTTTGTCATGCACACAACAAATTATGAATATTATGATTCATAAATCATAACCAAAAAAATGCAACAAAAAATAAATAATGGCTGCAATCAATAATTTCTGTTTCTGTACGTAATGTACACACGGCGCCAAGTCAAGCTAACAGTTGCAGTACGATTTTGATACTTATTCCCTACGCCATAAGAACGGTACAAAGATTTATTCTGTGACAAAGGTCAAAGTGTATAGTATATGTGGATCGAACTCAAAACAATGTATATATTAATGGAAATTCTATTACTATATTTATAAGAAAAAAGATAATCTACAATATACTTTTACAATACGTTAATGTATTTTTCATTAACATGACAATAATTATTACCTACATAATCAATTGACAAGTGCATTTTCCCTAATTCAGGGAAAACGGTGTCGACGTAAACTAGCAACACTTACATAGTTTCTGCAGAAATACGAATTTTATCGAAATAATATTATAAAACAGTCAAATAATCCATAGTTATCTGTAAAAATATATTCCATTATCCCGTTTTTGCTTTTGGAAACCATTTCTACAATGTTTAAAAACGCAAGACGGCATTTTATGAATTTTAAAGCTGGATTGATCGTGGCGTGTGAACTGTGCGATGCTTCGCAGCGCACTGAGCCGAGTTTGTATTCGCTTTTCAATTTTGTATTTGCTTTAGTGGCCTCACGCAAGTGTTCCGCGCGCTACGTCTGCCTTTTGTTCTGTAGTCTTAGCCTAAGACGTTATCGCTGTAAACTATCAGAATATAATTAATCAACGGCTTTATATCTTAGTATTATGGTTGTTCTCGAAAAACTATTTTATAGGCCAATTGTTCAAATCTAAATTCAAAACCAGTTGCTCAGTATTATTAAATTTAATTTTGACCTCGACGAAATATGTGGAAAAGCTGATTATTTTTTATTATGCGTGACCTAGAGCAAAAGTTGTTCCAAAAACAAGTTAGAGGTTCGCACTAATAATACTAAAAATAACATTGTTACTATTACACTTTTAGATCGACTACTTAGATAGGTATTACATTGCGTAGGTATCGGGTGGTTTAAGGCTGTTGAATGTCAACCACACCTAATCGTCAAGATTTTTTCTGCATTTAATTTGACATTTCTCAATTTCAGACTAATTCAATTTGAACCATGGAAAGATACACAATCGAGCAACGCGTTAAAGTTATTCAGGCTTACTATGAAAATGGGCGTTCAAACCAAAATGCATATCGTGCACTTCGTGATTTTTTCGGTCAATTGAATCGTCCAAATGTGCGTACAATCGGAAAAATCGTGCAAAAATTTGAGCAAACCGGGTCTGTAGGAGATATGAAAACACCAGTGCATGCTCGTACAGCTTGTACTGCAGAAAATATTGCTGCTGTTCGCGATAGTGTGGCTGAAGAACCGTCCACCTCAACTCGTCGTCATGCCCAACAATTGCACCTCTCACGCTCGTCGTTGATGAACATTATGCATAAAGACTTGCATTAACACGCTTAAAAGGTGCAATTGACTCAAGAACTAAAGCCTCTTGACCATTCCAAGCGTCGTCAATGGTCAGAATGGTGGCAAGAAATGGCAACAGCGGATGATCAATTTTCGAAGAAAATCATCTTCAGTTATGACTGTTATGAGGCACATTTTCACCTCAGTGTGCAGTGGATTCGTCAATAAGCAGAATTGCCGCATTTGGGCGAATGATAATCCAAGAGTGATTGTCGTAAAACCAATGCACCCTCAAAGAGTGACTGCTTGGTGCGGTTTATGGGCTGGCGGTATCATCAGGCCGTATTTTTCCAAAATGAGGCCGGTCAGGCAGTTACTGTGAATGGTGTTCGCTATCGTCAGACGATAACGAACTTTTTATGGCTCGAATTGGAAGATATGGATGTGGAAGATATATGGTTTCAATAGGACGGTGCCACTTGCCACACAGCTAACGAAACAATGGCTCTTTTGCGCGGCCGGGAATTCAATGGTCGTCTCACGTGGTGGCGATGTCAATTGGCCGCCAAGATCATGTGATTTGACACCGTTGGACTTCTTTCTTTGGAGTTATTTGAAAGAAAAGGTGTAACGTCGATAAGCCTGCAACAATTCAAGAGCTAAAGCATGAGATAATTCAGCTCATTAACGGCATAGAACCTCAATCATGCCTCAACGTGCCGCCGAGGTCGCGGTGGCCATTTGGCCGATATTTTGTTCCATAGATAATTGGACCATACCAATATTATCGTTTGACAATAATTTCCTAAATAATTTGTGTTTTATTCAAAATCAACATTGGCCCTTAAAATTTAACCACCCTTTATTATTTCATTTATTTCAACGGGTCTATATCGCATAATTATTTCGGTACTGAAACGTCGTGTTGGAGAAAATAATTATAAAGTATTTCACCGTTGCATTCGAAGTATAATTATATGAATTTCAAATCCTTTCTTTACTGCTTGATATTTTTATAGAAGATAACGGACACAGAAAGCACCCCAAATCCATACCACGATTTGCGAATTACACAGGTGTGGTCAATTTAGATCGTACCCACAACGCTCGATGCAGTATTGTACAACATGGCGGCTTCTTAAACCACTACGCAATCCAGGCAATAAATTATGTGATTACCTTCATTACAAATGATAGCGGTAAACAATGTTTATATATGAAGTCATTATCGATTACCATTACAGAAGAAAAACAACAAAAAGGCAACTACTGGGAAAGAGATGGAAATACCGCTGCTCTCACTCAATGCATGCTACTCTACTACACAGTTTTTTTGTTCATTGTACTTATAAGGTAATATCTAATACATACCTGTCATTTTGTATGAATATATAAAGTAAAGAACTACACACCCTAGAGCTCCGTGACAAACACATGAATTAATCGATTCGCGTTGAGCGTATTTTCCACCTTCTATTTTTAGACCGCCACTAAAAAGTCTCACCTCTGCGTGCCTCGGAACCACGTAAAGGCATCAGTCGTGGTTTTAACCCAATAGCTTGGGCTCAGTGGAAAAGTTAATAGATACTAAAATCGTCAAAACTCTTAAGACTTGAAATCTTACACCGAGTTAAAGAGCGAAAGTCTTACATGTAACGGAATGACGCTAGAATGAATAAATGAAAATTTATGTTTAAAAACCAGATTATGCTAATCTAGGATTATATTAGCTGACAATACCGATCAGGTTATACTAGAAATGTGTAACCTTGCTCACATTGCCCATTGCGTGACTTGGTTTGCTGTTCTCAACATATCAGTAAAGTAAAGCAACGCTTGCACAGGTTATCAATTGGATAGGTGGCCGTTTGTTGTGGCATTCATCATTTGATTTACCTCTTATCATCTCTCGGCTTCGGAAAGCACGTAAGGCCGTCGCCTCCGGTTTTTCTCAGGACAATAATCGTTAGACCATGTCGGAGGCCTTCGGGGATATAAGATTCGACACCAGAGTTGGCCACACGCTTACAGGAAAAATACGAAAGACCAAGTTTATAATAAACTAGACATACCACATGGCAAACGTAAAACTCAACATCTAAAATTTTGTCATTAAAAATATAAAGATAGGTAATGTCGACGGGTCCTACGTATACTAGTACAAGTGCAAACACACTACTTTACAGGAGAGCAGATTAAACGTTCTATAGCTTATAATTTTGTCAAATATCAATAGAAATAATTGAAAATTTGTAATATTGTATATGAATATCATACGAAAAAGACTGCATTATTTGATTTTCTTATTTTTTTATACTTTAGAAAATAGCATAACTTGCATTGATGTAGCTTATTTTCTTTACCATGATAGAACCGGTAAACTGGTACAAGTGACCACTTATACCAGTTTAAAGTGTACTTGTCTGTACACATAATTAAGGAAAATGAAAGGTAATTACCTTGTTTAATTGAACTATTTTATCTTTTGAGCTTATAACTTATTATGTGTAAGCATATACTATTGACAAAAACATCTTTTTATAGACTTTTTAACACTTGCAATAGCTTACTTAGTACTTGAAAACTACTTGTAACAGTTTTTTTTTTATTGTTCTTTTGTTATTATCTTAAAATATTTGAATGGGTATAGGAGGAGTAAAGGAATACAATTAATAAAAAAATCAAAACAGTTGTTTATTTCAAATAGTAACCTGAACAAACATATGCTTATTATGTCCTATTATTCTCACAAAGGAAAAATAAATCAATGGCCTTGGCCTTGTAAATTAACAAAATAAAAAACATATATTCCGAACTTAAAATAGGAACTGTCGTTAATTATTAATTGAAATTGTCATTACTACTTACTAAGACTAATCAGTCTTTCAGACATAATCAAATTACTGCCTGGTCCCATAGTTATATATCGTTATAGTACGAAATCGAGAAAATCATATCGATCGAACGAGAAAATCACGTTTGCCGTTTGTCACTTGGCCGCTCCTGTTCGCAGCCAGGTATAAACAGGTATGATTGCGATATATATATAAGCAACCGTGATTTTTCAGAATCTTTATATACATTGCCTTGATGTAGACGGTATTTTATTTAAAAAACAAGTAAAATAATCTTTTTACCAAAAATCAATAACCAAAAAAAATTAAAAAAATACTTGCGGCCACATTTTTATAGGCAACCTAGTAAATTTAATATAAATTCTCCTAATCATAAATATACATAAAAATTTGAATTTTATTGAAAACTCGATGAGTGCACTTATTTGTCGCGGGATCTTAGATAGACTCACTCACGCCTGTATCCCCGAAGGGGTAGGCGGAGGTGTAATATTACACCCACATTTCGCCATACAATTTTAGGTCCCACGTAATAGGGGGTGAGCCTATTGCCGTACCGGGCACATTACCAGGCTCCGTGCTGCTACTGAGAATTCCCTAACGGAAAAACCCAATAACACTTTGCCCGACTCGGGAATCGAACCCGAGACCTCCCAATCCCACGTGCACATTTATGCCGCGAGACCAACGAGGCAGTCTTAGACTATAACAGCAATCACAGTCAGTAATGGTAAAATTATACATAATAAAAAGAGAAAAACATCTTATAAAATTAAAACTAGGCTTTTCTTAGATAATATAATCTAGTCAGAGAGCTTCAACAGACCTATCCTTAATAGTTGTTATTATTCTCACAAAGGAGAAATAAATAAATAGCCTTGGCATTGGAAAATTAAAATAAAAAAATATTCTGAACTTAAATTGAAAATGTCGTTACTGAAATTAATTATTTATTTATATTGTCTTTACGACTAATCAGTATTTCAGACATTATCATATTATTGCCTGGTCCCACAGTTATCTACCGTAACAGCAATCACAGTCGGTAATGGTAAAAAGACGTAATAAAAAGAGAAACAACATCTTAGAAAATAAAAACTAGGCATTTTTTTAATATAATCTGGTCAGAGACATCTTCAGTGTTATCGGTCCGTATCTTCAAATTATTGTAAAATGTGTGGTACCGCTGAGGAGTTACATTGGATTTGCAAAGATCTTGAAGATCTTTAAACTTTTTTTTGTCAATCGGTAATAAGCTTTTGTAAGCTACATTTAATCTCTCATTTTTTTTTAACATTTTGTATACTGGCACGTGTAGAACTTTTTAGAGATTGTATGGTTTTGTAAGCACCTTCTTCAAACGCATATTTATAATTAAGCATAAATAAATCTTTGGCTTGAATGTTTGCTTCACAAACCTTACTCCACATAACAAGTTCCTCAGTGGAATTCTTCTTCCAGTTATCAACAAAGGCAAGGCAAGATTTAAAATCGCACGGGACAAAAGATTTAGTTACTTCTTTAACAATGTATGGTTTCGCGTTAGCTGTCGCCATTTTGAAGGACAGAATCCACTGTTCTAGAGTATAAATGAAAATATTTCTGGTTTTTTTTCAATTACGGAATGAATTTGAGTATGACCAACAATAAGAAATCTATGGGTGATGTTCACGTAAAATTTCCAAACGCAATACATATACATAAGAAAAAATATTCTATTTCGATCCTGGACTCCACAATTGTCGGACCAGAATATAAAAGTTTTGTCACCTTGTTTCACCTTAAATTTTCAACTGTAGGAGTTTCTTCGAATATGTCTTCTAGATCTTTTAAACGAACAACCTTATTAATAAACGACATTTCTTCAGCTAGAATTTCCACATTTGGAGGTGAAGGGGAATCTAAAACAATAAAAAATAGTAATTATGTAGTTAATAGCTGCTGAATGTGTTTTTGAATAATGTTTTTTTATTAATTTTATTAATATTTTTTATTGATTGTATTAATTAATACATTTAGCGTTAAAATAACGTAACTTATATCAGTTTACATCATCATCCTCCTAGCGTTATCCCAGTTTCAATCTGGGGTCCGCTTTCTAGTCTAACCGGATTTGGCTGAATATTAGCTTTTCCACGGAGCGACTACCTGTCAGACCTCCGCAACCCGAAGGGATAGCGATATTCCATGGTTTAGACTAGTGTCAGTTTATTAGAAGGTTCTGACGCCCTGTAACGATTGTCAAAGATCTTCATGACAACCGGGACCGACGGCTTAACGTGCTCTCCGAGGCACGGGACAAGCGATAATTAACAATTCAATACGCACATAACTGCGAAAAGTCATTGGTGTGCGCCGTGGATTCGAACCCGATACTCTCTGCATGGCAGTCTGTTGGTATCTCCACTAGGCTATCGCTGCCTTATAACTTATATCAGTTTACAATATAAATGAAAAAAATAACACCAGATCAGTCCCTGTATACTGATGGAAGTGCATAGTTTATTGAAAAGAATTCATAAATAATAAAATCAGATTTAATTTTTCTATCATAGTCTCTTACCTACCTTCTGGATTACATTTTTGTTAAAAAAATATTTTTTACATATAAATCGGTCGACTCCTTGGTTCCGTGGCATATTTTTAAACTAAGGTCCAATTCTTCACATATTTCGCGTGGTGGTACTGCATGCGGATCTAAAATGTAAATTCATTTTTTAATTATAGTTACTAATAACCGTTAAAATTTACTTAAACCACTATACAAAGTAAGCGAATAATCTACACATAATTAAATTTTACAAATTTGTTATATCTGATCAGAGAAAACAAAGTTTATCATTATTATATTCTCAAAGTGTTAAATTGATAATTACCGTCGTAATTTTCTGGAATGTTTATTGTCTTGTGCTTATTTTCTAATAAAGCCAGCATTAATTGACCTCGTGAATGTTTCATTGTTGTTACTTCTTACTACTGCTACTACAGGCAAACAAATTCAGAATATTCTTTAACATTGAATACGTAAACTAAAATGTCTCGCAGTTATACTAGTGTTCGACGTGCTCTCTGCAACGATGCCGTGAAGGTCACTTGCGCTCACGCATCGCGTCGTACGCGGCGGCCTACACTGATGCAAGTGACTTGCACCAGTGTAGGCAGTCGCGAGGCTTAAAATGATGTCACTTATGTACATCAGTTTACAAGTTTGTATCTTTGAAATTATTTGATATTTTATTACAATTTTTACAGGATACAAATATAAGGCAATTATAAGGCTTTTAATGCAAAAAAACGATATTCGTTGTTTTGCGGGTTGCACCAGTATACGTAGGACCCGTCGATGTTATGTACCTACTGTATAATATAATATCACTAGAGGACGCCCGCGGTTACACCCGCGTTATTTAAAAATACTGCTCTGCTCCCGTAGCTCATAGCGTGATGTTATTTAGCCTATAGCCTTCCTCGATAAATAGGTTATCTAACAATGAAAGAATTTCTCAAATCGGACCAGTAGTTCCTGAGATTAGCGCGTTCAACCAAACAAACAAACAAACTCTTCAGCTTTATATATTAGTATAAGATTATTCAGCGTATTTTTTACCTCCTATATTCATGAAAAATAGACGGCAACTAAACTTTTTATTGTGTCTGCTAGCTAATCGTAAAAACATGTTGACTTTTCTTATTAGTTAAGGTTGCATATCATGGAATTTACCTGCTGACCTTCCACGAAGAGTTGGGGTGGCTCTAATGACAACACTATTCCCACCCGTACGCAAAATACACGCCAGGACGTGGAGTTGCGGAAACAGCCCATGCTACCATACCATACCATCATAGAACCTAAAAATTACATTGTGGAATATTTCTTAGGTTGAAAGAATATGGCACAACACAAGCAATATTTTCAAGTGATTATGGGTCTGTGGGTATGTAATACCAGGGCCGGATTTAAGGGAGGGCAGGCGGGGCAATGGCCCCGGGGCCCCCACAAGACAGGGGCCCCCACAACAGAGATAATACTATATTCCGAGAAAAAACCTCCGCAATTTTTTTTAAACATTTTTTTCCAGATTATTAGCAACTATACTTACTTGCACAAACCTGATAATGTTTTTCTAGAGTATTAAAACAAAAATATCGGCATTTTTTCACTTCAATCCGTAAAACATTCATCCAATGAACTTGAAAATCGTAAATCCAAATGGAAGTTTAAGAAACCATCGACATTATTAAATTTTCATACCAAATAAATAAAATAGAGACAGAAATTGCCTATACTTATTTTGTAATTTAGTCAAACTCATATTTTTACATAATAATGACCAATCAATTTTATGAAAATCATAATTTATTAGCCTAAGAGTTCAAGTAAGTAGGTATATTAATATTTTCAAAACTAACCAAATAATCGCCACGACGCGCGACGCATAAAACGCTAAACAATAACTATTTCACAATGACACCCAAACAAGAACTGCCACACGATCCTGTAAAAACATCAGAATATTTAGTATATAGGGTCGATGGTAGTCTCGAGGTAGGCGACACCCTTAAGCCTTTAAAACATGTAGTCTCAATCAAGAGGAAGTGGATAATGGTTTCAAAAATAACATTGGTCTTTGGCCCGACGTTATATCGGAATGAATTATCAAATATTGGGCGAAGAACGGTTCAGCAAAACTACAAAATTGAATTGATGAAGTCTCACACCAGAATTCAGTCCTCCAAGATCAGTTGGAAGATAAAAACCTTTTTCGGCAATGTAAAAAGAACATGTTTATACGTCGCAAACAAAATCAAGAGACTGTCAATCGATTCTGGCTTTGTTTTTCTCCGACTACGGGTAAAATATATTGCTATGCTTGTACACTAATATTCACTCAAAGAACGAAATTATGTGGAGAAGGCTTCAATCACTGGAAACACGCAACGAAGCGCGAATACGAGCACGAGATGAGGAAGACCCGTTTGGAGTCAGTGATGAGTCTAGTGCAACGGGGAGAAGTTACGGGATTTATCGACCGAGCTAGCGATACAGGAGGCACAGCAAGTTCAGCACTGGCAAAGAATCCTTAAAATTGTCATTAGTACTATAAAATTCATGGCTGAACGCAGATTAGCCTTCCGAGGAGACGACGAAATGATTAGCTCACCGCGAAATGGCAATTTTCTGGGTATTTTGGAATTGCTAGCTGAATAGCTGAGCCGAACCAACGTTGGCAACTCATTTAAACCAGCATTCAAACATAGGGAGCGGTCACATCACTTACCTTTCCTCAACGGTATGCGAACGAAGAACTGATAAGTTCCATGGGTAATCAAACTAGTACTTAATTAAATCGTATCGAGGATAAAAAAATCTAAGTACTATTCAGTTTCAGTTGATTCTACTCCCGATGACTCTCATATCGATCAACTTACAATAGTTGTTCTATATATTGAAGGATCGATGCCATATGAACGATTTATTACTTTTTTACCTAATTAATCACCAGTATGGCTGATACTGGTGATTCTGGTGAAGCAACAGCAAATGCTTTTATAAAATTATTAGGGGATCTCTGCCTTTTCGCCGAAAATTGTTCAGCCGATTATCACTTGCCAACTAACGTTTCGCAGAATTTTATTTCGCAGAATAATCATTTGCCAACTTGTGATATAATTTTGTTTTTATTTCCCAACCTCACAGTTGCCAACTTTACGTTTGGTCTTCCTTTTACTGTCGCAGTTCTAACCGATGTAGCATATTTAAATGCCCTGTGTAGTGAAATAAAAGCGATTCGGTTCTGGCACTTCGCCGGCCGCTGCCGCGGCACGTGCGTTGTGGTCGCAGTTCTAACCTAACCTAACCAGCCATTGTTTCAGTTGACGTGCATTGTTTATCAGCATACTAACCTAACCTAACCGATTCCTTTCGATTTCACCTGAACTTCCCGAAACATCACCTGAACAGACGAAACGTTATTCGTCTTAAAGTTGTCTGGCCTAATAATTTGACAAAAGAAAAATGCCCCAAACGTTTTTTATCATTACAATACTCAGCTTAACAATAATTCTACCAAATGAAACGTTGTCATACAAAAAATTGACAATCGTTAGTCGTCAAAGTGAAAAATAGGCGAAACGTTGGTTGGCAAGTTATAATCGGCCAAACAATATTCGGCGAAAAGGCAGGATCCCATTATTAGGTCACCATCAAATTAATATCCTTGATAGACGCGGACAATCGTACGATAATGCTGAAAATATGACAGGAAAATACAACGTGATGCAAGCTCTTATTTTGCAGAAAAATCATTTATAAGCGTTTGTACCACGCTATGGTCACTCACTGAATTTAGTAGGAAAAGCAGCTGTTAACTCAGAATGTATATACTTTTTTACAGCAAGTACAGAGCGATACCGAATCGTGTCTGAATCATTTTTTTATGTCATAAGCGGCATCGCCTGATGGTAAGCAATTACCGTCGCCCATGGACATAAACAACACCTAAAGAGTCACAAGTGCGTTGCCGCCCTTTGGGTTAGGAGAAGGGATGGGAGGAGGAGTGGGATGAGGGAGAAGGAATAGGAGATGGGGCCTCCGGCACTCTCACTCACCGAACGAAACGCAACAGTTTAGGTACTGTTACTTTACGTCGATTTTCTGTGAAAGTGTTATACTTCCCCGGTCGAGCCGGCCCATTCATGCTGTAATCAATCAGCAAGGCTCTACTACCTTTATATCATCATCGGAAAACAAAAGTGGACAAGCATACAAAAAAAAAACTAATAAAAAAACTCTGGTGTAAGGCTGCAGCTACTAACGCTGCTGTCAAGGGTTATTCTAAAATTAAACAAGCTCTCACCACCATAGCTTCTGATAAGGAGCGGAAAGATATTGTAAGAAATGAAGCAACACCATCTTTTAGATTAGATACGTGGTCTTGAAACAGCTCTTTTTGCCATCTTTTGAAACGACATCAGAGTGATTCAACGCAACGAATAAGTCTTTACAGGACCTAAAATTGGTTGAGGCTTAGGTTTGAGGTTGCTGTGCGTGCATTGGAGTCTTTAAAATCATTCGACCAATCTAAAAGATACAATTTTAATAAATATGAGGAAGCAGCGAAACAAATATTAAATACTGATGAATACGTACAAACACGCATTAGAAACAAAATGTTTAATTGAATCCGCTCAATAACAACACCATAAGAAAATGGTTTTATCCCAGTTATCGATCAACTTTGTGTTTCTCTCACAGCATAATTTTATAATAACCACTAGAGGAGGTGATCGTTGCAATTTTATATGCCGCTACAGATGAATTAGTAAAAGTTTATAAAGAGGATTTAGATTCTAGCCTAGGCAATGAGTTGGTTCAATTTGTATCTATAATAGACTTGTACAAAAAAGACTGAAAATTACTAGTCTAAGGAACTACTTTACTATCACATTCTCGGAAATCAGAATTTCCGAGCTACTTTTCCAGACATTACATTAAGAATTTACTTACTTTTAATAGCGTCCAATTGCACCGAGGAGCGCTTGTTTTTTCAAAAATGAAAATTATCAGGAATAGGTTCCAAATGATGATGAGACAAAATCGGATTTGAAAGTGATTTACTCCGCGAGCTAGACTTCTGTGAAATAATCGACGACTTTCACCCAAAAAAGACCGCAAATTGACATTACATTAACGCCGTTATTTAGTTTTTAATAAATTGTTTTTTTTATTTAACGTAATTTAATTTGCTCAGAGTGTATTTTTTAAATAGTTTAAGGAAAAAAATATACGGACAGTAAATAGGGGCCTCCACAGTTACGTTGCCCCAGGGCCTCCAGGCCTCTAAATTCGGCCCTGTGTAATACACCTCTGACTACCCTTTCGGGGATAAAGGCGTGAAGCTTAATTATGTTATGTTATGTCTGCCGGCTGTCCGCCGCAACCCAAATGGATGATGACGGTCTGTAGTTTAGACCGGAGTCGGAACATTATTTTGAACATGCTACCTGTAACGACTAATTATATTGAACTATCTATACACATTGGGACGGAGGATCTTAGGCAGGATGTCGGGGTTCAAGAGAAACACTGCTAGGCTGAACAGATTCTTTATTATGTCTCACTACAGCTTACATACAGTATGACCGAACTAGGTAAGCACTGGCCTGAGGGCTGGAATGTAGACTCCGCTGCTCTCCGACGCTCGCAGGTTAGCTGCTTGTAGGGTCGCCGATGAGCTGGCCAAGGTGCGCGTTGTGTAGGCAGCTCGGTGGTCGAGGTTCAGGCTGAGCGGGGGCTCAGGTGGTGCAGCCGATGTGGGCCGAGCGGTGAGGCTCAGGCGTCCGTGGCCTGGCTGTAGGAGGCTCGTAGGCAGGAGCTGATGGCTGGCGGCGGCTGGTAGCGGCACGGCGCCAGCAGCTTGTAATTTTAGCCTGTAGGGAGAATCGTGGCCCGTAGGGAGAACCCCAGCGGGACAGTAGATATTGAGTAGAAGGTAGAATAATCACTAGGTGTAGCGGCAGATTTCCGATGTCTAGGGAAAGTGACCGATTTAGATCGCGCACCCATCATATATAGGCATAAACCTATGAGTCACAGACAGTCTGTGGCTCTGAACATGACCATATAAGGTAATATTGCGAAGCGCTCTGCGGCTAAGCTGGCGTTAAGCGCCTGCGAGATATTATAACGCAATACGTAGAGTATTACATTACAACATAAAATAAAATTGGAGTGTCTGTTTGTAATATTGAAATAACCGCTTGTTACTAATTGCATATGGATGTATACACAGTACATATACCGAAATGACATTTTTTACATTTTTTGTCTGTCTGTCTGTTTGTTCTCGCTAATCTCTGGAACGGCTGGACCGATTTTGACGGAACTTTTACTGGCAGATAGCTGACGTACCAAGGAGTAACTTAGGATATAAATTATTCGAGTACGCGAAGTAGTTCCCTCAGGACGCGGGTGAAACCGCGGGAAACAGCTAGTATGATATAGAACTTTATGACCACTTGAACCAAACAAAGAGTGCGCCGAGGCACCAAATGTTTCTATGCGCATTACTTCCAAAAGACTGCACCAAATTGGATAAATCTTTGTTTTATGTGATCGTTTTATTGTCAGGAGAAGGATTTGGTTTATTTTCGCGCAATCCTCCGCCTGACAATATTAAAACAGAAATATGTCAGTCTGGTATGAAGTTCGCCGGGTCAGCTAGTGTATATTAAAATGACTGAACGTAGGTATACAAGATATCCTCCTAGCGTTATCCCAGTATCAATCTGGGGTCCGCTTACTAGTCTAACCGGATTTGGCGGAATATTAGCTTTTCCACGGAGCGACTGCCTGTCTGACCTCCGCAACCTGAAGGGATAGCGACATTCCATGGTTTAGACTAGTGTCAGTTTATTTAGAGGTATTGACGCCCTGTAACGACTGTCAAAGATCTTCATGACAGCCGGGACCGACGACTTAACGTGCTCTCCGAGGCACGGGACAAGCGATAATTAACAATTCAGTACGCACATAACTCCGAAAAGTCAGTGGTGCGTGCCGTGGATTCGAACCCGATACCCTCTGCATGGCAGTCCGTTGGTATCTCCACTAGGCTATCGCTGCCGTAGGTATACAAGATAATGTCATGAATTTAAAACCATCATATTCGTGACAGCGAGATTTTTCTCACCCAGAAGTAAGAAGCCTTGGCCTTTTTTGTTAAGTCTACGACCTAATCGAAAACGGAATAAGTAGGTATGCTAATTATTGTCGTTTTTAAATTTTATTACCATTATTTATAATTATAATTCCCATCAGCTTTTTTAGGATTCCGTAGCCGAAAATGGCAAAGAACGGAATCCTTATAGATTCGCGATGTCTTTCGTCGTGTCGATTCGTACGAGTATGGCACAGCCAGTTTATTCCGGCACTCTTGAGACTACACATTTGAAAATTGGTATGTAGATGTATTCTGTGAACCGCTTCACGATTTCAATATAAAAGTAAAAAAGAAATAATAATAAAGTTCTATACATGGCACTGACTTGACGGTTTTTTTTTCATCGGCATATACTTACTTGCGGGGTTTCTATAGATAGATCTTAAAAAATGTCATTGAGGTTTCTAAAACCACTGTTTCTCAAAGTGAGTCGTTTGAAAGATAGACGCCTCCAAAGTGAGAAAAAAGGATGATATGTCTCAGAGCCTGGCCAGATTCTCACCACCATTGAGAAACAAAAAAATAATTGAATTCGTTCCTTCAATTAATTCGTTTCTCAATACTTTATGCGCTAACGTTTTCTCTTTTGCTATGTATCTAAAATGTATTTTATTTTCCTATTAATAAATGTTAGTAGATAAAAAAAATATTAGCAGCCAATAGTATAGTTTTTCTTATGCTCCTCTTTGGACCAACTGGACCAACCATCGCTAGTCGTTATGCTATAAGCCATTTCTAATGAGGTACTTGCCGAATCCAACGTGAAATGACTATCGCCAACTGTAGACAGTTTCCTTTAATATTCTTCTCAATATGGGAACGGTTAGGCCACAGTCCACCTCGCTGGCCAAATGCGGGTTAGCAGACTTCACTTAGCCCAGGCGCGCACTGGCGGCCAGGTCGCGGCGGCCAGCGAAATACATACGCAGCGGCTGCTGGCCGTTCGCGGCCATGTGCGCGCACTGATGCATATTGCCATACAATGCATGTATTTCGCTGGCCGTCGCGACCTAGGCGCTGCGACCTGGCCGCCAGTGCGCGCCTGGGCTTTTTTCGAGAACACTTTAAAGAACTCTCACTCTCATACTAGAAACTAGTATCACTCACAATATTTTCCTTCGTCGTTTAGCAAGCGATAATTAACTTCACATGACTAAATACATAAAAATATCAGTTAAGAAATCTTATCATACCCCTCCGGGAAACAGGCGTGAGTCTATGTATGTATGTATGTATGGAAGAAATCTTATAGGTATGGCGGCGTATGTACTACCAGCGTCTATAACTTTAAAAGATAATTACACATACATACATACATATCGTCACGCCTTTTATCCCCGAAGGGATAGACTGTATTTCTACACCCACTTTTCGCCAGATATACTAAAAGATAATTCTTTCGTAAAATTGAATGGATATATTATTTCTGTTACTTTAAAATTGGTCGAAACCAAAGGTCGTTTCTAACGACAACCTACTACAAAGTAGTTTAACTGGTAAAGTAGTCGAAACCGGTGGTTATTTATATAACGTTCATTATCTTCGCAACATACTTGTTTATTTGTTGTTGTTATAGAACATTCTATAGGTACACATCTCAGTAAAGTCAATAACATGTACACATGTTTTCATATAATTTTTAGGGTTCCGTACCTCACAAGGTAAAAAAAGGAACCCTTATAAGATCACTTTCTTGTCCGTCTGTCTGTCTGTCCGTGTGTCACCACCGATTTTCTCAGGAACGGATGGACCTAGCAGATTGAAATTTATATTTATACCAGATACTGAGGTCTAAGGTTCATATTAAGTGTATAAAAATCAGGGTCCTGGGTCAACCCGATAAACAGATATGGTCAAAATTTGATTTTTGCGAAAACTTGTAAGTACCAAAATTAACCTTAATTTTCAACTTTTTAATATTTCGGAATTTTTCCTTTACTTGTGCTGTAAGAGCTTGGTTTTAACCAAAATTGACAATTCTAGGTCAACCGTAAGTATCCTATAGGTTTTGGGTTGAAAACCTATATGGTAGTTCCCGTTGAACTAGAATCACGACTAAAAACTTTGGCCAAAAGCAGGGTCTTACAGCATAAATAAAGGAAAAATTTCAAAAAATAAAAAAGTGGAAAATTTAAGGGTTTCCCCATACATACATAGTAGACTCCATTTAAGATAGTCCTCTAAGTTGTATGGGCACTCATACAGATTTAGAGGACTAGCGTAATTAGCACCAATGTGGACTTAGAGTAGGTACTGTAATTTTACAAGAAGCAAGTTCTTACACTATGAAGACAAGAATAACTCCAAGAACGGTTTTGTAGATAGGAATGTACTTAAATATTTTCGCGATTACTGCTATAGTTAAGGAGGTCATTCATGTTAACAGTAGAAAAACTTTTCTTATACCTATTTTAGCAATATTCTATAACGGCACTCGACATAAAAAACGGGCAAAATTCGTCTTGATACACGATGCAATGCGTACGGAACCCTCGGTGCGCGGGTCAGACTCGCACTTGTCCGAATTTTTTTATATACACATACACATCAGTTTCTTATTACAGTATGGCCGTCAGTAGAATCTTATTATGTACTACCGTGTAATCTTAAAGATTACATGACTTATTGTTACGGACGGGGTAACGGGATTGGAAGGAAACACCGAGTAGCACTGATGACACTTTATTCAACTTCACACACACGACGCGTCGTTCGATCTCGACGCGGACACCACCAACACTAATGTCTTTTGCACTGCAATTCACTGCACTTCACTGCACTATACTTTCACTTCATTTTATTTCACTACTACTTCTTTCTTCCTTTTACTTCTCCCTTTTCTTCTCCACTTTACCACTTCCTTACTTAAACTGGTGCTCAGCACGTCCACACCGCCTTATATAGGTACCCATAGGAATGTTCTAGATCCACTAATTTCGATTGTCATTTCATTATTCAATAGCTTTTCCATCTTCTGTCTCTTTTTGGTTCTAATTTTTACTCGAAATATTTAAATAAGCTTTTTTTAAATATTTGCTAAATATTCATAACATTTCCAAATTTCATAAAAACCTAAATCCACATAACTGTTATGACTGGGATTTGAACTCACGCCTTCAGAGCGTGAAGCGGATGTGTTATCCGCACGGCCATCGCCTTGTTGACAATGACTGGTGAATTTGGCGAACACTTGACAGAGTTTATACGTCATCAAACTAAAAACTGTCATTTCCAAATAATAAAATGGTCTAGGTAGGGTAACTTGCGATCTGAATTTCAGTGGGTAGGTAACATCATACCCTATATACCATACCAGTGTGGGTCTGTGGGTGTGTAATACCTACACATCTGCCTATCCTTTCGGGGATAAAGGCGAGAAGTTATGTTATGTTATGTCTGCCGGCTGTCCGCCGCAATCCAAAGGGATGATGACGGTCTGTAGTTCAGACCAGAGTCGGAACATTATTTTGAACATGCTACCTGTAACGACTAATTATGCTAATTATATTGAACTATCTATACACATAAAATAAAATTGGAGTGTCTGTTTGTAATATTGAAATAACCGCTTGTTACTAATTGCATATGGATGTATACACGGTATATATACCAAATGACATTTTTAACATTTTTTGTCTGTCTGTTTGTTTGTTCTCTAAATATCTCTGGAACGGCTGGACCGATTTTGACGGAACTTTTACTGGCGGAATGAAGCAAGAGATATGTCAGGATCGTTGCAAATGGCGTTCCGTAGTCTCTGCCTACCCCTCCGGGAAACAGGCGTGAGTCTATGTATGTATGTTTTACTGGCGGATAGCTGACGTACCAAGGCGTAATTTAGGATATAAATTATTTAGATACGCGAAGTAGTTCCCTCAGGACGCGGGTGAAACCGCGGGAAACAGCTAGTATGATAAAAGAGTGCCCCGAGACACCAAATGTTTGTATGCGCATAACTTCCAAACGACTGCACCAAATTGGATAAATCTTTCTTTTATGTGATCGTTATTGTCAGGAGAAGGATTTGATTTTTTTAGTGTAATCCTCCGCCTGACAATATTAAAAAAGAAATATGTTAGTATGAAGTTCGCCGGGTCAGCTAGTGTATATTAAAATTACTGAACGTAGGTATACAAGATAATGTCATGAATTTAAAACAATCATATTCGTGACAGCGAGATTTTTTTCACCCAGAAGTAAAAAGCCTTGGCCTTTTTGTTAAGTCTACGACCTAATAGAAAACGCAATAAGTAGGTATGCTAATTCTTGTCTTTTTTAAATTTTATTACCATTATCTATACATCTATACATATAAATAAAATTTGGTTGCCTGTAAAGTCGGTATACGGGCGAAAGTTTTACGTGACAACGACTTTGAGTGTTAAAATAATTTTAATGTGAATATTCATTCGTATAGTAGGAAGAAGGATGAAAGACGCGTGCCTTTCACTTTTTATGTCTGTCTCTCTCGCTCTTAGGCGGGACGCGTGCCTCTCACTCGCTCTCATTGTGAGCGCATAACGTGAGCGGAGCGTAACGCAGTTTCTTGAAGTGTCACCCGGCAAACCAATTTATAAGACGTTGTCACGTCAAAATTGAAGTGTCTGTCTGTGATTTCAAAATAACTATGGATTTTCAAGTGCATATAGTTAGTTACACGATTCTAAGTCCAAAACAATCCTTTTTAACATTTTTGTCTGTCTGTCTGTCTGTCTGTCTTTCTGTTTGTCCGGGGTAATCTCTGGAACGGCTGAACCGATTCAAATGAGACTTTCACTACCTGGTAGAGGACTTTATAGCGCTACATATAGGCTATAATTTGACCCGGTAGATGGCGCTGTTATCGCGATAACAAGTCTTTACTTATTCAACTCATCTATACATCTATACATATAAATAAAATTGAAGTGTCTGTCTGTGATTTCAAAATAACTATGGATTTTCAAGTGCATATAGTTAGTTACACGATTCTAAGTCCAAAACAACCCTTTTTAACATTTTAGTCTGTCTGTCTGTCTGTCTTTCTGTTTGTCCGGGGTAATCTCTGGAACGGCTGAACCGATTCAAACGAGAATTTCACTACCAGGTAGAGGACTTTATAGCGCTACATATAGGCTACAATTTGACCCGGTAGATGGCGCTGTTATCGCGATAACAAGTCTTTACTTATTCAACTCATCTATACATCTATACATATAAATAAAATTGAAGTGTCTGTCTGTGATTTCAAAATAACTATGGATTTTCAAGTGCATATAGTTAGTTACACGATTCTATGTCCAAAACAACCCTTTTTAACATTTTAGTCTGTCTGTCTGTCTTTCTGTTTGTCCGGGGTAATCTCTGGAACGGCTGAACCGATTCAAATGAGACTTTTACTACCAGGTAGAGGATTTATAGCGCTACATATAGGCTACAATTTGACCCGGTAGTTGGCGCTGTTATCGCGATAACAAGTCTTTACTTATTCAACTCATCTATACATCTATACATATAAATAAAATTGAAGTGTCTGTCTGTGATTTCAAAATAACTATGGATTTTCAAGTGCATATAGTTAGTTACACGATTCTAAGTCCAAAACAACCCTTTTTAACATTTTAGTCTGTCTGTCTGTCTGTTGGTCCGGGGTAATCTCTGGAATAGCTGAACCGATTCAAATGAGACTTTAACTGGAAGGTAGAGCACTTTATAGCGCTACATATAGGCTCCAATTTGACCCGGTAGGTTGCGCTGTTGTCATGACACTTATTTTTGTATAATTATATATAAAAGCAAAGAGTCATTCATCTTGAAATCTGGAAAGTCACCGGCTGTATAAAGATTAGATTTGGCAGAAAACTTTTTAGAACGTAACTTTTTGTCCGCGTGCGAAGCCGCGGGTACCAGCTAGTTTATAACTATAATTGCCATCAGCTTTTTTAGGATGCCGTAGCCGAAAATGGCAAAGAACGGAACCCTTATAGATTCGCGATGTCCGTCTGTCTGTCCGTCCGTATGTATGGTATGTAGGTGTATTATGTGAACCGCTTCACGATTTCAATATAAATGTAAAAAGAAATAAAAATAAAGTTCCATGGAACTGACTTGACATTATTTTTTTCATCGGCATATACTTATATACTACCTACCTACTTGCGTGGTGTCTATGGATAGATGTTTAAAAATGACCATGAAGTTTCTAAAAGATAGACGCCTCCAAAGTGGGAAGATGAGAATGTCTCAGAGGCAGGGCAGATTCTCACCACCATTAAGAAATAAAAAAAATATTTAAATTCGTTCCTGCAATTAATTCGTTTCTCAATACTTTATGCGCTAACCTTTTCTCTTTTGCTATGTATCGAAAATGTATTTTGTTTTCCTATTAATAAATGTTAGTAAATAAAATATATATATATATATATATATATATATATATATATAGGATGTAAGATGAACTAGTTTCCTCACCATATTTTCCTTCGTCGTTTAGTAAGCGATAATAATAATAATAATAATAATATTCTTTATTGTTCCAAAAAATATGACACTATAAAAACAGTTATAACAAGGCTTATTAAAAAAAAAACACATTTAAAGAAAACTCTGTCCTCTGAACTAGGTGTATGTCCCTGTATTTCAGACGACAGCGCTCCTACCCGTATGTTAGCCTCAGTTACATTTCTATTTTTTAAATGGTACCTATAGCTATATAAAAACAAAATAAGAAATTATGTTTAACAATGCCATTTTAGTAAGAGTTTGTATTAACCTATAAGTATGTGGTGTGCGTGTGTGTATGCGTGTGTGTGTATGTTTGGGTGTGTGTATGTGCGTGAGTGTGTATGTGATGTGTGTGTGAGTATGTGAGTGTATTTAAATTAACTTTAATCTGATAGTCCACGTACGAGGGCCTCTGTTTTATGATAGTCTAAACTTTGTAGATGGTTTTTTAATGTCATTTTACACTGGTACTTATTTTTAGAGAAAATATCTAAAGTTTTATTTAGGTTATTATACAATTTTGGACTGAAATAGCAAAAATTTCTATTGGCAAAAGAGGTGAAGTATGGGACGTGGGAGAAGACTTTATAATTGATTCTACCTGTAGGAGCGGTGATAGGGCGCTCCGTATGTTTTCGCAGAACTGAATGTAGCACGTACAGTTGTCTCACTGTTAGCAGTTTGCATTCAGCATAAAGTTGATTCGTGGGATACCTAATAGGACGCGAAAACATTACCTTAATGACAGCTCTTTGAGCCCGTTCTAAGCGGAGAAAAACATTTTCAGTGGCACCACCCCATACAGGTACACAGTAGCTTAAAACAGATTGGCATAAAGCGAAATAGACCATTGTAAGTGTATCTTTATCTGCGGTACTACGTAGCTTCTTAAAAATATAAATCATTTTGCGTATCCTATTCGATAGTAATTCAATATGTTTGTGCCAGTTCATATGTTGGTCAATATGTACTCCAAGATATTTCACACTAGGGACTTTGGTAATTTTTAGGCAATTACAGTCTCCTGGTGAATTGCATGAGTGCACTTTGAGAGTTAGAGATTGCGGTGGGCACAGATGAGATCTTATAGCAAATGGCACATACATTGTCTTACTAATATTTAACGTAAGTAAATTACATGTCAACCATGTCATTACCCGTGACAACGCTGCTTCCGCATTTCGGTAGCACTGAGCCCAATCCAGGCCATTAATGACTAAAGCTGTGTCATCAGCGTATGTAAAAATTTTGCAATGTTCTAAAGGTAGACGGCACAGGTCATTGATGTATATCAGAAATAGGATAGGCCCTAGAATACTACCTTGGGGCACGCCGTATGAAATGGGAAGCTCGTCACTCTGACATCGTCCAATTTTAACGACTTGGGTTCGATTCTTTAAATAGTCTCTGAATATATCGAGTACAATTCCCCGTATGCCCAAGCATTCCATCTTCCTCAGCAAGAGTGACACAGATACAGTATCAAAGGCCTTTGATAGGTCTATGAATATGCCTAAACTCTTTCTTTTATTGTCAAGCGTCTTGACTATGTGTTGAGATAAATCCATGACTGCATCTTCAGTACTGATATTTGACCTAAAACCATATTGATTTTTAGAAATTAAGCTGTTTGTTTCAAGGTAGCTAATAAGGTTTTTATAGAGAATGCGTTCAAGGATTTTTGACATAGCTGACAGGATAGATATTGGCCTGTAGTTGTTGACATCGTCTCCGTTCCCCGTCTTATGAATAGGGTGTATTAAAGCTTTTTTAAATGCATCCGGGAATACACCAGACGTAATGGAAAGGTTACAAATCTGAGTGATTATGGGTACCAAGACATCACTAGCACTTTTTAAAATATTTGCGGAAATAGAATCCCATCCTGGAGCACAATCAGATCTCAGATTTCGAATAATGACCTCGACTTCTTTTTCTGTAGTTTCAAGTAGGGCCATAGATCCACTTGAGTTTAATAAGCAAGTGGGAGGTGGAGTATCCGATGGAGCTGTGAGTATATTGGATGCTAAATTTTGTGGAGCTGTGAGTATATTGGATGCTAAATTTTGTCCAATATTTGAAAAGTAGTTATTAACATGGTTAAGAGAGGTTTTAGGAGTATCACGGAGGTGTAAAAGCTCGGACGGCTGACCAGAGATTACTTTTATACCTGTCACCTGTTTGATGATATCCCACGTAGCTTTAGGGCTTTTTTTAGCCTTTGCAAACTCACATTTTTCAAATGCTTGCTTAACATTTTTTAAAAGAGTGTTACAAAAATTGCGATATCTCGTGTATGATATTCTTAATATTTCATTATTGCATGATTTCTTAAGCTTACTGTGCAAGCGATCACGATGTCTCATACACCTCAACAAACCCGGCGTTATCCAGGGCTTGAGACATCGTTGTCTTCTAGAAATTATATGAACTACAGTGTGTTTTGTTATGGTGCTCGAGATACTATCTATCAACATATTTGTGGCTTTGTTTGGATCAGTGATTCTAAGAATAGGAGCATAATCAGCACTATTTATCTCACTAACAACAAGCTTGTAGTTAATATTATATCTAGTGCGAGGGATACCTAAATATTTTTTATTTGTTTCTAAAAATAATAACACGGGATAGTGGTCGGTTATTGTTGATTCAATGACTAGGGTGGTGGCCGACAGTTTAGTTTTTAGGAGCACATGATCAAGGCAATTTGCGCCACGTGTAGGAAAATAATGGGCGGGCAGGAGTCCATGGGCAGCTGCACATGACAGATATTCGTCCGAATTACAATCAGTACATCCGGGCATAATATTTATGTTAGTATCTCCCTTTAGTATCACAGTTTGTGTAGGAGCCCTCAATACATCATTTAAGCAGTCAATGAAGTTGCCAATATTTCTGTAAGCTGGAGAGCGATATGTAACGATAAGTGACATATCATCTATGCGACATACAAGACAGTTTGCATCAACAAAACGAGGTTCTGATACATTTGCTGTGATCGATGACCTTACATATACTGCACAACCATCATTCTGACTATAGTTATTCTTGGTATAATACGAGTTGTAACCCTCTAAAGTTGGCAAGTAAGATAATTTACTAATCCAACATTCTGATAGTACAAGTACGTCACAATAAAAGCCCATAGTCTCCATGAATGCTGAGACCGCATCAAAGTTTCTACTTATACTTCGAATATTAAAATGTAGTATTGACAATCCCTTCAGTGGACG
Source organism: Euclidia mi (assembly GCA_944739405.2). NCBI lineage: Eukaryota > Metazoa > Arthropoda > Insecta > Lepidoptera > Erebidae > Euclidia > Euclidia mi. Next base: position 45,411,648 of record OX123201.2, read on the forward strand.
CGTAATATATTGCATACATTTACTTGGTTCACAATTGTATGATTTAGATACACTTATTGAGTCAATTTCCTGATTTATAATATTCAAATTAGTCATTATAAATAATAATCACAAGCTTAAAATATGAGCGAGATTTCTGTCTAGAGAACACGAAAGTATTGTGCTCTTTGACTAATTGCAAGTATATGATTATCACTTTAGAATCGCTAGAGTGTAACCATGGCATAATAAGTATTATCATTTGTAATAAGATATCACATACAAAGCGTGCATGAGCATGACGTAGGTAGACCCGTGTAAGTTGACAAAAGTAACCGTTTGAAACTATATTGTTAAAATAATGATAATATAAACCTGTAATGAATAATAGATGGTGGATGAATAATAATAAAATGTTTGACTTACGTGTGTTTTGTAGATTGTGTAGTGTTTGTGTTAGATAAAAATATTCGAAGAAATTAGTAAAATAATATTTCAAAGTTATGCTAAATAGTCATTGCTTCAATTCACCTAGGGCTTGTAGACTTTGCGGAGACTTTATTAATATTTGCTTGGAACCTTCAGACTTTCTTAAGAATATATTACCGTTTGTGGTCCAGCAGAACTTGTAGTTATGAAGTTTTGCATATTCTCTGGCTGTCGAAAAGAGCTTTCTAGAGCTGGCGGGCAAATATTCTGCGACATAAATAGGCCGACGTTCGCCAGCTAAACCAATCTTATGCGAGTTAAGACGATCTTCATTCGAGTGCTTCTTATTGAAGTCTTTAGCTTGAGCGATGAAACGGAGCTTAGTTTGAACACTCATAAATTCCGTAATAATCGGCCTCGCAGTTCCAGGTTTTCCAGGAAGACGATATATGTCTCTTATATGGGAAGTGTTGACTGGCATGTCTATCGTGTTACCCACTTTTATGATGGTATCGGTTAAGTCAGCCATAGACTCATTATCTTTAATTAGCGCAACATTTCGTATTTCCACCGAAGATGATCTGGATAATTGCAGCAGGTCTTGAGCTTTTGCCTCTAACGCTTTTATATTCTCAATGTGGGTCTGTTTCTCACACTGCAAACCCTCAATTCGTTTAAGCATATCCTCGTATTGCTCATTGACAAAAGCTATACTTTTTTCAATTTCTAAGTTGGATTTGTGTATCTCAATACTTTGAAGCTTAAGTTCCGTGATTTCTGATACCAATTTAGACAAAGACAAATTATGTTCATTCATAAATTTTGTAAGATTCATGTCTTGTTCGTTTTTCCACGTTTGTAGCATCTGTGATATTTCCCTTTTAAATTCCTCAAACTCGTCTTTACTTGGTGAAGATTCGGGGCGACGGCGTTTGCTTCTGGTACTGATGCTGACAGAATCAAGTGGATTGTCCGTGGCAGGCATTGGAATATCCGAATCGGATGCCTCATGAGTAATTTTACTATGTGTATTTGTTTTACCTTGCGGTGATCTCTGCGTGCGCGGTGTGATTCGTATCAATGTGGACCGTAGTCGTCTGCGATTATCGGCGAGAGTCCTTGTAGTGTTGGGGCACCATAAAAGCACTTCACAAGCTTTCAAATTATTGGTATAGAAAACAATATTACTCACAATTTACCCAAATTATTTTAATAAAAATTAGCGGAGAAAAATATTGACATTGTTACCATGACAATCAATCAATTTTGTCAATTAACTTCACATGACTAAATACCTAAAATATCAGTTAAGAAATCTTATAGGTATGGTGACATATGTACTACCAGCGTCTATTACTTTAAAAGATACACACATCAACAAAGTCTAGGGATATCTTAATCCTAAATTATTTACGAGTTTATAGTTTAGAACCTTGTTAGTTTCCACAAAAAGTTTATATACAGATTAAAACCTCTTTTATTCTATTTTCAAAATTTGAACATGGAAAGAAAAAAAACAAAATAATAAACAAAATATGGCGGCAAATTTGCTAGTAATTCGTTACATTAAAGAAAGTTAAAACTGTTTTATTATAATTATTAATGAAAAGGGTTTTTAATTGTTTTTCTTTTTTAATTTAACGTGACGTACGAACTTTAAAAGTCATGTCACGTCGTCATTTGAGTCGAGATGAAATGTTACGAGCCGTGGGCATGTTAGAAAATGGTGCAATTCAGCGCGTCGTTGCTGAGGCCCTACATACCAGTCAAAATGTGATATCAAGGTTGTGGTTACGTTATCGCAGTACTGGAGATGTGGCCGAACAGCACACAGGTAGATATCGTGTTACTACGCAGAGACAGGATCGATTTCTCCAAATGACCGCCAGAAGACAACCCAATATCACAGCGCTGCAACTAGTGCAAAGGCTCCAGGAGGACCACCAGCTGCTGGTAAGCGACCAAACCGTGCGAAGAAGGTTACATGAAGTTGATCTTCATGCTCGAAGACCATTGCGTGTTCCAGCATTGCGACGTGGCAATCGCGGTCGGCGGCTTTCGTGGGCTCGGGAGCATTTACCATGGAGTGACGAACAATGGTCTTTGGTGCTGTTCACCGATGAGTCCCGGTTTGGGTTTCACCCGGATTCACGAAGAACACGCGTTTGGAGAGCTCCAGGGAGAGTTAGCCGTCTACGGCACCCTCAGGAGGTCCACCCATACCAAGGCGGGACAATCATGGTGTGGGCAGGAATTCGTCTTGGCGGACGAACCCAACTCGTTTGGATCCAAGGCAGCATGACTGCACAAAAATACCACGAGGAGGTAGTAGAGCCCGTTATTGTCCCACACAGAACTCAAATAGGCCATGAATTTCTACTCATGCACGATAATGCTCCTTGCCATACGGCGCGGCTGGTATCGACCGCTCTCCGAGAGCACGATATTCAAGTTTTGGATTGGCCTGCACAGTCGCCCGACTTAAATCCTATCGAGCATGCCTGGGACATGTTACAACGAAAAGCTTTGAGAGATTTTCCACCAAATTTGACGACTGAACAACAACTTTACGAACACTTGCAAAGGACATGGGACCTCATACCGCAGCAAGACATTGACAATTTAATTTTAAGTATTAACAATCGATGTCGATGTGTAATCAATGTAAGAGGTGGCAACACTGATTATTAATGATTAGATTTTACAAGATTTTTTCCATTTTTATTAAAATTAATAGTTTTTTAAGAAGAAATGTTTGTTGTTATCATACTAATTTTCCATGATGATTAAAAAAAATATTTTTTTTATTTAAAACAAAAAAAAACACGAAATGTTTTTTATTTTTATTAAAGACCTTAAAATAATCTATGATTCTTCTATTTACTGTATCAGAAAATTCTTCATAGATTTTTAGATATTTGATGAAATATAAAATATCCCTAGACTTTGTTGATGTGTGTAATTCTTTCGTAAACTTGAATGGAAATATTTTTCCTTTTACTCGTACTTTAAAATTGGTCGAAACCAAAGGTCGTTTCTATCAACAACCTACTACAAAGTAGTCCAACTGTTAAAGTAGTCGAAACTGGTGGTAATTTATACGTTCATTATCTTCGCTACATAGTTGTTTGTTTGTTATAGAACATTCTATATACATCTCAGTATCGTCAATAACTTGTACACATGTTTTTGTATCATTTCTATATACACATCAGTTTCTTATTACAGTATGGCCGTCATTAGAATCTTATTATGTACTACCGTGTAATCTTAAGGATTATATAACTTATTCAGTTTTATATGAATCCCAAGATTTATTTAAACAAAGCTATATCGGTCAAAAGCCAAAAATCGGGCTCAGTGGCGTGCCACTGGAGAGGCCAATATCCAGCAGTGGACTAGGGCAAGCTGATGATGATGATGATGATGATGATGATGTATCGGTCAAGTGTGCATCGTTCTAGCATACTAAATGTTCCGTTCCATCTGATGGTACCTACCCACTGAAATTCAGATCGCAAGTTACCTCACAATTATACACATAATGTCATTATTGCAACAGGAAACTTTTTTGTACATATATTATATTATGTTACTTATTTATTTACAACAGATAATTTTAGCCGTAAGCCGCTTTTTGTGATACCTTACTAATTAAAACAGCCTTCAAACTTTAACTACACTATGAAACTTTGATCATCATTAAGGATCAGCTTTATTTGCTACGCTAATATTTGGTTTAAGGCTGCTACACACAGTGCCGGCGGCAATGCCGGCCGGTGGCCAAGCCGCGTGCGCCCGCCGGCATACAAAGCCGTCGGCCTGGCCGCACGAATGAGCCGCCGGCATGGCCGCGCGGGTAGGCCGCCGGCCGGACGCGCGTTCTATTAGGGTTGCCAACCATACTTTATAATATTTTTGTAGGTAGTAGGGCCATGCTGATTTCAGCACGAATGGGTCGGCTCGACCGGGGCGGTACTACCCTCTCACAGAAGATCAACGTAAAGTAGCAGTACTTTTCTGCTGTGTTTCGCTTGGTGAGTGAGAGCGCCGGAGGCCCAGTCCCTTCTTCCCATTCTCTCTTCCTTTCCTTTGGGGATGGCAGAGAGAGTGTGAAGGTTTAGGTGAGGGGGCGGTTACCGCAGCATACGTTGGACCAGTGAAGTATTAGTGGAGTCATTGTGTGGGTAGTGGGGGTCGACCCGCCGGCCAGGGAGACCCGTAGAAACGGTGGTGCCGCTGGCCGCCCGCGGTATAGTATAGGGGCCCAACTGGGACTAACCATCTCGGGAGGCTACTCCACCAGGCCGCGCATAATCTCGGAGTGGCTCGTCGTGCCGGTTGGTGACCGGATGGTGGGACCCGGCGACCACTTCCGGGAGGGTACGGGGGCCCTTCCGTCCGGCGGATCGGCCACTGCTATTCTGCACAGTCTAATGACGAAACAATACTCCACGCTTTGTCACGCGCCGCTGCGGTAATTGCCACCTCTTTTCACGCCCCTCCTTTCTTCTTCCACTCCACTATGGCAGCAAGCATTGGTAACGGTCACACAGCGGCGTCAACCTTTCCCACCCACACGCTACTTGAGGTGGAGTTCGCCAACATCCGCGGACTCCATTCAAACCTCAACGCCGTCCACCACCATCAGACGGCAAGGCCGGCCATGCTTTTTCTGACGGAGACTCAAATAAGCCGCCCTGCTGACACGACTTATCTGCAATATCCCGGCTATGCCCTTGAAGAGAATTTCTACGCAAAAGCCGGAGTATGCTTGTTCGTCAGGGCGGATATTTGCTGTCGTCGTTTACGCTGCCTAGAGGACTCCTCCTTTTCCGTCCTGTGGATACACGTAAATCTGGGTTCATTAGCCCGGATTTACGTGTGTCTATACCGTTCCCATACTGGAGATGCCGAGACAACTCGACTTTTTGATTACCTGAGTCAGGCGGTAGATGAAGCGCAGGAACGGTTTCCGACCGCTGAGTTGGTCTTTTTGGGAGATTTTAATGCCCACCATGAGACCTGGTTGGGCTCTCCCAAAACAGACCACGCGGGAAGGGCTGCTCACGCATTTGCTCTCACGCATGACCTGGCCCAGCTGGTACTCCAGCCCACCAGGATACCAGATATTCAGGGTCAAGCGCCCTCTTTGCTGGACCTTCTGCTGACGAGTCATCCAGACCAGTACAGTGTGTCGGTTCAAGCCCCATTGGGCTCCTCTGACCACTGTTTGATCTGCATTTCAGTGCAAACCGCTGCGCCTTCACAACATGTGGACGTAAAGCGACGCTTATGGCACTACTCGTCAGCAGATTGGGATGGCCTGCGCAGTTATTACGCGTCCATTCCGTGGTCTCAGCGTTGCTTTGGTGGGAGGGATCCTTCGGAGAGTGCGTCTGCTGTTGCTGGGGAAATTCTGTTAGATATGGAATATTATATTCCATCCACTTTTGTCACCAGCAACAGCAGAATTCGGCCCTGGTTCGATCGCGAGTGCGCCGATGCTGTTAAACAAAAACAGTCGGCGTACCGTGCTTGGATCAGGGCTCGGTCTCGTCGCGATCCGAATGTCCATCTCATCAAAGCGGCCTATAACAGAGCCGCTAAGGTCTGCAAGAGGGCATACACCAGAGCGGATGCACAGCGCGTTGCACGGTTTGGCCAAGAACTTCTGTCGCACCCTACGGGAAGCCGTGGATATTGGCGGCTGGCCAAAGCTGTGCAATCCAATTTCTGCCAGTCTTCGCTGCCACCGTTGCGATGCTCTGACGGATCACTGGCTCATGGGCCGCAAGAGAAAGCTGACTTGCTTGTCAATCTCTTTGCGGCCAACTCCCGAATCGATGACCGTGGTTCGCAGCCGCCATCTATAAACCACTGCGGCCACTCCATGCCTGATGTTCGCATCAGGCAATGCGATGTTCGCGCGATACTGCGGTCTCTCGATGTCCGGAAAGCTAGTGGTCCCGACGGTATCCCAGCGGTTGTTCTTAAGAAATGTGCAGCCGAGTTGTCTCCAACGCTTACACGCCTGTATCGCCTGTCTTACTCCTCTGGCGTCGTGCCGCAGGCTTGGAAGGAGGCGAACGTACAACCGATTCCCAAAAAGGGGGATCGTTCTGATCCAGCTAACTATCGACCCATAGCCATAACCCCTATTCTCTGCAAGGTATTCGAACGGATTATCAACACCCAACTCGTTCGCTACCTAGAAGATCGCTCTCTTATCAATGATCGACAATATGGCTTCAGACCGAATCGATCAACGGGCGACCTTCTAGCGTATGTCACTCACCTTTGGGGTGAGGCTATGGACAGGCACGGGGAGTCGTTGGCTATCAGCCTCGACATCTCCAAAGCCTTCGATAGAGTCTGGCATCGTGCGCTTCTTTCCAAGCTTCCGGCTTACGGCTTGCCACCTCGATTGTGCAACTGGGTTGCTAGCTTCCTGCATGAACGACGTGTTCGAGTTATTTGCGAAGGCTTAAATTCAAAGTTTATGCAGGTAAATGCTGGTGTGCCCCAGGGATCCGTCTTATCGCCCACACTTTTTCTTCTGCATATCAATGATATGCTCACTTTCGGGAGCATACATTGCTATGCAGATGACAGTACCGTGCATGGGCGGTATCTCGGCCATCCTGCGGCTAAGCAGGCCGACATTGAGGAAAATAGGCGAAAACTTGTCGCTGAGCTTGACCAGGTTTTGAACAGCATCTCGAATTGGAGTGCTGAAAACATGGTCGAGTTCAACGCCAAGAAGACACAGGTGTGCGCATTTTCAGTTAAGTTATCTCCATTCCTTCCCCAACCTTCTCTTCTGGACACTCCACTACCGATACAGGACAGTCTAAATATACTTGGTATGGACATACGCCGCAATCTCAACCAGAGAAACTACATTGAGGGTGTCATTAAATCGGCATCTCGAAAACTCGGAGTCCTGAACAGAGTGAGGAGGTTTTTCACACCGGAGCAGCTGTGTCTATTATACAAGACTCAGGTTCGCCCCTGCGTGGAATACTGCTCTCATCTCTGGAACGGCTCCGCTCAGTACCTGCTAGATGCCCTTGATAGGATGCAGCGGCGTGCTGTCCGTATCATAGGTGACCTTGAGGCTACTAAGTCCCTTGAATCTCTGCAATTACGCAGGGACGTAGCCTCAATGGCTGTCTTTTACCGATTGTATCACGGTGAGTGTTCAGAAGAACTCTTTCAACTCATCCCACCCTCTCCTTTCCTATCCCGAACAACACGTGCCGGGTTAAGGTGCCACCCTTATACGGTAGATCAGATACCGTCACGTACGAAAAGGTTCGGTACGTCTTATCTTTGCCGTACCATAAAAATGTGGAACTCACTGCCAGCTCACGTGTTTCCTTCCTCCCTTGATCCTGGGTCCTTTAAGCGGGGCGTGAAAAAGCATCTCTCAAGGCCGTCAAAGTGAGGGCCATCATGTCACATTGCTTAACCAGCAATTGGGGATGGTGGCCTTCACAATAGGACTTCACTGTCAGCTTACCATCAGGCAGCGTGAAGTCAATTTGACTGGTTCTTTCTAATAAAAAAAAAAAAAAAAAAAAAGTACCCTACTTTATTTTTGGCAATTATACTTTATACTTTTGTATACAAATAAAGTAAGCGGGCCCCAGAATGAAACTGCGATAACGCTAAGAGAAATACAAATAAAGTATATGAAAATACTTTATTTCCAACCCTTACTGTGACGTGTAAACAAAACACTAATTATGATTACTTATGTATACCTATATCGTTACACATAAGTTAAATGGATGATGGAAATAATTTAGAGTTGAGGAGATCTTAAAGAAATTCACCACTGAGGGTAAAGAATTTTTACAGAAAAAGGCTATTGGCAGTAGTAACATCACACTCACACCTGTATCTCCAAAGGGATAGGCAGAGGTGTAATATTACACCCGCATTTCGCCATGAATTTTTAGGTCCCACGTAATAAGGGGCGAGCCTATTGCCGTTACCGGGCACATCACCAGACTCCGTGCTGCTATTGAGAATTCGGAAAACCAAGTAACACTTTTGCCCAACCCGGGAATCGAACCCGGGACCTCCGATCTGCACGACTGCAGATCACAGATGCGGTCGCATACGCTATCCACTGGACCACGGAGGCAATTTATACTTAAAATCATATCTCCGTCTCCGTCCCCGCCACTTCAGAAGTTCAGTGATGAATCCATAGTGGCGAGAAGAAAGAAATAGAACGTCAATAATTAACGTAATTAAAAACTAATTGTTTATTTTTAATTTTTATTGTCAAACAAGCTATGAAACATTTAAAGATAGAAAAAAAATGAAAAATTTTTAGTTTATTTTTGGCCTATTCGAACAATTTTATACTTTATTTTTCGCAAAAAAAAAAGTTGGCAACCCTACGATCTATACAACTGGAATGATGCCCGGCGGCTTTCTGCGGCCGATACCGGCGGCACCGACGCCCGCCAAAAGCCGGCGGCACGAGCCGCGCGACTAAAGTGTGTAGCAGCCTTTAGATGACGTTAAACTATTTTTGATATTATCGTTCCATTTGTTACCGAATAACCATTTATTTTGTAGCCTAAATAGAATAGCCTAAAGGGAGCCTAAATGAAAATTTAAGTTTTCCACGGATTTTCAACCTTTTTTAGGGTTCCGTAGCCAAACATGGCAAAAAACGGAACCCTTATAAATTCACCATGTCTGTCTAACCTGTCGTGTAATAACGACTTTATGCCGAAACTATTGAGTCTACACATTTGAAAATTCGTAGGTAGATTTATTCCGTGAACGGCTTCACAACGTTATAGAAAAATGAAAAAAAGTAGAATATTAAGGGAACTCTGCTCTGCATAAGTACATGGAACCGACCCGAAAAACATATTTTTTTCATCTTTCATATATATGCGGTGTGTGTATAGATAAATCTTTAAAAATGATATTAATATTCCCAAAACCATTGTTCCTCAAAGTCAAGCGTTGAAATGATCGACACTCCCAAAGTGGTAAAATGAGTCCCCTCCTCCCCCCTCTAACTTTTGAAGTATGAAAGTGACAAATCTGAAAAATATATATGATACTATGATCGTAATAAAACATCCAACGAAAATTGGTTTGATCCATATGTGGTCAGCAGTTTTTGAGATATAGTAGTCAGCAGTTTTTAAGATACTTATAGCACATATTCCAATACCGCAAATATAACTTTGGCGTTTATAAAAACAGTATGGAAATAAAGTTATTTATGCTAGCGAAAAAGTGATAGTGGTATATGGTTAAGTGAAGGTAATGGGTATGTTAAGTAAATATCTATACTGCGGAACCCTTCATGGGCGAGTCCAATTCGCTCTTGATTTAATTATCATGGTTTAAGTAGCTGATAGTCGAATACAACGACTTCTAAGCACGTCTCTTATATTTTTTTTTGCATCCGTTTTATTCAATGCCAACAACTTTACGAAATTTTTGAAACGATTAAGAAGTGTCAAATTTTGTCCTATTTTGGTTCTATTTTATACCAGTTTATAATATAATAAAAATAAAAATATATTTAAAATATCATATTATGTTATATTGACCAGTAGGTACTTACATACAATATTGACGCGCTGAATAGATTAATTAATTAATCAAGCGGACGGATGCGGACGGCTCAAGACTGGTTTACATGGAGAGCTTATTATATTGCCAACATTGTATCATAAGACGTCTATAATATAGGTTAAGATTATGAAGTCTTTCAGTGTCCACCGTCGATGTACGCCACCCGAAACGTCAGGACAAAAACTCATCATCATCGCCCAAGCGTCGTTATACCTTACATCCAAAACTTACACGCCTTAAAGCCCGGGATCCGCTTATGGTCTTACCAGATATGACTGAATATCAACTTTTCTACAGAGCGAATGCCGTCTAACCTCCGGAACCCAAAGGAATAGCGACATTCCATGGTTTAGACAAGTATCAGTTCATTTGAGGGTACTGACTCCCCGTAACGACTGCCAAAGATCTTCATGACGGCCGGGACCGGCGGTTTAACGTGCTCTCCGAGACACGGGGCAAGCGATAATTAACCATTTCACATAACTTCGAAAGGTCAGTGGTGCGTGCCGTGGATTCGAACCCAATAACCTCTGCATGGCAGTCCGTTGGTATCTCCACTAGGCTATCGCTGCCTTGCCGTCAGGACGAAAACTATTTACATGTGCTTATACCCTTACAATAATTAATTACTTACATGATTTTAAGCTATCAATTAAACCGTCTTTTAAAAACATTTATAAACATGAAAGTTTATGGGGATAAATGGATGGACAGAATCATGATCATTGCGTTCGAGGTCAGCGTTTCATTCAGCTAAAATATTCTTTAGACACGGTAATATAAAGATTATATTACCATGCTATATATGAAATCATTATTCATTATTATAGGTAGTAGAGCCTTGCTGGTTTCAGCATGAATGGGCCGGCTCGACAGGGGAAGTACTACCCTTTTACAGAAAATCGACGTAAACTAATAGTACCTAAACTGTTGCGTTTCGTTCGGTGAGTGAGAGTGCCGGAGGCCCTATCCCCTATTCCTTCTCCCTCATCCCACTCCTTATCCCTTTTCCCAACCCCAAGGGGCGGCAACGCACTTGTGATTCCTGTGGTGTTGCTTGTGTCCTTGGGTGGCGGTAATTGCTTACCATCAGGCGATCCGTCTGCTCGTTTGCCGCCTTATACTATAAACAAATAACATGTTTTTTCTCGAATGATAACTACGACGCAGGGCTAAGCGGCGAGTCGATGACCGCACCATTGGTATAGACAAAAAACCTCATCAATATAATTATGCACGGTAGGCGTAGTGGTATAAGCGGTCGCCTCACACACAGCATCGAGTGACGTGGGTTCGATTCCCACACAAGATAATACTTTGTGAGATACATCAATTGTAATTTGGAGTATGCTTATTCATTGTGTCCGTTGATTGTATGTTTGTAAAGTGCCCGTAAAACTATAAAATTAATTGTAAACTTTAATTAGACGTTATATAATTTTAACTGAAAGTTCATTATATGTCACTATTTAGCTTAGTTTACCCATACCTAAATTATACGGTTTAGAAGATAGAGAGGTCGGAGGAACCCTTTGCAATTGGTGGTTTTCCCAATATATTTCGCAAAGGGATTCCTAAATACGGATAAAAAACGATTGAAGTGGGAGGTTCACTACTTTTTTTAAAATGGCTATTTTACTATAACCCCATATAATGTTGTTGAAAAATAAAAAACTCGCTTTCTCATTTAGGTGTATGAGTGGTTACCATAAAATGTAACTTTTTTCAAAATTCTATTGTCCGTGTGATTACTATGTACCTATAACTGTGCAGAATTTTGCGAGGTAGTGATATCCTAGTGGAGATACCAACAGACTGCCATGTAGAGGGTATCCGGTTCGAATCTACGGCGCGCACCACTAACTTTTCACGTACCAGTACCACTAAATTGTTAATTTTCGCTTGTGCCTCGGAGAGCACGTTAAGCCATCAGTCCCGGCTGTCATGAAGATTTATGACAGTCGTTATATCGTGGGCGTCAGTACCTCTAAATATACTGACACTAGTCTAAGCCATGGAAAATCGCTATCCCTTCGGGTTGCGGAGGTGAGACAGGCAGCCGCTGTGTGGAAAAGCTAATATTCAGCCAAATCCGGATAGACCAGTAAGCGGGTTCTAACTAGCTAGGTGGATGATGATGAACTGTGCCAAATTTTAGCTCATCAGAGTTAGTTTTTTCGTAAAACAACAGACAAAAGGAAATGGAGAAACCATAGGGGTTCCTTGTCACTTACAACGACAATCTAAAAATATAATTTAACAGATTCCTATACAATATTGACATAAGCCGTTGCTGTTATCGAATCGTGAGCAGTTAAAAATGCTGGTTAATATTAAATAAACAAAAAAAGTTTAGTAAAAAATCTGGGTTTCCCTATAGCGAGCAACATGATATACGCACATTACGAACGAGTATTTGGCTTATATTCATTTCTAGCTAGAATCTACTTTTTTTTTTTAAGAATCGAAGATAGCCTAGTGTTGGACGTAAGCAAGACGATGGTCTCGGGTTCGATCCCCAGTTTCAGATTCCCCAGATTAATATATGCTTCATCCTTACGTCCTTGACGTGCTTTCTCATAATATGACGATTATCTGAAGGGATTACTTAATGCAACATTTTATTTTAATTTTTTGAAAATCTATAGCCACTCCCCATCCACTGATGAAAACGTATACATTATTTACATTTTTATCTTTTTATCATCTTAGCTTTGCTACCCAATAGGCCTCTATGACGCTGAAGTAAATCCCAATTTAGCATCCTGGGCTCCCCTACTGTATTAAGTTCCCCGCGTTCATGATCCTCGAAGCTTTTATACATCGTTATTATGCGTAGGTACAGCAAATAGATACCATTACTTTATGTCGATACTCTGTAAAACGGTAGTACATAAATTTAAGACATTTGTTGACTATTTTATTTATTTGTGCTAGGGAAATACGCGCTGTACTTAATACGCACTTAGAAAGGCAAAACTTCCCAACTTTAAGTATAATTTTATGACTAACTTGAATTTCTAGGCAGTGATAGCCTAGTGAGGAGACCGACAGCATGCTACGCAGAGGGTCTCGGGTTCGAATCCTCGGCTCACATCAATGACTTTTCGAAGTTAAGTGCGTATTAAATTGTTAATCATCGCTTGCTAAACGGTGAAGGAAAACATCGTGAGAAAACCTGCATGTCTGAGAGTTCTCCATAATGTTCTCGAAAGACATGTGAAATCTGTTAATCCGCACTTGTGCAGCGTGGTGGACTATGGCCTTACCCTTCTCGAAGTGAGAAGAGGCCCGCGCCCAGCAGTGGGACAGTATACAGAGTGTACCCTACCGAAAATTTAAATCCCATGTTGTACCAATCATTACGAACATTTTTTAATTCGGCACCATACCTGGGAAATTACTGGTTCAGGAGATTATTGAGGCTCAAAGCCATCATACAAATTTTCCTATTAGGTACAAAATCGATGCATTTACCCCGCCAATTTGTTCTAAGGATGTTTTTTGCACCCATGGATAAGTAGGTATTTCAAGCGTCTTACGCGAGCACTTTTAATTGCGTCTTAAAAATGTGTCTACTTAAAAAAGATCGTTTCCCAGGAATTCTTTTTGCTTAGTATGACTTGGCATGGTGTCCAACACGAGTAGACTTCAGCTTGGTGATGAGTCCTGTTGTGACATCCTGGATACAGGGCTGATAATGAGAGATTTGCTCAAATAAAATAAATTATGCAAATAGCTGTAGTTGTTAGTAATTATGTATTTTCTTATTTTTCTTACTTTGCTCCGCGGTTTTACCAGCCAATCGTGTTCGATTAGCGTTCTTTTTCTTTTAGCTAAACTTAAACAGCCTTATTACAAAACATGGATTAAATTTAAATTGAGGTTTAGTCTTAGTATGGCCTAGATACGTAAAATTTATCAAACGTGTACATATGTAAGTATAGGCACATTTTTGGTAAACTAATATCACTGAAATTCTATGGAACTAATGTCGAATAACAATAAATAACTACTTTCGTCAAACAGTCTATTTAAAAATTCGCCAAATAACTAAAAAGGCCCCTAAGGTATATAGCGTGATGACGCAGAGCCATACTTTGACTAAATTACCTACACATTAAAATACATACAATATATTCTTCTCTTCTGTTTTAATTTTGTAATATTTGAAATATAATGTGATGAATGTTACTTATCTATGTACAAATTATTTTATTATATAAACTATGCGGTGCCCAACAAGTTCCATAATTAGATAGATAGATAGATAGATAAACACTTTATTGCACACCAGTAAATAAACAATATTACAATAAATTACATTGAAAACTTAAAACTATTGGTACAAGGGCGGTCTTATAGCACATTGCGATTTCTTCCAGACAACCTAGCGTTAGTACTATTAATTATTCTGTGACCTAGTTCAGAATAAATTATTAGAATATAAAGTAAAATAGTGGGTGAGGGTGTACCTTGTGGAAAAGAGATAGAAGATAAAGTTATGTGAAAACTAAACTTATAAATACATAAATAAAAATAATACATTATATAAAATAAATAATAATAATTCTACCTAGATAAAGATTATATATACCATCTGTAACCACATTATGGAAAAGCAATAAAGTATTGAAGTATTGACTTACTATATCATACCTTCGTTGAGTACAGACGTGTTGAAAATAAGTATTAAAATAAACAAATAACTTGCTGAATCGTGACCTTATTAGTTCTGTTAACGGTAGTAAGTGTTATACATGTGTAATGTGCATAGACATAACAAGAATATGTCTCACGCGTAATAAGTAAACGTAAAGACAAAATGGACAAGCGCTCCCCGCCTTCTACACCGCCGGCAGGGCCCGAACCTGCACCCGCAACGAGACCTAATGCGCCGAGTCAAGGTGAAGATGTTCACGAAGTGTTGCCCACACCGGAGATACAGTCGTGGATGTCGATCATTGAAACAAAGCCTCAATGAGATATGTTCTATTGTAGCTGATGGTAAGATTTTTTTTTATGTTAATAGGCGGCAAACGAGCAGACGGATCGCCTGATGGTAAGCAATTACCGCCGCCCATGGACACAAGCATAAGCAACACCACAGGAGTCACAAGTGCGTTGCCACCCCTTGGGGTTGGGAAAAGGGATAGGATGAGGAGTGGGATGAGGGAGAAGGAATAGGGCCTCCGGCACTCTCACTCACCGAACGAAACGCAACAGTTTATAGGTACTGTTACTTTACGTCGATTTTCTGTGAGAGGGTAGTACTTCCCCAGTCGAGCCGGCCCATTCATGCTGAAGTCAGCAAGGCTCAACTACCTTCATAATCATTCATCATTCGTTCATCAGAAGATGAACACGGAGCAGAAACTACGAATTAATTATTTATGCCGTAAAGTGGACAATGCAAAATCTCATATGGCAGTACGGTACCAGTCCCTGAAACATAGAACAGTCCAAGCCTACTCATCTATACAATCCCTACAAGAACAAGTTGACCTCTCACATCAGCTGCAGGACCAAAACGGACTGTTGACGAATCGCCGAAACTTCCCGCTACAACATCTTTTGCTGATATGGTAAAAAAAGGTACTAACAATTATATTTAGCCGATTAAACTGAATACCATATAGCCATTTACCCTGACGATAAATTGAAGACCAATGAGGAAACAAAATCATTTGTTCAAAAAGTTATCAGTCCTAAGCAGATGAAGCTTCATGTTCGCGGCCTACATAAGATCAAAACCGGCCAAGTGCGTGTCGGGCCACGCGCAATGTAGGGCTCCGTAGTAGCCCATAATGACTTGCTGCAAAGGGTATTTATGTACAAGAAATCCGACTGTTTATTTTGCTGAAAAAATTATTTTAATAACACTATTATAAGAACCTAAGTTTTGTTTAGAAAAATACTTGGTATGTATCCAGTTATGTACTGTAAACATAAAATGTGGTTTCCAAGATATACTACTACTATACATACGCAGTACCGTAGTACATTACATACCAAAGTACGTATATCTTTAAGATTAAGCCAGCGCGCCCAATGTAAACTCACAGAAATAGGTATTTATAAGTTAACCGACGATTACTCGTAAACTAGTGATATTTAATTAGCCGTGATAGTTTTCCTTTTAAATTCGTTATATGTACTACATTTGTGATTTTTTTCACCTCTTCTAAATTAATAGTTTAGCCAGCAGAGGGGGGGGACACTTGAGTCTATCAATTTTTTTCACTTCAAAGCTTGATATTTGACAAACCAATCACTTGATCGAAAAATGATTTGAGCAAACTAATAATATTTTTTTTAAACCTATCCAATGATACCCCACATAATGGGGTACTCAACCAAAAAAAATTCAACCTCACTATATATGTAGGGGAGATACCCTAAAAAAAAATATTTTCCTAAATTTTATTCTACAGTTTTGTTGCAATATCTTATGTCTATATTCATGTCAAATATTAGCTTTCTAGCAGCAGGCGTCTTTGAGCTAGGCTGCGGACGCACAGACGGACGGACATGACGAAACTATAAGGGTTCCTTGTGGACTACGGAACCCTAAAAACGGCGGTGTTATAATTAGGACTGACACTAGAGACTACATACAGAAGCTCAAACAGTCAGTGCAGCTCACGAACTCAGGCCTTAAGATCGACGAGCCTCTTAAGCGGAAACCGAGGGTGGATGTCATAGGTGTGCCCACATCAGTGCAAGAAAAGGAAGTATTTACTTGCCTGTACCACCAAAATCTAGCCGATGTGTTGCCGGAGTGCAATCTAGAGACCTTTTTCAATTCGGTAAGATTAAGCCACAAGTCGGGCAAGAAGGACGCTGAGACCTGCAACTACATTATAGAAGTCTCTGCAGAAATCAGAAAAGATCACATAACTAAAGATAGAGTTTTCGTAAAGTGGTCTTCATGCCCTGTAAAAGACTGTACATTGGTTACACGATGTTTTAAGTGCCAGCAATATGGCCACGCCGCTAAGACTTGTCGGGATGCTACATACATTTGTGGAGATTGCGGTGATCGAGGCCACTCTACAAAGGATTGCGCAAAAAAGGCAGACAAACCACAGTGTGCTACATGCTTGCACTACAAAAAGCCGAGCAATCATATCACAGGATGCATTGACTGTCCAGCTAAAATCATGGCTGAGAGGAGATGCATCAATACCATTGATTATGGAGACACCTAAGTTCTCTGTATAGTACACACCAAACTCATTTTACGATACGATTTTTATATATTTCATTTACTATTTTTTTTAAACTTAACACCTCATTAGAATAATTGACCTACTAACATAATATTGTAAATACATGTAGTTTATAAGTGCACATAACTATTACATAACGTTATAAATAATGCGAAATTGACTATGCCTTGTTCGCAATTCTGCTGACTCGCTGTTTTACAAGTCGATCGCAGTTTTGTATATCTTGCACAACACGCTAATATATGTATCTAATGTACGATCAATGATTATTATTTTGTACCTAATAATTAGTAACTATGTTTTATGTTTTACCTTACTTTTATTGTATACTGTCAAATATTGAAATTCTATTGCTGTATTTATAAAATGCTTATTATTTTCCAAGTGACTAATAACTTTAAATATGACTAAATGTTTGCAACTAATAAAATAACTTGCTAGCGTGTTATAAAAACTAAAAACTAATGTTAGTAGTAGGTTATGTTAGGTTTTCTTGCGACCCTGTAACCAAAAATAGGAGTCCTGCGAAGCAGGGCTCCGTCAACTTGGCTTAAAAGACTGAAGCGTCTTAATTACTTATACGAAACACTTCATTTAAGATATTTAATTTAGCCAAATATTAAAATTTGTATTATTTATGAATGCATGGGCATAGAAAATGGTTTCTATTTTTTATTCATCATCAAGTTTCTGCTTGGACACTAATTCAGCTCCCAAAAAAAATAATTACTGCTAGTTTAAATTAAAACGAAGCTTATAACTGATATTAATATGCTACCTTTTACTTATTACGATACTCCTTATTAGCTGCCAACCCAATATATGGTACCCACACAAAATTATTTTTGAAACTTGTACCTATTAGTTTTACTTAGATGCTGCATTAAATACATGCCTTTATAAAATACAAATCATAAATTTGTTAAGAGGGACTCGACTGCCTGTGATATGTACAGTTTTTAACTAGTTCAGAAGTCTGGTGTCCTTTCCAATACTTTGAAAACTGTAGCCTTAAGTTTAATATTATATACTTAATAAGAAAACTATTTGTATGTGTTTTCTGAGAAATAAATATTATTATTATTATATTATTATTGCCACAAGTATGTTATTATATTATATTGAAGCCTATAACATAATCAGCATCCTAGCGTTATGCCGGTTACATTCAAAACTTCCCGTAGAGCCCCATTCTAATCTAGTCACATTTAACAGAATATTTAGTTATCCCGCGTGTAATGAAGAATATAATACGAACATAATGATTAACTTGAATGATTTATTGAATTTAATGAAATGTACAGTTTTGGGAAATTTGAATAATTAATTTAGATCAATGCAGTATGGTGTGATATGTATACATAATAGATATATCGAATTTAATGTTATGTACTTATAGTTTAAAAAAATTCAGACTCAATGTAAAATTGTTATTGAATAAATTAAATTGAAATTGAACTTCGATATCAGTGGTACGCGCCGAGGATTTGAACCTGTACCCTCTAAGTAGTTGTCTATTAGTCTCGCCACTAGGTTATCGCCGGCATCGCGTGAAAATTCTTCGCAGTAAAATGGTGCCCCGCCCAATTTGACGTCTTGCTCAGTTGATCACGAGTGACGCATTACATGTTGTTTATAAATGCGTGGTTGACATTGCCCGAGATCAGTTTATTTTAATCTGAGGTCTGTGATGGTTCAGTTATTGTTCGTGTTAGCGGCCGTGGGTGCTGTCGGCGCCTTTGATGTTACCGGTACGATTGGTGGTGGAGAATATAAACTTAAACTGCGCTGTAGAGAATTATTTATTAGTTATCAAAACATATATACAACAAAATAAAACTAGTTATATAACTAAACTATTCTAAACTAAACAAAAAAACTAAATAAGTAATAATAATAATAGAAAAGGAAAAAACAACAAAAATAAGAAAAACCAACTACGACGCGTCAAAGAATTCCCACGCAACGCTCTCGACTGGTAGCGTGCCCAGAACGCATTGCATAACTTAACCCATGAATCCCAGAAAGACTGTGCGTGCAGTCCCGAAAATTTATAAATTACGAAGGGTAACACCGGTTATAGAAACGCAGGTGTAACCGGGCGGTATAAAATAAAAAATATCGGAACCAATGTTACGCTAATGGCTAACCGCTAATGGTTACTAATAACCAGAACTGCTACATCTGTATCTCCCTTAACCTTCTGTAAGGGATTTGGATCTATAGAGTTAAGAGTGGTTATATATTATTATATAGATATTAATTAATTTTAATGCCATTCAAATATATTTTATTAATTTCAATGCCATTCAAATGTTATGGCTAAACTGTAACGCACGTGTTTAATAAATATCGAACTTTCTGTAAGAATTAAAGCTGGAAGTTATTTATTTAGGTACAACAAACTTTTTGTGGGTATCTACCATAGATTTAGTAGGTAATTAAAGGTATCTACCCTGAAAATAGTCTGTTAAATTACAATTATTACGATACCGCAAAACTTTAATGCATTAGTATGCCCTGTGCATAATTAATATTATACATATAACATAACTTCACGCATTTATATCCGAGGGGTAGGCAGAGGTGTATTACACACCCATACTTCGCCAGTCATGTTTCGAGCCCAATGTAATAGGGGGCGAGCCTATTGCCATCTACCGGGCACATTATTAAGCGAGCGATAATTAACATTTTTAATATACACATAACTTCGAAAAGTCATCATTGGTGTGTGCCCGGGGTAAGATAAGATAACTCTTTATTGTACACCACAAGACAAATTAAAGAGTTAAAATAGTACATAGATAAACATACATTATGTATGTTTATCTTTACTTAGCAAGTAACTTTATTACTACACCATTTTATAATTATATTTCCCTTATCTATTTCTTTCCATCCAAAGGTTGCCTGGAAGAAATCGCTTTTAGCGATAAGGCCGCCCATTGTGCATTGTATTCGTAAACTTCTTCTTATTCTCTTCTAACTCTATTACATATATTACGTAAATACATAATTATTATTAGGGGTAACTGGGGATCGAACCCGAGACCATCGTCTCGGCATCGGCAGTCCGTTACGTACAGCACTAGGCTATGTGTGCATTCATTTTACAAACAGGTAGAGATTTTACTTTTTTTTTTTAGTTTTAATATTTATTTTCTGGCAAGTAATTTTTTTTTTATATACTCACGCCTGTATCCCCGAAGGGGTAGGCAGAGGTGTAATATTACACCCACATTTCGCCATGAATTTTTAGGTCCCACGTAATAGGGGGCGAGCCTATTGCCGTATCGGGCACATTACCATACTCCGTGCTGCTACTGAGAATTTCCTAACGGAAAAACCCAATAACACTTTGCCCGACCCGGGAATCGAACCCGAGACTTCCCAATCCCACGCGCACATTTATGCCGCGAGACCAACGAAAATATTGAACTAAATACACATTATTATTTACTACAGCAGCTTCATTCATAAACTTCACGAACTTGCAAGTAACCGGCTCCTCGCGAATGCGGAGGCGAAGCAAGACGCGATGAAATATGGTTTTTGTTGGTGTTTCCCGCTGTGATAATCGCATCACCAATCAGTACATAAATTACCATGAAAATCTGTTAAGCCGTGCCTAAGGTTACCCCGAACAAACAAGCCGACATGCAATCAATCAAAAAAATGCCTTGTAATCTAGTGACCTTTAAAATCTCAGTAAAAGTTAATTTCAGCGGAAAAGGATATTAAGTGGATATACCTATGTATGTATATATTATACTCGTATAGAATGTAGAGTAACACTTCATAACATTTTAACTTAAAATTGATTAAGAATAAGTAGGTACAATCAAACAAGTCGGCGCGGTGGACCAGTTTGAAAAAAAAAACCCTTGCTCATAGAGTCGAGGCAAACTAGAAACTGGTTTTGTATACGAATGTCAATGTTTGGGGGTAAAGGTTTCAAAATACGTCGCCGATTTTAGGGGTTGTGAGTGATCGGGGGGAGGAGGGCAGGTCTCGGAACCTCACCATTTTCACTTGCCGGAAATACTTGGTTTCCTCTGAAAAAAAAAAATCTCCAAACATCGTTGGTATGGCACTGCCAACTTCCACATCCTTCACACTAGTTTAATAAACTAAGGTTGACGGAGCCCTGCTTCGCAGGGCTCCTATTTTCGGATTAAGGGTCAAAAGGGAACCTAAAATAACCTATTTATAGTTGGTGCCACGAGAAGATAGACTTTTTGTAAACAAACATTCAGGGCTTCACAACCTTTTTTCAAACAGTTGTGTTTTAGATTTTATTATTTCAATGCCTAATTATGCCTTTATGTTTTTAAATTTATATTGTCAAATTTTACTGAAATAAAAATATTTGATTTTGTGTTTGGATGGTCGAATGTTCATAAATTTGCCGATTTTTTTGTAGTGGCTTAAAGTTGTTGCCTAACCATTCAACACCGCGCTGAGCGTCGTGGGTTCGATTCCCACACAAGACAACAATTTGTACGATCCACAAATAGAGTGTACTTTGTATTAAATGACTGAATGTTTGTAAAGCTCGTGAGAAGTCTTTAAAAATCGTGATACCGGCTTAATCACGTATTCAATTCACAGAAGAAACGTCTGTGCTCTTCGGAAATACCCAACAACTTCCAAGTGAATACAATAAGAGCACGCCATGGGAACAACATTTCTATAGAATTTTCCACACATGTTGACACAATAGGGCCTTTTAAGGAATATTCTCAGATTTGAAATTGACAGGTCATAGTTAAGAGTGATAACGTGTTTTTTTTTACAAACCTGTCTTGTACATCCGAGTAAACAAAGGGACAGGAACTCTAATGCTCGGGCCACACTACCGGGATATGCCAATAATTATTGCCATAATTTCAAGGACGCCTAGGTGTAACCGCGATTTATGGCCATAATTTTACAATGCCAATCAATATGGCATATGCGGTAGGCAATAGCTCCGGCGGCGGTCTTTTTCGCACATCAAAGAAGATTACCGCAGTAATTATTGCGTTTGTGGCCACACTACCGTTTGTTCAGTGTGCAACACGAGTTCGACGACGACGCACGTATCTACCGTTATGGAGTGGTCAAATGAAAAAGCGCTCGAATTTTTGGAGTTATTGCAATCCGAACCGTCTCTCTGGGATACCCGACAGAAAGCTAAAAATTTAAAAGATTCATGTTAAAATAATTGGCACTCATAAAATACCAAACAGCTGCAACTTCATCCGCCATCTTGAAAAATGATATTTTTACCGCCTAGTTTATTGGCATATCTCGGTAAACTCTAGTGTAACCACACGACTTCACGCAGTAATTTAACGGTAATTTATTGCCATAATTATGGCGGTAACAGCCCGGTAGACGGTAAGGTAGTGTGGCCCGAGCATAAGAATGTGACGTCAAAAATGATGAGCTGTCGTAGTTGTATTTTTTGTCTCTATGGGAAACTACTTAAAAGAAATATGTCATGGATGGCATGATGTGTAGTTTCATAATTGTTTTTTAGGGTTCCGTACTTAATAGGTAAAAAACGGGACCCTATTACTAAGCCTCCGCTGTCTGTCTGTCTGTCTGTCACCATGCTGTATCTCATTAACCGTGATAGCTAGAAAGCTGAAACTTCAACACACACAGACTAAAAATAAAAAAATGAAAATATTAAGGGAGGGTCCCATACAATAAACGTGGTTTTTCAGTATTTATTGCTCAAAATTACTAACGGTAGCAGGTAGACGCTTAAAATTTTCACAGAATATACATACATACATACATAACGTCACGCCTTTTATCCCCGAAGGGGTAGGCAGACGTGTATTTCTACACCCACTTTTCGCCAGATATACTTTAGTCCCACGTAATAAGGGGCGAGCCTATTACCGTACCGGGCACATTTCCAGACTCCGTGCGGCTACTGAGAATTTCGTGACAGAAAAACCCAATAACACTGCTCGACCCAGGAATCGAACCCGGGACCTCCCACGTGCACATTTATGCCGCGAGACCAACGAGGCAGTCGTATAGGGTTTGATGTCGAGTTTTCCGTCACTACGCAAAGATGGTATTTGCATCGTGTTATCCCTTAGTCGCCTCTTACGACACCCACGGGAAGATAGGGGGTGGTGACACTTGTATTCTATGCCGTCAACCACACGGCAACATGTGTAGTTTCATAATTGTTTTTTAGGGTTCCGTACCTAATAGGTAAAGAACGGGACCCTATTACTAAGCCTCCGCTGTCTGTCTGTCTGTCTGTCACCATGCTGTATCTCATTAACCGTGATAGCTAGAAAGCTGAAACTGCAACACACACACACTAAAAATAAAAAAAATGAAAATATTAAGGGAGGGTCCCATACAATAAACGTGGTTTTTACGTATTTATTGCTCAAAATTACTAACGGTAGCAGGTAGACGCTTAAAATTTTCACAGAATATGTAGTTGTATATTACCTTTCAAAATGAATAATTAAATTTAAAAAAGTAAATAATAAATTTTTAAGCAATTTGTTACTTGATCCTAATAAACAGCTAGAAACTTAAAAAATATTTAAGTATACATAAACAAACGTGAGTAGTTAATGGTACGGAACCCTTCGTGCGCGAGTCCGACTCGCACTTGCCCAATTTTTTTCGTATTTTTTGCTCAAAAACTACTAATGGTAACAGGTAGACGTTTAAAATGTTCACAGAATATGTAGTTGTACATTACCTTTCAAAATAAATAATTAAATAAAATAGTAAATAATAAAGGGGGGCTCCCATACAACAAACGTATTTTTTAAGCAATTTGTTACTCGATCTTAATAAACAGGTAGAAACTTAAAAAATATTTAAGTAAGTATACATACAACAAACGTGATTTTCTTTTATAGATGATGGTACGGATGCCTTCGTGCGCGAGTCCGACTCGCTCTTGCCCAATTTTTTGTTATACATATACTTAGTTATATAATAGTTTCATGGAAACTGTGATCCTTTTTTCGTCATTTAACGAATTTTCAAAAATGCACTCTTAGTGCTCCTACACTCTCCAAAGAAAATACTTGCCTAGCTTCTTGCGTCTGGTAGTTCAGGCTGTGCGTTGCCTATCAGGCAGTAATATGAGAATTTTGTAGTTTTACAGATTGATTCATGTAGGGACACAAAACAGAATCTTATACACCTAAGAACCAAGGTAAATAAGTTCTAGTCTAAGATCCGTAGAAGAGCGACCTTCACCGATCTGTTTATTGGAGCAAAAGTATTTTATATCCAACTAGAGGACGCCAGCAGCTACGCCTGCATTTTTTTTTAATTTACCCGTTTTGGCCGATCCCGTGGGAATTTCGGGCAATCCCTTCTTAGTGCACCCCTACGGTCCCCAAGGAACATACATGCCAAATTTCAGCTTCCTACGCCCAATACTTTCGACTGTAGCGTGTCTGTCAGTCAGTAAGTAAGATTACGATTTTGCATGTTAAAAAATATGTCGCGAATGGCTTGCTAAAAAATCCGGTCACATGTTCATTTCCCGTATAGGCGGCGTTAGCCTAGTGGAGATACCAACAGACTGCCATGCAGAAGGTATCCGGTTCGATTTCACGGCGCGCACCACTGACTTTTCGGAGTTATGTGCGTATTGAATTGTTCATTGTCGCTTGTCCCGTGCCTCGGAGAGCACGTTAAGCCGTCGGTCCCGGTTGTCACGAAGATCTTTGACAGTCGTCTACGTCAGTACCTTCTAATTTAAGTGACACTAGTTTAAACCATAGAATATTGCTATCCTTCGGGTCAGGTCAGACAGGCAGTCGCTCTGTGGAAAAGCTAATTCAGCCAAATCCGGTTAGACTAGTAAGCGGACCTCAGGCTGAAACTGGGATACCGCTAGGAGGATGATGATGCAGAATGAACCTACAACACTTCATGCGAAGTTCGAGACGGCTCCTTAAACCATTACACCATGTTCGATCCCCGCATAAGTCAAACATTTGTGTGCATGAACATGGATGTTTGTCTTGGTCCAGGTGTTTCTATGTAGGTATAATATGTATGTATTTACAAAACGAAGTTCTCGAACAGTCTTGTTGCGTAATGTACAATCAAACAAGTCGGCGCTGGACCAGTTTGAAAAAAAACCCTTGGCTCGCTCATAGAGTCGAGGCACACTAGAAACTGGTTTTGTATACGAGTATCAATGTGCGTGTAAAGTAGCACTGGAAGCGACGATGTCTTGCTGAGCGATTCTCGCCCTTATGGTGGTCTAGCGGGAAGTTGTTCGACTGTACACCTAATAATAAATTATACTGGTAATCTAAGGTCTATTACAGTTCTAAACTAAGCTCTTCTAGTTTACGGAGAAAAGATTTCATAATACCGCAAATACCGCAATATTCTTTTGCAAGCCTATGTCTTTTAAACTGTTAATTGAATGATGAAAAGTTTTATTTTAAAACCAGGCAGGAGAGGATATCATCAAATTTTGCCTAAGATATTTTGTAAGTACACATCGATAACTTACCGGTGGTGGCAAAAACTTGAGGCTGCATATCTGAGAGTCCTCCATAATGTTCTCGAAAGACATGTGAAGACTGCAAACCCGCACTTGACTAACGTGACGTCATAGTACAACAATTCTTATTTTACTATGGTGACGTGATCGACTATGCCCTATCCCTTCTCAGAAGTCTTTGAGCACAACGAAACAGGTAAACAAACTTAATGATTATAAATGGCGTTAATTACCACTAAAAACAGCCACTTCTATCTACAACATAATCAAAATAGTTTCAATAATCACTTACATACAAACAAAAAATATTAATAGCTATCAAAAAGCAAATAAAATTCCACTCAAATCCATATTTAACAGCGTTGCTATTTTTAGAAGATCTACGCATTCTACGCACGTAATTCAATGGATCTAAAGATAATTTAATAGGTACTGTTTTTGCTACTCGCGGTTATTAATGACAGTGATGGAACAGTTTTAACCTAGGACCAAGAATCAAAGTTTTAACCTATCGAGAAAAACCTTAGCAAAAACATAAGTTCATTGACGTAAAACGAAACAGGTAGGAAATGTTGTTTAGTTAAATAATAATTTATCGCAATCATCTGTTCGTATAAAATTCTTATGTTACTAAGTTGTCTAACTGTTGGAATTTAGAAATTATACACCGAACTCGAAACAATGACATTTTTTTTTGTGTGGTGGACTAGATGTTGGCCGCAGATGGCCTTGACAACTTTACGCGGACTATGGGTGAGCGCTGAAGGCTCCCAACCCGTTGACATTTATTTATGACTAGAGGATGCCCGCGGTTACACCCGCGTTATTTAGGGCTACTACTGCGCTCCCGTCGCTAACAGCGAGATGTCCTATAGCCTTCCTCGATAAATGGGCCATGTAACACTGAAATAATTTTTCAAATTGGACCAGTAGTTTCTGGGTTAGCGCATTCAACCAAACCAACAAACAAACTCTTCAGCTTTATATATTAGTATAAGATTTTCCGGGGGTATATATACCCCGGCCGGTAACGAAACCATATCGCGATTCAGCGGGACGGCAAAGCACCATCTATCGAGCACGAGTGTAAACTTAAAACTGAACACTAACTAACAGTCGAAGCCATAGACTAATATATAATACTGGTCGAAGCTATAGGGCGCAATAATCTGAACTGACATGTATATTCCTTGGGGAACGTAAAGGTGCACTAAGAAGAGAATGTGCGAAATACCTACGGAATTCGAATAACGGATAACATTTATCCGTATAAATCAAATTCTTTAGCTACTGACTGACCGACAGACAACACACTGCCAAAATTGTTAGGCACATGAATCTGGAATTTGCCATGTATCTACCTCCTACCTATACTTTCCTCATATAGGGATTTCCCTAAATACCACAAGATTGGAAACAGCTGAATATAAAATAAACCGGTCCACTGCGAGTCGGACTCGCACACGGAGGGTTCCGTACAAACCTGTAGGTATATACAATTATTAAAGAAAATTAGGAAGTAACAATATAGGGTGCATAGGGTTCCCACCAAGAACTTAGGGTCCCAAGCCAACCTCACCTGCAAGTGCTGCACCTTCCGATCAACGGACGAGGCTCTGGCAAACCTATTGCCGCTTATCGGGATATTTAATCCCGATAAGCGGCAATAGGCTCGCCATTTATTACGTGGGATCAAAACACTGGCGAAAGGTGGGCGTTTAATATGCCTCTGCCTACCCCTTCGGGGAAACAGGCGTGAGTCTATGTATGTAGGAAGTAACAAAAAATTTAAGGTTTCCGAAATTTTTCCTATGTGCTATAAAACGTTCCTTTATCCCAAATCTCAAGATTCTAGATCGACTGGAAGTTTAGTTTTACCCTTTAGTTTTGACTTGAGCATTTGATATGAATTTCAATTTTATAACACGTTTATGAGGAAAGGGGTATTATAATTAAAAAAATATGATGTAACTAAAAATTTCCGCTTTTGCAATTTTTCGTTCCATCATGTCAGCCTAGAGACGTCCACTGCTAGACATAGGCCTCCCCAAGGTCCTCCACACAGACCCATTTTGAGCCGCCCGCATCCAACCGCTTCCAGCGATCTTAACAAGATCGTCGGTCCACCTTGCGGGAGGCCTACCCCTGCTGCGTCATCCGGTACGTGGTCGCTACTTCAGAACCCGCCTGCCCCAACGGCCATCGGTTCTTTGCGCTATGTGCCCTACCCATTGCCACTTCAGCCTGGCTATTCGGTCGATGACTTTGGTTCTCCTGCGGATCTCCTCATTTCTGATTCGATCTCGCAGGGAAACTCCGAGCATAGCTCTTTTCCATCGCCCTCTGAGTGACTCTGAGTTTTCGGATGAGGCCCTTAGTTAGCGACCACGCCTCAGCGCCGTAGATCATTACTGGCAACACACACTGGTCAAAGTCTTTCGTCTTGAGACACTGCGGGATATAGGACGTAAAGATATTCCCTAACTTCCCGAACGCCGCCCAACCGAGTTGGATTCGACGAAAGACCTCTTTCCCGAAGTTGGACCTACCCAATTTGATCATTTGTCCCAGGTAGACGTACTTGTCGACAACTTCGAATGTAGAGTTCCCAATCTGGATAGAAGTAGGAACGACATGAACGTTAGACATGATTTTCGTCTTGTCCATGTTCATCTTAAGACCTACTTGTTGGGAGAAAAAAAAAAGTCCACAAACGCCAAGCATAGAGGCTGGTTATACTCCTCGGAGTTCTTTACAACCTGCCGCAGCGTATGTATGTGGTCCATGGTACCATAGCCTTTACGAAATCCGGCCTGTTCGGCAGGCTGGAAGTCGTCTAGCTTGCGTTATGACCCTAGAACACAACTTATAGGCGCGGCTCAGAAGTGAGATGGGTCTGTAGTTATTCAAAAGGGTTTCGTCCCCCTTCTTGAAGAAAAGCACCACCACCATGCCTATGGCGTATTGCCCTCGAGTATGACGGGCTTGAATAGTTTCCGAAGAATTTCCACAGCAGGTGTGCCGCCAGCTTTCAGAAGCTCTGTAGTTATTCCGTCATCACCCGGTGTCTTGTTCTTTTTTAGTTGTTCTAGGGCTAAACTAATCTCGAGCATGCTGACGTCCGGGATATCTTCGGTATAGTGTCGGGTCGATCCAGCTCAAGGGTTAGTGGCTGAAGTAGTAACAGGTGTTCGTGTAGTCCTGAATGTCTGTACATAGAACCGTTCGATCACCTCCAGGAGCTGAAGTTTGGATGAGATAATTCTGCAATCCTCCGTCTTTAGCTTTGTCAGCTGACTCTGCCCGATAGACAGATCCATTTGGAACCCTTATTCCGCTCGATCACCTCCCACTTAGTGGTGTACTGGCGGAGATCGCGAGTCAGAGACTTAGAGATCTGCCTATTGAGACGCCGATATTTTGGCATGTAGTCGGAGGATAGCAGAAGCATCCTACGCCTTTCCTCTATGAGCTCGAGGGTCGAACCAGAGATTTTATTGGCTCGTTTCGTCATTTTGGGCTTAAAGAACTTCAAGCCCGTTGTATAGACAGTATCCACAAACCTGTCACTGAAGTCGTCCACATCTTTTTCCTTTATATGTGCTATAAGTAGTTGCTTCGTGCCAAATTTCATGATTCTGAGTTCACGGGAAGTACCCTGTAGGTTTTGATTGCCTTGCGAGTAGTTGCGAGTTTGAAAATATGCTTAAATTGTTGTTTCTGTTGATTGCGTTGACATAGAAGTTTGATTTATTACAGTTTTACGGTGTTATAGACTTTGTATTTGATATGAATTTCAATTTAATAACTCAACGCGTTCATGAGGAAAGAGGTAGTAACTTTAAAATTTAAAAAAAATATGGTTTTGTTATATGCTGTAACTAAAAATTTACATTTTTGAAAATATTTACTTATTCTGTGTTATAAGAAGTTGCCTGCCAGATTCTGAGTTCATGTGAAGTACCCTGTAGGTTTTGATTCCCTTACGTGTTTCTACAACTTGCGGCAATTTGCAGCATAAACGGCTGTTTCTTTTGATTGCGTTGGCTTAGAAGTTATTTTTTTCATAGCTTCAAGGAACAGTAGACTTGACTATTTGATATAAATTCAGTTTGATACCTCCACTCGTTTCTGAGAAAAAGGATCTTGACAGACGAACGGACAACAAAGTGATCCTATAAGGGTTCCGTTTTTTCATTTTGAGGTACGGAACCCTAAAAATGTGTGGCGTAGCTGCGGGCATCCTCCTTGGTCTATAAATTACGTAATTACGTTTTCATTATAGTAAACTGACCTTTAATAACTTAATTGACTGGTCTGTTGTTGTAGTGGTTAATAACCCTATTTGCGCAGCCGTAGTAGTTGGGTTATATTAACATGCAGATATTTTATGTCTTTTTATTAATTTATTTTTTATAGACTACTCCCGCACTAGGAATAAAGCCTATGTCGCGAGGGACTTTACAAACATACAACCAACGGACACAATGAACACCCAGACACGAAACAACAATTTATGGATCACACAAAGTGTTGTCTCGTGTGCTCGAACCCACAACACTCGGCGCAGTGTCAAGCGGCGAGGCGGCGGCCGCTTAAACCACTACACCAACCGTGCAGTCCAAAGAATAAATAATTTATGTGATGAGCACGAAACTTGATGATCGTTGATAGTCGTTGCGGTAACGGATAGTAGCTATAGTATTAGTAGAGACCGCCAAGCGAATCATGAAGATCTTTGATAGTCGTTGCGGTGACGGATAGTAGCTAACATTAGAGACCGCCAGGGGCGCATTTAGAAAATGTATGGAAATCAGGGCCGTTCGGACCCAACCCATCGCCTGTGTGCGAAATCCATGAAGTGCCTCGGATGACCTTTTTTTTTTAGTCGGGGCGCGGCCCGCCAACGCCCTCCGCGCCCCTTCTTACGCCACTGCGCCTGTGTGCGACATCTATGAAGTGCCTTTTTTGGCATCCTTTTTCGAAAATAACTGTTATAATTAACGCATATCTCGGCGCGCGGCGCCCCTGTCACCCTGGCGCCTGTGTGCGCCGCGCACATTGCACATAGGGACGGTTCGGCCCTGATGGAAATTGTTCCCGTAGACTAATGACCACTCACCACAACAACTGAGTGCAAACTCAGTCTAGAATCCCTGCTATTTTTTCGAAAATAAAAGTTCTTGAACTGTCTTACATAGTGTATAGATGATAAAGGGTGTTCTTGGTTTCAGACGAGCAGTACCATGCGATGCCCAAGCTGTTCCACCTGGATGACTTCGAGGGATGCCTGTCGAGTCGCCGCGGAGCCTTTTGCTTGGGGTCTTTCGATCTTGTGCCGTACAGGAATGACAGGCTTCTCAAAGATATAAAGGTAATTAGTTTTAGGTTAACTAACAAAGTGAATGATCTCAAGTAAAAAAATATCCAGGCAAAGCTGTATTAGCTGCGCCAACGCCTTTACATGCGACTATTCCCCCTATTTTTTTTTATTTTTTTATAGACTCACGCCTGTATCCCCGAAGGGGTAGGCAGAGGTGTGATATAACACCCACATTTCGCCATGAATTTTTAGGTCCCACGTAATAGGGGGCGAGCCTATTGCCGTACCGGGCACATTACCAGACTCCGAGCCGCTACTGAGAATTTCCTAACGGAAAAACCCAATAACACTTTGCCCGACCCGGGAATCGAACCCGAGACCTCCCAATCCCACGCGCACATTTATGCCGCGAGACCAACGAGGCAGTCGCTATTTTAGTGCCTATTTTTTCGCAATAAGTAGATAACATGTGTTGGTCTACTAACTAGCTGCATGCCTTATTACAACCTCCAAAAATCTGTAAAATCTGTTCAACCATTTGTGTGATAGAGTAACAAACAAATAAACTTTATCATTTTGACAACTAGCAGGATTGCTTTTAAGCAGTCAAAAATTAAGACGAATAACATTACTTTACAGAAGAAGCTCTGGTTTTAAATTATTTTTGACATATGATAGCCCAACCTCCTCGTTCCTTACATAAACTGACCGTCTCCTTCCTTTCCAGCAATTCTCATCATACAGATACCACTTCAACCACACAAAAATCCACAGAGGACTCTGCATACCAACCAGCTGTTCCCATATAGAAGCTGCCAGCTTACCAGCCAAATTCGAGCAATGTGTCAACAACCTGACCAGGGCGCAATATGGGCTAGAGGCTAAGCTTACTGAGCTGGAGTACTGTAGGACGTCGAAGCGCAGTAATAAGAGAATGGTGGATACCTGGGATTTGAGCTTCGCGTATATCGTTGGAGTAGTTTTACTGTTTAATATGGTGGGAACGGCATATGATGTTCTGAGGAGTCAAGAAAGCAAACGTGAGTGACATTCTTCTTTTTACACGACTGCCCAAAAAAAAAGTTTTCAGGATTCATGTATGTTTGTATGTGAGTTTCTTTATTCCACTATAACTTCTAAATGCCTGGACTGATTATGATGTATGGGGTATCATTAGAATCCTTACATCACCCCGAGTAACACTGGATATATATTTTTAAAAAAGTCAACAGGGCAGTCGTGTTTTTTAATTTTTTAATTATTGAAGTAATTTATTTTTATTTAGCCTGTTTGATTGTTCTCTGCTAGACAATAGGTGCCTTATGCAGACTGTGAAGTATAATTAGACGGGTATTGTTAAGCAATTAGTTACTTGATAGCATTATCCTTTTTCTATCCTGAATAGATCGGCGATTCTTATAGTACATACAAATATATAAAGGTGAAGAGTTCGTTTGTTTGTTTGGTTGAACGCGCTAATCTCAGGAACTACTGGTCCGATTAGAAAAAATATTTCAGTGTTAGATAGCCCATTTATCGAGGAAGGCTATAGGCTATATAACATCACGCTATGAGCGACGGGAGCGGATCAGTAGCCTTAAATAATGCGGGTGTAACCGCGGGCATCTTCTAGTATCTATATAATTATTCAGCAATTCTCGCAAGTTTGGATATTAGAAATGACTTACCACGCAATTTAACCGCATGTATTTAAACAAGCCGAGCCTGCGGTTACACTCATGTTATTTATTGCTACTGCTCCGCATCAGTGGCTAATAGCGTGATGATAGTATATAGCCTTTCTCGATAAATGGGCTATCAAACACAAAAATAATTGTTAAAATCGAACCAGTAGGTGCTGAGAATAGCGCGTTCCAAAATACAAACAAACAAAATTTTCAGCTTATTACATTAGGACTTATGTTTAACTTACCACCAGATATAGTAACATATAACAGACAAAAATAGTAAATGATCACCAAAATGAAACCCGCATTGTAATGTAAAATTATAACCAACGTTTTAACATTTCGCTATCCTATTTAAGCAAAATGACTTCAAATAAATCATTGTTAACTCAAAAGTAGTAAATGATCACCAAAATTTAAATAGCATTTGAATGTAAAATTATAACCAAAGTTTTTTTGTTAGTTGTATCATAGTAAAAACAGAATAGTAGGTTAGCTAAGGCCGCTCGGCGAGTTAATTGCCTACTCTTGCGTTGACGCACGGGTTGTCACTTGTTTACACCGCGGCGCCGGCTTTGTCAGCGCTCGCGCTTTTTTGTCGCTTTTTTAAGTGATCGCGCTGAATACTTCACAATTTAAGCTTGAATTTATTTTTTCTCCAATACTTAGTGACTACCTAAGCGTTATATAACTATCTAAATGCCTTTTTTAATGAGAAAAAGTAACAAGTTAAATTTACTGTCGTTTAACACATTGTATATTATTAATAACGTTTATTACAAAACTGAATGTATATAAACAATTCAAGCGGGCGAGCAGTGAAGTACCTACATGAATGCGCTCGATCAGACGCGCGGCGCATCCCGTACTGAATCCGCGCCGAGCTTGCCGCGCTCGTGAGATTGTGTGCGTGAAAAGTGTGTGCGTACACGGCGCCGGCGACTCACGCGTACATTCAAACCAGCGCGGCAGCGCGGCGGCCGATTTGTATGAAGCTATCTTACTATTCTGTTTTTACTATGGTTGTATGAAATACGAACACATAATTAAGGGTCACAAGAGAACCTAACCTATTTATTTGGTGATCATTTACTACATTTGGTGTTCGAATACAATTTGAAGTGCAGTCGTGACTAAAATAGCTAGTACCACAGATATGAGAATTAGTATCAGATAGAGCGCATTCGTCCAACTAAGCGTGGCACGTTGACAGCTATGTGTGCGTGACCTTTGGCGACTGGCACTGTACGGACACGCGCGTCTATGTGTGTGAAAAGTTGCCAGATTATGAATAATCTCCCAGTATTTTGCATATAGTTATGTAATATTCTTATATTCATTTGCGGTTTTGAAGAATTTACCATGGATTTAATTAATGCTTTTATAAATACATTTCTTAAATGTAGGTACCGAGTTAAGTTTTAACTACTTCGTAAATCTGTACATATAAAATCCTTGCGTTACTGACTGACTGACAGACAAGCTACAGCCGAAACTACTCGGCGCATGAAGCTGAAATTTAGCATGTATGTTTCTTGGGAACCGTAGGGGTGCACCAAGACGGGATTTCTCGAAATTCCCACGGGATCGGGCAAAACGAGAAATAAGAAAATATGTGCGTGCGAAGCCGCTGGCGTCGATTAGTTGAGAAATAAATAATATGTATGTACACACGGCACCAAGTCAAGCTAAACAGTTGCTGTACGATTTTGATACTTATTCCCTACGCCATAAGTATGTATGTACACACGGCGCCAAGTCAAGCTAAACAGTTGCTGTACGATTTTGATACTTATTCCCTACGCCATAAGTATGTATGTACACACGGCACCAAGTCAAGCTAAACAGTTGCTGTACGATTTTGATACTTATTCCCTACGCCATAAGTATGTATGTACACACGGCGCCAAGTCAAGCTAAACAGTTGCTGTACGATTTTGATACTTATTCCCTACGCCATAAGTATGTATGTACACACGGCACCAAGTCAAGCTAAACAGTTGCTGTACGATTTTGATACTTATTCCTTACGCCATAAGTATGTATGTACACACAGCGCCAAGTTAAGCTAAACAGTTTCTGTACGATTTTGATACTTATTCCCTACGCCATAAGTATGTATGTACACACGGCGCCAAGTCAAGCTAAACAGTTGCTGTACGATTTTGATACTTATTCTTTACGCCATAAGAACGGTGCAAAGGACAAAGTGTATAAGCTTGACGAGTAGCAGGGTGTACACGAATATTAGGATATCGCTTGGGGATCGAACTCAAAACAATATAATGTAAGGTATATACTAATGGAAATTGAAATTCTATTACTATATTTATGAGAAAGAAGATATATCTACAATATACTTTTATAATACGGTAATGTATTCTTCATTAACATGACAATCATTATCACATAATCAATTGACAAGTGCATTTTCCCTAATTCAGGCAGAACGGCGTCGACAAAAACTGGCAACACTTACATATTTCTAGCACAAATACGAATTTTATCGAAATTAAATTAGGAAACAGTCAAATTATCAATAGTTACCTGTGAAAAGATATTCCATTTTCCTGTTTTTGTTTTTAGGAACAACTTTGTTTAAGAACACAAGACGGCATTTTGAGAATTTAAAAGTTGAAGTGATCGTGACGCGTGAACTGTACGATGCTTCGTAGCGCACTGAGACGAGTTTGTATTCGCTTTTCAATTTTGTATTTGCTTTAGTGGCCGCACGCAACTGTGCCGCGCGTTCCATCTGACTAATTCTCATATCTGTGGCTAGTACTATTGTAATTTTAGACTTTTTTTCTGGTGTTAAGTAGGTACATATTTTTGGTTAAAGAACTTAGGGTATCAAAGCATTTTATGGTGGTCATTATATTTAACCTCTTACATTAGTATAGATAGATACTATAACTATTATGTAGATTTGATGGTTTTCACTGCTAGACTATACAATACGTAGAGTTGTAGACTGTCGAAAATGATAAGGTGGGTATCTTTAAACCACTATAATTTCCAAAATACAGAACTGAATATATCGGCTTGCAAAATATGTATATTATTATTCAGCAAATTGTGCACAAGCTATTAAAAATTACCTTCCACGAACCTTTTAACCGCGCAGATCATTCAAATAAGAACTTCACATCCGCATTCAGATTAAGCGCCGTACCTTAACCAATATGAAATGTATTGTCACAAACAACGAACAAAAAAAATATAACAAGCAAAAAAATACAAATTATGGTATAGTGAATTAAATCAACATATTGGAATCTGACCTTATAAAAAACGTATATTCCACAACGTCATGGAAGAACCTTGAATCTCATATGTGGTTTATACTTAACTGTTATTTATATCCGTTATTACTAACTATAGTTAGTATTTAATCATCTGGTCGAGTTAAAAGCAAAATATTCCTATGCACTTTGTATAAGTTCGTACGGAAAAGTATGACGCACGGTGTTTATGTTCTTATAGGTCATATAATTAAATGTTGTGCTTGTAGTATCAATTTCTTTTGTGAATTTTATGGCAGTTTATTACTTATGTGGGTAGATCATTTATGAATTTTATTGGGTTTATGAATACTTATGCATTTTATTGCAGTATATTACAATATATTTAAGAAAGGTAGATACAGCGATAACCTATTGAAGCTATCATCGGACTATCATGCAGAGGATATCAGATTCCGCGGCGGTCGCCACTGACTTCTCGAAGTTATGTGCCAAATAAACTGTTAATTATAGCTTGCCCCGTGCCTCGGAGTACCCCTTAAGCCATCAGCCTCGGCTATCATAAAGATCTTTGACAGTCGTTATGGCAAGTCAGTTGTGGTGGCAAAGGTCAGACAGTGGCTCTGTGGCAAAACTGATATCCTGTCATATCTGATTAGATAGTGCTAGGACGATGGTGATGATGACATAAAGAAAGTTGTAAAATTACATTTATCATCATCACCAGCCTGCCATCGTTCTAGTAGTACTAGTATTCTAGTAGTTCTAGCAGTACTGTAAAAGCCCGAAGTGCAGTCATCAGTTTGTTTTTTTCAGTAGTTGTTAGTAAGGTTAGGTGAGACTGTAACTCAAGTAACTAGGTTATGTTAGGTTCTCTTTATGACCCCAAAAATAGGAGCGCTGCGAAGCAGGACTCCGTAAACTTAGGTGTTTTTATATAAAAATTCGGACATTTACCAACTCTTGCTGGTAAATCTTAGGATTTACTGGGAAATCTTAAGATTTACCGTACTTCGGGGTTTTACAGTAATATGTTATATAGTTCTAGTCCAGATATATGCGTCTCCTAAGTTAAGATTAATTTTAACGATCAAGAGTTCGTGGGTTCTATCGTTCTATCCATGCACGGCGCAACTTATCGTTAAGTCAATAAAGAACTTCTAAACAGCTTAATTACTTTATGATTGTGAATACTTATTAATTATCCAGATACACACTCAACTAAGTACATACGTAAAATGCCATTACATTAACCTCTTGTATGCCGGAATACCAGACACAATTAAAAAGCTATTGTGTCTCGCGTAGATCTGCGTTCCGGCATACAAGGGGTTAAGCAGATTTGAATTGATAGGCTTTCATAATTTATTCCGAAATAAATTTATTTTAACATAGAGGCTTACTTTTTTATAAATAGATGATATTTTATTTACAGCTGTTAAACAACTGGTTGCGTGGTCTGTGGTGGCTAACTGGCATCGCCTTATAGCAGACAACAGTGGTGGAGACGCGAGACTGGCAGCGCTTAAGCCCGTACAGGGGATGAAGTAAGTTTATTTCAATCAGTTGGGTTGTCTTAGGCGGAAAACGAGCTGGCGGATGTCCTGATGGTAAGAAATTACCGCCACCTATGGACACAAGCAACACCAGAGGAATCATAAGTGCGTTGCCGCCTTTTAGGTTAAGAAAAAAACAGGAGGGAGAGTGGGAAGAGTTAAAGAGAATAGGGAATGGTGCCTACGGCACTCTCACTCACCGAACGGAACGCAACAGTATAGGTACTGATACTTTACGTCGATTTTGATTGTCGATTTGATGATTAACCCCTTGTATGCCGGAACGCAGATCTACGCGAGACACAATAGCTTTTTAATTGTGTCTGGCATTCCGGCATACAAGAGGT
Organism: Euclidia mi; assembly: GCA_944739405.2. Taxonomy (NCBI): domain Eukaryota; kingdom Metazoa; phylum Arthropoda; class Insecta; order Lepidoptera; family Erebidae; genus Euclidia; species Euclidia mi. Next base: position 45,449,577 of record OX123201.2, read on the forward strand.
TAATACTAAAATCAGCAAGGCTCTACTGCCTATATGCAGTGATTTGGTATTCCGTCAATTCCGAAATTATTGCCAATGTGGCACCTAGCGGACCCCGGCCTCTCTAGGCGAAGGTCCTACTCCTGGAATTGGAAGTTAGTCTGTGAAATAGCTCATATTCCATTATTTGGTTTGACCAAAAGGCGGCGATCTATCCAACTCGAAGGTCTTGGATGCAACCAGGATAACGCCAGGACGACAATTCAATAGAAATTTCCAAAATCTTATTCCGTATCATCATCATCCCATAGCGTTATCTCAGTTGCCACCTGGGGTCCGTTTACAGCGAGTCTAACCGGACTTGACTATATATTAGCCTTCCACGGAGCGACTGCCCGTATCCTTTTGACCATGTAATTATCCACTTATTGACCTTGTTCCTGTATTTTACAGAGCAATGACGCTGTTGCTGGTTATGCTGGCTCACTCCGTACTGGTACACTACTTCACTTATCTGCACAACCCACAGTTCTTGGAAAAAGTAAGTATCTATGTTCCTCAGTTGTATACTAATTTGTGCTTGTCTCACGAGTAGGAAATTGTGGACTTGAATACTTACTATTCTTTTCATTAAAAATAAGAATTATTGGAGATAATAAAGTTAAGGAAAATTACTTAGAATAGCAGACGTATTTTCATTAAAAATATATTATTCATATTATTCTATGGGGATCTTATTGTATTATTACTCGGCTCGTAATGGTCGTAGCGTGATGTTACACGGGCTGTCAAGTACAATTTTTTTTATCGAATCGGCTAAGTATGTATTTAGGTACTTACCTACCGAGAATAACACATTCATATATGTACAAACTCTTCATCCCCATTATATTTTATATCTAGCAGTTCGACACAGACATGGCAACAGTAAATTGACTTTCGGGATTTATACCACGTACCTTTGTTTGGAGTAACCGATATTTCGGCACTGTTGCAAGCGCCATGTTCACGGATGTACATCCGTGAACATGGCGCCTGATCGCGGATGACGAGATTAGGTCCTCAGATTTGTGTAGTACCCAAAGTTCCTAAAATCATTATGACATAAGCTTCAAATCGGCATCTTTTCTCAGAGCAGCGAACACTTCCTATCAGCGTATCTTCAGAATGGCACCTCCATAGTCCAGTCGTTCATAATGATATCCAGCTTCCTCCTGGCGTACAACCTGCTCATCTACGCAGCCGACAACCCTAAGAAGTCTGTTGGCATCAACATGCTGCCTAAATGCATCATGCATAGGATTTCCAGGTCAGTTGCTTTTAGAAACAGTTATAGTAACTTTAGAAATGTTTGAGCTTCATAGCTGTAGGAAATATAGAACGGAGGAGAGGATGGAGTAAACCCAGAAAGACTCAAATAGACCAAGTAAAGGAAAAAGTAAAAGTAATGTCGTATCAAGAGGTCAAAGAGCTCAGCACTTAAATTAAAAAAAAAAAAACTCTTCGCATCAACTACCTGTGAGATCTATCGTCTAAATAAACAATCGTGATGATAAGTGATAGCCCAAAAAATAACAACGGCAAATATAGATATTCAATGTCCATCTGAACAAAATTTGACATCCACAAATTATAGAATTCTACGCACCTCAAACACGATACTAACAGCCGGTTTCAATATTCGATCTATAGATGGATTTAGATACTAAAGATAAGTACATATCTTAATATATAAAATCCTTGCGTTACTGACTGACTGACAGACACGCTACAGCCGAAACTATTGGGCGCAGGAAGCTGAAATTTGGCATTTATGTTCCTGAAATTCCCATGGGATCGGCCAAAACGGGTAAATTAAAAAATTTGACATAAGCTGCATACAAAATTTAACAAGATGTACCTCTAGTGGCCAACCACATGGATAGATCAATATTGGAACGGGTCTTAAAGCCTGCGTAGAACGGCGACTTAGTGTATAAAAGTCTAAGACTCTCAAGGAAACCATTTCAGAACACGGTTGGTACAACAATCTCTAATCAACCAGAACGATTAAAAATTTAATCATCTCTTTCTTTCCCCAGGATATCTCCTATCTACCTATTCATCCTGGGCTTGGCTACGACGTGGTGGGGTCACGCGGGCGATGGTCCTCTATGGGGCCCCATCATTGAAGCTGAAGTGGCCACGTGCCGGAATAAATGGTGGGCTAACGCACTGTACGTCAGCAACCTGGTGAAGGTTGAAGAGAAATGCCTCTTACATACTTGGTGAGTTTATACAAATATTTCTTTAACTTTATTACCTCCAAGAGCCATGGCAACGAATACAGATTAACATAGAAGCGCAGTTCTTAAGGTTTTCGTGTGCCGATTCCAAGTGGGGACTGTCTCCAGTTTAGTTCGTAGTTGGCGCCGTGGACGGCGCTAGTGTCGTTCTCCGTCTCTCTCGCTCTCGTAGTTAAGATCCACTGCAGGAGAAAGAAACATTTGCCGCAGCGCGACTGCTACGCCGCCAAGCGGCAATGTGAGTCGCAGAAAGTTTGTCTTCAAAGCGCCCATATGAAATGCGCCTCTATGTAAATATCTGAGCTCTTTGGCCATGTTACACACGGCTACGACTCAAGCTAGACACTTCAAACTTTCGACCAATCATATGGTGTAGCAAATACATAAGTATTAAAATCGTACTGCAATGGTTAAACTTGAATTGTCGCTGTGTGTATACAGCTTCGTAAGTGGTAGAATCACCATGGGTAACGTCATGAATGACCTAGCTTAGTCAGGATAGCACCACCCTCTTGCATAAGATCGACGTACATCTGCAGTAGGTACTCCTACTCTTGCGTTTCGTTCTTTGAGTACGATTCATCCTCTCTTCCTTTCCTATCGAGAAAGCGGCGAGTGTACGGAAGAAAGTGAAAAGGATAGCTTCCCTTCTTATAGTTTTCTCTGGGGAAAGCAACAATACCTGTTAATACAATATGCCTTTATCGTTGTAACATTGTAGATAATGGTGCGTGTTTAACATTTCAAACTTAGGACCACTTCAAAAGCAAGACATCAACATTTTAATAAAAAAGTAAAAAGTTATTTTTTTACCAAATTTACAAAAGTATACATCACGTTATTTACCTTCACCTATTTACAAAGCCAAAGAACGAAACGATTTAATTAACACCGTATAAAAATGCTTAGAATAACACCCACAAAATCTGTAAAAGGATCAAATAATTATGTGTTGTGGTCATTTTAGTTAAGTTCATAGTTCAATGTTGCATTTTACCAAATAATCCTTAGTAGTGGTGATTCATAGATTTTGAGTAGAACTAAACATATTTATGGAAATTAAAATATGTCTGACACGAATAAGCTTTTAACAGCGACTTTTTCAGTGTTCGCGCTTGGGCGTCCTTTTGACAAAAAATAACGTCTGTAAATGTTCCTTCGGTTTTTAAATTAAACTCGATGTTACATAATTATTCTGCAGTAAATGCGTACTTTACCTAAGCTAGGTAAAAGTGCCTTTCGTCAACATTTCATCCGCTATATCTTACCAGATCCATCATAGGCACAGTAGCACTGACCTCAAACCAAATGGAGGAGTTAGGCCTTCGCGACACTTGACGGAAATTCCGTCGCGAATCTTCCACGGCGGAACGCCTAAGCAAGTTATTGTATATAAATAACCAAATACCCGGCACACTATGCGGATGATCCGTCGCTCCAATTGCTCTCAGCGTTTACTTTAACGGAAGATCCGCGACGGAATTTCCGTCAAGCAAGTGTGGCGTAGGCATTAAAGTTGTAATCGTCAGTGAAAGGCGACCCGCAACGCTAAAGTCGCACTCGAACGAAATTCGAGTACCCATTGTCAAAAAATCAAAAGTTAAAAAATATAATTGCAGTTGTTTGTTTACATATGAATAAACCTAAGTCAACAAACACTAAACCAGTCCACAATAAATTAGAAGTTACACGCTAAAATGTACATTATTTATTTTCGATTTCACAGTCAGGCACTGTCCCTTTTAAATTAACACTTTTCCTTCACTTGAATAACTTTATTTGTTATTAGTGTCATAAAATAAACATTATTCCCTCACAGGTCGTTAATTGTTAAGGTTTTTTAAACTCGGAAGAATCACAAGAAACGAACAATACGACATAAAATGTTATTGAGGTTTATGTTATCACGAGTTGGTTGTATTGTAAACATCAATGAGATTGCATGTATTCTTTTACTAGGCACTATAAAATAAATCTTTTTAGTTTTTTTTCGTAAATATTAAGATACTGACTGCCTCGTTGGTTTCGCGGCATAAATGTGCGCGTGGGATTCGAGGTCTCGGGTTCTGTTCCCGGGTCGGGCAAAGTGTTATTGGGTTTTTCCGTTATGAAATTCTCAGTAGCAGCACGGAGTCTGGTAATGTGCCCAGTACCTACGTCAATAGGTTCGCCCCCTATTACGTGGGACCTAAAATTCCTGGCGAAATGTGGGTGTAATATTACAACTCTGCTTACCCCTTCGGGGATACAGGCGTGAGTCTATAAATAAAATACTAAGATACTGTAGTAGAAAAGTTCAAATGCTGCATGCAATTAATTTTACTTTTATTCCTATTTTTGCTTCTATCTTTTGTAAGTCTTGCTGTTCCGTGTCCGATGTCAAACAATATTGGTATTGTATATCCTCCAGAACACAAATATAGCTTTTATACCTCATCATTATCATTATCAGCCTTTTGTATTCCACTGCGTAACAAAGTCGTCTCATATAAATTATCATTGTGACGCAAAAGGAGGATTAGGCCAACTAAACCACGCTGACCTTCTTCTTCTTCTTTTGCCTGCCCTGTTCCCATATTTGGGGTCGGCACAGAATGTCTTTCGCTTCCATTCCCTCCTATCAGCCGTCATCTGATTATTCACTCCCTTATCATTCATGTCGTCCTTCACACAATCCATCCATCTTTTCTTAAATTTCTTAAACCACGCTGACCAGAGGTTGGAAAAGGGCTATGTCTACCAGAATATTTCTCCACCCACTCACTACTGAAGGAAGCTATTTTCATTCATTTGCTTACCGCTAAACTGAATTTCCGATTTGAGATACATACTTGTCATATTTTCTATGGAGCTTATGCAGTAGCGTAGGAAGGGGGGGAGGGCGGTCCGCCCCGGGTGCCACCCTTTTTGGGGTGCCACCCATCCAAAAAAGGGGCGACACCCACAACACAACTTAAGAACAATGTACAAAAATATAAAAACAACATAGGCACTAAGTTCAGCACTACGAGAGTTAGCCCGGAATTGTTAGGTATCGACTAAAAACAAAAAAAAGGGCATCCGCCAACTTCCGCCCCGGGTGCCATCCAAGCTAGCTACGCCACTGAGCTTCTTTCAAATATGTATTAAAACCGGTCGTTAACTTAGTCTATAGGTGCTCATAACCTTCAAACATTTGTTAGCAAAATCAAAAACAATAAACTTCTATTTCCCAGGTTTCTAGCAGTAGACATGCAGCTATACCTCGTATGCTTAGTGCTGACGCTTCTGCTCATCAGTAGACCGCACGCCGCCGTCAAAGTGCTCATAGCCTTGATCCTCGCCTCAGCTGCTATGAACTTCGCCATTATTTACCATTGGGACCTGGCGCCGATGGTCAAGCTGATGATACCGGAGTGAGTATACCTATTAAAGACATGAAGACATATTTAATTCTGCATTTTGGTTGATTACAACACTTATACAAGTTAAAACCCTTTTCTAGATGATACCGGCTTTTCCTAGCCAAATGACCTCTAGAGATGAAAAACCGAAACAAACTCATAGTTATTGCATTATTTACCTGTCATTTAATTATTTACATCTCTTTTTATTCTTTGAAAGTCCAGACAATGGGTTTAGAATGCGAGTGCAATGTAGGATATCATCTCGCCTCTAAATGACGCAGCCCACTGATGGCCCGCATTCAACAGCCATAATGCGGCTCAATCTTGACTGAGGGAGCCAGCACAACCTGAATGACGATGCCTCTTTTAACTAGTTATCTTTAAATTCCGTCTGTAATTCACAGTCCCTGATAGAGCAAATATACTCGAACATACTTTTTGGGGCTATTAGGGTCTCAGTTTACTGTAAATCATTAGGAATTTGCGCGACTATGACCAGTTAAATAAACTAGTATGGTTGTGGAAACTTTGCTTACTTTCGGATCAGATAACCGCATAAGACTTGTCCTAGGACATAATAATTATCAATTAAAATCTCGTAGGCAGTTCATAAAGAAGTAATTATTATATTCCATACTTTTTATAGTAGTTATCACAGATATGAGAATTAGTCAGATGGAACGCGCGGCACAGTTGCGTGCGGCCACTAAAGCAAATACAAAATTGAAAAGCGAATACAAACTCGTCTCAGTGCGCTACGAAGCATCGTACAGTTCACGCGTCACGATCACTTCAACTTTTAAATTCTCAAAATGCCGTCTTGTGTTCTTAAACACTGTAAAAGTTGTTCCTAAAAACAAAAACAGGAAAATGGAATATCTTTTCACAGGTAACTATTGATAATTTGACTGTTTCCTAATTTAATTTCGATAAAATTCGTATTTGTGCTAGAAATATGTAAGTGTTGCCAGTTTTTGTCGACGCCGTTCTGCCTGAATTAGGGAAAATGCACTTGTCAATTGATTATGTGATAATGATTGTCATGTTAATGAAAAATACATTATAAAACACACCGTATTATAAAAGTATATTGTAGATATATCTTCTTTCTCATAAATATAGTAATAGAATTTCAATTTCCATTAGTATATACCTTACATTATATTGTTTTGAGTTCGATCCCCAAACGATATCCTAATATTCGTGTACACCCTGCTACTCGTCAAGCTTATACACTTTGTCCTTTGCACCGTTCTTATGGCGTAAAGAATAAGTATCAAAATCGTACAGCAACTGTTTAGCTTGACGTGGCGCCGTGTGTACATGCATACTTATGGCGTAGGGAATAAGTATCAAAATCGTACAGCAACTGTTTAGCTTAACTTGGCGCCGTGTGTACATACATACTTATGGCGTAAGGAATAAGTATCAAAATCGTACAGCAACTGTTTAGCTTGACTTGGCGCCGTGTGTACATACATACTTATGGCGTAGGGAATAAGTATCAAAATCGTACAGCAACTGTTTAGCTTGACTTGGTGCCGTGTGTACATACATACTTATGGCGTAGAGAATAAGTATCAAAATCGTACAGCAACTGTTTAGCTTGACTTGGCGCCGTGTGTACATACATACTTATGGCGTAGGGAATAAGTATCAAAATCGTACAGCAACTGTTTAGCTTGACTTGGTGCCGTGTGTACATACATACTATTTATTTCTCAACTAATCGACGCCAGCGGCTTCGCACGCACATATTTTCTTATTTCTCGTTCTGCCCGATCCCGTGGGAATTTCGAGAAATCCCGTCTTGGTGCACCCCTACGGTTCCCAACAAACATACATGCTAAATTTCAGCTTCATGCGTCGAGTAGTTTCGGCTGTAGCTTGTCTGTCAGTCAGTCAGTATCGCAAGGATTTTATATATACAGATTTACGAAGTAGTTAAAACTTAACTCGGTACCTACATTTAAGAAATGTATTTATAAAAGCATTAATTAAATCCATGGTAAATTCTTCAAAACCGCAAATGAATATAAGAATATTACATAACTATATGCAAAATACTGGGAGATTATTCATAATCTGGCAACTTTTCACACACATAGACGCGCGTGTCCGTACAGCGCCAGTCGCCAAAGGTCACGCACACATAGCTGTCAACGTGCCACGCTTAGTTGGACGAATGCGCTCTATCTGATACTATATAGCATTTGTTTTCGCGTAATAGCCTTACTGTGCCTTTTAAAGAGCCGTTGTGTGGTCCGTAAGGTCTCGTATGTCATTATCAACGTGTGTAAGGACTGCAGGCTCTATATTGGGAGGCTTCAATCAATCGTTTGTGTTTTATGTGTTATTGTGAACATTTTGATTCATAGAAATTTCGTTGAAGTGGCGTTGTGGATCTGATTGATGGAGATAGATATACCTACCTAAGGATTACTGTCCATGTGGTGACGGATTAAGAATACGGAATGTCACCACCCCATATCATCCCATGGGTGTCGTAAGAGCCGACAGAGAGAACATATTATGCAGAGAACAGCACTGTAAGAGAAGGAAAACTTGATACAAACCCTATACCAACCCGTTTGGCCAGCAAAGGAGAGGCCTAGTCCAGCAATAGGCTGTTAAAGGCTGATGATGATGATAAGGATTACTGTAATTTAATAGAATCTAATACGTTTATACGAGTAATTCTTGTATATAACATGTATAGTCTGTATCTCGGAAATGGCTCCAACGATTTTCATGAAATTTAGTATGCAGTGGGTTTTGTGCGGTAAATCGAGCAAGCTAGGATTCATTTTTAGAAAATACATACATACATACATAGACTCACGCCTGTTTCCCCGAAGGGGTAGGCAGAGGCATATTAAACGCCCACTTTTCGCCAGTGTTTTGATCCCACGTAATAGGTGGCGAGCCTATTGCCGCTTATTGGGACATTTTGTTTGCCAGAGCCTCGTCCGTTGATCGGCAGGTGCACCACTTGCAGGTGAGGTTGGCTTGGGACCCTAAGTTCTTGGTAGGAACCCTATGCACCCCTATATGCTTTTTAGAAAATATGATTCACCAAAAATACCGCTAGACGTATATCTTCAGACCTTAGTCTGATAATACCCAAGTGGCAAACTACAAAGGTTGTTACGCAAAAAATCCAAAAGCTGCGCATGAGTAATATATCACCAAACTATAGCAACTAATAGGTATGGTGTAATTTAGTTCCGCTCCATAATGATCGTACTATAATTAAAAGGTAACCGATACGGTTAAAATCAAAAATATACATACCTTTAGAAGACAACATGGATATTCAAGCAATTTTTTCGTTCATGGCACTGTTTGTTTTGTGATTTGTCCAAGGTCGCGATTGTGGCCTTGTTATTCACTATCGATACCATAGAGAAAACAATAGGTAAATTATGGCTAATTGGTTAGAATAATTCAATAGTTTTCAAGAGAATGCTTTCCGTATCTGTCAAGTGGTTTAACGTGGATAGTTTGTTACTAACTAAATCGGTTAGGTACTACTCACATAAAAGGAATTTAATGTAATGTAAGCTTAACATCAGTGTCTACTGTGCTTAGTGCCTACTTAAAAATTGAAGATATCACAGTTTGTATTTTTCGAAAGCATAACGATAATTCCTCCTGCAAGTCTGCCAAATGCGAATATTGACATCCATTATAAATATGACCGTAAACTCTTTTCAATAGATGCAAAGGACTTGGGGTTTTTAACAGTGCAGTGGTTGATTAAAGTGTTAATAGATTCCCTTTTCCTCCAGATTGATAAGAACGCAGTTCGTCGGCCAGCGATCTTTCCTGTGGCTGTACTCCGCACCCTGGGACAGTCTGCCCTCAGCACTCATAGGAATTCTGGTAGCCTTCGTCCATTATAACCAGCAGACTGCTGGGTACAGACCAGCTGAGAGTTTGGTGAGTAAACTACATAAGACCTGACTATATTTTATATTGTTGTAACTTAGGAAATGAAAATTGTTTTATTTGCAACTCCAATGCAACATCAACAATGCAGTGAGAAAAGTAAAAAGAAAACAGTTTTTGGATCGCAAATAAGGTACCTGCGTTAGTATAAGTTGCAGAATCCAGGTGAGACTGAAACACTGATATTCCCACAGGACCTACTTACCAATCTCTTACAACTAGTCGTAAATTATTATAAATAGTACATACACTATGAAATATATATAAATAGTACATACACTAAAATTAAGTGGCACTTCTTAGAAAGGCCAGAATATGAAAGGAAATTTAGAGAGCGAGTTGTAAATAAAATGATAGCGGTGGATGACATGGAATGTAGAAGTATAAATGAATGCTGGAGTGAAATGGCACGGTGTATCAGGAGTGCAGCGAAAGATATTTTAGGAGAATCAAAAGGAAAAGGAACGATAGATAGAGATACATGGTGGTGGTCGACAGAAGTACAAAAGATTTTGAAGGATATGAAGAGGAAATTTAAGGAATGGCAGGGTGTAGATGAAATGAATGTCAGCCTGAAACAAGAAAAGAAGGTAGAGTATAATGATCTAAAGAAGAAAGCTAAGAAAGCCGTTGCTATGGCAAAAGCAGCGGCCCAGGAGAGCTTATATAATAACTTGGAGAACCCGGCGGGCCAAAAACAACTATACCGGCTAGCTAAAGCTAGAACGAGGAAAGCAAGGGATGTATGTAACATAAAGTGTATAAAAGATGAAAATGGAACGGTACTTTGCGCGGATGACGAAATTAAGGATAGATGGAGGAATTACTTTGCGAGACTGATGAATGAAGAAAATGATTGGAGTGGTGTGCTTGAGAATATACCTGTGAATGAAGGGCTAATAAGAAAGATAAGTGAGGATGAAGTGAGAGTAGCAGTAAATGGAATGAAGAATGGAAAAGCTGCGGGGCCGGATGGAATACCAGTTGAAGTGTGGAAGATACTGCAAGTAGACGGATGGAAGTGCTTAGCTTTATTCTTCAATAAGTTGTTGGTGGAAGAAGCCATACCTGATGAATGGTGTAGCAGTTCGCTGGTGCCCATCTATAAAAGCAAAGGTGATGTGCTGGAGTGTAATAACTATAGAGGAATAAAGCTAATTTCACATAGTATGAAAGCTTGGGAGAAAGTGATTGAACGACGATTGAGAGAAGAGAGTGTAATTTCACAAAACCAATTCAGTTTTATGCCTGGTCGAGGTACAACAGATGCCATTTTCGCGATCCGCCAACTATGCGAAAAGTACAGAAGTGCACACAAGAACTTGCACATGGTTTTTGTAGATCTCGAAAAGGCCATATGATCGAGTACCCCGTGAGGTTTTGTGGTGGGCCCTTAAGAAGAAAGCAGTGCCTGGGAAGTATGTACAGTTGATCCGGGCGATGTACAGTAGATGTACAACCCATGTCCGGTCCACAGCGGGCAATACCGGCAACTTCAATGTGGCGGTAGGCTTGCACCAGGGGTCGGCACTTAGCCCTTATCTCTTCCTGCTAATAATGGACGCCCTTACGGCGGACATACAGGAAGAGGCGCCCTGGTGTATGCTATTCGCCGACGACATTGTGTTGATTGCCGAGAGTGGCCTTGAGGTCCAGAGCAGACTGACAAATTGGTGGCAAAGGCTGGAGAGTGTAGGCCTGAAAGTCAGCAAAAGCAAAACTGAGTACATGTTTTGCGATTTCGGCGGTCTCTCCAGTCCTGCGTCCATATCCCTTGCTGGAGAACCCATATCAGTCTGCTCCGACTTCCGGTACCTCGGGTCACTTATTCAAGGGGACGGTGAAATAGACCGCGATGTCACGCACCGGATCAACTCAGGTTGGATGAAATGGCGACAGGTCACTGGAACAACGTGTGACCCACGGATGCCCCTTAAATTAAAGGGCAAAATTTACAAATCCCTTATAAGACCTGTCCAGGGGCGTAGCTACCGCCGTATTTGCCGTATCAATTATACGGGGCCCCCGGGCCACGGGGGCCCCCAAAGTGTGTAAGGAAAAAGAATAAAAACTTTCTAATTTATTTTATTTTACAAATGACAAAATTCTATAAAGCAATTCCTTTTTTTCCCGCCTTAAGCGTGCGTTCAAAAGTTGGCAACACTACATCGTTATGGCGGGCTGCGGGACTTCCCCGTTTTACTTACTTCATCTTCAACTCTGCGGGGAATCCCCGGGAATCCTTCATCGATATCGCGATGTACGTGTACGTTGTTGTACTTTGCATTGGATGTTAAACCACGGAGTGCAGTGCACTGTTTATTTACGCGCTTTATATAAATGTGCATTACATTGTAATTCAGCACAAACAATATTGTTCTTCTGGTTTAGCAGTATTAGTAACGATTTGTAAAAGAAATGAGTGAAAGGAAAAGAGATTATCCCAGCGGCGCTGAGAAAAGAAAAATTAAACAGAAAAGGGACGAGGTTATAAAAAAAGTGCCCAAAATTTCTTCATTTTTTCAGAGACAAGATACTGTGAGTGATTTAGATTGGAAAGGTAAGTACTACACTACTACCCAACCCATTTATTAGGGGCCCGTAGTGATAAACAAGGAAATCTTTTAATTTCGGTCTGTCCATCTGTCCGTCACAAAAAGTTGTCTCCCCCCTCGATTTTCACAATTATACTGTTTTTAGGGTTCCGTGCCTTGATTAAAAAAAACAAAATTCTTGATTAAAAAAATAAAAGGCAAGGAGAGTGAATATTTAAAATTCGATTTTTATTTGTAAAATGGGTAAATTATGTGATAAATAAATATTACTTCTCACAATATTTTTTTTCTTTCGTGAAAAATCTTTACCTCCATATAAGGGCCCTCCAAAAAAATTTTTATACGGGGCCCCGACAAGGCACGCTACGCCACTGGACCTGTCGCACTATATGGATCGGAATGCTGGGCCGTGAAGAAGACGGATGAAAGAAGATTACATGTAGCAGAGATGAGGATGTTGAGATGGATGTGTGGGGTCACAAGGATGGATAAAATTAGAAATGAGTATATTAGGGGAAGTTTGAAAGTTGCACCGGTGCAAGAAAAGCTGAAAGGTTATCGTCTAGCGTGGTATGGGCATGTTATGAGGAGGGATGAAAAGCATGTGACTAGAAAGGTGATGAATATTAGAGTTGAGGGATATAAAGCAAGAGGAAGACCAAAGAAAAGATGGATGGATTGTGTGAAGGATGACATGAAAGATAAGGGAGTGAATAATCAGATGACGGCTGACAGGAGAGAATGGAAGCGAAAGACATTCTGCGCCGACCCCAAGTAAAATGGGAATAGGGCAGGCAAAAGAAGAAGAGTACATACACTATGAATTAATATATAAATATACATACATAGATTAAATAATCTATACTTATATGTATACTTACTTTGCTAGAATAAAAATTTAAAAAAATAATTATAATCTACGTGAGCATTCTTTTTAAATACTTAGTTGATTTTCGGCCAGGTTGCACTGGCTGTGGCCACTTGCAGACTGGTGCAGCTATGAAATCTCGTTAAACGTTGCTATTGAATAACGTAGAACTACGAGTAGATGCTGGTCTTTATCCCAGAATATGCCTAAAGTTAAATTCTTTGTCTGATTGTCATTGTCGGTGCTAAAGAGCAAAATAAGTATTTAATAGGAGATAAGAGACAGTCACTAGAAAATCGTGTGACCTACTAGCCGTCACAAATATAAATGTTGTTTTCACCATAGGATCGATCAATGCTCAACGAAATTCTAAACTTCAAACTTTTTATTTGTTTGAAATTGGGTACAATATAGGTCTTAAAATTAATACAGCGGATCTCCAATATCTGCCTGGCGGCTTACAAAATTTAATTACATTCAGGCATTTCTACATACATACATACCTACATGTCATATACTCACACCTTTTAACAATTAATTAATTAAGGTATCAATAATCAATCAAATCTTCAAAAACTAACCCACAATAAATGTGTTTCTTGTTTTTCCAGTGGATTCGCATCCTGTACCGTTTCTCCGTGCCGTGCATGTTCCTATGGGTCGTGGGAGGCTACTTCATGAAGCCAGTCACGGAACCTCTATACATATATCTCTACGGCGCACTAGACAGGCCGGTGTTCATGACGCTTACGGCCATGGCCATGTATGGCTTCTTCAATAAGATTGACTGTGAGTACTTGTTTAAGAATTACTTTATAATTAAGCAAGAGGCTCAGTCCGGTGTAGCAACCGCACATCTCCCCTCAATTTATACGGGTTTAGTGCACTGATTGGCCTGCTTCAAGGACATAATGTTAAAGAAATCGATGCGAGCTTATCAGAGGGCTGAAGGACGAGTTCAGCTCAGACTAAACCCCAGAATTTTTCATCACTGAATGTTAAAGCGAGGTGATCTTTTAACTGATATTACGATATGATAGTTAAGGTTTACCGTACTAGACATTAAGGTTACTTAACAACCAGATCAATGGTTCTAGAGAATACTAAAATATCTAAGTACTTTATATTTGCTGCCGTAGTATCGCTTCCCAAATTGCCTGTAAGTAGATAGCCACCTAGTGGCATATGCTTGTTGGAAACCCTCAGGCCCTCCCAGTCCAGTCTGACTCTGAAGCTTATCTAGTAATACCTAACTAATCTTTTGATATTTACAGCTGTATGGTGGAAGTTGATGTCATGGCGCGGCTGGGAGATCTTGGGCCGCATGTCGCTGTCCATCTACTTGGTGCACTGGCTCCTGTCGCTGCTGCTCATGGGAGTGAGGAGCAATGTCTCCAGGGCTTCAGTGTTTGATGTGGTGAGTAGACATCATCATCTTAGCTTTAAAAATAGAGATAGTGATGAAGATAAAGATAGAGATTTATTTACTATATAACTGTGTACAGTAGTTATTAAGCCGCAACTCCATGTTCAAACTTTGGAACCGGGGGCTCTGGCTTCACCGCCCATGTCATGAGGTGGAAGGCCTCTCTAAAAATTCACCCTAATCCTACGGTGGGAAACACGCCGGAGGATGAATGGCTTGCAGGTAGCAAGTTACTAGCGCCAACCTCAATGGCTAACGTTGTTGTGTTGAGCCTTCTCGAGGGAATAGGCGTCACCCCTCAAGGGACAATTGATATCGTCCTTACTCGCGGGAACAGAATGAACGAAATCAATAAAACTCCAACTAATTCTAAAAATATGATCCAACAGCAATTGAACAAAAATTTGTTCATCAGACACCGCAGTAACAGCCTATCATCAGTCGCAACAAGTAAAGCCAACAACAAACAAACTGAAAGCAAAGAAACAGATCCGGAAAACGATGCGGAGAACTATTCAACTCAGTGGCAAAACCACAAAGTACCTCCCAAACGACAAAGGAGAAAGGAAATAAGTCCGATACAATGTGACAATACAAAGAAAACAAAGAATGCACTAAACACTGTACCAACACATAACAAATATGATATCCTAAACAGCGAAATAACAGAAGAACTTATCAAAATTAATGAGTACCTATCAAAGCCTGAACCAATTTTTGTGACAGGTGTCATGGGTGTTAAGTTACACTAAATAAAATTGTTGACAACAAGTTATATAAAATGACAATTTTAAGATCTGGCCATATCATCAAGCTAAAGCCAAATGATATCCAAACCTACAAAACTATCAGAGAGCAGTTTATGGAAAACAATATATCACACTACACCTATAAATTAAAATGTGAAAGAGCATACAGAGTCGTATTGCGGGGCCTACACTCTACCGAAGATACTACTATAATAAAGCAAGAACTAAAAGAACAAGGACATGAAGTTAGACAAATAGTAAATGTTTTACACAAGTTGACAAAGGAGCCATTACCAGTCATTTGGAACGCCAACGGCTTGACGGAACGTCGTCAAGAGTTTCAAACATTTCTCCGAATAGAAAAAAATTACATAGCATTAATTTATGAAACAAGATTCACTGAAAAATCTCACTTCAATTTACAAAATTACTCAGTATACACAACAAACCACCCATCTGGAAATAAAGTCATAGTGGATCTGCAGTAATTATAAAAAATAACATTAAACATTATGAAATGCCAAATAAGAAATGGATAAAATACAAGCTACAATAAAAGTAGTCGTCAACGAGAAAGTCGACACAACCTTTTCTGCTGTGTACTGTCCGCCCAGACACAGGTTGACTAGAGATTACTACAATATGTACTTCTCTTCCCTTGGGTCGAGATTTATTTGCGGTGGCGACTGGAACGCAAAACACGCTTTTTGGGGCTCTCGTCTAATCACATACCGCGCAAGGCAACTACATGGCACAATACAGAATTTAAGACTCGAGTGCATGGCCTCACGTGAACCAACATACTAATCGAAAGCCAACTGATCGAAATAAAACTCCTGATCTGCTCGACTTCTATATTACTAAAAATATAAGTCGAAATTACATGAAAATTTAAACCTGCACGGACCTGTCATCTGACCACACCCCAGTTATATTGAACGCAAGCACAACAGTGATCTTAGTGCAACCGGTAGAAAGACTATATAACAAAAATACTAACTGGAAGATGTTTCAGGATGAAATCACAAGGAGGATCTAACTCTTAAGCACATTTAAAACAGTTGAAGACGTAGAAGAGACAATTGAAAACCTAAATAAAGTCATTCATAATGCAGCTACGATCTCCACGAAAACGCGAAAAAGGTTACCTCAAACACTTTATGAATATCCAAAAATCATCAGAGATAATATACTGGAACGTCGTAACTTAAGAAAAATATGGCACAAAACTAGATATCCGGTAGACAAAACAGCATTCAACAAATCTTCTAATGATCTTAAAGACCTTATCAAAAGTTTTACCAACAATAATCTCCAAACTTTCCTGTCTAACTTAACCTCAAACTCAGACACTATTCGCTTTAGAAGCGAATTTAAAATTTAAAACGTCTCTGTAGTCAAATACCGCCAATCAAGAAAACAAATGGTAACTGGGCAAGATTAAACATGGAGAAGGCTACTATATCCGCAAAACACCGAACTCGTGTATTTCAACCATTTCTTGAAATCGGGCTTGAGCACAACGATGAAATAAAAAAAATATCTGGAAAGTGCAGAGAAAATGTGTCTTTCATTGACACACAGGAGTCCTACTGAAGGAGCACGTGAAATAAAACACCTCAAGGATGGAAAGTCGCCAGGGTACGACAGTTAGATAAGTAGCTTTGTGTTGAATAATCTGCCTAAAAAAGGTATCCTAGTAATTGTTAACATTTTCAATGCCTGTCTAAGACTTACCCTCTTTCCAGGACAGTGGATTATAGTGCAGGTCATAATGATCCCCAAACCAAATAAACCACCTAATGATGTAGCTTCATATCGCCCTATAAGTCTTCTACCTCTACTAGGTAAACTTTTCGAGAAGATTATAATGAAGGTACATCTGAATGACATTATTCCAATTCACCAATTTGTGTTCCGGGAAAATCATGGAACTGTTGAGCAAGTACACCGAATCGTCGACGTTATAAGTAGAGCACTAGAGGAAAAGAAATACTGTTCAGCTGTATTTTTGGATATTAGCCAGACCTTTGACAAAGGATGGGATGAGAGCCTGTTATACAAAATTAAGAAAAGGCTCCCTCACTAATTTTTCCGCATTATAAAGTCCTATCACTCTTATCTGAGCAAACGATGTTTTGAAGTAAAGCAACATGATGCACTTTTAGATTTGTATGAGATCAAATTAGGAGTACCGCAGGGCAGTATACTGGGCCCAATTCTCTACATTATATTGACTGCTGACCTACCAACAACAGACAAGATAACTGTCGCAACATATGCAGACGATACAGCTTTGCTATCCACACACACACACATCCAATAATTGCATCAGAACACCTACAACATCACATTAACAAAATAGAGGACTGGCTTAAAGCTTGTCGAATTCACGCTAATCAAAGTAAGTCAACACACGTAACTTTCACTCTGAGGAGAGACACATGTCCACCAGTTACACTTAATAATAAGGAAATCCCACCAGACGATAATGCAAAATACTTGGGCATATACTTGTACAGAAGGCTGACATGGCAAAAACACATTTGGACAAAGAGGAAGCAACTAGATATAAAACTACGTAATATGTACTGGCTAATTGGACGCCACTCACAAATGAGCAGACAGAGCAAGTTATTAGTATACAAAGCCATCTTAAAACCAATACTGACTTGTGGTATACTACTCTGGGGTTCAGCCAGCAACAGCAATATAGACATATTGGAAATATTTCAAACAAAAACACTGAGGACTATATTTAACATCGCCCAATACATCAGTAACAAGTTTATATCCCTTGATATAAAACTACCAACTGTCAAACAGGAGATAGCAAAATATAGCGAAGCCTACCAGAAAAACTATCAAAACACAAAAATGAGCTTGCTGTCAGACAGATTGTGTGGAGACCAATATCGAAGACCTCGACCATCGTGTAACTCCAAGCTAAAAGCCCTAAACAGATAAAAAGTATCAGCCAAATCAGTGGCTTCTTGTTGTATGCGACAGATGGAACGCGGAACAGAGATAAAAAAAAGTATTAATTATTCCAGCTATCTCAGTTGCATGCAATACTACTTTACTTTTCGTCTTGGAGCGCGGGTTCCTCTTTCTAGTCTAGCCAGATTTGATAGTTCTCGGTACGAGATCTTGATAAAATATTACATGGGCAAGCGCTCTGCTTTGGCATATAGCGACTGTCGATGTGATGAGTACTATCTCATGCTAAAACAGATTTCTTAAGCTAGCTAGCTAACTCTTCGCCTGCATATATATTCATAGTACAGGGAAAATTATAAACAGTGTAACTCCTGCACAAAATTTAATATTATGCAGAAAAGTTAAAGCTAACAATTGGGCTTGCAGTCTCTTCTTTTTCTCGCGGTAACGCTACATACTACTACATAATGATATCGTAAATTAGAATACTTATCCTAACATTGTATGTTTTACAGGGTGGCCACTGGTTTGACACAATTTTCCTGTCCTACTGTGCGGCGATACCTCTGCACCTTCTTATTGAGCTGCCAGCGATGCGGTTCCTTCAGTCACTAACTGCTTAATACTAGGATAACTAAGTAGGATATTACCATAACAATGACTTGCAAGCTACCTAACCCGCGGCTGCTTCCACCAATCGCCATTAAACGATTTTGTGGAAATCTTGCCATCGCCGCGCGGTGCCAGTTGGTATAAGTCAAATTGCCATTTATTCCTTGTTACTAAATGGTTTACTGGCGAAATAGGGCTGGCCATTGCCACAAGATGTTATAGTCTTACAACAATTTTTGCCAATGATGCAGTATACCATTTATTTGTGCTGTAAAAAATATATATAAAATCTGCAGTAGTAGAAACTCATTGTGCTAAACTTCTAAATGCAGGGCATTATAATATAATATATCGTCACACATAAAAAGAAACGGGTAAAAATATTTTTCAAAAGTATGCAGACCGCAGACGTAGAAATAATCATAATATCAAAGTACAATAGCCGGCACGAGAGGTAAACACAGTTGCTATCTTTCACTTTACAGTAGAATGGAAACTATAATCGTTTAAATATGGTTTCTAGGCGTGCTCGTGCTCGTGCTGTCATCGATAAATATTGTACTATATACATATGACACATACACTACTGGAAAAAGTTAAGGGATCAAGAAAAAATTCCAAATTTTTGGGCAATTTTCAACAGGCCGTAACTGCGAGAGAAATAGTCGTACTCGTACAGGAAATCAAAAAAAGGAAATTGTAGCTCCAAGTGTCTAGTTTTTGGATTAGAACTTTAAAATTTTGTAACCGCCGCGGTTTTTGAGTAATTGTAGATAAACCAGCAACAAAAATATTGTCAATTTTGTTAAGTTTTTATTTTTGGTCTACGGGCGCGGAAAATTATTTTTTAGCTTAACCACTATAAGGATCGGATACTTTGTTCATTTAGCTTTAATTTGTTTTTTGATACACCTTGATACGTCCACTTTTCGCCGAGATATTGGTCTTCAAATGCACACACACACGTGGTACGCTTTGGATAACGCTAATGCCGGCGGTAATTATTCTCATCAATACAATTTTTTTTTGCTTTTAAATTTAAGCACTTTCTGAAGCAAAAATGTGGAAAAAGCTAGGAAATCCTTTTTTCTCATTTTTTTTAAATTATGAGCTTTTCAGAGAAAAAAAACGTGATCCTTTAATTTTTTCAAAAATTCGATCGATTGGAACAATAAAACAGCTAGCTGGATTAATTTGGTTTTTTGTAGGGTTTTTGTGAATATATTGAAATGTAAAAAGCACACTTTACATTAGGGATTTCCTAAATATTTTAGATCTAGCGCTTGATTTTCCAAAAAAACAGCAATAGTCCTTTTTTGTTGCATTTTCAAATTCATGTGACAAAAAGAAAAAAATCTTTTTCGGAAAAGCAATGGCTAGTCGTTAAGGAAAATTCATTCAAATTCTTGAAACCCACCTTCAACTTTCTGTGCGATCATTGGTTGCTGAGATATCGATAATCAAAGAGAAAAGGATTCTTTCCCATTTGAAGACCGATATCTCAGCGAGAAGTGGATGTATCAAAGTGTATCAAAAAACAAATTCAAGCTAAATAAACAAAGTATCCGATCCTTATAGTGGTTAAGCTAAAATATAATTTTCCGCGCCCGTAAACCAAAAATAAAAACTTAACAAAATTGAGAATATTTTGGATTATTTTTCTGTTGCTGGTTTTTATACGATTACTCAAACATTGCGGCGGTTATAACATTTTAAAGTTCTAATCCAAAAACTAGACACTTGGAGCTACAATTTCCTTTTTTTTAATTTCCTGTACGACTATTTCTCTCGAAGTTACGGCCTGTTGAAATTGCCCCAAAAATTTTGAATGATTTTTTTGGTCCCTTAATTTTTTCGTTTAGTATATATTGTACTATAAATATTGTACTATTATATTGTACTAAATAATATGTCAATGGGTGTTGCTTACTATAGGTACCTAAACAGTTTTAATGTATATAGGTAGTATTATCTTTAATTTAAGTGATCCTAATTGTATCTATAAGATGCAACTTACAAGTACTGATTAGGTATATTTTACTAATAATGCGCATGTATAAATAATTTAGGGCGTTTTAGAGTAAGAGCATTTTGTAACTAGCTTTTCTAAAATAAAATGTACGAATTTTCACGTTTGTTGATTTAATCCAAGATTCTTTTTAAACATATTTATGACCCTCCCCCCCTCCCCTCCACCTGCTTACTCCAGAAAACAGTCGAAAGTATAACAAACAAAACAAAAATAATTACTTAGTAACCTAAGTAACTTTGGTATTCTACAAAGGTACAATATACTACAACATAGGTACACGACATGGGTTTCTTCTATTTGGCAGAATCTTGATACTTACTCCGAATTTTATTTGGCACTAGAGGACGCCAGCAGCTACGCCTGCAATTTTTTTTAATTTACCCGTTTTGGCGGATCCCGTGGGAATTTCGGGAAATCCCTTCTTAGTGCACCCCTACGGTCCCCAAGGAACATACATGCCAAATTTCAGCTTCCTGCGCCCAATAGTTTCGGCTGTAGCGTGTCTGTCAGTCAGTCAGTAACGCAAGGATTTTATATATTAAGATAACACATTTGGCATAATCTTCTTTTATCAAATATTTTTAAGGCATAGAAATTATTTAGCATAACTATTGATTGGCAGAATGTTTACATGTCCGAATTTGCAACGGCATACTTTTAACATGGCAGAACTTTTGACATCGACGCAAAACCGACTTTACGTAGTCTTGTCTGCCCCTAGAGTGTATTTAAAATCGCGTAGGCGCGGAGGGGTAGGGCGGCCCGCGAGCTGAGTAGCAGGTGGGTTGACTTTCGAATTTATGATAAGTGAGTGTAGGTATGCCAAACAACTTTCTGCGAAATGAAGATTATGCTAGGTAGGTAGGTACCTATGCGTTGTTATGCAAAATAATATTATGATGAAAAAAGTTCCTCCTTACAAAAATAAAATGTACCACCATTATATTTGTTTGAAAACAGTGGCCATGAGTTTTATTGCCCGTTCTTTCTCGTGGTTCTACCTATTGCATTGCGAACGTGGCAGTAAATGTAAATGTAGAATCAAATTAACTTAAATTTTGACGTTCATAAGCGTCACTTTTAGGCCTAGATGAATAAATGATTTTGATTTTGTTCTGTTTTAAAGGTAGACACGACATAGATATTCAATCACGCAAAAACAGGTGTACGGTTTCAGATGAACAGTGCACAGGAAGCTTATTACCTGGATATCAGTCAAGTTAAAATCTATACCAGCGCGGGGTTTGATATTAGTGAAGTGGGGAAAGGAGGACTGTACCTGACTATACCCATGCATCGACATTCACGTAAGTACCTATGTCGTTAGATTATTCATGCAATAATTATAAAGAACTAGCTGACCCAGCGAACTCCGTTTCGCCTTTTTAAGAGTTTTTATTTAATTCCCTTTTTTCAAGCTCCTTTTCCAAAGTTACCATTGACTTAGCGCTTAATTTCTTATCATTTCAGAGTCTATAAATGCTGAACAAACAAACATAGATTTTTATATAATATTGAATTCCCCATTCCTTAAAATATCGGAGACGATACCCATATCGACTTTAAAAAACATCCCGTCCGCCATCTTTGATTCCCTATCCGCCAACTTTGATCACGAAATAGATGTTGTATTTGATTCACCATCCCTTAAATCATCAGAGACGATACCCATATTGATTTTTAAAATTTTTCCCATCCGCCATCTTTGATTTCCCATCTGCCATCTTGAATCACGAAATAGATGTTGTATTCGGATTCCCCATCCCTTTAAACATCGGAAACGATACCCATATTGATTTTTTTTTAATTTCCCATCCGCCATCTTTGATCACGAAATAGATGGTGTTTTTGAATTCCCCATTCCTTAAAATATCGGAGACGATACCCATATCGACTTTAAAAAAAATCCCGTCCGCCATCTTTGATTTCCTATCCGCTATCTTTGATCACGAAATAGATGTTGTATTTGGATTCTACATCCCTTAAATCATCAGAGACGATACCCATATTGATTTTTTAAATGTTTCCCATCCGCTATCTTTGATTTCGCATCCACCATCTTGAATCACGAAACAGGTGTTGTATTTGGATTCCCCATCCCTTTTAACATCGCAGACGATACCAATACTGACATTTTAAAAATTTTCCCATCCGCCATCTTTGATATCCCATCCGCCATCTTTGATCACGAAATAGATGTTGTATTTCGATTCCCCACCCCTTAAAATATCGAAAACGATACCCATATTGATTTTTAAAATTTTCTCATCCGCCATCTTTGATTTCCCGTCCCATCTTGGATCACTAAATAAATTTCATAATTATTATTAATCAACGTCCCGAAAATCTCGAAAACGATAACCATATAGATTGTATCCTATTTGTTTAGCCTTTTTTTGCCTTTGACCCAACAACTTCCCCTTATCGTTTGACCATTATATTATTTTTGTCTGGCCCCTAAAAGTTGTGGCGTAATTTTATATGGCCTATAGCCTTTCGGATTAATTGGGCTATCATAGGCAATAACAATTTTTAAAATCCGACTGCTAGTTCCTGAGATCAGTCGACATTATCTTTTAGCCTTTTGCCCGGCCCCAAAGGGTCGAAGCGTTATGTTATGTAGCCTATAGCCTTCCGGAATAACTGGGCTATTGTATACAAAAAGAATTTTTCAGATCTTACAGGTAGTTTCTGAGATTAGCGCGTTCAAACAAACAAACAAACAAACTTCCGCTTTATTATATACATACATACATACATACATAGACTCACGCCTGTTTCCCCGAAGGGGTTGGCAGAGGCATATTAAACGCCCACTTTTCGCCAGTGTTTTGATCCCACGTAATAGGTGGCGAGCCTATTGCCGCTTATCGGGATATTTTGTTTGCCAGAGCCTCGTCCGTTGATCGGCAGGTGCACCACTTGCAGGTGAGGTTGGCTTGGGACCCTAAGTTCTTGGTGGGACCCTATGCACCGCTTGCTTTATTGTATTAGTAAAGATATTTTAATATATTTTTTTATATATGATACAAATCTCCTTTATTGGGCGGATACTTCCATAGTTGTCGTTTTAACTGTTTAAGAAATATACAAACTACTTAGCAAAGACTGTGTTATCCGGTATCTGTGACGTTTCGCTAGATCGGCCAATATGGCGAATGCATTTAGTACATATATATCGATGGGCGAATGTGATTTGTCTGTCAGAACCATTAGAATTTAACAAAATACCTACTTGACAATCCGAATTTTGCGGATAGGTATATGTTGTCGACTCGAAATCTTTATTTTTTAATGTTTTATTATTCAGGTAAGGTTTCGATGTACTCCTTGACGAAATAATTATTATAAGATTTGACACTGCGATAGCAGCGCGGTCCGTCGGTTCTAATATGAAACATTTAAAAAAATCCACAACTACTTACAAATTAAAAATTAAGTACAATAAACATTTTCCAGTGGACTAAATTGTGAATCTAAACCATTCTTAAGTCCCCTTGAACACATACAAAAAGTTTCATCAAGATCGGTCCAGTCGTTTAGGAGGAGTTCAATTACATACACACGCACGACACAAGAAATATATATATTAAGATAGGTAATGCTTAAAAAAACCTTAGTCCGGTCCTAATGATACATATTAAGCGTTAGGGCGGTTTCAGATTAGCGTATTTTTCTGCGCGTATACGGTCGTTTCAGCATACGCGCTTACACGCGCGCTATATTACGAGCTTCAACAAACCGAACGGGCATATTTCGGCGTGTTCGCCCGAAACTGAAGTGACATCTTGTCAGTGTCAACATGGATTCTGACGGCTCGTGCATATACGAGCTTAGAAGCGCGTCAACGCTCGTACGAGTTGCGCGTGTGCCAAAAGGCGCGCCTGTACGCGCCTACATGCGCTTCCAAAAACGAGCTTATACGCGCGTATAAAACGCTAATCTGAAACCGCTCTTAGACACCGGTAAACGAAGGCAGAAAGAAATCCCCATTTTCAAACTCTTAAAAGTAGCTCCTTACAAAAAACCACTAGCAATTTATGACCTTTCGAAAAAGATAGTAAAAACGCCTTACTGAATATTTTGTCAGCTTTGGCTATTATGCGCCGGCCGGCCCTGGGCATCGTTCTTTGAGTTCTTTTTACTTATTACTCTTTTAAGTTTCTATATTCTAAGAGATATGAACGATTATGAAAACTGTTGCCAATTGATACTAAGTTAAATGAGGTTAAATCCGGTTAAATCATATTTAACCTATGTCATATTTAAGACCCATAAAGCTATGACTAGGATACAAAACGATTACCTGAGGCATACAGAGTTCACATAATTTATTTTGTATGATTTAATACTGGTCGTTGTCTTGTAAATAATTTAATTATCCCTGTCGAGGGAAGAGATTAAATTTTTGAAACAAAAATATTTTTAAATATGTATCCACCAACATAGACAGTTTAATATTAAATAAATTTTATTACCACAAAATTATTTGACGAACGGTTAGCGCTGCGGGAGTGTAAGCAACTGCTACACTGAAGGTCGAGGGTTCGATTCCCGCTCAAGTCAAACATTTGTGTGCATGAACATGGATGTTTGTCTTGGTCTGGGTGTTTCTATATGTATGTATTTACAAAAAAATTGGGCAAGTGCGAGTCGGACTCGCGCACGAAGGGTTCCGTACCATAATGTATAAAAGAAAATCACGTTCGTTGTATGAATACTTAAATACTTTTTAAGTTTCTAACTGTTTATTAAGATCGAGTAACAAATTGCTTAAAAAATACGTTTGTTGTATGGGAGACCCCCTTTTTTATTTCTATTTTTTTTACTTAATTATTTATTTTGAAAGGTAATATACAACTACATACTCTGTGAAAATTTAAAGCGTCTGCCTGTTACAGTTAGTAATTTTGAGCAAAAAATACCTACACATTTTTTGTATGGGACCCCCTCTTAATATTTTCATTTTTTTTATTTTTAGTATTTGTTGTTATAGAGGCAACCGAAATACATAATTTGTGAAAATTTCAGCTTTCTAGCTATCCCTGTTTACGAGATACAGATACAGACAGACAGACAGCGGAGGCTTAGTAATAGGGTCCCGTTTTTTACCTTTTAGGTACGGAACCCTAAAAAAGTATATATGTATGTTTATCCATTATCTAGTACCTATAGTACAAACTTCTGCTTAGTTTGGGACTAGATTGTGATGTGTGTATGTAGAATATTATTATTAAATTATTATTATATTTTCTGAAAAAAAACCTGCTAGTGCTAGTTCGTACCCATGGTTCGTACCATACTACTAGGGCTTGTAATTCGAATATTCGAATGTTCGAATAATGCGAATATTCGTTCATTTTTACTATTCGAATATTGAGTGGTGTTAAATTCGAATATTCGAATTATTTATAGTAACGTTTTTTTAGAGCGCATTACCAATGTTTACGTCAATCCCACGTATGATTATTGTGATTGCGGCACACCGCAGTCATTTATGATCTCTCATTTATCTTTATTCAATTAAAACTTATCTTTGCTTACTATTTCAGCATTCTTCTCAGCATTGTTGGCAAATTGTATGCAAAGAAACTGATTGAAAGAGTTATGAAAGTTACCGACAAGAAAATGTGGTATGTACAAACGGGATTCGGGAAGGGTATGGGGTACGGATGAGGGTTTTTTTTGCAAAGCATAGCCGAAAAGTTTTTGGCCAAAGGTTAAAAGGAGTATGTAGGGCAAGGAGTAGGAAAGTTAAAAGTGTGCAATAGATTGCGCATTCGAGGATTGTGAAAAGGCTTACGATAAAGTGGTGATGAATGAAATGTGGTCGGTACTGTCAATGTATGGGGTGAAAATCAGCCTCATTCGAGCTCTGAAATCTCTTTATGAGGATTCTTGAGCTTGTGAGAGGATAAACGGGGCATACACTGACTGGTTTACCATCGAGACAGGTGTTAGACAGGGACGTGTAACGTCGCCATGGCTGTTTAATCTCTTCATGGACAGTTTTTTGCAAGATCTAAAGTATAGTGACTATGGATTAAGGATGAACGGGTTACTTGTCAAATGACTCCTCTATGCTGATGATCAGGTAATATTTGCATCTTCAGCGGAGGACTTGCAGGATATGGTAACAATCATGGATGGTGCTTTAGAGAAAAAGGGAATGTAAGAAAAATGAAAGTTTTTAAAAAGGAGGAATCCGTTACGGCTTGTAATGTTATGATTTATGATTGATGGACAACGAGTGAAGCAAGTTAATGAGTTTGTATGTGTAATAATGTACTTAGGTATGCTATTTGCAAGAGGTGGTAAGAATGAAGAAGATACTGAAAGAAGGGTTCATGTAGGTAATAGAGTGAATGGAGCTCTTAAGGCATTTATCAATAGCCAAAACGTGTTCAAAAAGGCGCGAATAGAGAGGAGAGTTGCGTATGGCACAAGAGACTAGACAGTAGAATAAATGCTGTACAAAATGAGCACTGAAAAGTTTGTGTTTTTAATCGACAGACCTAAGAGTTTTGTGATAAGAGAGTGTTGAAGGGAAATGGAAAGGATGGATGACGAAATTCTAACAAAGAAGATATTTAAGGCAAGTGTGCATGGGCCAGGATGAAGGGGAAGACCTACGCGGACGTTCAAATACGTTCAGTATAGATTGGAGACATCCTAAAAAAGGACAGGTAAGAAGTGCCCTAAGCAAAAGAACTTGGTGGGAGTGAATGAAGCGTGGGAGATATGACAAAAATTACGCAACCCAGATTTGATCTCAATGATTTACAAAATCCTAAGAATTTAAGACTAAGGTTTTGTTATGTTAACCCACGCAGCGGGTGTTATTTTTTATTTCAATTATTTTTGTTTGGTTTTGTTTTGAATAAAGATTATTGCTTTTTGTTTAATTAGAAGGCCAAAATTTCTCGTATGTTACCGAAAG
This sequence comes from Euclidia mi, assembly GCA_944739405.2. NCBI lineage: Eukaryota > Metazoa > Arthropoda > Insecta > Lepidoptera > Erebidae > Euclidia > Euclidia mi. The sequence continues at coordinate 45,477,300 of OX123201.2, forward strand.
GTGATTCAATTTTATATAATAAATTAAAATATTCAACCGTCACGTGTTTATTAAGTGTTTATGCATGGTTTCATTAAGGTTTAAAAGAAACAGCTGATATTCGAATAATATTCGAATAATTCGAATACTTCCTGTAAAAATATCGACTATTCGAATTTCTAAAAACATCGAATAATTACAAGCCCTACATACTACCTACAAATGTATCCAAACGCAGAACGCAGCTATGACAATGACATTGACAACTGACGTCAGCTGGCTGTCACGTAGATGACGTCTGATCAGCAAGTGATTATTGCAATTTGTTGTTGATACAGCCTCCGCTCCGGCTGCTTAATTACGTAATTAAGGCTTCGTAGTAGTGTTGTGGTCAGTAGTGAAGTGATGGGGAATCAGCATAGCCATGATACGAAAGGTGGGGGTGAACAAGGAAGTAGCGGGACAAGCACGCCGCGCGGGTCGCAGCGAGGCGCTGGCTCTCGATCAGGATCGGGAGGAGATCTTCAAGGTCTGGCTGAGAAGTCAGACAAGGCGCCATTGTCGATGGTTCCTATAGAAAAGCTGGGCAAGGTAAGACGTCCTCACAATAACGAGGCCAAGACTGTCAGGGTTACATTGACGTTTCCTGCTCGGACTGTTGTTTGTTTTGATTCATGCTGATAACACGGCTATCGGTAAATCATCGTGTTCGACAGTTTTGAGCTAGACTACGATTGTACTACTATCCATTTTGACTGAATAGTCCATAAAGTGTCAAAACAGGGACAAAAATGCGGACATATGTTATTAAACTCGTGCGACATTAGACCGATTATATATGCCTAGCTACAATTAGCAATAACCTTCTTATGTAAAAATAAAAAAATACTCAAAATGCCGAAACAATACACAAAAGAAGACTTTAAAATGTTATGCTATAACTATACACAAATAACACTGAATATAAAAGAATTTCTATATAAATCTGTCTGTAAAATAACACTACAATGAGTTCTCAATGTGGTATTATATTGGCTATGGTCTAATGAATAAAGTGCTGAATCTCTACTGCTCTTGACATTGGTCATTGGCCTAGAAGCTTGTTAGCCTTTGCATCCAAGGTTGTATATTCACACAAACTATAATGTGATTGATTAAATGATAACATTGTTCAAAGTACATTATTCATGAAATAAGTTCGAGTTAAATTAAGTAAAACAGTATTTATAAGAAACAAAACTATAGAAAATAATATTAAATGGGCATCATGTTGTGTTATATGTATTTTATTATATAAATTAGTTTTATTCTATTGGCAGTATTTTTCTCTAGTGCAATTAACTTTGTGTTTTGCTAATGCATATTATGTTGACTAAGTTTGATGGTAGTGTTAGGCCACAGAGTAGCTAGAAAATGTCTTAAAATATATTGAAAAAGTACTTGAAGAGTTTACTTAGTGTATAATGCCTTTTTGTAAAAATTGAAATGTCTGGGCATGAAACAAACTTTAAAAATCAAATACTTCTATAATTTTATCTGCATATTGTGCATACAATCTTATCCGCTATTAACTAGGATGTCCATTGTCTAGCCAAACTTAGAAACAAGGCAACATTACTATGCTTAAAGAAAATTTTTTGATCAAACATCGGGTCATTGGTTAAAAATACAATGAAAGAAGCAAAGCCTTACAGATAAATAAACTGCTATAAAGTATTTCATGTCTTACTTATCTGTAATGTTTTGACGATTGCACTACAGACAAAGTATTTGTCTTCATTTGCATGAAGTATGTTGATCCAACTTAGTGGTCATCTCATACACATACTTATAAGATACTTAAATATTAAAAAGCATAAAAAAAAATATCTAAATGGTCAGCATGCAACTTCTATGCTTCTAACACTGCCATATCTTATGGGTTCTATTATTTTTTTAAAACAATTTCTATTCATTTTCTTGCCAGTTCTGCTCAGCAGTTGTCAGATCCTGAGCCGGTGGTGGGACCATCCAATTTAATTAGACAATAGTTACTCGCGATAAAAGGGTTTGTAGGTAGGATATAAAATAACATTTTGTATGCACTTCTTTGAAGTTTACATTGTTATAAAAAAGTATGTAAGTAAGTATGTAATTTCATTTCACATATTATCTAAAATATTTTAAATCATTGTTATTGATCTGACTGGCCAGTCTCTCAGTGCTGACTATCTATAATATGTGCATCTGTCTTCATTTTGGATCAAAGAACTGTGTGTGAACTGTCTGAAGACATATTCTTTTGTGAATAATAGCAATGAAATGTCAGAATTTAATTGTCGTCATATAAATTCATCTTAATAATATAAAATTCTTGCATAAATGACTGATTCACAGGAGCTGAAATTTAGCATTTATGATCCTTGGAAATTGTAAGAATTTATACAAAACAACCATTAAGAATGCTGCATTTTAACCCTCTAATGTATAATTATAGTATCTCAAAAGCCCATCAACATAACAGTAATTTACTAAAATCATAAACAACCAAAACAAAAGAATATAACCCCTTGCTGAGTGATCCAATCAAATATATCAATCAATTCAATTCAATTGGAGCACTTCCTATTGTGTGTATTTATGTACTGATAAATTTATACTAATCATGAAATTTATATCTTGCTTCAGAAATACTTAATGAGAAATAGAAAAACTTAGAAACAGTATTATTATACAGTATGTTAGGGTTTAATGATTTTGAAAAACACTAGTAGTAGGAGTAAGACTTGTTTTAATAAAATTGTATGGGTTATCAAATCGGCCTTATTTTTTTGTTTGCACATAAACTGTGGTCTGTGTGGTGACGGATTAAGAATACGGAATGTTACCACGGGTGTCGTAAGAGCCGACAAAGGGAGCATATTATGTTGAGAACAGCACTGTAAGAGAAGGAAAACTTGATACAAACCCTATACCAACCCGTTTGGCCAGCGTGGTATAGTAGGTCAATTCCTCCTTTCAAAGGAGAGGCCTAGTCCAGCAGTGGATTGTTAAAGGCTGATGATGATGATGCATAAACTGTACCTTTTCAACCTACATATTTAGCCAAATTACTTATTTCTTTCTAATTTTTTTTTACTTTCCACCTTTGTTAAAAATCATATCATTGTGCATTGTATAACGAAAACAGATCCTGCTCTGCAAGAGGAGTGTCTTGGATTACCGCAAACGGAACAACTCCAAAGTGACGATGATATTATTAGTGTCAAATTTCTACATTACGCATTGTCAGTCCTTCCTTAATTACCACTGCCCTCCAAATACTTGCATGACTAACATGCTATCCACGAATCCATTGTGACGTCATACCTCTAGTATAATATCAGTATCTAAACAGCTTCGCTTTTATGATGCCATGCTTCAGAACAATTGTGTGAATTATCAATCTAAAAATAAAACTACCACTGTCATAGATATCTACGAATTCTATGAACGATTTCGCATCACATGTTTTTGTGCGTTTAAGGGTCATTTCGTATGCGGCCTGAGGGAATTACTTCGCGTAGTCGGATAGCTGATGTACCAAGGAGTAATTTAAGCTATAAATTACTCCTTGGTACACCAGCTATCCGCCAGTGAAAGTCCCGTCAAAATCGGTCCAGCCGTTCCAGAGATTAGCGAGAACAAACAGACCGACAGACAGATAAAAAATTATAAAAAAAAATCATTTCGGTGTATATGTACCGTGTATACATCCATATGGGTATGCATTTAGTTAAAAGCGGTTATTTTAATTACAAACAGACACTACAATTTTATTTAAGATAAACTACGTGAGTCAGAAAATTGTTTTCGGATTTCCGTCTGATGACAGCTGAGTTTTAAGAAGACATGAACAACGTTCTATTTGCGACAGATTTGCACATAGTGGCACATACCTTCTATTATAGATATTTTTTTGTATTGTCACGATTATATCGCCTAAGCGATAGGCAGAGGCAGAGGTGTAATATTACTCCTACATTTCGGCGTATGAATTGTAAGTCCCACGTAATAGGGAGGCGAGCCTATTGCCATTGCCGGGCATATTGCCAGACTCCGCGCTGCTACTGAGTATTCGGCAAAAGCTCAGTAACACTTTTGCCTGACCTGGGAATCGAACCCGGGACCCGATCAACAAGACTACTAGACCACGGAGGCATTCGATAAGCGTATTGTAGTTGTAAATAGACAGAGAAATGGACTGAGCATTCCCTAGACAGCTGTTGGATAGTTATGACCAAAAATGCGAAAGATATACCTACCCAACATAGTTATCCCTTACAAGTCGGAAATGTTCTTATAATCGTTGATCAAAAATAGACAGCATGTCCAAATACTCGCTATGCTTATCTTCCTACCGAATCGTCTATTTTGTAAAGGTAAGTTCGCATTGCATGTCGGCTAGGGTCGTTGGCACAGTTGACAACTGTCACTATCCTTAGTGCAAGGTAAGGCAAGGCAATAGAGATCAGAATCGCTTAAATTCATTAAGGATCGTGATCTTATACTTGACGAGGAATGTGTATTTGCGAACATAAATATTATGGCAGCAATAGCCTAGTGCAGATACCAACAGACTGCCATGCAGACTTTTCGGAGTGCGTATTGAATTGTTAATTATCGCTTGTCCCGTGCCTCGGAGAGCACGTTAAGCAGTCGGTCCCGGATGTCATGAAGATCTTTGACAGTCGTTACATGGCGTCAGTACCTTCTAAATAAACTGACACTAGTCTAAACCATGGAATATCGCTATGCCTTCGGGTTGCAGAGGTCAGGTAGGCAATCGCTTTGTGGGAAAGCTAATATTCAGCCAAATCCGGTTAGAGGATGAAATATTATGTTGATAATAGTGCATCCAAACCGCTACTTTTTGTTAGGAACAGTTAGAAACATGGCGACATTCAACAACATAGCAACTAGAAGTTACCTAGAGTGTTTTTTACAGAATGGTATACACTAACATTCTGAAATGTTGCTAAACCAAAAGTAACTACTGTGTGGACGCACCTTTCGATTATTTTCATGTAGCTTGTCATATTATAACCCTATGCAATCACCTAAAAACCACTTCTATAAGAATGGGTCCCGTTCTCCCGCGTAAATAAAGTCCAATTTACGTTAATGTTCATTGTTGGCGCGCCAATTACTGCGTGTTTACATCATCCGAGAAATATTCCATATAAAGATTCGAGCTTGGGTGTTATTAATTTGTAATGGCAACATTGCGACAACACTAAAACGGAAATAGCTTATGGCCATAAACTATTTTCGTTGTAGCGTAGAAAGGCTCTCTTGTACTTGTACATTTAAAATTATACTTATATTTTGAAAGCCCTCTTCTCATCGGCTTGTCAGTTTTATTATTTTGACTATCACACACTACCTGGCCTTCTCTCGCATCATAGCTATGCTCGCATTGTGTGTTTGTAAAAGACAGCAATAGGCTATTTTTAGTTTAGTAAATGCAACAAAGGAATTAGGGCCAATGTCTTATTCTTTCATACAAGTGACCTCCGTACCAGATTTCGTTTAATCGGTCCAGTAATTAAACTAGCCTAGAATTCGCGCAAGTACATTATTACCAAATGTAGCGCGAGTGTACAAAATGTACTTTTTATGAAGCGTCAAACTCAATAAATTGACGATAAAATATGTTAAATAAAGTTTTAACATTAATTGATGAATGAAACATGACACAACATATTATTTTGACATGTTTCACTAGATACAAATACTTACTTGTATAATTTATTTCACTTGCAGGAAACTTCCCTATTCACTGTCATAATATGATATTTTGCATGTAGCTTATGTCAAAAATGAATCTAAAATCTTAAAAAAAATAATAGCTCGAATATTGATTTCACGGTTAAGTGTATTGTATAGCTTGATTTACTTAAGTCATTATTATACATTTAGAAAGCTGTATGATAGATATCTGACCGGAACCCTTAGAATATTAATTAAAAAGGCTTCCTCATTACGAAGCAATTTGTTTAGATTGCGATTAACTATCTCTGACTCTTCTATGTTTAAATCGGAAGCAAATAAAGTATTATTAAAAAAATGTGTTTTTATATTTAATTAGAAGACACATTTAGCACTGTAGTCGATTGGGACACTGCATGTGCATATAAATAATAAATGTTTACAATGACGGCAATATTTCTAAAATCGTCTTGAACATGCCGCCTTGATATCGAGTCACCCTATCCATTCCTTCTTCCAATTTCGTCTTCTGTCATGATTTTTTTATAGCTTCACTTGTAATTAAACCCTATATTATGGAAAACTACACAAACACTCAATCAACGGAGTCGAAGAACTACGCAACAACAGTTTGTAGATTATAGAGAGCTGTCCCGTATGGGGGCCGAGCCGCAAAGCTCTGCACTGTACTAACGCCGAAAACCACTAAGCCATCCGTTAAGTCAAGTGATTTTAACTTTATTCGGCTTTGCTTTTATAACCTTCTGCAAGCCAATGTTATATGTAAAGCTGATTTTCCACCAGAGTGGCGAGACGAGGCCAGGCGAGGAGAGAATTGAAATTTTATGGCAAATTTTCAATTCTCTCCCAGCGCATCTTTGGTGGAAACAGTGTGGATTGGCGAGAATATGCGAGGCGTGAATTGAAATATTTGTTTGTGTAAAAATGAACCGTATTGCTTCCAACATAAATTAACTTTGCAACAGAAACACGCTTCTCGCGATAGAAATTGCGTGTGTATTGCAAGACAAACTCAAACAGCACTGTACCTATATCTTTATCTAATGAAGCCTACGGGCGGCGCGGCGCGGCGGTCAAAAGGGTCAGTGCGATTTCAATTCTCTTCTCGCCTAGTCTCGTCTCGCCACTCTGATGGAAAATCACCTTAATACACTGTACAGGTGGCAAGAGTGACATACCATAATGTATCTTACACATAGTGTGTAAGGTTTATTTCGGCTTATCACCTATGGCGGTCAAAAGGTAATGCTTAGATAACCATTATCACTAGGTCGCAGACTCATCTGTGAATGATTTCAATACAAATAAAATTATTATGCGCATGAATTACAAACTATTTTGACTCGAGCCGCAAGTTTCTCACCTGTGCAAACACCGGTCCTTACCACTTATTATCGTAGTGTTGTATATTATTAACACTATCATCGTCATGTGACCGATCGTCACATGATGTTGGTGCAAAATTTACGTTATTAATGAAACGAATCTGGACAAACGCTTGATTGGACTGCTAGGGATGGACAGGACTTCTCATTGTTGTAGTTTGTTCATTATTTCGATTTGAGAATCGATTGTAAGAATTTGTCTATCTTATCGTGGTAAGGAAAATCACGCTAGTTTTTGCGTCGTATGAGTTATTAGAATTGTCGCTACTTACGATAAAATAGAGACTGATCTATTGTTTCTTTTTTGTCAGATTTAGAGTCAGAAATTAGCTTAGCGCTAATTGTGCATGTGTGCACAAATAATCGTATAAACAGCTTAGAATTTATAACGAGCAAAATTTGATGCAGAATAAGGTTCACGCGATACGTTACCGTATATTAAGTGGGTCAAAACGATAAAACGTCTCGGGGCGAATGGGAGTTCAGGAAAAAGGAAACCGGCTACTGCCTTCAATGTTAGTAACTTATGTCGGTCTTTACTTGTTTATACTAAAGCGGAGAGGGAGAGCTTACTGGCCAGACCGACTTAGTTGGCATCGCCCACGACAGGAAAAAGGCATCGCCCATCCAACTTACACCTAACATAGACAAGCGAAGACACCCTAGTTATTATTATAAATGCGAAATGTTTGTGAGAATGCTTGAATGTTTGTTCCTCTCTCACGTAAACTGACCGGATCTATATATCAGAACTAGAGGAAGACACAGGGAAGTCCATACTTAATGTTCTTCATATACACCGCAAGGAACAACACAAACACCCAAAACAGCAAATTTCAGCTTCCCGGTTAGTTTTGGCTGTGTGCTGTCTGTCAGTCAGTCAGTAACGCAAGCATATTATACATATAAGTAGATTATAGGTTACATCTCGTTTATGCCATAGAACCGATCTTTCGGATGCAATCTTTATTGCAGTGTCGTAACTCGTAAAGTGAGCTTCGAGTAGTGTTAGTTCTTAGCAGTGTCAGTAAGTCCTTCAAACCTACCTCGACATTCGCGTTGTTCCGGTGTAAAGACACGCAAAGCATGATAACAGATGACTCATAGTTTACCGATCAGTGCCATGAATCATGACTTAATCATTGTTTAAAGTGACATCTGACAATTTACCAGCAAATTGAGCAAATGTGCCAGATTGGATAAACTTTTGGTTTTAATTGCTTGTCGGATGTAGTGTACCAGTAATGGCGCTTTCAAGCCCATTCATAATCTTTTTTTTTTCAAAATAAAAAAATCATTTAAACAATCAAGCTAGGAAACAAACATTGAAACATTTAACATTTTTATTTTGTCGAGGTCAAAGTTCAATTTCCTACGGAACAGCTGATTTTTCTTCGCAATGCGGCAATCTCACAAACTAAAACTGATCATCGTTACAACGTGTTGAGGTATATATATTTTTTTATTATATTGAACACTCGCAATAACAAATATTACTATCAATTTATCATACACAACAAGTCTATAATTTACTAATATTTGTTTGAAACGGCATTTGATAAAAGCAGTTACAAATGCTGGTGACAAAAATAGTTCAAAAGTTATAAATAGCTAAACTCAACCATTTTTGCAAATATTGCATTGTAAATTCTGCGTAAATAGTAACACCAAAGATTTATAAAGTTCGGGTACTTTGAAATAATTTTACCCTCAAGGACGCAAAGACCAATGCCACCTCAGTCATCCCGCGGTCACGGTGTCCAATAAAGCGACAGAAAATTTAAATCATATCGAAAAGTAATTAATAGATTTTCTGTTTTAATGTTATATCAGTAAAACTATTCCAATAAACCGCGATAAAATCCATAAATAGAACTTAAACGTTAATGTGCAACATTCGCGTAAATATACATGACTTCTCGAATAACAATTCTACAACTCGATTGCTAATCGGTTGAATTCAGTTGTGTCGAACCACCGAAATAATTTTTGGAACAATTAACAAAAACACATCACTATCTTAATGTAGTTTTATATCGTTTAATTCGGTGTGTGACATCTTATCGCCCATCTGTGATTGATAGCATTGATTCTGCAAATAACATTAGTAGTTTAACACATCGGATTTACAACGCTAGCCGTTAGATAAATAAAAAATAAAAACAGATTATAAACATTGAAGTGAATGCTACTGACGACATTTTTTTTTAATTTGCCTTTTGGTAAACGGTTAAATGAAAAAGTGACACATAATATTATTAAAAAAAAGTACATTTTTGTACGGTATTATTTTCCAAAAATGGAATAAATTGTATTTACGGTGTATTTGTATAGAAAATTGTGAGTGTGTGTAAGGTGTTGTGTGAAAATGGAGAAATGGGTGGAGAAGGCGAAAAACTTTCGGTTTTCGATGGTGGGGATACAAGTAAGCAAGATACCGAAGAAAAAGACCGCGGCGTCTACTTGCAAGGTGTGTTTACTGTCTCAAAACTTATCATTTTAGCATGGCATCAGGAATACTCAATATTTCCATGTCCATAATATAAGATTTTTTTAATATGTAATTTTATATAGAAACCGACTCAGGACTCAAAAGCGAACGTCTTGGATACATTTTAGAGTTCATTATATTTTATAAATCAACAATAAATTGTTTATAAATTAACTATAAATAGTGCACATAATCAATGGTTTATTATATAAATAAACTGCTTGTGTGTGAAAATATGAATGCACGTGAAACTAAAAAAAAATTACAGCATTTTAATGATACTTGAGAAGCAAGACAAAATTTTGCTTCTTCTATTCTCATAATTATAACATAACATAACATATCTTCACGCCTTTTATCCCCGAAGGGGTAGGCAGAGGTGTATTACACACCCACACTTCGCCAGATATGTTTCGGTCCCAATGTAATAGGGGGCGAGCCTATTGCCATCTACCGGGCACATTATTAAGCGAGCGATAATTATCATTTTTAATACACACATAACTTCGAAAAGTCAGAGGTGTGTGCCCGAGGTACCTGGGGATCGAACCCGAGACCATCGTCTCGGCAGTCCGTTACGTACACCACTGGGCTACCGCCGCTTTTTTTTCTCATAATTATCTACTGCAAAATTTCATCGAAATTCGTTCAGTCGTTTTTGCGCGAACAAGATTCATCTATCCTTTCAACACTAACATTCGCGTTCATAATAGTAATATTACAAGCAGTTGCACAGCCATTAGAAGCATTTCCTTAAAGTTTCATTTTGTGATAGTCACACAACCATCATCATTTTTGTCCTAGCGTTATCCCGGTTGCATCAAAGACTCGCCTTAGAGCCCCGAGTCCGCCTACTGGTCTAACCAGATATGACAGAATATCAACTAGGGATAGCGTTATTCCATGGTTTAGACCAGCATCATTTTATTTGAGGGTATTGACTCCCCGTAAGGACTGTCAAAGATCTTCATGACAGCCGGGTCCGGTTTAACGTGCTCTCCAAGGCACGCGGCAAGTGATAATTAACAATTAAATGCGCACTTAACTTGATTGGGGGATTGGGGGGAGAGGTCTCGGAACCCTCCCCTCACCATTTTCACTTGCCGGAAATCCTTGGTTTCCTCTGAAAAAAAAAAACTTACTTTTAGGGGATTAAAACTAACTTCCTTAAGCCCCCTACACCACCAATACCCTCAAATTCAGGCGACTCGTTTTAAAACCCAACCCACCATTTCATTCCGTGGCGTGGGTGTCGCGACATCCAACTAAGGAGAATACACGAAGCCAATAGTATCCCTGGGAAAAGGCGGAAAACTTGACATTATACGCTCTGCCGACTCGTCTGGCCAGCGTGCTATACTAGGCCAAATCACAAATCCAAATAAAGTCCCCCGCGACACAAGATTTAGCCCTAGTGGGGGAGTAGTCTCTAAAAAAAAACAGGGTGCAGATCTAAGGGAAGGAGCTAAGAGGGTGTAAAAAATCATTAAATATTAACACTAATCCTCCTATTGATTCACAATGCTATCATGGTGCGGCGGTCCAGCGTATAGACCGGAAAGGATGTATGTACGATGATGGTTAGATTACGGCTCATTAAGAGGAAACACGACGGGAAAGAGAATTGAAAAATAGGTTTTCGTAAAATCTATTGCTGTCGCGCAGCCTCAAGCCTGCCACCGCAGAGCGCGATAGAGACAACGCTACTGCTGGACCAAAAATACCTATTAAATGTACACAAAATCAACGTTTCGTATTCCCTTGATTCCTTCTCCAAAACTTCATCGATTTAACTAGTTTTTCCATATTAAATTAAAGAAAGGCTTTGGCCGTGTTCCTGTTTTCCTTTTTTCAAATAATAAAGCCAGATATGTTTTTTGGATGTTTGAACACAGCGGAAAATCTGGCCAATTTTTGAGATATTTGAAGGTTCATATCTTTTTTAATATTTAATTTATGAGAAAAAGGAAAACATAGGGACATGCCAATCGGGGCCATATATATTTTGGAAAAAAATTATTGCTCTACTGGCATTATCCAGGGAGAAAACAGGAGACTACGTTTGTGTGGAAAAACGGCCGTATTGTTTCCTCTTAAGGCCTGGTTAAGACTGTGGAGTCGGCAATGGAGTTTCCTACAGGTCCTATCATGATATCAAACTCAACTCAAAATCATTTATTCATTTAAGCCACAGAGTGACGCTTATTAACGTAATCAGATACACATGTCTACTTTTTCAAGGTTCCGTAGCCGTCTGTCCGTCCGTATGTCGGAGCCATTTTATTCCGAAACTACTGAAAGTACAGATTTGAAAATTGGCAGGTAGATGTATTCTGTGAACCACTTAATGATATTTATACACAAATAGATAATTAAGGGGTTCTCGTAGTTTAGGCTCTGTGATGATAATTGGGTAGTTTCCAGGGTCAAAATAATTACATTTTATTTAGTCCGTATTCTAGATTATAAAAAAATATTGGACACGTATTTTTCTTTTTGCGATTAAATAAATAATAACAAAGATATTATAGCCCATTAAAGTTACGTGTGACGTCACCTAGTGCGAAAAAATGCAGCACGGCGTGACGTTATACGTAACTTTAATGAGCTATATCTTGGTCATTTTTGGTTTAATTTACAAATAAAAAAATACATATCGCTTATTTTTGAATAATCTAAAGGACGGACTTAGAATTTTTTTTTCGTCAACTAGCCTATTATGCCCATCAGGACAAGTGATTATACATATAAGTAACGATATTTTAGAACAGTACACTTGCACTACAAAATGGAGGAGCACTTGTCCCTCTGTACATTAATTAATAAACATCTATCGACCGAAATCGCGGCAAAAGAAAACAGTTGTCCATACAATTTGTCGAAATTCATATTCATTTGATTCCTTTAGGCGTATATGATGGCATGTATGGCGTGTTGGTTTATGCTGTCGCCTTGCCGGTACTGCACCGAGATTTGTGGGTTCGATCCCCACACGAGACAACACTGACTGCCTCGTTGATCTCGCGGCATAAATGTGCGCGTGGGATTGGGAGGTCTCGGTTTCGATTCCCGGGTCGGGCAAAGTGTTATTGGGTTTTTCCGTTAGGAAATTCTCAGTAACAGCACGGAGTCTGGTAATGTGCCCGGTACGTCAATAGGCTCGCCCCCTATTACGTGGGACCTAAAAATTCATGGCGAAATGTGGGTGTAGTATTACACCTCTGCCTACCCCTTCGGGGATACAGGCGTGAGTCTAAATAAAAATAACGAGACAACACTTTGTGTGATCCCAAATCTGTTGTTATATCCGTGAATGGAATGTTTGTAAAGACACTGCGTCAAAAAAACTGAAAGAATTTTTTGTTGTGTGAGCGTGGGACTCGTAAGCGTGGTCGTTTATAGACCACTATAGAAGGTAGGGTTGCCAGATCCAGGCGTATCAATTCCGGGACATTTCGAGGGGGAGGAATAATCTTTTGTAAAGAAAGAAACTAAGACTCTTTTCGTTTAGTAAATAAAAGATTTTATTCTCTAGACAAAGTAACATCCGACAGGTTCTAATGCCAGCCGTGTCAGTTGGTTACTAGTGTATGACCCAATCTAGTAGATCTAGGTGTTCGGAGTCTAAAACTGAGGTCTAATTACTGGACACGGGACAAGACGCCAAATTACGGGGCAATCTCGGATTGCCCGACCATCTGGCAACCCTACCCGAAGGTTTCCGACGTGGCCTAACGATTCTTGTCCAGACACAAACGAAAACCGTGACCTAGTGTACTGTATGTTCCATAAGAAGCGGGCACCCATCCAAGTGGTGACATTCCAACGGTCCCTTAACTTTGCCGATCTATTACTTAACCCAAGTCAAACGCTGCTGTATTCATACATGTTTATGTATTATAATATACATGTCATTGTGTTATGTGTCTGTTAATATACTGTTCTCCAGCTGAAGTGATTCCCACATTCGCCGACATTGTAAAAACCTTCTAATGCCCTTATTGACCGCAGTTACAATGTCATTCAATGATCATTATTTAAAGTTATTTTTATTTACTTACTGATACATAAAGTGTATATTATGTATATTTTAAAACATCTAAAGTTATTTATTATTACTTTTATCGTATTATTAATCGGAAAATATAAATTCTGTGCTTTATATATTCTATATTATTAATAAATGAAGTAAAAATACATACATGGGTGATTTGTAATTGCTCGTATTCCCCTCGAGAGAGGATGCTATTGCCATAATAGAGTATTTTTACCGTCATTCCTATCTGTTAATCTCCCTAAAAACACTAAATCTTTTTATTCCAAAATGGCGCATTTTTACCCCTATATGTTGAGAATAAAAATACTACATATTGGCCCTAGAATCACAGAGGGGAATGCGAATACAAATCATTCTGTACAACATTTTTATTAAAAAAATCGCGGGCTGAGTAGTTCCTACGAAAGCGCCTTGTAGGTATTGAGACCGTGCACGACAATAGCGCCACCTAGCATGCGCAACTATTCGGGATTATGCCAAATAATGACATATCAGTATTTTATTGCTTTCTAGTATGTAGGTAATTATAGTAAATTAAAGATAAATAAAAAGAAGAAGTGGTATTTTTACTATCAACGGTCATCCACTGCTGTCGGTATTTCAATTCGGAATTCAGTACAGTCAAAAATAACTCTTGTATTGATGTTATCTGGACTGAAACACTTGGTCATTGTTGCTCTATTCGGCCAAAAGATTAAATTAGTAGTTGCACAAGCTAGATTTTGTAAGATCAAATGAAATATTCGTGAGATTGTGGTTCTTCTGTATACCAAATAATTATAATACACTCAATGCTGAAAATGTCAAGCCAGTTTTCATTTTTATAAAAAACTAGAGGACGCCAGCAGCTACGCCTGCATTTTTTTTAAATTTACCCGTTTCGGCCGATCCCGTGGGAATTTCGGGAAATCCCTTCTTAGTGCACCCCTACGGTCCCCAAGGAACATACATGCTAAATTTCAGCCTCCTGCGCCCAATAGTTTCGCCTGTAGCGTGTCTGTCAGTCAGTCAGTAACGCAAGGATTTTATATATTAAGATAAGAAGTCGGTATTTAATGGAAACTGTACATTTTTACATAATAATACTAGCTGACCCGGCAAACGTTGTTTTGCAATGTATTTTTTTTTTTTTTGAAAAATAGATGTTGGCCGATTCTCATAGATACCGGATAAGCACAAAAAATTTCATCAAAATTGGTCAAGCCGTTTCGGAGGAGTATGGGAACGAAAACTGTGACACGAGAATTTTATATATTAGATGTAGTTAATCTTGTTACTAAAACCTGCAAATTGCTACATGACACACCAGCAAGATCTAGGAGTTCTTGGTCATTTTTATTGATGAAATACCAACAAATTATTGGCTTTTTGTTTCGGTACATTGATTATCATGCAATATTTTGTCAGTGCAACAGCTTTTATCTTTCATCCCTGCATTATTAATTGCTACAATTTTTGAAGTTGTTGCTATATTATCCACTTGGATTTCAGCATCAGAGTGATCACTGTAAATGCATCTATTATAAATAATGGTTGTTTCTTTTAAATTCGATTCAGAAAACAGATCGATTTGGCATCCTTGATCAGCCACACGAAGTTCGATTTGATTAAATTCATTTTCATCTTCAACTTTTACTCTTACTTGATTTGATGTGATATCTAAGATTTTTGTGGTACTACGTTTTACAAAACGTGTATATCTAGCTAACACCTGTGACTCTAACTTTCTTCTGTCGATATATTGGAGGGAATATCGTAGGAACATAACTTGGACTTGTTTGCACGTCAGATTTTTTGCCTCCAATAAAACGTTCACTACAAATTGTGTCGTGACGTCTTGGAGTCCATGGCGAGCCATCAACACTGAAAAATAAAACATTATTTAATATCATATAAAATACAGAACAAATAAAAATAATTTATTAAGTATCGTATCTAATCTTTCTTTGATCTAATTTCCACTCTACTGTTGGAAAAATATAGAATTTACACAGACTATTTGTGCCGTTATTTTTGCAGTCCACAACACAACAACAATTATGACCCATTTCAAAGATGATAATATTTAAGATCAAGAATTAAATTATCAGATAATGTATTTGTTTTGACAAAATTCAAATCAAAAATCAAATTGACTTCCTGAATAGTTACGGATTTCTGCCACGGCATGCGCTGCGATCGTTTTAACTACTCCCTCCATGCACTTCGCACGTAGCGAATTGTTACGTTATCATTATCATATAACATAACAATACAATCAAAATACATAACACATGTTAAATGACTGCTACCTATCAATAAATTATAATTATCTTAACAACTTTGATTGATTGCCTCGCGTGCTAATCCCTTTCCCCGTTAATTACTGATAACACTGTTTTGCTTTGACAAATAATGCATTTATTTATTTATAACTAAAACGACAAACTAATCTAAGTGTAATTGATAAATAAAATTATACATAAGTAGACAAAAGAATTACTTTTAACCCCATAATTATTTCTAAGCCTACATTACTTTTCATGATAACAGCTATGTTCAAAGAAAATCCTTCAAAATCGGCACAGTGGTTTCAGGTATTACCCGAAACAGACAAATATTTAGATGGACGGATATAGCTTTTTTTTATCGTGTGGAAAATGAGTTAACTCATCCGACCGTGGAGCGGTCGAAGGGGGTATTTTTTTAGGGTTCCGTAGTCCACAAGGAACCCTTATAGTTTCGTCATGTCCGTCCGTCTGTCCGTCCGCAGCCTAGCTCAAAGACGCCTGGTGCTAGAAAGCTGATATTTGACGTGAATATAGACATACGATATTGCAACAAAACTGTAGAATAAAATTTAGGAAAATATTTTTTTAAGGGTACCTCCCCTACATATACATATAGTGGGGTTGAATATTTTTTTGGTTGAGTACCCCATTGTGTGGGGTATCATTGGATAGGTTTTAAAAAAATATTATTAGTTTGCTCAAATCATTTTTCGATCAAGTGATTGGTTTGTCAAATATCAAGCTTTGAAGTGAAAAAAATTGTTAGACTCAAGTGTCCCCCCCCCTCTGCCGGCTAAACTATTAATTTGGAAGAGGTGAAAAAAATCACAAATGTAGTAAATATAACGAATTTAAAAGGAAAACTATCACGGCTAAGTAGACATCACTAGTTTACGAGTAATCGTCGGTTAACTTATAAATACCTATTTCTGTGAGTTTACATTGGGAGCGCTGGCTTAATCTTAAAGATGCCCGTTTTTAGTCCCATGTGAAACAGAAGTTATTATCAACAATGGCCATTATGGGCAACTACGGAACCCTACATTGCGCGTGGCCCGTCACGCACTTGGCGGGTTTTTTTTTTTATTAAAAAAAATACCTGTCAAATTGACTTCACGCTGCCTGATGGTAAGCTGACAGTGAAGTCCTATTGGGAAGGCCACCATCCCCAATTGCTGGTTAAGCAATGTGACATAACGGCCCTCACTTTGACGGCCTTGAGAGATGCTTTTTCACGCCCCGCTTAAAGGACCCAGGATCAAGGGAGGAAGGAAACACGTGTGCTGGCAGTGAGTTCCACATCTTTATGGTACGGCAAAGGTATGTCGGACTCCCACCCCGTGGTCTGGGTTACTGACTAAAAACCACACGGTGGCTCCGTAGCTCGACGCCTAGGAGGTACAACACAGTAGAGAATAATAAGATATTTACGTTAATATGTTTTCTAAAAAGCTACTTCCTAAAGTTTTTTGGTCAATAAACTAATACAAATCTGCACGGTTGCCTGTGAAATTCAATTCTCGCCGCAAGTAATTTTTTTTTAATGATTTATTTACATCTCTTCTTAACATTGCACTAAATGTGTTCTATCTTCATCCAAGAGAACACTGTGTGATCCACAGTGGTTGTTTCGAGTTCCGAATTTTTGTATTTGTTGCTTGAAAGTTTGTAAAGTCGCTCGCGACGCGATACAGCATTTATTCCTTACGATTGTGAATTCGATCGCACACGAGACAACACTTTGCGTGATCCACAAAATGTTCTCACATGGGGATTCAACACACATGGCCTAATGATGCTCGTCCTGAGACGGCTTTACGTGCACCTCGAAGGACGGTAGATCTTTGATGTTAATGCCGGACTAGCTGTCACCGCTCTAAGTACATACATACATAGACTCACGCCTGTTACCCGGAGGGGTAGGCAGAGACTACGGAACGCCATTTGCAACGAGCCTCAAATAAATCTCTTGCTTCATTCCCATCAAATTTCTCATGCATGCTCTTGGGTTAAGGGTACTTCTAACCTGTCCTTTTTTTAGGATGTCTGCAATCTGGTCGGAGAACGTCCGTCTGGGTCTTCCTCTTCCTCCTGTCCCATTCACACTTGCCTTATATAACTTCTTGGTCAGTCTTTCGTCATCCATCCTTTCCATCCAAACCATCTTAGCATACCTTTCTCAATGGTTGTCACTACATCTTCTTTCACCCGCTCCAAGTAAACTTCGTTTAAAGTTGCTTAAATTTGCCGATCTATTTCGAACGCCAACTGAAGTCACGCTATGAACGTTCATCATTAGCCCCTTACAGTCCACTGCTGGACTAGGCCTCTCCTTTGAAAGGAGGAATTGGCCTACTATACCACGCTGGCCAAACGGGTTGGTGTGGGGTTTTTCTCAAGTTTTCCTTCTCTTACAGTGCTGTTGTCTGCATAATATGCTCCCTCTGTCGGCTCTTACGACTCCCATGGGATGATACGGGGTGGTGACATTCCGTATTCTTAATCCGTGACCACACGAACTATGAACGTTACACAATAATAAAGTCATTAGGTACGATTCGGTTAAAATTAGCAAACTACACAGTGTTGTGCGTCATTGATAGTCATTATATCGTCGTTTATTCCAATGTAGGTAGCTGTACTTACTTTGTAAGGTTAGTTAGAACGATTTTATAGACAGAGATGCAAAGACGACGAAAAATTAGGTACCTCAATTGCGTAATGCTTAATTTATGGGTTAATATTTGGTCGTTTTAGGGTTGAGCTACACCTATCAGCACCGCATCGCACTTTTATATGCTTCTTTCCTTTTCTGTCACTTAGGACCGTCATTTACTAGAGCGAGAAAGAGAGAGGGAGCACGATCGCTTTTTCGATTCCGCGGCGTGCTGAAGCGTTCCGTCTCTCTTTCTTGCTCTAGTGTGTAGCTCAACCCTTACAATAATCTTGAATTGAGTTTTGGATCAAGTCCTTGAAGTAGTATAATTTAGTCCCCGATCCTTCCTGTCTGTTTAACTCTTCGATCAAAAATACTACTGTTGATTGAACTCAAGAACTACCGAACAGCTTATTATACAGTTTTCACCAATAGTAAGTGTGAAACGGTAAAGGTATTTCACGCGGAACCGCTTTACCGCTTTGATACGTGGAATTCCACCAATTTCTATGTAGGCGATGTTAAGACGGACCATATAATGCAGAGGCTATCAAATGGGTTATAAACTGAGGAATTTCCGTTTATAAGAAGCATATTATCAAGATGCTGATAACTAAATGATTGTACACATTCACTGAAAACTTTTATGGGAATATTGTCATAAACGAAGTGCATAAATTCTTCACTGAAGCACTTCTTTTCTGCAAACGCCTTGCGGAGTTTTATTCCTTTTCTTCGCGCTGACTGCAGTTAGCAGATCTCTCGCCAAAGTAGCATAATAATCGACCTATTCAATAAAAAAATTCGCCACACATTTCCTTCATTTAAAGAAGCGTGACAAACATTTCTGTCTGTATCTCTGTTACACTTATGCGAGCTGACTGTGAGCGCTGTGTGTCATGGAGAACTTCATCTTCTTCAGCTACATCGCGCTAAATATGTCAAGCAGCTGAGCTAATATAAGGAAACATCCACAAAAATTAACGCTTTGTATTCCTAGCCTCGTTCAGCTCAAGTGTCACATTTGGTAAAGAAGGTCATCTTCCTCAGACATCGCTTGGCTAAATGACAACTTGCAACCTTACGATGCTGATATTTCCCATGACATTGAATATAGCCCTCTCTGTCACCTCGCCTACGTGTAAAAGAGATGCAGCAATTAGAATACGTCCATATCTTTTTATCTTTTTAAGACCAGCATCTGCATTTTGAAGATCTTCTCAAATTACAAAGGCTAGCACCTCAATTTTCAAAGTCTCAAATCAAGCAATCGAAAAATTCTAGATGTGCCAGGAAACACTCCTGCGGCCGGTCCCAATCTATGATGTTTCCATAGATTTGACTAGTAGAAATACATATTTGACATAAGCTCCATACAAAATATATACAGGGTGTAAAAAGACCATTAACGAAAACTGAAATCCCATGTTGTACCAATCACTACGAACATCTTTTATTTCGGCACCATACCTGGGAAATTACTGGTTCAGGAGATATTGAGGGTCAAAGTTAGTATTATATACTTTTCTAATTAGGTACAAAATTGATGCATTTAGCCCGCCAATATGTTCTTTAGATGCCATATGACTAGAGGCTAAGTAGGTATTTCGAGCATTGCACGCGGGCACTTTTAATTGCGGTTTACAAAAAAGTGAAAACTTAAAAGGAAAATCGTTTCCCAGGTATTCTTTTTGGTTAGTACGACTTAGCAAGATGTCCACAACGAGTAGACTTCGGCTTGGTGATGGGTCTTGTGACACCCTGTATAGTAGCCAAATCTATGGATAGACCAAATAGTGGAGATCGGCCGCTAAAATATATATTCAGATCCGAATCTGATCTAGTTTACATATCCATTAAACTTTAAACAGTACATCATCAGTTTATCACACTAAGCTATAAACCTTTCCACAGATGATGTAATTAAGATGTTAATGAGTTTCCCATGTTTATTCATTCCTCCTTACGTCATCCACGTCATTATCTGTTTGATGTTTCTATCTCACGTGAAAATATTTTGCGAGATGGTCATGTACGATCTAAATATAACGCGTTTACTATCGTAGTAAACAGTAGGTACTGAAATAGCAGCAAGGTGTGATGGAAATCAATTGAAACTGTAACGGGCATCTGCTTTACACGTTCAGCCTAATATTTGCCGGGATCTTTCGTCGATGGCAACTTTAATTTATTGGTTTGAGGTTTGTTTATTTCTTTTGAAATAAATTATTTTCTTTGAAAGATTTAGCTATTTTTTTGTACGTACGTATTGAACAGGTTATTGAAATTGGTGTTATTTTTAAAAAAATAAAAGTAAAGTGTTGCTCCCTTATAGAATTGATATCGTCCACATTTCTCGTTTTACTAATTTTACTTTTATCTTGATTTTAATATGTTTGCTCTACTTTTATAATAGCAAAATTACGTTCTTTAGAATTAAATAGTTAATTTCACTTTTATGTTTCCATTGTTATCGGTTTGTTTTTAACAAAGCGTCAAAGCAGTACACATGTACATTGTACAATACATGGAACACGCATATTATGTACGCGCATTAGACTTATTGTAGTCGTCACACACTGAATGGTTAAAACGAAACTGAAATTTGTCGTAGCCTTTGTGAACATGTAGTGAATTGAATAAACATAATTGTATGCTTCTCTTGAATAAGACCTCCCAATATACTAATATCTACTAATATTATAATAAAAACTAATATTACAGTCATAACGGCTGAACAGAATTTGATACATTTTAAGTAAAGAACATTAGACCACGGCGTTGGATAAGCTCAGGTAACCTTTTATGGTGAAATATAACTAATTGTAGATTATACTTAAAAGCCAACTCACTAGGAATTAATATTGTGTCGCGATCGTCTTTATAAACATTCACTCCTCGGACTCGAAACACAATTTATGGATCACACAAAGTTTTGTCTCGTGCGGTATCGAAACCACAACACCCGGCGCCGTTTAAAACGGCGAGGTGGCCACTCTAACCAATACGCCATACGTCGTAATATAATATTGCGTGCTACTGGAGATGTAAATGTTAATATAAGTCTCTTTTGTTACAGTTGCTCGCACAAAGGTCACAGAAAGAAGATGGAATCAACGGTGTCACAGAGAAATCGTTCACAGTAAGTTGAAACTATGCTTAATCATCATCATCGTCCCAGCGTTATCCCGCATGCCTCCGTCCAAGACTTTTTGCATTTGTACCTGGGATCCTAGCTTCCTGGTCCTGCCAGATTTGACCGAATATTGGCTTCTCCGTAGAACCTTTTTTTGCCGTTACGGTTACCGTTTGTTACGGTAGTAGAGCCTTGCTGATTTCAGCATGAATGGGCCGGCTCGACCGGGGAAATACTACCATCTCACAGAAAATTGACGTAAAGTAACAGTACCTAAACTGTTGCGTTTCGTTCGGTGAGTGAGAGTTCCGGAGGCCCTATCCCCTATTGCTTCTCCCTCATCCCACTCCTCATCCTATCCCTTTTCCCCTTTTCCCAACCCCAAGGGGCGGCAACGCACTTGTGACTCCTGTGGTATTGCTTGTGTCCATGGACAGCGGTAATTGCTTACCATCAGGCGATCCGTCTGATCGTTTGCCGCCTCTTGCTATAAAAAAAAAACACAGCCGTCTAACATCTGCAACCAGGGCCGAGCCGTCCCTATGTGCGCGGCGCACACAGGCGCCAGGGTGATAGGGGCGCCGCGGGCCAGGACATGTGTTAATTTATTAACATTGTTTTCGAAAGAGGCGCTTCATCGATTTCGCACACAGGCGCAACGTAAAAACAATGTACAAAAATATAAAACAACAGAGGCACTAGCTCAGCACTACTACAGTTAGCCCAATCGACTAAAAAAAAAAGGTCATCCGCCAAGTTCCGCCCCGGGTGCCAGCTAGCTACGGCACTGCACAGGCGCTTGTCTGCAACCCATACGGATAGCGGCATGCCGTGGCTTAGATCAGTGTCAGCATATTCAAGGGTACTGTTGACTCTCATATCATGTTGACAGTCATGTTTAGACTGCCTCGTTGGTCTCGCGGCATAAATGTGCACTTGGGATTAAGGTCTCGGGTTCGATGCCCGGGTCGGGCAAAGTGTTATTGGGTTTTTCCGTTAGGAAATTCTCAGTAGCAACACGGAGTCTGGTAATGTGCCCGGTACGGCAATAGGCTCGCCCCCTATTACGTGGGACTAAAATAAATCTGACGAAAAGTGGGTGTAGCAATAAACCTCTGCCAACCTCTACGGGGATATAGGCGTGAGACTATGTATGTGTATGTATGATGACTGTCATAGACCTACTTGACAGCAGGAATCGACGGCTTAACGTTAACGGGCCAGGCTATTACGACCAATTTAAATCGCACATACTTTCGGAACTAAATTCATGGATTTGAACCTGGTAACTGTACCTCTTAATCTGCATGGCTTTCCTGGTACCTCTGCAGTATGATAGGTTCACCACTAAACTATCACTGAGTTATCAAAACAACCCATACCTATCTATTTTTATGACCAATAAATTTGGTTCTGGTTCCAGAAGTACCTGTTCCCCATGTATCCGGAGCTGGCGCGCCAGTTCTACAAGTACGTACACAAGGTGGGCAAGTGCAAAAACAAGCACATCCCACTGTCCACGTTCAGACAGCAGTGCGAGAGGATCCTGGCCATGCTGGATGACGCCATCATTATTGATACTTACGTCAGGTAAGATTCATATTTTTGTTTTACCAGAGATCATCGTAACCCGTGTGGTGACGGATTAAGAATACGGAATGTCACCACCCCATATCATCCCATGGGTGTCGTAAGAGCCGATAGAGGGACCATATTATGCAGAGAACAGCTCTGTAAGAGAAGGAAAACTTGATACAAACCCTATATCAACCCGTTTGGCCAGCGTGGTATAGTAGGCCAATTCCTCCTTTCAAAGGAGAGGCCTAGTCCAGCAGTGGACTGTTAAAGGCTGATGATGACATCGTAACCCTTGCCGAAATGTCGCGTCAAAATTTTTACCTATATTTTTATATAATAACGCGGTGGCGTTTAACGTACCTTTTTTTAAGTATCGATAGCAGACAAACCAGTAGCCCACCAATTGGTAAATCAAGGCACCTCTTAGGATGAGAGAAGCAATGCCAAAGTAAATAGAGTCACAGGAAGACGGAAATGGTCCCTTTAGTTCTTCTACTCTTCAAACTTTCATCTAGGTAATGCGATTATTGAATAAGTGCATTACCATGATCGTAGTGCGTGTTTTTGCAACGAGGTCTTTGAGGGCACTCTGGTTTTTTGTAGCATTGTTTAACGCTGTCTCATTTACAGAATTAAAATATTCTTCCTTTCTTCTTCTTCTACTATTAGGGTTGTTGAACTTTGTTGTAGCGCTCTAATGATTTTTTTTATTGCGCTAATGCGTAACTGTTTGCTGTGTATACAAATGCCTGATAAGTGGTGTTACCATGTGGCTTAGAGGCTTATACACTCGACATTTATTAATGCGTTATTGACCATTCGCTTTAATGAGCAATGATGATAGGAGGAACTAGATTTCGTCCGCGGCTCCACCCGCGTGGAAATCGGATATAACTGTGACGCAGCGTTCTACGTGAGCAAATGCGGTTTTTACGCGGTGCGGTTGGACGCGGCGGGTCTGTCCTACGTGCGCGCGAATCGTTTTATTCCATCCTGCGGCGTTCATTTGACATTAACAATTTGATATGGATACGACAGCTCATTTATTGGAAAATTCATATCTTAAGTATCAGATACTCAAGAATTATGTACGACAGAGAAATGTAACTAATTATGTATAGCGATGTTTTAAATTTCTACTTCCGACATTATTTGCAAAAAAACAAAGACATGACATGTGACATGAGCCACCGCACCGCGTCCCGTTCGCGCGGAAATATCAATCTAACTGATCAACTCGAGCTGCGCCGCATCGCACGTCACGTGCATTAGGTCACGTAGGACACGTCTGTCAATAGATATCAACTGTTTGTTGTTTCCGCGCCGCACCGCATCGCGTTCGTATCCAGACCGCTCACGTAGGACGCCGCGTGAAATGTAGCCTATGTAACTCTATACTACGAGCACCACAACTTCGATGCGTTGCAACTTGCGAGATGAAAGAAGGACATACAAACACACATTCGTATTTATAATATTAGCATGGATACTCGTTCTCATGAAAAGTTATATGCAGCTAGAAAAGATGGGCTGACCTGGCGCTAAAAAGCATTGGATCTTTTTAATTACTTTTGTTACCTGATAAATTTTGTTGATGACTTGTTCTGTCATGTTTTTAAATAAATCTGTTTATCATCTCCTTGCATCATTTGTCCAAGGCTACGCTAACCTTCTCGCAAGACTCATTCAAATTACACACAATTTACACACAATTCAGATCACATTGTCGGATCTTATGCATCCTCAATTAATATTGTTAGTCCATTACTCACAACATGCGACGGAAACCCTTTGGCACTTTATATCTTTTATTCGCCCCCAATTTAGCTAAGTAGGTGCAATATGCATGTCTTGATTAATGGTTTATACTTTATAGGTGCTGTAATCCATTCATCCTTCGCATTCGCACCATTTGCTAATAATTTCACTTGTCGTGTCACGTGAAACGGATAAATTGACGAGACATAGAACGCGTTTCCCGCGTTGTATTTAGGGGAAGGTAGGGCATAAAGGGCATGTTAAGGTATTTTAATAGAATACATCCAGAATATTAGAAATATTTACTAATTATTTGAACGTATGTTGGCACCACTTCTTTAGCGATCTTTTAAAACAAAAATAATAGGAAAATAATTCATCCTCTAACAAGTATAACATTTTTTTAATATGTTGATAAAAACCCGTTTTGCCCGTAGGGTGGTGGGCAAAAGGATTATCTTCGGCGAGCGAAAGGTAATCAACCTTTAATCGAAACATTAGTCACAATAAATAAACTTAGGTACACGTTGTATCAGCACCTGTGGTCTATACTGGTTCTGAAACATTTTGCTGTTGGAACCTCTTATTTCTAGCATACCTAACCTCCGCTGAATCTGGCTAAGAAATATTTCCGGTTTACTGTTCAACACTGCCAGATTCCCAAATAGGTGGGATTTCTGCTACTGGAATAGTTTCGAGTGGAGCCTGGTTCTCGAAAGTAGTTTCCTGGTCTCAGATGTAAACAGCACCTGGTGCAAAATATTCTTCTTGAATGGTCTCCGTTTTGCCCGCACCCGTTTTGCCCGATACCCCCTCGGTTACTAAACTTGAAGCCAAAATATTATAAACCAGAAATGTCTCCGGTTATAAATACTCACATGCTGTCGCATATAGACTTAGTTGCATAATAATAAGCTCTGTCATAGAATAAACTCCCCATAAACCATTAATAATCATGGGTGCTTACCTACAAAAACTTTTAGGTATTGGCCGAAAAAAAGTCTAAGGTCACGCGTGTATTTGTCTGACTCGCGACAAGAGTCCCGACTAACTATTTTGTCAAGACAAGTAGTGCGCTAACGCTATACACACATGTTTTATATCTTTTCTTGCGTTCAGCGCGTATTTGAGTATATATTCCTTTTGCCCACCATGTCCTTTATGCCCGACCGTCCCACTTCACGAAATTTCGCAACAATATTTCATTTGCTAAATGCTAAATTAATATTCACATGCTAAAATTAATGATATTGCTAATATAATTATCCATCACTAGTCTTATCTAGTATTATAAAGCTAAAGAGTTTGTTTTTTGGTAACGGCAAAGCGCTAATCTGAGAAACTACTGGTTAGATTTGAATAATTATTTTTTGTTTTGGATAGCCAAACATTTGCATATCCTTGATGTCAAATCATTCAGTGTCTGTCTCGCATTGTGTACGTACCCTAGTAAATCATTTACTTCTAAATAAAATGTCAGCTCAATTGGACCGCGTCGCTCCGCTAATTTTGCCGAGACAATGAGATATAAATAATACTTACAGACTAACTGGAAGGTCGCTAGTTCATGTACGGTGTTCGAACTATCGCGAATGTACGCTGATGTACTTGGTTTGTTTCTACTTTGATGAAACTTTTTGGATGTCTTCAAGGACATTAAAGAGGAACCATAGTTTCTTGTCGGATTTTAATATAAGGTCTATAAGTCGATAATGGTCTGTGGTGACGTTTTAAATGAGAATAATAATACCTATTTGAAATACTAATATTAGACCATTGAATTAATGGGTACAATGGATTTGTCGATTGTCTTTCAACTATCCCAAGCTTGTGCATTGTAGTAGGGTCAGAATGACTATTACTTCATCAAAATCATCTATTTTTATTTATTTATAGACTCACGCCTGTATTCCCTAAGGGGTAGGCAGAGGCGTTATATTACACCCACATTTCGCCATGAATTTTTAGGTCCCACGTAATAGGGGGCGAGCCGATTCCCGTTACCGGGCACATCACCAGACTCCGTGCTGCTACTGAGAATTCGGAAAAACCAAGTAGGTAACACTTTTGCCCGACCCGGGAATCGAACCTGGGGCCTCCGATCAGCAGTCGCATACACTATCCACTGTACCACGGAGGCAGGCAACATCATCATCATCAGACTGCCATAATTCACTGCTGGAAATGGACTTCTCCAATAACTATTACTCACTATTCCTTACTTCCTTTATGATAGGCTTCTGGGGCCCAATTCTGCTAAATAAATATAGTTTCGCTCTCATGTCAGTTTCATACTGAGACGTCACAAAAAGCGTATTCTTCTAAATTATCTGAGAACTGAACGAAGTTGTAACGAGATCGTAAATTGAAACAAGTGTCAAAATATGTGTCAAGGACGAACTGTTTATGTCAAATTATACGATAATGACATTAGGTTATCAGAATACCGCTTCTCAATCCATTCAAAATATAATATCAATGTCATATAAAAATAGGAGAATTGGCCCCCTGGTGTTAAAGCATTATGCAAAATAAAAGAATACAGTCATATCGGCGGCTATACCTACTGTCACTTACCATCAAATGGCTTGCTAGCTCATACACATTCAAATTCAATTAGAAAGTGGACTATTCAACAAAATTGTATGTATTGTGTATTCTTCGACTTCCAGAATGTTCAGTATGGACACAGACGAGAACAATGTGACGCCAGATGGTCTCCGCAGTCTACTGTACACAAGCTACAAACTGTCCATGGACCACTATCCTGAAGGGCCGCAGACTTGTCTCATGGTGAGTCATCAAGGATCATTATATCATAGAGCATAGATATTTAAATAGAGGCACATTTCTTATGGGCGCTCTGTAGACAAACTTTCTGTGACCAGTGTGACCCATATTGCCGCTTGGCGGCGTGGCAGTCGCGCTGTGACAGCTGACTCTACGAGTGCAAGAGAGACAAAAGTTTCTTCTGTGTATCTTAACTACGAGAGCAAGAGAGACAGAGAACGACACCAGCGCCGCCAACGGCGTCAACTACGTACTACACTGACAACCGTCAATACGCCAGTTGAAAACGGCACACGAAATCCTTAAGAAATGCGCTTCTATTATGTAAATCTGTATTCATTGATTAAATCTATATCTTGAATTAGATTGCATTGGTTGGTATAAATGCCGGCAAACATCTTGAACACAACCATAGACCAAAAGAGCTGCGCAGTAGCAATTTTACATACAAAAATGTCTTCTGCGCATGCATATTGGTCTATGGTTGTGTTCAAGTAGTTTGCCGGCATTTATACACACGGCAACACGTCAAACTAGACTCTGACCTTTGTACCGTTCTTATGACGTAGACATACCTAAATATAAAAATCGCACTGCAACTGTTTTGCTTGACTTGGTTTTGTGTGCGATTGGATCAGTTCCTCGCCTCGATGGCAGCTACAGGAAAAATAATTAATATGACTACTCCGCGTACTTAGCTAAACATACCTGTACCACGGAAGATCTCAAAGCACTAAAGAGACATGAATATTAGCGAACAGCCATTTGTAGATCGCGCAATGTTGTCCAACCATGATCGACCGAGGTACGGGCAATAATAATTACCTATGTAATTTTATTTGCACATAACTTTAAAATGTCAGCGATTCGCGCCGAGAGTTTGAATTTCAATCTTATAGCCTCTGCATGGCTGTCTACTGTGTGGCTAGAATAGGCTTGTGTCCTAAAATGTAATTAGAGATTGATTCGTTCCTTTATTAAATGTTAAAATGAAATACCTGATTTTTCTTCAAAAATCGATCAGCAACATTACAAATTACGGCTTTTTTAAAACCGTTTTGAATTTGACATGAAAACGCTGTAAACAAACCGTGAATGAAGTCTGGTCTGATGTACATACATACATAGACTCACGCCTGTTTCCCGGAGGGGTACAGTACAGTGGGTCTGATGTACCCACTTTTATTGTTATATTCTATTTGACAGGTAGAAAGTTTGACGTTTTAGTTGTATTTACTACTAAAACGTCAACAACATGAATGGCGGACGTACTGTTTGAGTTTTGACGTAATGCTCTCTGATTGGTGTTACTACTATTATTGCTATCACAAAAATAAATACATTACTTTTAGTTTTAGAATCATAAAAAATTACATTAATCTTACCTTTTTATAATAAACTAGAGGACGCCAGCAGCTACGCCTGCATTTTTTTTAAATTTACCCGTTTTGGCCGATCCCGTGGGAATTTCGAGAAATCCCTTCTTAGTGCACCCCTACGGTCCCCAAGGAACTTACATGCCAAATTTCAGCTTCCTGCGCCCAATAGTTTCGGCTGTAGCGTGTCTGTCAGTCAGTCAGTAACGCAAGGATTTTATATATTAAGATAATAATAAACTTTATTGACATCTTAAAATCAACATGGATCTATAGATACATACATACATACATAGTCTCACGCCTATAACCCCGAAGAGGTAGGCAGAGGTGTATTTCTACACCCACTTTTCGCCAGATATACTTTAGTCCCACGTAATAAGGGGCGAGCCTATTGCCGTACCGGGCACATTTCCAGACTCCGTGCTGCTACTGAGAATTTCGTGACAGAAAAACCCAATAACACTGCCCGACCCAGGAATCGAACCCGGGACCTCCCGATCCCACGCGCACATTTATGCCGCGAGACCAACGAGGCAGTCGTATAGGGTTTGATGTCGAGTTTTCCGTCTCTACGCAAAGATGGTATTTGCATCGTGTTATCCTTTAGGCTCAGTTCACACCGAAATGGCAGCGGCTGGAAGCGACGCGCAGCGGCCGGCATCGAAGAGAAGGCTCGCGGCTGCCCGCGACTGCTCGCGCCCGCGCGCGACTTCTCGCGCCCGCCCGCGACTGCTCGCGGCCGCGCACAGCTCACGTCACGGCTCAGGCTCACGCTATTCCTATGCACAGTTTATATTCTACATATAACGAGGAAACACGTGTGTAATTAGCTGTGAAAATTAGTATTTTGGATTTAATAGTTATTGCACGTATAATTGAAGAAGAAGAAGAGGAAACGCGGATTCTTTGGTACACGGCCGCCCGCGCCCTTCCGCGCTTGCTCGCGGCCGCCCGCGCCTTCCCGCGCATGCTCGCGGCCGCCCGCGCCTTCCCGCGCATGCTCGCGGCCGCCCGCGCCTTCCCGCGCATGCTCGCGGCCGCCCGCGCCTTCCCGCGCATGCTCGCGGCCGCCCGCGCCTTCCCGCGCATGCTCGCGGCCGCCCGCGCCTTCCCGCGCATGCTCGCGCATGCTCGCGGCCGCCCGCGCCTTCTCGCGCATGCTCGCGGCCGCTCGCGCCCGCCAGAGCGGTCGCGCGCCGACGCGGCGTGGATTGTCAAGTGATTCTATGTATTATATTCATGGTGATAAAGACTAAAATTATATGACACTGAAACTGCTCTCCGCTTCGCTTCCGGCCGCTGCCATTTCGGTGTGAACTGAGCCTTAGTCGCCTCTTACGACACCCACGGGAAGATAGGGGGTGGTGACACTTGTATTCTATGCCGTCAACCACACGGATCTATAGATACTGCAATCAAACCGATTTATTCTTAGTGGACACAAGCCTATTGTTCCGGAAATTATACGGCTATATCTGGCAACCCTATTTGTGGCTGTTTGCCAATATTGAAATAAGGACTGACGTTAAGGTGTCCGATGGTCTCAGCCACAAAGCGATCACTGATCAAAGTCAAAGTCCTTTATTCATTTAAATCACAAAATGACACTTATGAACGTCAAATTGAAAACATTACTGTATGCTTCTACATTTACATTTACTGCCACGTTCGCAAAGCAAGGGCGTAGAACCATGAGAAAGAACGAGCAATGAAACTCACGGTCACTCTTTTTCATCGCCAGGTTTTTAATAATACATAACAATTGAACTTTTGTTAGGTGCTGCAAAAGGAGAGGCCTAGTCCAGCAGTGGACTGTTAAAGGCTGATGATGATGATGATGAAGGTGCTGCAACTGTTACACCTTCTATGTTACTTGTATATATTTACTGTACATAATAATCAAGCATAATCAAGATAAATTTTGATGTTCATTTAGTTAGCCTCCTGAACATAGACATGGTAAAACAGGAGCATCCACTTACATTATGCACCTAACAATGCAGGCAATCCGCGCAAATGTTCAGAACTATGATGGAAATGATGCAGTTAAATATCAAAAATTTTATACCAGCCATAAGACCGCCATCAACCAGTCATCGCAAGTAGTACCCGTTCACGAGTATGACGCATGTGCCAGCCATCATCCCTCCCGCCATATCAGAGGGACAGGGATGACCCGACACACGACGCCACCACAAGAAATGACATTTTACTGAGCATGACGACAACGGTATACGAACAAGCAGTAATAAAATTAACAATCTGTTGGTATACTGACGATGAATGCGAATTAACTCCATTTTCCAGATCTTTAATATTAGCATAGCCGTTAACATCTCCATAAAAACCAAGACCAAGCTGGTACGGTCTCTAGATCTTCTCGATCTTTTCGTATGGCGCTGAGACATGAACGTTAAAAGCCGCAGACCGTAAGCGCATTGACGCCTTTGAGATGTGGTGCTGGAGAAAGATGCTCCGTATCCTCTGGTCAGCATTTCGGACCAACGTCTCCATATTGCAGGAACTCAACATCTCCTCGCGGTTGTCGTCTGAGTGTCTGAGCAAAATTCTAGAATGCTTCGGTCACATTGCAAGAAAAGACGTTAGTAACCTTGAGAAGCTCATTGTGACCGGCAAAGTAGAGGGGAAAAGACCTCGTGGACGCAGCCCAATACGCTGGTCCGACCAGATCTGCACCACTCTTGACTCCACAGTCCATGACGCCCTTCACATCGCCAGAGACAGGATTAACCCTTAATTGCATGATTTAATATTTTCTTGTAGAAAAAATCATATGCATGTAAATATAGGCCTAGGATGTGTAAAAAATAATTTAAAAAAATCTGTGACATTTTTGAAAAAAAACTGTATGGTGGAAATTTACATCATTATGCAATTAGTAACATTGAGCTTAGTACAAAATGTATATAAATAGTGTGAATTTGGTAGGTAGTCATCATCATAGTCATCAGCTTCTAGTCCGTTTTCTGACAGCCAACCATCTTCCAGTTGTGATAGATAGTGTTCCATGTCTCATGTCCATCATACATACATACATAGACTCACGCCTGTTTCCCCGAAGGGGTAGGCAGAGGCATATTAAACGCCCACGTTTCGCCAGTGTTTTGATCCCACCTAATAGGTGGCGAGCCTATTGCCGCTTATCGGAATATTTTGTTTGCCAGAGCCTCGTCCGTTAATCGGCAGGTGCACCACTTGCAGGTGAGGTTGACTTGGGACCCTAAGTTCTTGATGGGAACCCTATGCACCTACCCTATGTCCATCAAGATGCAATTAAGGGTTAAATGGAGGAAAATCATTCGTGAGAAAGTGATGAAGAAGAGAGGTCACGACCCTCAGCACTGAGGAATACGACGCAAGGACGAATATTAGCATAAATTTGTGGAACGCGTGAAGAAATGCAAATGTAGTACTTATATTTAATTGGCATGTTACCTTTTGAAATACAACCACTGATCCAACTGATTGAGTACAAGATACGTAATAAAACTTTTAATAAAATTAAACATACTAAATAAATAGTATCTAACGACATGAAAGACATTTAATGATGTGGTAGCGATTACAAAAAACATAATGTACGATCTGCAAACAATTTCGGTATATCCATGTTACAAAACATCAGGTTATTATATGTTACGATGTTCTCGCAATGTATCCCGTCCATTGACGGTTTTCTTCCCTGTGCGTAGATAAACAAGACGTTAGCGGCGGTAGTGAACGGCTGCTTCAACAAAAGAGAGTCGCACAGCGTCGGCTTCGTGGTGCGCTGGCTTGAAGAGCACTGTCACAGATTGATATTCCCTGTTCATAGGTAAGAATTTCAATTTCATTCAGGTCACATACTAACCATAATGAACGCAAGATAAATGTCACAACCAGGTTCAGATATAAATCTAAAATAGCCATTGTCAGCTTTTTTTATTTGGGAATGTCATTGAGTAGTAAGAAAACGTGCTATGATTATGATGAAGATAATGATATGACAATTTCTTTTTTATGTGTTACTTCAAAATTCAGAAAATGGTGACACTCATACACTAAATTAAAGGACTGAATATATCGCAGTGGAGGTTTATCTTTAGACGAATAGCTATCCGAAAGATCTAGGGTTAGATACACAATCGTAATACAATATTATTATGTCAAATTAGACTTTGTGGAAACCCGGATTTTTTAGTAATTTAACTATTTCTGCCCAATCCCATGAGAATTTCGGGATGTCGATGCGTCGTTCGGTCCCGACGCGGATAGCACTGGCACTGCACCGCACTATTGACTTTTACTTCCACACTTTCTCTATTTCACTTCTGCTTCTCACTTCTTCCTTCTTGTTTTTCACTGTATCACTTCTCAACTTTCACTTTCACTACGACTTTTTTAACATAATATAAGCTCACGCCTTTATCCCCGAAGGGGTAGACAACGGTGCACTACACGCCCACTCTTTGCCAGTTATGTTTCGGTTCCAATGTAATAGGGGGCGGCATATTTATGTTTATACGGCTTCTATAATGTTCTAGATCCATTTATT
Source organism: Euclidia mi (assembly GCA_944739405.2). Lineage (NCBI taxonomy): Eukaryota > Metazoa > Arthropoda > Insecta > Lepidoptera > Erebidae > Euclidia > Euclidia mi. Next base: position 45,511,085 of record OX123201.2, read on the forward strand.
TCGTTATTCTTTTCGTTCGTTATTTTATTCACATTTTTTATCTCTTTTTAACCTCTCCATTCGTTACTGAAGTTACTAGAATTTTCCAATATTTGATCGAAATATTTAAATAATATTTTTTTAAATATTTGCCAATTGTCAAATATTCATAAACTTTTTCCAAATCGCCTCACGTTCTGAGGGAGTGGGATTCGAACTCACGCCCTCAGAACGTGAGGCGGGTGTGTTATCGTGCGGCTATCGCCGTGTTATCAGTTAGAAACAATTTGGGAAAACACCTGACAGAATGCTAACATGACGAGTGTTTACGTCATCTGACTGGAAACCGTCATATTCATCTAGCCGCGATCTGTCACAGTACTATTATTCGTGGATGACAGATACTGCGTGCACATGCTAGCCACCCGCCACCGCGACATGGAGGCGTCGGTGGAGTCTAGCGGTCTAGGCGCGGGGCTGGAGCTCGCCACGCCGGTGCTGGAGCGCGGCGCGTGGCAGGCGGCCAGCGCGCTCATGCCCGTGTCGCGCGCCTGGCTGCTGGCCGGCACCGCGCCGCCGCTCTACAGCCGCCCCACGCAACCGCCGCCACAGCCTGCAGGTATACAACCTCCATAGCCCGCCATTAACCTACTCAAAACACTCCTTGTCACTCCTCCAGCTCAGCGTCACCAAAGACGGATCCAGGGATGAGGCTCACAGCGCAAACTGTCGATCTGTTTTCTTTATCTTTCAAAGACAAATTTTTCTTAGTGCTTTCTTGATAACACTATCCTTCAACAGATCATCAACCCGTCGCAAAACGCAAATAAACGCCAATGACAAAATCTGGGGTCCGCCACTGAGCGGCACTGTCGTATAGCGCTCACAGCGTGACTTGGCCTGCCAGTAGCTTGGCAAAGTAGATAAGCTTTCGCCGCTTGGATAGGTGACCGTTTGTGCCATTTACATCGTAGCGCTAGCGTGCTTTGAAGAGATTGAAGCCGTCTGTGCCCGTCCAATGTATAGTCAACTCTGGAGTCGGTCTTTCTAGGTCACCGAAGGTCGTTACGAGCGGCAATCCAAAACACGCTATGAACGCTATCGCAAATCTACCCAAGAAATAAAAGCCGATAGTACCTGGCTCGATATGCTATCTAGAATTTCTCTTAAAAGCCTCAACACTGAACCGACGACGACGACTTGAAACTAATATTATACTTTAACTGTTTCCCTGGCCGGAATAAATCGTCGTCTACAAACTGCGAAGACATCGCGAGTGGTACGTTTCGCTTCTACTGAGACTATCATCAATGTAATCTAACACATTTAAGTTCGTTTCTGTTATGCGTATTTGTGCCCGCATGCGTGCAACCAACCTTAATTTCTCAACCAAAATCTCTTGCATCATTCAATTGGTGACTGAATGACCTTGGCATTGAGTCCGTCTCTGTACATTTGATTGTGCATAAAGATTTGTAAATACATTTGTTTAACATCCGCAGTCTTTCTATGAACCGCATGCCTTGCCTCACGCACAAAATGCGAAAATACAACGTCATTCTTAGTATTATATAATGCTACCCCCTTATGAGCTGATTATACTCATTATTATAAACAACTTTTGTTTTAGTGCATTGCTGAAATTGCGACAAAAAACTTCGGCACCAAAACTTTGTCGCGATTTCGACGATGTTCTAGAACAATAGTTCTTCATAGCCAGTACTTTCACCCAAGAGGAGGTCTGCACTATAATGAAAATAGCATTGTATAATATGAAAAGTCATGTTGTTATTGCAGAATGATGGTGCTCCGCACGCGAGCACAAACATGCATGACTGTTACAAAGATGAAATGAATCTAAGTTGCATCACCACACTCACGAAAACTTAAGTTTTATTAATTTAAATATTTACTTTAGGCTTAGGCTATTTGAAGCATCTTTAGGCTTATTTAAATCTTTTTAATCAGTTATACCCATTACCTTTACTGCATCGGCATCTTTGGTTCATTTTATAGGTACCATTTAGTTATCATAGGTTGCCATAAAGACTTATAATACATGTATAGTTTAATTTGATTTAGATTTAAATGTAGGCTAGCTAAGTTAGAGAAGTATCTCTAATAAAGTATTATACATGCTCTGTTAATTTGACTTAGATTTAAATGTAGGCTGGGCTAAATCGATTGTTATTAAAAGTTCGCTGCCTATAATAATTTAAAAAATAAGGCTGCATTTTTTACTCCGTCTGCAAAAACACAGACTTTGACAACGGAAGCTTGTTCTCGTTTCGTTTTTTTTTCGATGATATATTTTGTAGTGCTTTAAATAAACAAAACATATATTTAGCATTTAATTATCATTTACGCTCATTTTATCGATGGTTTTAACACAAGAATTTACAGCACTGTATAAACCAAAAGCTTGTCTTTAGAAATAATGTTCTATACCTAATTTTAATTAGCATGATTTTCTACAAAGCTTGGAAACATTAATATGTCTGGTTATCATATTCAAGAAACGATTCGTTTTGTCTACAAATCTAAATTAATATGACAAGTGAGATAAAACAAAAACTAGGCTAGGTTAGTGCTGTCTCATAGCTTTACCTTAAAATCAACCAATCAAAAGTAAAAACGAATCGAATTTTTAATATAGAACGTAGATCAGAGGGCTTTGACAATTGGCATTCGATCAGCGATATTGCTTTTGAATAAGTGTAATAATGTAGGGAACTTGTATACGCCTTCGATATGACACGTGGTCCACGAAGAACTACCAGAAATAATTATGTTACAACAGCAACCAAATTTTAGAAATCAGTAGCGAATGCAACTTGTCTAAGCCCTCTGAAGTCAAAACGAATCGTATTTGAATATAGAAAGCCAGGCATATCATCAGATCCTTTTGGCTAATCTATAATCTTTCGTTCCGTGGTCAGGTGGCGGTCTAGCGTCCCAGGCGTGGCTTGCGCGACTGGTGTGTGCGGTGCCGTCGCACTGGGTGCCGCTGTACGCCTCGCGGGACCATGGACTCGGGGCCAACAGGTTCCTGCACCATACTCTCGCTTACAGGTAAAATACAAAACATACTGCAACGTATACCAGACACAATAATTACGACATACAAAAGATTAATCTATACCGTATAGTTTCCCAAATACTGGGTCGCGATCTGATCCGCGACCGGGTCATGAAAATAAAATACCTACCCTATATACATGTAAAGGAATAACATCAACACTTAATATGTCTACATGCACTATGACTGGTAAAAATTATTTTGTGTTACCAAGCTTAGGAAACCCTGACCTACTAATACATATAATAAAGCTGAATTTGTTTAAACACAATTGCAGGAATTCAGAGATAAATTAAAGTCATTTGTAATTTATACGATTATAAAACTGCTGTATTTTTATCTATTTCAACTAAAACCTATTTGTATTTTCTACTCTTCCAGAGGTCCAACTCTAGTCTTGATTCAGGCCGAGGAGACTGTGATAGTAGTGTGCTGTCCACAAGAATGGCGGGAAACACACCAATACTGGGGCAGCGCTGACTGTGCGCTTATACAGATACACCCCTCGTAAGTCAACTTATGTGAAGTTTTTGACACTGTTGACCATTTTAGTTTCAGTCAGCAACCTTAAAAAATATCTCCTTTTGTTTCAAAAATTACTTATAGGTGCTTATAATATTTTAATTATGTAAACACTGCGTCTTAGTAAAAGCTACGATCCGTTAACTTTAGCGCAACAAAGAAGCTTAGGGCTAAATTAAATTCCAGAGTGCCTCAAGGTACTATGCTTTGACCCTTATTCATAACAACATTGTGTGTATTATATCAACTAAGTTTGCCTATAATATTTCAGTTTCAACGTAGTAGAGCGCGCACCAAAGATGCTTTACCTAAACACGTCTATCCGAGGCTACCCCAAGGGCCTGCGGGCCGGCTCAGACCCAAGGAAACCCCTGCTGAATATTGCGGAAGACTTTGACTCGTTGACATTCAATGGAGTGCCTTATCCTCTGGAGAATATTGAGGTAAAATTGCCCTGTACTGTCTTTCCTTTGAGCTTCAAATGGTTGAGCTTTGAGCCCGCGGTTACACTCGCGTTATTTAGGGCTACTGTTCCGCTCCCGTGACGCAAAGCGTGATGTTATATAGCCCTTAGCCGTCCTTGATATATGGGCTATCTAACACTAAAAGAATTTTCAAATCGGACCAGTAGTTCCTAAGCAAAAAAAAACAAACTGCAGCTTAATATCGTCATCAGTATATGTTATAAGTTTAGTTGCATTTGAATATGAGTTCAATATAGTTATATAACCTACTTGTGGTTCTGAAATTGTGCAAACGTTTCTATCGAAATCGTATAATAAATAACATAAGAATATAAATGTTTTGAGTGGATAAACTTATCTTTATGCTTACTTTTATTATGTTTCTTAGTGCACCATTTGTTAATATTTTGTTTTTTACCTTAGGTATGGGGTTGCGGTGACCAAGCGTCCCGTGAAACACAGCTAGAAATCAAAAAGTGGCAAGTGCGAGAAGCGGAAAGGCAACGACAGGTTTGTTTTTTTTTCAATTGTAACTCTACCTATTTAAAAATATCACATTTAAATAGTTTTCTTTTTATTTTTTATTTATTATCTGTCGCACTGCGGGCATCGCTAGTGACTATGACAATGGTTAGTTAGAGGATAGTTCACCACGCTAGCCAAGTGCGGGTTGGCAGACTTGACAAGTTTTTCAAGATTCTTCTAAGTATTTTAGAAGACAACTCTCGCATTAAGGATAAATCCTGTGCCGTGGGAGACCTTACAAACATACAATCAACGGCCATAATGAACACCCAGACTCGAAACAACATTTTATGGATCACACAAAGTGTTGTCTCGTGTGGGAATCGAACCCTCATCACGCCGCGCAATGCAGACGCCAATGCGGCCGCTAAATTCACTAAGCCAAGCGTACAGTCAATCTACTTTATTTAAATATATTTCTTTGACATTTCCAGGTTAAACTCTCCGCAGCCGACTGGATCGAACACCCAGACAGATATCTCCTAGAACTAGCCGGGCGTCCTCAATACAACAACTCTGCCAGCTAGTGTCTCACAAAGCCTTAGTGGTTCTTTTATATTACATTGTCTTCATAGGGTGCATCTACCGATGGCAAGACAAGACTCTTTTTGCGATATAGAACAATATAATTTGAGAAAATTATAGAATAATGTTACTTCTGAAAGTTCTAATACGGAGCGGTAACGTCGCATTATACTGTCAAATTTTGAGATGTGTTATGTAACTTTTTTATTTTTTTATAACTTTACTATTTTTAATTTTAGTTTTACAATGATTCTTGTATTCAATATTTCGAGACTGTTGCTTAATGCCATGATCACGAATGTTGAAATCACGGAACTTGCATAACACATACCAAATTAATGTTTATTAGGTAGGTACCTTTTTTATGCCTTTTACTTTTTTATCTCAATGTACTATAATTTATCTAGTAAGTATTATATTTTATCTAGACTTTCTATTGGTAGTCCCAGCAGTAAACACTGACTTATTAAATTCTTACCAAAACACTTTACGTCTTCTTATTTAAGGCACACACATATAAATACTGCAAATACGCTATTTCGTCAATACTGATATCTGAAAGAATCTACAAAACTTTGACAGCAATTTCCGACGTTGCCACTCTTATTACAGTCTCTTAATAGTATGTAAATAAAGTTTAAAATCAATTATCATCACAGGTACCACATGTTACCGAACCATTCCTATACTGCAGGTAATTTTAAATTTTAATGTCATTAATTTAGGCTGTATTTTTCATCGTCGCAAAATTTGCTTTGTTAGAACCTTACGAGTAGCAACGTATGCAATGGTGTTCAAGAAGACGTAGCCAAAAATGGATTATTAATACAAAATAATTATCAATAACATTCGTTATTTTTTTGTCAAAGAGAGATAAGTATTATGATATCCTTAAAATTGCAACATCCACTGTAGTCTGTCGCGATTCGAATACAAAATTGTTATCAGCGCTTTTGCGCTCGGATATCGTGGTAAGAGTTGTCATATCTCTATGGTCTCCCATTTACAAGATTGTAACAAGTTTAGTGCTGTCCTTGTCTTGTTTGAGGATAGACAGTGACCACGTTCACATAGGGCTTACATCGTAAGTCTAATGTTATCGTCATCTTCGTCTTACCCTAGGTGCAAAACAGAGACAGCATTACATTTATGTGTACGTAATGCTTTGAGTAAATAATTTTTAGAGTGTACTTTATCGCCTCTAGCTGACGAAATAGTTAGCCCGCAAAGATTTGACTATAAGCGAAATTAAACTTGTAATATAGTCCTAATGTATTATATTATTTTAAACATTACACATTTGCTTCATAACGTCACAAGCAGTGCCTGGAATAGGTAGAGATACCTACTTATTTTTTATTTTAGTATAATATTGTAAGATTGCAAGTCACAATCTAAATGAATTAAAAAAATTGCTAGAATTCGATTTAAATGGACAAAAGACATTTCATTTGCTATGTATATTTTTTTTCATTTTCTAGACAAATTGTCTAAAATTTTCTAAGTACCTACTGATTATGTCTTTGAAAATAATTTCATTTCAATTCCTTTGGTATTTTACAACAAAATTAACAAATAAAATAGCCAGACTTTAGGAAACCAGATGTTGCTTTTGCCATCAATAATTCTAGGAAAATTTCAATAGATGGCCGTGTACCAAAAATTGATTAATAAGGTTGAATGTTATTCTTCATTGCTTTAGAAACATTCAAAGAAATCAACAGGCATCTGAAACATAAAATGGTGAAGTATTTTAAATATACTAAATATTTGACTAAAATGCATTGTTTATTTTTGCTAAATGTTATAAATTATTTCTCATACGTCTCATGTACATCTATCATGTCTACGTAATTTATCTAATCAACTAAAAGTTGCTCGTCTGCAACGATCTGTTTCAATGTCAATATCTTTTGCTGTAATCCTTTCATTGATATTGGTATAAGCTTTTTAATTCACGGTTTTGCTCAATATATCAATTCCAAATGAGCACTAATGAATTCGGTAATATTTAAATAAGACTCCATTGTTTAAATTTGGCCATTATGATATTTTTTACTTCTATACGCAGACTTATAGTCGGTGTAGTGTAAGTAAGTACATATAAATGTTTTACATGTCAAATGAGTTAATTATATTAATGTATTTTGCATATTGTATACAAATGTTATACTTGTTTAAAACCTAACATGTTAAGAACTCACAACACCCGCAACTTTTTGTTGCCCGTCTGAATGTTAAAGCAACAAAAAGTCGCTTAGCTGCAATGTTTTACTGAATTTAATTGTCGTTCCTATCGTTGTATAGATAGCCATATTAAGAAGTCACTTAGTATAACATGTTCATAGATGACTTTTATTTTTATACGACCAAAATGTTAATAATACTAAATAAATATAGTGGAATTAGTTGGAGAGGTTTTGTAGTTATGCTATTGTCGCTCTATTTCAATTAGGCTTATTGAAAACCTACTCAAGTCTCATTTCGTATTATGAAAATGTTAGCTTAAAACCTTTGCTTATTCGATGCTGCTACCAAAAAGCCACAACTGTCATTTATAATAGTCTGTGGCGCAAACTGTCATTAATTTACGTTAAAAAGTGCACATTTTATTTTATAGATCTAGCTTTACTGGCAAGCGAATTAAAAGAAATCTTTGTTTTTTTCTCTTTTCTCTATTGTTTTGTGCTGTAATTTGAGTTGGCTTTATCCAACGCACCTACAGTCAATTTTATCCTATTTACGTATTCCACTCTTGGCTATCAAAGATAGCCGCCAAATTCGGAATTTGAATTAATTCCTTGGCTGTCAGTTTTGAAAACTGATTTAAACATTGATGTTTTAAACCTATTTTTGGTCCAAGGTCCAAAGGAGACGAGTCTAGACCTCCTTATTACTCTTTCTGATTTGTGGTGTTTTAGATCAACGAGATCTTAACAAAGTGACTTTATGTCTGTACGTTAAGGTTCAGATTTCTATATATTAACTCGACATGAGTGTAGCTGGATTTGTTTTTTCTTGCCGTATAGAGTGAAATCACTTGACAAAGGCTTCACTTTGCACGACAATGCATTTCTGATCTTTCTACTTTGACTCAAATACGCAAATCAATTTATAGACATCACAAAGTCTTTTAACATTGTTGCTTTATCGCTGGATATTGCGAATACAATGTTGTGTTCAATTTTACAACTGTACTCCAATTATTATCATTAAGTTTTAAACATCACTCGTCGCTTTCGTTCGAGGTAAAGAGCACAGTCAGTAACGCGCTTCGTAATGTATAATAGGTGCTATATGATCGCTTTGTAGTTAAGTATTTTGTGTATTATATAAAATTAAATGTTAATTTTAATGATGAATAAAGTATTTTTAGTAACATTTTTGTTTTATTACCTTCGCCGGCGTTAAAGACCTGGATTGAGCAGCATATTTGAAAACGATAGCTACGATATTGGCAAACACTTTTTCTTTTTTTTTTCTTTCTTTTTTTAAAAGACAACTCCCGCACTAGGAATAAATCCTGTGTCGCGGGGGACTTTACAAACATACAACCAACGGACACAATGTACACCCAGACTCGAAACAACAATTTATGGATCACACAAAGTGTTGTCTCGTGTGGGGATCGAACCCACAACACACGGCGCAGTACCAAGCGGCGAGGCGGCCGCTTAAACCACTACGCCAACCGTGCAGTCACTAAGCTGGGCATTCTGCACAAAGCCAGGCGTTACTTCACACTACAGCAGAGATTTTGTGGTTAACAAAGCAACTCCGATATGGATTACTGCCCACACGTCTAGACAAGCAACCCAAAATCTATCTATATTGCTCTCCACTTCCTTAAAATATGTCTCTTATAAAAAATTCCCGATGTGATAAACGTCGAGTGCAAACAAGGCCAAATTAAAGCATCATTAGCAGGTTGGATTTAAGTAATTAGCGACTTTGGTGTGTATACTGGTATACCATTGACATCAATCTGACAATCTGGACCGAATGTAAAGAAAATACCTATGCTATGATGTATGTTTTGTACATAGAAAGGTGGCTTTGGTTTCCAGGGCCGTTCCGACCCAATCCAGCGCCTGTGTGCGAAATCCATGAAGCGCCTGTTGGGTGGCACCCGGATGTTGGCGTATGACCTTTTTTTTTAGTCGATTAACAATTGTTTTGGATGGGCACTCGGGGCGGACCGCCAACGCCGCCGCCCCTTCCTACGCCACTGCGCCTGTGTGCGATATCTGTGAAGCGCCTTTTTTGGCATCCTTTTTCGAAAATAACTGTTATAATTAACGCATATCTCGGCGCGCGGCGCCCCTGTCACCCTGGCGCCTGTGTGCGCCGCGCACATTGCACATAGGGACGGTTCGGCACTGTTGGTTTCAAACAAAGGTACTCTGTGGTTTCAAATTAAATATCTCGCTTTCGGTGTCCTCAAGTCCACAATCCACAACTCAACAATGAAATACGAGATTGATGCGAAATCTAAACGTTTTCTGACATTGACATGTGAATGACGTATGTCGGAATATTGACTTTGACACCTTACGTCATTGGCAGATGATAAACAAACTCTAATACTCGGAGCTGTTCGCGACAATTTTTATTACAAATAAGAAATAAGTTGAAATGGCAGTGTACGCAGCACATTTAACTCGAACATTACAAGGGACGCCGTCTATATTTCAAGTAACAGCTCAGGAAGCGCTTGGGGCGACCGTAAAACCCGCAATACAGAAAGTTGTCGAGGTAACTTTTCGTATAGATATTTACTTTAAATTCAAGTAACTTATAACCAGTTTCCCTGCTAAACACAAGACTATGTTGTTTGTTTTATATGTGCTATATATGCAGCAAATCTAGTGTCAGGATTTTGTAATAGTAGAGTAGGTAAGTACAATGTTCAAGTTTGTGACACAAAGTTTACCTGTCGTTCTGTACGATTTTAATTATTGTTACGGCCAAACTTAGGACTTAAAACCATTATTTTACCCCCATCGTCCCTAGCTCTGCTTTTACACCAACCTATATATTAACTCACATATTGCTTTACTGATTGGGAAACACTATTTATGTAATGAGTGCCAGCACCTAATTAATTAACATACATTTGCTTAAGTTCGTTCACCTTTAAGATCCAAGAACATTATTTATGCAGTAACAATAAACAAAATAAAAAACAAGTTAACTTCCACAAAAAACACAAAGAAATTAAATCCAATATAAAACATTGGAGTTCTTTTTCATAGCTAAACTTGCATAGTTGCCACATATAATCTGGGACAGACTAATTCATATTACACAAAATTACTATGTATGTGCACACAAAATTTGGTTTTTGAAACTAGTAGAAACATAATTAGATCTTGTTAAAAAGTTACACATTAAGTAGGAATTTATAAACATTTAAATGTTGTTGTAGTTTTTATAAAATTATAATATCACTATGTTTGCATTTAGGCATGTAGAATCAAACAAGTTGGCAGTGGACCAGTTTGAAAAAAAATCCTTTGGCTCGCTCGTAGAGTCGAGGCACACTAAAAACTGGTTTTGTATATGAGTGTCAATATGTTTGTAAAATAGCACTGGAAATGACGATCTCTTGCTGAGCGATTCTCGCCCTTATCGTGGTCTAGCGGTAAGTTGTTGGACTGTACACACAGTGCCATGTCAATATGATGCAGTATGATTTTTATACTTTTTGTCTATACATTATTGTATATGGTACAAAGGTCTAGCTTCATGTGTAGTAGTGTGTACACATAACATAATGTAGTAAATACTGAATCTACTCCTGTTTAAGCCATGAAAGGCATATTAAAATTTTCTGTCCTATTTGAATTGGGTGTCCTAACCATTCTATTTCCATCTTCATTCTCTCCTCCTAGTGTTTATTTTTAGCAATTTTTTTTTATTAGCATTAGAATTTTCATATAAAACTTGCAGCCAAATCATCATCCTCTTAGCGTTATCCCAGTTTCAATCTGGGGTGTGGACCCCAGATTGAAACTGGGATCCGGTTAGACTACTAGTAAGTGGTTACTAGTAGTCTAACCGGATTTGGTTGAGCATTAGCTTTTCCACAGAGCGACCTCCGCAACCCGAAGGCATAGCGATATATGGTTTTGACTAGTGTCAGTTTATTTAGGAGGTACTGAAGTCAAAGATCTTCATGAGAACTGGGACCGACGGCTTGACGTGCTCTCCGAGGCACGGGACGAGCTGTAATTAACAATTCAATACGCACATAACTCCGAAAAGTCATTGGTGCGCGCCGTGGATTCGAACCCGTAGCCCTGTGCATGGCAGTCTGTTGGTATCTTCACTCGGCTATCGCTGCCTTGTGCTTATTTTTAGCAATTTTTTATTAGTTTTAAAATAAAATTATCATATAAAACTTGCAGCCAAATGATGGCTCTTAAGAGTGCTATTGACAACACAAAAAGATCTTGATAAACATGCGCTAGTAATACTAATAAAAACCTGACCTTTAAGTAAGTACACCTATAGTGACATTATCATAAGAATTTACAATTTTATTATTTGTATAGTTGTAAGATCAAGTTATCACATATTGTATCACAATATAATCTTTTTATCTATAGATTACATATTTTATTATGTGCTTTGTCCAAAAACATTTTTTTCATTTCATTAGATAATACTGTATAGTGAGGTGTCACAGACATTCCGCTTGTCTCCAATTAGTGGCATCCCGGGATTCCCGGGTATACATCCATAGCGAACTAAAGTAGGTATATAACTTATGCAGGCCATCAGGGCGTTGAGGTGTTAATCAAATCTTGAACCGTCTTAATCATTCCTCGTTTTTCTATGGTCTCATTATTATGGGATATGTATGTGCACAATTGAAAAAATTGTCCGTCTGGTGACGGATTAAGAATACGGAATGTCACCACCCCATATTATCAACCCATGGGTGTCGTAAGAGCCGACAGAGGGAGCATATTATGCAGAGAACAGCACTGTAAGAGAAGGAAAACTTGATACCAACACGTTTGGCCAGCGTGTTATAGTAGGCCAATTCCTCTTTTCAAAGGAGAGGCCTAGTCCAGCAGTGGACTGTTAAAGGTTGATGATATATGTACACAATGACGGCAATATTATTATTATTTAAGGCCTTTATTATTATTATTTAAGATTTTTTTCCTGAAACACAGGTGTTAAATAAAGCCTAGTTCAGGTAAACATTAAAATAGCTATATATACCAAATATAATGTATTACCGTAATAAATAAAGTAACTACGCATCAATGTACGACAATTTAACAAAGGCACTTATTGCATACATTATACTGAATTATAAAATTTAATTATTTTTACTGTTATATTTTCCTATGTAACATGTGACGTTTATTTTATTGAATAAAGTTATTATTATTATTATATTATTATTATAATATATAAAATCCTTTTGGGTCTCCATTGTTTGACCGAAAGGAATTTGACAAATTTTCACTTCCCAAAAAATGTTTCGCGTAATTTCATTTGCCAAATTATTATTTAGCAAAAAATCTATTCACAAAAAATTGTAACGCAAACCTAATGTTTGGGAAATTAACGTTTAAACTATATAGTCCAGTCAAGTTAGACTTAAAAAGGGGGTCGTGCTTGCAAAAGGTCGGACAATCACGAATTTTTAATATGTTGTTAAGACCTACTAAAAAAGGCAACCTCCATGTTCTAGTTGGAAGAGCGTCAGGCTTATGAGCTGGAGGTCGCGGGTTCAATGTCCGCATGGCACATGTCATGAATTTACTTTTTGATATTTTTACAGTTTGATTATGTTATTGCAGCTTGAATCACCGGGTTGTCCGAAAGGTTTGCTGATTTTGCTATGGAGGAGACGCTAAGGTGTCAGCTTGGTCGTTGCATGGCGGTCTTTAAGAACAAAAAACAAAAAACAAGAATGCGGTTTCAGAAACTCGACACCAGACTGTGTCAGGTCGAATGTGGTTTTGTTCAAATTAAACCTTTCTTTTTATCTTAGATGGCCCAGGCTTGGGCTCGCACGGAAATGGTATCTCAATTGCTGTGTTGGTCGCTGGGAGAGGCTCCCAGTCTGTAATCGGGTCGTCTTCATCATCCGAGCAGTTCAGCTCCACTTCTGGGACATTATTACACAATTTTCCACCACATGACTGGCAGAGGACCGAGCAACGCAGCCCAGCTTTTCTGCACGAACAGCTCCCAGAGCATCCTTTCTTGCATTTACATGAAATTTTTCGCAGAAGGGTAGGAGGTGCGAGATCCATGGTGGTGAGGATGAGGGTGAGTCCCTGAGAGGAGAGTTTCCATCCCCAATGAGTGGGTTTTAGTTGACTCCCTGCCACTTTTGCACTTGGAGGTAGGATCGTGCTGCATGGTGGCCTGCAGCATCTTCCGTCAGTGGCAAACGAGCGAGGTTTATGTTCGTTGAAGTGACATCTAAAGTATCCCTCGAGATGTCACCCCCGTATAAAGCCACAAACCATTTGATGCCTGCTTCTCTCACGGCTTGTGTGGTGGAGTCTGGTGATTGCTGGCAGTTCCGGTGATTGTGGGAGGTCGTAGAGTAGTGGCAGCAACCACGCCCTTCGTGCTTTTCTGAAGGTAAACGTTTGTCTTTTCAGCGCCTAAGCCATTGCGAAGAACAAGTAAATCGACGTCTTCTCCTGCTATGACGTCGCGATCGGCTACTGCGCTTTTTGAAAGCGCCGCCACGACGATCTCACGATCCGCATCTTGCAGAAGAGCCCCGCAGTCTACCCCCTTTTTCTGAAAGGCATCACTAAGAAGAGTTATTAGGTGTCGCTTGTTGTTTTCATTGCTCAATACATGCTCTTGAGCAATTTAAATTACTGTGGATTCATCGAACGTCAATTCATAGCTAGAATACGCTGCGTATCGTCGGAGTCGTTTCGCTGATTAAGTGTTTTTTTTTGGCAGCATCTTCGGATTAGCCATAAAAAACGACGGAGACGTTCTTCTCAAAGTGGTTACGGACGTAGGTGGTATAACGCGCAAAAATTTCACGAACAGTGCTCTTCCGCTGCCACACAAACTTATGCAAGAGGTAGCCACCATCCAAAACGACGTGAGTGTTAGTATCTATCGGCGTGTGGCTAGAAAGAGGAGTGAAAACAGAGTACATGTTGGATTTTGTGCCCTTACGCATTCCCTGTTCATTGAATACAGACATCGGGAACGGGGCCAACTCATACTTGAAGGCATCCTGTAAATCCTGTTCAGACTGTTTTAAAAATACTCACTCGCTGGAAAATAAGCCCGAAGGCATTTACATTAATAAAAATATTTATTATTAAATTTGGAAGTTTTAGCCAATATAAAATATTGTTACCGCCTTCACCGCGTGGAGGTACTCCCAGCTTATATTACTTAAGGTACTTATTATTTGAGAACCGCTAGGCCTACAACCATTAATTTGATCTTAAATGAAAGGTAATTAAATTTACTACAGCCTTTTACTCATGATGTTTCACGTCAGGCGCTTATTTTAAAAGATATTACACAAAAAAAGTGAACATTCCGAAAAAAAATCACTTTTTGGAAAAATATGTCTATGTTCGAAGAACTGTATCTTAAAATTAATGGTTGTATAGAGCTCGTACTAGTTTCAAATAATAGAAAATTTAATCTACTTTAAATTGTTCATAGCAACTATACCAGTCAGACCCTCCGTTTAATAAGATATTGAGGAAAAACTGAAAAAAATCCGAAAATATCATGGTTTTTTGGAAACCCTACCGCTCGCACAGCACTTTTAAAATTGCAAATCTGGATTTTTATCACTATTGTAGTTCTTAACAACATATAAAAAATTCGTGGTTGTCCGACCTTTTGCAAGCACGAATGTGGATCTTGACTGGACTAATAAGCGAGCGTTCACACTGCGCCGGACCGGCTAATAAGCCGGAAGCCGGCCCCGGGAGCGAGTGTTCACACTACGCCGCGACCGGCTAATTAACCGGAGGACGGCCGGCTCCCTAGATTAAATTTACTTTATAGATGGAAGTATTGCATCACAAGATCTTTACTAAAATAATCTGACATTGGTGACCATGGGTGGCCATGGTCACCAATGACAGATTCTTTTAGTCAAAATTAAATAGAACTTCATGTGAAACTTAAAAACTTCATTCATATACATTTTGACTTATGCGTATAAAGATTGTACTGATAATTGTAGGGACGTTGAAATTTTATCGATACTTTTATTTAAAATGTTTTAGTATGAAAGAGAAACAAATACATCCTTAAAAACTTTCGCGTTCATAATAACAGTTTATATATAAAACCATTTTCGGTAAACAACTACTAAGCTATGCATGTTTAGTGGCGATTTTTTCCTAGATCATAGCAAGCGATACTTACCTAATAAATGCACATAACTTCCAAAACTCAGAGACATGGGTTTGAACTTGAATTTTATTGCCATTTAAATTAAGTACACGCTGCCTGGTGGCAACCAAACATTGACGTTACTGAACTTCAATGTCCGTTTGACAATGAAATCAGCTAAAAACACGATCTGTTAATTGTTCCTGACTTGGTTACATATAATAATAATATGCAGGTTTTAATTTGAACAGGTTTTGTAAATGAAATCACAAGTGTCTGTTCCTACGTTAAAATTTATTGATCTATATTTATGTTTCATCAATATTTACTTTATACCTACTAGGAGAGCTGGCATCAATTTTGGGTAGGTATTTGACACATGATTGCAGACCTGGCTGGCGAGCAGCGAGTCGAGGCTATAGAAAATTATGAAAAAACGAACAAAAATGTATTTGAGGCAACATGCAATTTTTAAATATAATAGTTTAATGTATATAAAATACAAACAAACATAAGTCAGATGATTTAGTCGGGGCTTTATTACATTGCCAGGCGTTTTTTATATTGGTTTGAAAATTATTTTTGCATGCGCCGAGCTATGTTAAAGCCACGACTTAATCAAATAATATAATCATTTATAGACATTTATCTTACTCTACGCTAGAAAAATCATAAGTCAAAATGAAGTAACTTTGACTGTATATTGGACAAGACTGCTATTGTAATGCGGTCTCTATAGTATTTTCCTTATTCTAAGGCCAGCTCCGATCAGTGTTACCAACTTAGTAGAATTAGCACTAAAACTGGGGGTTTCAACAGTTGCCTAAAATTGAATACAACGTTCGTTTTAAAATAATTTGTACATTGTTCAATCTATTATTATTATATTACTTGATGTGTTGATTTAACATTTAATTCGCATTTTTCTTTACATATTACCTAATAGAACGAATTATTATTTTTGTATACCAATTGTTTTCCGAAGTGAAATAAGTATTATAATGATAATTTAAGTGGGTGTCATGTGTCTAAGGAAATTTTATTTGTGGTTTCTGGTGGAGAGCTTAGTTCAACTGTTGGTAACACTATGTCACCGGCACTAGGCATGGGTCTGTGCACGTTGTCATAACTATCTATATTTCATAACTATCTATATCGTTCGATCACCTAATTTGAAGAAGTATTTACTCGTAGATATGTCTAATGCATAACTAGAATGATAACAGCAATTGGTTTGGTAAGGCTCGTTTTTAAAAACCATTAAGAATGCTAAGATTGTTATCGAGACCTATAATTAAATGTATTGAGATGGCAAAAACTACGGCAAAAATAGCAAAAAGTTAATTAACAAAAAATGTTAATCAAAACTCAAAATAACTCAAATAACAAATGTGGCAAGATTAAAGAAATTTAAATGTAATGCAAATTTAAAATAAAATTAAACAATATGTGAAGAATACGCCAAAAAAAAAACAAAAAGAAAAAAATCTAATAGTATCACAAAAAACTGTTTTTAAAGTTCACAAACATTACAAAACGTTAAAATTGAACAAATAAACCGTAACAAGACAACAAAAATACGCCAAAATGAGTTAAAAGTTCAAGGAATAAAAAAATGCAACAAAATTAAATTAAAAAAATATATGTACAAAGATATCAAAATTAAAATATAAAGTTAAATTAAACAAAAAAGGTGCTAATAATAACAAAAAGCTAAATGTAATAAAATTGAGCACAAAAGTGAAAAAAAAATAGGAAAAGTATTACCGTTACGTACAGATAAAATAATTATATTTTTATCTGTACTATGTAACATAAAAAGTTTAAAAAAATACATAAATCCAAACCGTGTATAAAAATGGTAAAATATATCAAATCGTAAAATTATTTATCAAAGAGTAAAGGAAACTCAACAATAAATATAACAAAAAAATAATACAATAAGAAGAAATAAATAAGCCTTGGAATGTTACAAAATGTCTATCTAAATGGTCACCGGCCAACCATTCTGCTGTCAAAAAACGCTACCTTAAAATATAACTACATAGGTAAAGTCTGATCGCGCGAAGCATTTCATGGTCGTTATACACGTTATGAAATTTAGATAGTCAAACAATTGACGTATAACTATCTATACCTAATATAGCATATGATCGTTGCCATAACGATCGGTATATTCTAACGCATACTCTTAGCTCAGCTCTACGAGTCCGTCTTAATGCCCGGATCCGGTCTATTGACCGGATCCAGCTTAGTGTGAATAGCTTCATACAAATTGTTCTGCCACTGGCTCGTTATTCGCCGGTCTGGGCATTAAGCCGGACCGGCTAATTAGCCGGTCCGGCGTAGTGTGAACGCTCGGTAACTTGTTTACCAACTAGCGCTTTAAACATTTTTTATTTAGTCAAATATTTCAGTTGGAATAACAGTTTTTACGCAAAATGAATAATTATCCTAATCTAAATAGTTCAGTGCCGGGTAACCTACTAAAAACAATATCTTTTTTCTATTAATGCAAGTCGTTTCTATAAGCTTATTAAATATTCCCGAGCTTGTACCTATGTATGTGCAAAGAGTGTGTTTCAGTTTGGAGCGATTCACGTAGAACTAAAAGGTCGGCACAGTTTTAGAATACTGTAAAGTAATTATTTAATAATGTGTGAATATTATTTATACTGGAATCGCAATTTAACTTATATGTACGTCACTTTGAACTTTAAAAATAACTTCATCGTAACAGCGTGCAGTGTAGAGTTAAGACCTTAGTATATAACTAATGTAACCTGTATTTTAATGAACATAATATATCTAATCGTTGCGCAAGCAACATCTTTTATTCCCTCCTTTACAAGCGTTTAGCAGTCCACTTCTGGTCTTAGGCCGAGAGGCCTAATTTGGCCGCCGTCCGCCCGGGTTGAGATAGAGTTTGAACCTTATGTCGAATTCTCTGCCGATAATGTCCTTAATCGTCTCTTACGACACCAACAGAAAGAAATGGGGTAGTTTTTTTGCAAATTTGGTATCCTTAATGATGAAGAAAAACAACTAGACTATAATAAAGTTCAAAGTAGAGCACTGGTAGGGACTCGCGCCTAATACATGTTCAATTGTAAGCGTTATACGAACTCTACTTTTCCAAATAGGAAAGCCTTATAAACCATTATGATTTTATCTCTGTGATTAAATATCTTTATATCGAAAATATAAACACGAAAAGTGGTAAAGTGTTACTCCGTATAGTTATTAACGATACTATTCATGTCAATGTCTCATGCTAACTTTCCTAGATAATTATGAAGTTTTCTAACATACTTTTGTGGGTTATACCCACAGGTGGTCATAAAAGATTAGAAAAATACTCGTATGTGACTCTATTTAATACCTACGTAGGTATAACACGTACCTTTCCATTAAAACACTCGCTAAATAAATGAAAAGCTAATTTTTAAATGGATCATGCTAATGATACCTATACTACAAAGATATTTTTCTGATAGTGGGTGTATAATTTATTAAAATATATTTTTATTCAACATTTCGATATCGCCCACTTCACAGAATACCCACGCGAATTGTAAAAGGTAAAAAGTCATGAAATCAGAAATATCATATACTTATTTCAGCGAGTTTATACATTCGTAAATGTTTCTTTAAATTGAAATTGTTTGGTATCATTATTAAAAGTTCAAGCATTCTGGCGTTTTTTCTTCTGATTAACGTTTTAAATGCGAATGCAATTGTAAACACTATCTGCAGAGAAAATTCCTCGAAAAACATGTCTGGTAAATTTTCGTCGTAGGAGGTCACAGACGTCACAGTTCTAACCTAACCTAACCAAACCATTTTTTTATAATTAACCTACTTACTCTAACTACTTCCATAAATAAACTAATATCACCAAACGTTTATTGTCTGAAGATTTTTTGCTGTAATAAATCATTTGATTAAAGAATGCCATAATGACATTATACTTGGTAATATTTTGCCAAGTAAAAATTTGACCAAATAAAAATATGCGTACTAAAATCATTCGAAATATTGCAATGGTATAAAAAAAAGGTTGCTAAAATTTGTTTGGGTAATGAAATTTTGGCAAAATCTTTTCGGCAAAACGGCAGGATCCCAATCCTTTTATCTAAAAGCCATTACATTGTCAAATATAACACTGGTGGCCTAGACCACGTTTTCCCACGAATGGATCAAATTCGAGTTGTTCAATGTGAACATATTGCCATATATTTTTCAAAAACGCCCCTAGTGTGTAGTAATTGTAATGTTACTAAATGTCACATCCATTCATGAGCAACGCGGACTAGGCCTGTCAATACCTTCCTGCTTGGAGCTAGCATTTGGCTCCAGGTCAACAGGACCACTCATGTAAAGTCAGCATTGCAGGTCAAGTGTCAGTTGTTTCTTAAAAGGCAGCGATAGCCTAGTGGAGATACCAACGGAGTGCCATGCAGAGGGTATCGGATTCCAATCCATGGCGCGCACCACTGTTGCACCACAAATGTAAATGTAGAATCATTAAGTAATAACTTAAATTTTGACGTTCATAAGCGTCACTTTGTGGCCTAGATGAATAAATGATTTTGACTTTGACTTTGATTGACTTTTCGGAGTTATGTGCGTATTGAATTGTTAATTATATCGCTGGCCCCGTGCCTCGGAGACCAAGTTAAACCGTCGGTCCCGGCTGCCAGGATTATCTTTGACAGTCGTTACGGGGAGTCAGTACCCTCAAATAAACTGACAGTCTAAACCATGGAATATGGCTATCCCTTTGGGTTGCGGAGGTCAGACGACAGTCGCTCTGTAGAAAAAGCTGATAACCTGTCAAACCTGGTTAGACTTGTAAGCGGACCCCATATTGAAACTGGGATAACGCTAGGAGTATGATGAGGATGATGATGATGTTCTGACTGCACGGTTGGCGTAGTGATTTAAGCGGCCGCCACACCGCTTGACACTGCGCCGAAGTGTTGTGGGTTCGATTCCTACACGAGACAACACTTTGCGATTCATAAATTGTTGTTTCGAGTCTGGGTGTTCATTGTGTCCATTAGTTGTATGTTTGTAAAGTCCCCCGCGACACAGGATTTAGTCCTAATGCAGGAGTTGTCTTTTTAAAAAATAAAATAAAAAAACGCCGTCTAGCCTTCAACACGCCGAAGTCGGTAGCAGACTATGTGTGATCCCCATTTCTGTAACTGATTAGAACCAAGACTGACTTACTTAGATGATTTTCTCTGGTGGGTTTAGGCTCTCTTTTGGGAGGGAGCTTGAAGCTGTGAAGGAGGGTGCTATCAAATGCAACTATACAGTCTGTTGTAGTCTATCCTAGTTTTGGAGGGAGACGAAAGATTCTTTGTGCCCCTGAGCCCTCCTCTCTGGCACCACCTCTGCATGCTATTGAATTCTTTGACGAATTTTTGAAGAATGCCAGTTAGGCAACTGACTCACCTTCGTTTCTATGAAATATGAACTTTTTGGACAATAGATTCTTTTCACTACCCTTACCTAGACAACTGACAAGCTGCACAAGTTAATGACGATTAAAATTCTGCCCTCCCGAACCTAAAGGGCAGTAACAGCAAAAACATGAGATAGGAATTTAAACTTTCGTGTTTCGTGTTAAAGTTTAAATTCCTATATCATGTTTTTACAGTTACTGTACTTTAGGTAGGGGAGGGTAGAATTAAATGATTTAGCAATTTAGCAGACCTCAAGCTCCGAGGCGAATCTCTTGGATCGCAACTTCGACTATGCTAAGATGATGATAATAGGTAATGGTGCAAATTTTTGACTCCATCTTTTTCTGCTTACAGTACCTCGCTGCTACATATCCCAACAAGTGTGGATGGTGTGTACGCTGGTACGATGAGCTGTACTTGTTATTCGATTGCTGTTTGCAGTATTATTACCTCAAGCATTATGGTAAGTAATTTGTTACAATAAACGACAACCCCTTCTCTCAACTCTGTTCTAATCCTGACACATGACAATAGCAATAGCCATCCATATGTTTGCATTGTTATTGCTATCTACTGTGAATTTTATTTATTTATTTTTATTTATAGACACACGCCTGTATCCCCCAAGGGGTAGGCAGAGATGTAATATTACACCCACATTTCGCAACGAATTTTAGGTCCCACGTAAAAGGAGGCGAGCCTAAATTGCCGTTACCGGGCCTATCACCAGACTCCGTTCTGCTACTGAGAATTCGGAAAACTCAATAACACTTTTGCCCGACCCGGAAATCGAACCCGGGACCTCCGATCAGCAGACGCATACGCTATCCACTGGATCACGGAGGCAGTATATTTTTAATCGTTGTGAACTGGTTTAAAAAAAAACTGTAAATTTTTGTGGAGCTCCGGCACGAGCCGCATACCAATTTAGACGTAAACATCGTATAGCAACAATAAATTCCTGTATTGCGGCAGTATTTACTAACATTGGCAACACCATTTAAAAGAAAATCCCAGATAGTTTCGGTTCGTGCAAAACATTATGCATCTGCTGAGACTGAGCGGTAACCACTCTCAAAACGCTATTTAATTCACTGTGTCACAGATAATATATTTATTTATTTATTTAATACTTTATTGTACACTTTTAAGAACATATGTATAGAAATTTTATATTAAGTAGAGTACAAAGGGCGGCCTTATCGCTAACAGCGATTTCTACCAGGCAACCTTTGGATGGAGATATTATTGGTAGGAAAGAAATGGTAGTTGTAAGTGTACCAGTAATAAGATGATAAATAATACTTTAAATATATAGTTACATTTATTGAATATTATAAGAATGTACTACACATATATAAATACTTATACATACAAACATAAATACATACATGCACACATACATACATACAACATACATACATACTTTGACTTTGACTGCACGGTTGGCGTAGTCACGTCAGTAAGCAGCCGCCTCACCGCTTGACACTGTGCCGAAGTGTTGTGGGTTCGATCCCCACACGAGACAACAACTCAACAACTTTGTGTGATTCATAAATTGTTGTTTCGAGTCTGGGTGTTCATTGTGTCCGTTGGTTGTATGTCTGTAAAGTTCCCGCGACACAGGATTTAGTCCTAATGGGGGAAATGTAAAAAAAAAAAAACTTACACATACATAAATTGTACTTAAAATACTATTAGAACGGGAAATATCATAGTGATAAGTAGTGATCCTTATATATTATACAGACACACTATACTAGTACAGATACACGGTCACGAACAAAAATCTGAGACCGTCCTAACTGGGGCTATTCGTGGGGCTATTTTATTACTGTGTCTTTATTCACTTGACGCCTATGAACTTCAAAATTACAGTTATCTACTTATTCAACCGCGTGTAAAAGATGTCGGACCAACAGTAAAACATGTTATGAATACCAAATTCTACTATTTTATGAACATATTACTGTTATGTAATATGGTACTACTATCATATTGAATATTTTGCAGCTGCGTCATTCTCGGAAAGTTTCTACGGCCTTCTCCGTGTGCCTACAACCTTCACAAGCGAGTTCAACACTGGGCAGCATCTGCCAGTGTACTTGGAAAGAGCCTCTTTAGCCGCGCTGGTCTTATTGCCCTACGTGAGGGATAAGATTGAGAGGATAGTGGAGAAATGGAGGGAAGATGATGAAGACGGACGTTTAGGGAAGGTAAGGTTTTGTGTGTTGATGAGGATCGAAAAATATTGTGCAATATTATGGCTAGAGGATGCCCGCAGCTACACCCTTATACTTTATTTTAATGATACTGTTGTCTTAGTGATCTCGTGAGATTTCGCGAAATCACGTCTTAGTGTACCCGTACGGTCCCCAAAGAACATAGGCACCTCTTACGCCCAATAGTTTTGGCTGTGCATTGCCTGTCAGCCAGTCAGTTACGCAAAACTTTTATACATACAGGCAGATTGCACAATATTATTGAATGTGTTGCGGCGGTATTGAAGCGACGATTAGTTTAGCCGTTAGAGCATCATTAAAAAATATTGCTCAATTAAATTATTGTTGCAATGTTATTGTACGTGTATGAGACGCTGAACACCCAACATTTATTTCATTTAATTTATCAAATACCTGTGTTTGTATTTTACTGATTTGATATTAATTTTTACTCTTGAGTGTATCTATACGACGTAAATTTAAGCAAAACGAGCAAAAACATATTTTAATGTTCTTTTTTTTTTTCTCCAGAGTCGGTCAGACTCCCTCCGTCGCGCCGCCATACGCACCTACGCCGTCGTTCACACGGTGTGTTCTTGCGTGCGCATCATACAACTCGCTCGCTACGTGTCAAACAGTGCGCGAAGCCACGCGCCAGAACTGGCGCTACTGGGTCTAGCACTTAAAGACGCGCCTCCTAGGGAACCTGATGAACACACCTGGACTGATTTGGTTAGGAGTATGATCACAGGACAACTTGGGTAAGTAACATCTTAAAATAGTTCAGACAATCTTCGCACTTATAAATTGAGGTGTACGGTATGTTATTGCGTGCTACACTTCCGGAAACCTTATAAACCATTCAAACAATTTTGGTACTTATGCTGTGGTACATACGTTATGTTTCGGTGTATGTATTATACGACTCGCTCGCTACGATGCAATCACTTGACACCTACAGGGTTAGTAGGTATACATATTCCTTAGAGCTTTTGTCCAAGCACGATTTTACTTCAGCGTTAACTGTCCCACAGTCCTTATTAAAAACTGGGACAATAAAGGACTCCTTAATAAAAACGTATGTCTGCACTACACTTTCATACTTTGCAATAAACACGGTTAGTTGCGGATCTTTTGATTTCAGTAAATTTCAAATAACATTAGCGTTCATAAACCGTAACGATAACTTTCGAAAACTAATGTTAATTTTTTTATTTGCTTACCATTTTCCCATTTACAGAAGTGCAGTGGTAACGTTCCCTATGGTTGGTAGCTTGGCTCTGCGCGCAGTGGAATACGGCGCCTTCGGAGTTCAGTTCTTGAGGTGGTGGGACACTAGAGCTGTGCAGTCAAGTACGCTGCCACTGCCGGAGCCGCCTAAGGTATATAGTATAATAGGTATATAGTAATATAGGTATATAGTGCAATCTAGTGAGTGCTTGCAAAAGGAAGATAGAGCTTCCTCGCCAGTGTTTCGCGTGTTCTCTGTGCCAGACTTGCGTTATGATTCTTTGTGAACTATCCTAATCTTTTACCTTTTGAGCTCAATCTATATTAATTTTATACTAACCCAATGACATGTAATAATTTAATATTTAATGTCTAACTACATTGTCTTCATCCTAGAATTACTTTCACCTCCATTTATCTTAAGATCTACTAACCTCATCTCTCCCCCGGGAGCATGTACGGGTCAATCACGGTACAATAGGTCAGGTATAAAGTCGAGTCAGCATACTTGCGCAAACGCGAGGAACCGCTCGATCATTTATTACCTAGTATATTAATTTAGTACGCAATTTGTCATCATACCGTGCGCGACTCATTCTCATCCTATTAGTTTTAATTCACCTTTTTTATAGTACTAAAATATAGTTATCTTTCAATCTTTTATCCTAGTTTATCTTTATCTCAATCCCATCCAGAAACTGCCTCCACTTTAGGATAAGGGTTTGAAGGTCTTGTTGTAAGTTTTCGGAGTTGTTAGGATCTATTTCATTTATTGATTCAGGTATAGAGATGTTGAAGATATGGTTTATGGGAGATATCTTCGGCGCATCAACTTTAAAAGCTGTTCTTATCTGGTTAGACATCCTTCTACTGGAATATACAAGGGAGCTTTCTGTCTTTATAAGACAACCTTCTCCAACGCGTAACAGACCAGCGGCCGACAGCTTCAGGGTGGTTATCTGCTCCTCACAGAAAAGTTTCATACGGCATTCATTGCAACAAAAGTAATAGTATTCGTTCTCCGAGGACAGCTCCTTCCAGTCATTCTCACAAGGTGAAGTAACGGTTTTGCAAGTCCTTTTACCTGGAATCTTTTCACATAGGCTATGATCGTCTTGCATAGAATGGATAGGTTTTCTAATGTGGCACATTATCATATCTGGGTTCAGTCTCAGACATGACTGCAGTTCCGTTTCCGAGATGGTAACATACGAATCCTTTCTAACGTTGATTGCAGCGAACCTTGAGATAGTCTCAACGTGTATCATTTTGTCGTTCGAGATGCGTGGGATCGAGATAAGATTGAAGATTTCGTAAAGGTCTCGTTCAATCAGAGGTATTCTTATTTCTATAATCAGGTATTTTTTAGCATAGTTGGCTCGCACTTTCAGTAAGCTGTACAGGTCGATTAAACGAAAGTTGTCGACAGGAACAGCCAGATCTTGGGGTATTTGAGCAGATATTGTGCTTAATTCGGATCGCAACTGCTTTGGGGATAACAAATGAAAGTCCAATTTGCCATTGTAAATATCTGTCACAGTATCCAGGATCGAATCTTGTATTCTCCGAAGACTATACAGCAAGTTGGTAGCAGTAAATGCCGAGGTTAAAAAATCTGTAGTGATTGATATATTTTGTACCTTTTGGGTGAGATCAATGGTCGATTGTTCGAGGTTCAAAATCCTTTGATTTATCAGTTTATGCTGCTTGCTAATAGTGTTTTCCATCCTTTTTATGAGATTTAATTCCGCTTCCACAACCGAGGTTTGGTTTTTCCACAGGTTAAACAAATGGTTTTCATTCTGTTTTAGGAGATCGATGTCCTTCTCATATTTCTCGGCAAATCGCTGATCAAGCACTCCAAACAAACTATTAGCAACATAGCCTACTCCGTCAATCAGGCCGCGCCGCTGCCGCCTCTCTCCAGTTACAAATGAGTCATTCATAGTAACAATATTATTATATCGTTTTAATTCGTCGAACTCGTGCCCGAGTTGTAACATAATACTGTCGCAAGGTGTTTGTGATCTGATAGCGGCGCATATTGTTTCAAGATAATTTATATACTTTGCAAGTGCCGATATGCCTTCTTTATAGGGATAAGTATCATAATAAACAATTAAGCGCCAATCGTCTCTAATAAGATGCATGTTGGATATTTTGTCAAAATATACGCTATTGTTTTTTAGCGGGGTGAAGTTGTAGGATGTTTCGGCAGGTGCAAGTATTGACAGAAAGAAGAGGGTCAGGGATAAGACAACAGCTGACAAAGACATGCTGTTAGCTTTTTTACTTTTAGGCACCTTGTCATCCATTTTCTTACTATCAGGTTTTTCATCATTTTTCTTGGTTGGCAAAAGAGATAGCTTGACAACTGGACGTTTCAGGATACCATTCTTGGTTTTAAGCGTAACGACTCTCACACGCCCGTCGCTGCCAGGATGAAGCTCTATTACGCGACACATGGCCCATTTTCCTGGTGGGAGGTTTTCATCCTTTATGACAACTATGTCGTCGAGATCGAGATCCTTTTGAGGTTGTTTCCACTTCGCTCTTATGGATAGTTGGGAGAGATATTCATTCTTCCACTTTGCCCAAACATCTTGGTAGATTTTCTGGGTTAAATGCCAACGAGTTCTGAGGTCACGTTCGGTTTCGAAGATCGTCAAGTTGGGCCCGCTTGCTAAAAAGTGAGCCGGGGTCAAAAAGTCAATGTCTTCGGGATCTTCTGTCAACGGACAGAGTGGCCTGGAGTTCAAACAAGCTTCTAGTTGGGATAGCAAGGTGCTGTATTCTTCGTAGGTGAGCTTTTGCTCACCAACGACACGTTTCAGATGATGTTTTAAGCTTTTCACAGCAGCTTCCCAAAGACCGCCAGCCGACGGCCACGAGGGTGCATTGAAATGCCATTCTATAATCATTTCAGAGGCCGTGTAGACAATTTCCGGGGTCGATAGAATTTCTGATATTTCAGCGAATTCTTGTGTTAGAATCTTGTTGGCGCCTACGAAGTTAGTTCCCTGGTCGCTGTAGATGTGTCCAGGAACTCCTCTTCTTGCTGCCATTCTTCAAAGTGCGGCAATGAAAGCAGACGCTGAAAGGTCTGAAACAAGTTCTAAATGTAGGGCTTTGGTGACCATACAGACAAAAACTGCAACGTAGCCCTTGGTCGTTTTGACGCCACGTCCTTTATTTGTCTTAACTAATACGAAACCGGTATAGTCTATCCCGGTGTGGTAGAAGGGTCGATTAGGGATCAAACGGGCGGGAGGTAAGTCACCCATCAGTTGATGTTGGAGCATAGGATTATGCCTTTTGCATTTTACACACATCCTCAATCGCTTTTTTGTAGCTCTGTTCCCTCCAAGTATCCAGTATTTCTGTCTTATAAATCCTGTGGTCATTTTCGCACCACCGTGAATACAAGTTCGTGCGATTCGTCAATTATGAGATCTGCCAATTTCGATTGATTCGGGACGATAATGGGATGTTTCATGTCAGGATGTATGTTTGAATGCTTTAATCGACCGCCGACGCGAAGTATTCCGCTTGAATCTAATATCGGATTGAGATTCAAGATCTGGCTTTTGCTATGTAGGGGTTCACCATTCTTGAGCAGGGATAGCTCTTTAGCAAAATATTCAAATTGGACATGTTTAATTATCATTTCCTTCGCTATTTTTAGATTTTGCAGAGTTAGGTAAGGTTCACGCCTTCGTTTATAAACAACAATGTTAACAAATTTGTTTATGTAGGCTAAAACTCGTATTACATTTTTATATGTGCTGTACTTATTTAATAACAATCTAATTATAGAATTGTCAGGCATTGTAATAACGGTGTTAGCTAGATGTTTTATTTTGAGGTCCTCATCTGTTCTGTAATTAGGGATTTCTTTATCTTCTTCGGGGTTATATCGTGGCAGCCAATCGGGTCCTTGCCACCAAAGAGAATGTTTAGCCAACTGTGTGACCGTCAAACTCCAGGTAGCGCAATCCGCGGGATTTTCTTTCGATTTAACATATCGCCACCTGTCTTTAGGGATTACATCGCATATCTGTCTTACTCGATTGGCTACAAAGGGCTTCCATTTCTCTGGTTGTCCGTTAATCCATCCTAGTACTGCCATGGAATCAATCCAGCCGAAAGTATGCACTTGGAAGTTAGTTAGGGATGAGATAACCTCTGCTAGGAGTTTCACTAACAAAAGAGCGCCGCAAAGTTCCAAACGGGGTATGGAATGATTCTTTTTCAGGGGTATAACTCTAGACTTAGCGGCAACAAGGGTCACATGAGTGGTATTGTGTCTTCGAATTTTACAGTACACAACACACGCATAGGCTTTGGTACTAGCGTCGCAAAATCCATGCAGTTCTAGGATATCGTTTTCTTGAGATTGGATCCATCGAGGTATTTTAAATTGGGATATATAAGGAAGTTCAGCATTTATCTTGGTCCAATCTGAGGCGATATCTTGAGGAATGGGTTGGTCCCATCCTAGGTCTGATTTCTGGATTCTTGGAACAAAATCTTGAGTTTTATTGTGACTGGTGATAGCCAGCCTAAGGGGTCAAAGATCTTAGATATATTAGACAGGAATTTTCTTTTAGTAGGGATTGTTTCAGAGGTAAAATCAAAGGGTTGAAAGAAAAAGATGTCACTTGTGGGGTCCCAGCGAAGCCCTAATGTTTTTGTAGACTCCGGCTGTTTAAAATCAAAATCTTGACTTTTAGAATCATTGTGGTTATCCGAGATTTCAGGTAAGTTAGAACGCCACTTTCTGAGATTAAGTCCACCTGACTTAAGAAGATTTATCATCTCTGCCTTGAGCTGCCTCGCAGCAACCTCCGAGTGACAGCCATGGATCAAATCATCCATATAAAAGGAATTCTCTAAGATTTGAGTTGCACAGCTGTCGGGATAGAACGGTTTTTCATCTTGAGCTAGTTGCCTTAGTGTCATCATGGCCAAAAAGGGTGCAGCCTTAGTGCCATAAGTGACGGTGGCTAGCTGGAATTCTTGTAGAGGTTGAGATTGATGACTTCTCCAAATAATTTTGTGGAACTTTTGGTGATCAGGATGTAGCCAAATATTTCGAAACATTTTCTCAATATCTGCCGTGAAAGCGTATCGAAACTGCCTCCACTTTAGGATAAGGGTTTGAAGGTCTTGTTGTAAGTTCGGCCCTCTGCACATAAGATCGTTGAGACTGTATCCGCTAGAAGTTTTTGCAGAGGCGTTAAAAACAACACGCAGTTTCGTAGTTGATAACTCAGCTCGCTGAACACAATGGTGCGACAGGTAACAGTTCGTTTTTACGTCAGTATGTGACGTAACGGGGATCATATGACCGAGCTCAATGTACTCCGATATAAACAATTTATAGTCACGTGCCAAATCGGGTTGCTTTTTCAACTTCTTCTCTATTTGAAAAAATTGTGCCATAGATTTTGTTCTAGACTCGCCTAATTTAGCCTCAAAATTTTCTTTAAAAGGTATTTTGACAACGTAGCTGCCATCTTCACGTCTAGAGGTTGTAGATTGGAACAAGTCAATGCATTTTTGGTCTTCTTCGGATATTGCTAGGGGTTCGTGAATATCCTCCATCTCCCAAAACTGCTGAATATCTTCGATGTTATTCAAAACGGCATTGCACTGGAAGGCCTGGCAATTACCGCTAAGGATCCATCCCAGCTGAGTTTGCTGAGCGATGGGTAACTTTCCTCCCGGGCGGCAAATACCATCCATTAAGATAGCGGAGTAAATGTCAGCACCAAATAGGATGTCAATAGGCTTGCTTTTGTAAAATTCGGGATCAGCTAACTTAATTTGATTTAGGGCAGGCCATTCCGGCTTAGGTAAATTATAACTAGGTAGATTGTTAACAAGCTTATTCATGATAAATACATCCGTTTCGAATATAAAATCATTTATTAACGAGGAACATGTAATGTGCATCATGCCTTTACAATTATTTTCTTTATTACCAATTCCAGAGATATAACCGTTACATTTCTGTCGAGGTAACTTCAACAACTGAGCTGCGCTTTCTCTTATGATTGAGGTTTGAGAGCCTTGGTCTAAAAGGACTCTCATCCTGTGGGATGATCCGTCAGCCGCTTGTACGTTGACGATCGCAGTAGCAAGCAAAATTTGCGAAGGATGATTTTGTAGGGACGCGACAGTGTTACTTTCTT
Organism: Euclidia mi; assembly: GCA_944739405.2. NCBI lineage: Eukaryota > Metazoa > Arthropoda > Insecta > Lepidoptera > Erebidae > Euclidia > Euclidia mi. The sequence continues at coordinate 45,541,670 of OX123201.2, forward strand.
GTTGCTGGGATGAACATTTCGTAACGACGTTAGCATTTGACCCAGATCGGGATGCATCCGAAGCCGTCATTCTTGACACAAAAGATTCATGTAACAGAGTGTTATGATCTTTGTTGCATTCCTTGCACTTTACCTCAGACAGAAATTTTTTACCTTCATGATAATGTAAACAGTTGACACAAAGGTTCAAATTAGCAACTGCATTTCTTCGTGCATAAGGTTGCATTTTCAATAATTTTTGGCACGCATGAATACGGTGATCATTCGTATTACAAATTGGACACAGCTTGCGTTTTTCGTGCCCGATGTTATTGGACTTTGACGATTGCGAAATGACCTGATTTGTAGAATACGTACCTTTGTGCATGTTATAATTACGTTTAAATTTATTATTAGAATATTTAGAAGATGAAGATTGATTTTGAATATTATTATCACGGGATGATGATGCTTTCTGCATAGAATTTTCTACTTTCTTACGTGAAGATTCCAGCGTCATAAACTTCGTTTCTAAGAAACGGAGAAAATCATCCAACACGGGCAGGTCTCTCGGAGATTTTAGAGATTGAAGATAATCGTCAAAGGTGTCTGGGTCAAGTTTTTGAGATAATATACATACGAGGAAGGGGTCCCACGAGGAAACATCGACTCCTAGGTTTTTGATAGCATTTACGCTCTCGTATGTAGTATGCGTTTCAGATGATTAGATGATTGTTGTTGATTTACAGGGATATTCATAAGATTATTGAAGTGAGATGTAAAGATCACTCGCTTATTGTCGTAGCGATGGTTGAGGATATTCCAACAAACATGATAATTATCAGAGCTAATGGGAAGATGCTGAATCAATTTCTCGGGCTCGCCTCTAATCTTACTTTTAAGGAACTGCATTTTTTGCGCATTTGATAAAGATGGATTGTTATGCACCGTCTCCGTATAAAGATCCTTAAACGAAACCCACTTATTATAATTTCCGTCAAAGGTGGCAATCTCAATTTTAGGGGTAGACTTTTCAATATGAGCAACGGACCACATCTTCTTATTAATATCTCTCTTAATCTTATTATAATGTTTCTCGTAGTGAGTAAATTGCTCTTCGTACTGACTGTTTGAACCACCTAATTCATTGTCTAGTTTCCAATGTAAGGAATCTATAGCAGTCCAACGTACTTCTAACGTCTTTAAGATGTCTTCAAACTCCCACTTTTCCGAAACAAGATCGAGGTCGATATTTGACGCAGTTCTCAAAAACGCCTTGAAGTTGGTAGCTTGTTGCCTAAAGAGATCATCGGATTTGGTTGAGGTCGAGGTTTCACTAATCGTGACGTTCTGAGATGAGAAGGTTGGGGTTTGAGACTTAGAAGGTGCTACAAAAGTAGGAGGTTTCAACTCAGTAGGGGTATGCGGCCTACTAGGCTTGTAGTTTTCGATAGCAGTTTTAATATTACTATACTTCTGCTTAAGCAAATCGTATTGATTTGTACTAAAATACGAATGGGATTGATCACCAAAAGATAAAAGATTCATGTGATTGTTGTGAAACTCTGTAAAGTATTGTTCTAGAGTATCCAATCTACGACGTAAATAGTCTGACGTCTTTCTATCCGCTGCATCTTTCTTGAAGTTAGCGTAGAGCCTATCTACGGCTTCAATGAGTTGCTGTTAAGTAGCTAAAATGTCTTCCATTTTCGCCATTATTAAGATTATAAAAGAGACCTTACTTGAGATATAAGACTCCTCCGGGATAACAGGTGATGCAGCTACTTTCTTCTTACCAGGGCTGCCTGAATATACGTAGGGTAACCTTGCGTTTCTGGGATAACGCGAAGCAAGCACGAGGTGAGGTGATGTGGCGCTCTGTCTGGCGCCGGGGTCAGATGATACGACAGTGGCACCTTTCCGGGATGCCGCGGTCAATTAGAATCAACGAGATGTGAACTAAGTACACACACGCGGTTACACGTACACGAACTGTAGTCCAAAGTGCGGTTCTTACGTTTCGCGAGACACGTACCTACACAGCACAGTTTATATGCACACGCGTAAGGGTCCCGACGCAACGCAACCTTGTCGAAGGACCAATGTTTCTGGATGGGATTGAGATAAAGATAAACTAGGATAAAAGATTGAAAGATAACTGTATTTTAGTACTATAAAAAAGGTGAATTAAAACTAATAGGATGAGAATGAGTCGCGCACGTTATGATGACAAATTGCGTACTAAATTAATATACTAGGTAATAAATGATCGAGCGGTTCCTCGCGTTTGCGCAAGTATGCTGACTCGACTTTATACCTGACCTATTGTACGGTGATTGACCCGTACACATACTGTCTTATTATTTAACAGCGTACTATTAAAAATATGTCCATTTCATCTTATTATTTAAACTGCCTTTTTTCCTTTGGGTCACAAAGTGACTCTTATGAATGTAAAAACAAAAAATAATACTTTTATTATTCATGCTATGCAATACTAATTTCATGTCGCAAATCTTGTCAATCTCTCACTAATAAAAATTTTAAACATTTTTTTTTGTTTTTATATTATAGTAACACTTATGAACTTCGCAGCTCCGAGTTTGAACCACATATTGCTTTAAAGATATTTATTTTTTTGTGTTCACAGTATAACCCTTGAAAAAAAAATAAACAGATTTTACATTTGGATTCTTTGTGTGAGGATTAAAGTAAAATAGAGAGATACTTCACCTAGAGAGTTGAAGTAGAGATATCGCCGTGCCCTTATTCTTACATCTAAAAGCGTTGTTATTTTGTTTGACAATATTTTTTATTGCCAGCGCGAAGAACGGGCTCTTCGGTGGAAGAATAAATGTCCATTATGCCTGCAGTCTTGGAAGATACCTACAGTGTTACCAGTTTCTGGGTAAGTATTAATTCACACTTATAAGACCTTTAGCTTTACCATTTCTGGATAGGCCTTCTCTTCCAGATAACTTTATAATTGTAACTAGCCGTTTCCCGCGGTTTCACCCGCGTCCTGAGGGGAAAAAAGAAGAAAAACTTCGCGTATCCGAAAAAACCCAAATATCTTACGGACCCCTATTTTTCTAAAATAAAATATAGCCTATGTTACTCTCAGATAATGTAGCTTTCTAATGGTGAAAGAATTTTTTAAATCGGTCCAGTATTTTTTGAGTTTATCCATTACAAACAAACAAAAATACAAATTTTACCTCTTTATAATATTAGTGTAGACTATATTTGTTTGACTTACCTGATAAATTAATTTAATAATAACTTATCCGACAGGGTGAAACTAGCTCTTAGCCTATCCAAGGGTCCGCTAACTCAAAAACTAACGAATGAATTTTAGTGCCTACAGTTTTCAACAATAGATTTATTCCTGAGATTTAGATCTATTAATCACGCGGGCAGGGCCGCTGGCAAACACTAGTTATTATAATATCTTTGCCTTACTAATCATCATCATCATCGGCCCTGTACAAAAACTGTCCTACTATTGGGAACGGGCCTCTTCTCACTATGAGAAGGGTAACTCCGTGTCGTCCACCATTACTAATAGGTTGTACTTAGTTGTTTTATTGCCCGATCTTTCCCAAGGTTCTAGCTATTGCTTTGCGAACGAGGCAGTAAATGTAGATGCATTTAGTGATTTACTTTAAAAATTTGACGTTCCTAAGCGTCACCTTGTGACCTAGATGAATTAATGATTTTGACTTTGACTTTGTATATTTATTTGTGTCGTATTTGTGCCCACAGATACATATTCTGTTACATCTGTATATCCCGCCACGTTCGGGCCAACTCAACGTGTCCCGTGACCCGATGTCCCGCTGCCGAGAATTCTCTCGTCAGACTCTACATCGACTGAAACATTCCTACTGCCTTACTGTCGATAAGCCTGTCGTAGTCCACTGCTGGACATAGCCTCTCTTAGTTTGCCTTAAATGATGAGTCAATAAGAGGATTTAGTCACGCTAGCCAGACTAGTTGGTGTAGGGTTTGATGTCCAGGTTTTGTCTCTTACTGCCATAATATAGACAATATAATATACAAATTGTGTATGTTTGTAGGTACTGCCAAATTATGAGCACAAATATACATCCATATGCACCTATGTACCTTAATGTAATATTCTAATATTATAAAGTCGAAAGCCAGTCTGTCTGTCTATTATGTTTTCACGGCTAGAATTGTAGATAGATGAAGACCGGAGTTGGACATGGTTTTAAAAATATGTAGTACCTATATAAGATGACTTTGTTAAATTTCTTGTAAGTAAAATGCGTCTCTGAATGGTTGAGGGCTCTCTTTGTATAAAATTGTGATTTAGGTTAGTGATATTCTGATTATTGCGGGTTGATATTATATAAATCCCTATTTGGTTAGGGTTGGAATTATTATTTACTTTAATCATGGTAAGGGTCGAGTCTTTGCGATTTAGTCGAATACTACTCGAAATAATGTATTATTTCGAGTAGTATTCGACTAAATCGCAAAGATTTCTCGGGGGTTTTAATATGTTTAAAACTTACGAAAGATCTTGAATTTCATATACATCATGCTAAATACTAATCATTCAATAGTGCCAGTTTTTAGAACTTATTGACTTTGAAAATATCCTAGTTACTAATAAGCAACGACAACACAGCCTACTAGACACCTAATGTTTTCATTTCCATAAACAAAAAATTCTGTCAAAACGGTGAGGTATGCGGGCAAGGGGGGGGGCTACAAAAATGCATTCTTATTGGCCGGTTCAAATTTGCGGAACGTCATAATTCATATCTAGTGTTGGGATTGGTCAAATACTACTCGAAATAATGTTGGGTTATATAAATAAGACGTATAAGTCTAATGTGTTGTTTGAAAGTGTTCGCCTTACGTATGCCGTCTAGTAGGTTGGGTTGTCGTTGCTAATAAGGTACGTTTTAAAATGCTATCAAGTATCTAAATTCCTTGCAAACTACATAGATGCTGAAATGAATTCTTTGGAAAATGGATGCTAAGAGTAAATTTTGTTGTAATCTTGAGCTACTTAATTTTCTTGAAATCGCCTTATTAATCAAATATAAGTGTTTAACTTTAGATACAATAGTACCTGTATTATTTATAGATATTTGCCAATTGTAAGCAATATTGCTTATTTTATATTTAGCTTAATGCCTTACTGTGTAAGGGTCGAGGTTGCCTAGTTGTATTATACATATCAGTTTGTAATAAGTTTTTATTGCTGAAATAAAATATTATACCTAATTAATACTTTTATTTATAAAGTTGGCTTTCCATGGTGCGTATGTGTTTTGTGTTGTTCCGTTTGCCAATCGAACCCATAACATTCGGTGCTGTCTTAAACGGCACTTACAACGTTTTAACCAGTTATATAGGTGTAAGTTTATTTTATTTCTACATAAATTTACTTTAAAGGTTTACAAAGTACAATTTTTTGGTACTGTTAACTACAAAAGTCACTACATACCTCCATATATTTGGTAAATCTATCATGAATAAAAACTCTCCGATTACTATATTTAATTTATAACCTATGATTTAGGTAAATTTTCTGTGTCTAGAATTCCCACTACATATTAAGAATAATAATTAGTTGGGGCGATAAAAGCATTCAAATTGTGTAAATCTATAAGGACTTATGTATCTGACTGTACCTTTAAAATAATTACGATAAAATATAGTTGACTTTTATAAAATGTTTTAACACAAACTCATAATCCGAACTTAAAGCTACCTACATAATATTTGCTGCCCCTTACAATAGTGTTGTCATCAGCCAACATTGCCAAACTTAGTAGGTCTCATAACAGCTTGAAATGTCCCGGCGACCATATGAGTTTCGTCCTCAGCTATCGCATCTATTATAGGATTACCTCCTTCCGCTTGCCTTTTTAATTTATTATAATCTTTATTTGTTTCTTTAACTTGTATATCTTCAGTATCAAAATAAATCTGCTCCTTACTATTTTTCTGCAGTGCCAAATTACTTTTCTCTTGAATATCTTCGGGTACTGGTATTTGATTTTCTCCATTTTTGTCTATACTTTCAATAGTGTTGCCAGATGATAAAATCTGATTTGTTTTTTCGACTGCGAATCTTCTGAAGAACCCATCGTTATAATTTTTCTGAACTTCAAATATTTCTCTTTCAATATGATTGTATTCTCTCTCTAAGTGAAGCATGGATTTCAAGCTATCTGTTATCGATATCAAGTTTTGAATCAAGGTGTTCATATATGCTTCGGTAAGTTCTCTTTGAGATATTGTCCTTACTGATATTTTCGTTGGAAGCGAATCGACTTTCAAAATTGATATAGTTATGAAAAATAATAATTTCTTTAAAGACAACATGTTGTCTTGCTGTGTTGACGACGAATAACGGGACTTGAAAATGATTCTACCTTATAGGGCAGATAAATGTGTGTCGTCAGAAATTGCCTAATGCTTGTGACAAAGTTGGTCATATGATCAGCTTCATAATTATAAGACTAAAAATGAGCGCCCTCTACAACGTTTCGCAGTCCACTGCTGTAATTTCCTTCACAGTAGCACTCAATAGGAGTTCGGCCTAATAGGCGACGCTGCCGTTGGCCAAACGATTCGGTACTATGCTTAGGTTATCCGTCTCTTTGCAAGTATACTATTTACTTCCTATATATTGCCTTAGTCGCCTCCTACGACAGCCACGTAATGAAATGGGGTAGTGGTATTTTGTATTCTTAATCCGTCACCACACGGAATGTAAGCACCAAAATGAACGTACTTATATAGGCTTATTATAAAACATGGCATAATAAGTAGGTGATGTTTATTCCGAAGCTTAGCCCTCGCCATATAAGTAGATGTCATAGGTACAGTCGAACAACTTCCCGCTAGACCACCATAAGGGCGAGAATCGCTCAGCAAGACATCGTCGCTTCCAGTGCTACTTTACAAGCACATTGACACTCGTATACAAAACCAGTTTCTAGTGTGCCGCGACTCTATGAGCGAGCCAAGAGATTTTTTGTCAAACTGGTCCAGCGCCGACTTGTTTGATTGTACATATACGTAGACTAACGATTTGTCTCTAAAATTCGTTGGAACAAATATTGATTTGCAATTAGTAGGCATCTCTTTGATAAATGAGCTGAAATCTAAATCCTGCTAAGTAGGAAAGTCTAATTAAATATTTAGTACTTGTTTTTAATAAGGATGTAAATAACAGTGGTTTCCGTATAAAACGTATTTAATACCACATCCATGGGTTTATTTTTTTTATACGCGTTTGACCTGAATTTTTATCATGGAGTTTTTAACGTTTTTTTGTGGTAAGGTAGGTACGCTGTTCTATGATAATTTCTGGTGCTGTAGTTATCATAACAATGTTACCTGAAATGATGTAGTAGATACGTTTAACTAGTTTCGAAGTTTGTAACAATAGTTGTATGGTACCTTCAGCTCATAGTATCTGAACGACCGAGCTAGCACGGACATTTTTTTCAGTAGGTACATCGTGGTTTCTAAAAATGAATCATAGACCGATTTATCGGCCCTGAAGAATTGCTCGTTCAAGATTTCGATCGATTAGATTAGGATATATGCACTACTAGATTACCAAATGACAGCACGCATTTCATAGCAGGTTTATGATGTCGTCTCTCTGCTAAACTTAAGCGGATCGTGGTGAAAGCTGGGTCTAAAACTACTAATCGGAGATTTACTTAGGAATTTATAACTTTTTTTTATCGACTCACGTCTGTATCCCCGAAAATGTAGGCAGAGGTGTTATATTTCACCCACATTGCGCCATGAGTTTTTAGGTCCCACGTTATAGTTGGCGAGCCTATTGTCGTTACCGGGCACATTACCAGATTCCGTGCTGCTACTGAGAATTCGAAAAATCCTAGTAACACGTTTGCCCGACCCGAGAATCGAACCCGGGACCGCCGATCAGCAGTCGCATACGCTATCCACTGGACCACGGATTGTTTGTAACTATTGTTTGTAATAAAATCCTCTTGGCTCGGCTTGTGGACGGCCAGCCCAAGGGGACCAGAACAAATTATTTTGCTTCACACTAACCGCAAAACTACGCACCATGGGCAGGTGGCTTAATATGTAAGTACCTAATTGGTTGTACAGTTACATTTAAGTCAAAATGCTGGTAGGTATCTATGCTTATGTTATCCATGTTACCGCTTAGGCAGCGTTACACGTAAAATAAAAAGCAATATTATTTACAAGATTTTATTTAACAATATACAAAATAGCTAAAAGCTTATAAGTAGAGTCTACATTTATATTACAAAATTATAAAAATGTAGCAAATTTGTCACAAGTACATCATGGCAAAGTTGCCACATCAACCGACAAACCACTTTATTTATATAACGATAAGAGTACATTAGGAATATTTATCAAAAATTCTCGTTATTTGATGACCTGCATTTACCCATAGCAATGATTTTTATTACGTGCCCTGCAGGCCCGGAGTCGTTTACCCTTAACGACCTGTATGAGGCAAGGCCAAATGTCATTCGGGTGGCTGAGTTTTGGGCCAAGCCAAATCTATTTAAAGTGTTGCCAACTACACGATAAGTAAGTTAGTAATGATTTTTATTAATCCAAACTTATCGGTTGCTATGTACCGGTCTTTTTCATGGGTTACTTTACTTACTTTATTCACATAGTCATTTTATTGTGGTAAGTACAAGGCACATAGTGTGTAACAAAAACATGCGGTCATACTCAACAGCTGTATATCAAGTAAAATTAACGGCCTTTCGTAAAGAAAAGCCATTTTCTCATTGATGATTACCTTTTTATTATGACCACACCTTTCTGTTACACTCTTTATTCATGTAATTATGTCTTAAGTTATCTGGACTGTTACAATCAACAGATAAATTAAAAATGTTTAAGTAGTGTGATTTTTTTTTAAGTCTAGCATGAAATAAATGGGTAAGAACTATCTAAGTAGCTAGCAATACCTAACTAAATTATTTTTTTAAATTTCAAAGCTGGCTTGCCACGGCGCGTGATTTTACCAACGGACGCGCACCACACTTGAACTTGCTTCGATGTCAGTGGTGTGTAGTGGTTTTAAGTTTAAGTTGGGAATAATTAATAGGACATACATCTGCGAGTTAGTTAATTTTCAGTTTAGTTAGGTGCTTAGAACTAAACTGTATAGTTCCCTGCAAGCTCCGATATTTTTATTTTGATTATTTTGTGTAACATTCTCAATAACTGAAAATTATTTTTTCATAGATTGACGGTAGCTACAATACTTGCATAACTTTACAAATAGTCAACATTAGTTGTGACCACTCCTTGCAGATACTGGTGTGAAAGCTGTCTGCCATTTTTGCCCAGTAGAATGATTCTGGGAGTATGACCCTTATGCAGAACGGGTGTAGGTGGGTTTTCAGGTGACACCTCCAATCCAGGGAGGTTCGCGATATACGATCTAAGTTCCTCCCGGGACGCGAAGATTTTGTCGCCGTACACGGTGGCTCCATCTGGGACGTCTAACACCCGCCATTGCTCTGGTGTAGTGAAATAACCGCCTTCACCCTGGAAACGAAACAAACCGTTTTTATTCTCAGCCTATTTTGCCATGAAAATTCATTAGGAGTTTAGCACTCAGCCGTCTCGGTGTCAGTCGGCCGTGTGAGTATTATCGAACGAATTGGTGTCTGACGGAGAAAGTGCGTAAGACTCTCCCCTGTTATTGCTCAAGGCCTGCTCACCACCCGGTAAAACCACCGCGGTGTCCGCTATGTCCCTATATCGCTGGGTCCCTATCGTAGTTAGCACACATTATAGAGACCCAAAATCCTTAGCCTAATTTTCTGGATCGGCTAGTAGGAGGAAGGCCTGTGGTCTTTCAACATGTCAACACAGTTGACTTTGAGTCAAAAGTTTTCATAATTCCATTCAGTTGAGACTAAAGATACATACATACATATACTCACGCCTTTTTCCCGTCGGGGTAGGCAGAGACAACAGAACGCCACTTGCTTCTATCCTTACAAATCTCACGCGCTTCCTCTACATTCATTACTCTTTTCATACATGCTCGTCGGTTTCAGGTACTTCAGACCTGGCCGTTTTTTAGGACGTCCCCAATTTGATCGAGGAATGTCCGATGAGGTCTGCAGCGGCCGACTTGCCCACACACATTTGCCATATAAATCTGATTCGTCATTCTTTCTTCACTCATTCGCTCCACGTGTCCAAACCACTTCAGCATTCATTCTCAAAACGATATCTTCTTTCAGACCACTGTTCTCTCGAATAGTTACATTCGGAATTCTATCGATCAGTCTCACCCCACACATACTACGCAGTGATCGCATCTCAACTGCGTTAATTCTACTTTCATGCTTTTTCTGCCATACCCAACTCTCACTTCCATACATCAAAGTGGGGACAAGCACTCCATTATGAACTGCCAATCGCGGCTCTTTTGGCACAGTCTAAAATTATTGTTATTTGGGATTTTGAGGCTAAAAACCCCAAATAACAATAATTTTAGATGCATTACTGTTTTGGGATTACTACCTACCTCTCCAGAAAATACTTAGAATTAACTTTTTACATGTGTAGCTAGTTAGCTACTACCACTGTATTAGGTACGTAGTTATAAAACTATTATTCGTAGTAGTAGCATAAAATAAACTTGAAAACTTTTATGGAAAAAATCATATCCGAATTTGAATCCTTCGCGTCTCTCCTTCAAACGTTTACTTGAGGTAACTCTCCAAGACAAAGCAATGGACACACCAATGCGTGTGTTCGACCGCAACCGTTTCTCACAAATCATCATCAGCCCTTTATACTGTCCCACTGCTGGGCACGGGCCTCTTCTCACTATGAGAAGGGTAAGGCTATAGTCCACCACGCTGGGCAAGTGCGGGTTGGCACTTGGCAGACTTCACATGTCTTTCGAGAACATTATGGAGAACTCTCAGACATGCAAGTTTCCTCACGATGTTTTCCTTCACCGATAAGCAAGCGATAATTAACAATTTAGTACACACTTAACTTCGAAAAGTCATTGGTGCTTGCCGTGGATTCGAACCCGAGACCCTCTGCGTAGCAGTCTGTTGGTATCTCCACTAGGCCATCGCTGCATTTTTGCCATTAGTCAATAGCAGTATTTGTCGGCTATCGCTGCTCGATCGATCTCACAAGTAAAAAATCCTAAATGGACAAATCTAAATCCTTTGACTAACCTCAAAAGTAGATACAGCGTAGTGATTCCCCCTCTTAGCCGTGACGACGGAGACAAGCTCCCCATCCTTGTTAACGATTGGTGTGCCGGCGATGTACAAGTTAGCCGACTCGAAGGTCGGGGCGCAGCGCCACTGAGCCAGCTGGCCGTCACTAGAGACCAGCAGGATGCGCTTGTTGCGATTGATGAACACCTGGAACGAGAATATTGGTGAAAAGGTCATATTATGAAGCATTGATTAAGAACACTACATGTTATTGGTAAGTAAGTTAGATGAAACATTGATTTGAAGTGTGCTTTGAAACAAAGCGCTCTTCTTAGCCACACCAACGTTGTACCAACCGGTGGTGGACCCAAAGAACAGGAAAAGGGGAATGTAGGTACACAACATTTTTTTTTTTATGAGTCCCTGACGGGACCATGACGGGATGATGTGTGTCGACAGACTATTGAGGAGGGAATTTCTAATAATCCACTCTTAGTGTTTCATACATGGCCAAACAGCCTCTTACGTCCAGTAGTTCCGGCTGTGCATTTCTGTCAATCAGTCGGTCAAGGAAGTTATTCATATAATTATATTATATTTATTCATTGATTGATTACCTTCTCAGCGGTGTTCTCATCAAGCCTGACGTAGACCAGTTCCCCGAGCGGCGCCAGCAATTGCTCCGTGAACACGTCGCAGTAGTGGTGCGTCGTATTCGCGTACTCCAAGATCTGGAACGCGTTACACAACTCATTGGTAGAAGCTTTAGATGTTCACACATAGGGACGTAATCAGGACCAGCTTGTCTGAAATGGGCTGTGCTGCAGGAAAAAGCAAAAAAGATAAACACGGTAAGAATTGGAAAATCTGCTCGAGGGTTTTGATATCTACAAATGAACATGCTTTGACTTGATTATAATCTCGTTAAATTATAATTCTGCATCAGGCTCTGGTTGACACTACTTTAATCATTGCACCATCTTGGAGCTTTACGTCTAGCGTATCTTGACTTGTCGTTCGTAATAGTTCGGCAATTTTAAGCAAAATTTACACGGGGCTCCACTTGGATCGGTGCCCGCTTTGTGGCAATTACATCAGAGTGCAACCGTGCTTCGGAAGGCAAGTAAAAACGTCGGTGACGACTTTAGGGTCAAAGTGAACAAGAATCGTTAGGCCTTGTCGGAGGGCTTGAGGCGGTATTAAAACTCCGACACCACAGTTGACCAAACTCCCACACGAAAAAGAAAGTGTAGCTGGAATACATAAACATCATTCCATCTTTATTACTTTACTCTTTGAACATCATGCACGTCCGCGCGCAACGGAGCCGAACCGCCAAATGCCTAGTATAATACGTCGTCTTCGAGCACAACAAGATCGGACTTATTATTCTGCACCTTCACCAGCAGCTACAGACCCTACCTTACAAAAGAAAGAAAACTACTTTTGCAGAATTAGGTACCTGTTGCATCGTGCAGCAGTGGATGTGTGGCACTGTGCTACCTCTAAACCGGCGTACTTCTTGCGTCTCTCTCTCGTATTAAACTTCTTACTTTAAAGATTGTGCCATCTTTGGAGCTTTGCTTAACTATTTTTTACATTTCTGGATAAGTGGCTGCAGAGATGCAACTGACAATTGTATTACTGCTTTCGCCGAAGAAAGTACGTGTTGCAAGGCGCAGCAGGCGATGGGTACTGTGGAACCTAAACTGGCGTACTTCTTGCCTCCCTCTCTCTCAAATACTCTCTCATAAACTACTTTAATCATTGGATCTTTACTTAACTAGGAACCCGTATAGGTAGGTAGAGGATGCCCGTAGCTATGCCCGCATATTTTTCTTATTGAACTGCTTCTGCTCGACCAGTCAGTCAGTAAGGCAAGGATTTTATATAGGTACAGATTCTGGACATTTCTTGAAAAGTGCGTGTGAAGATGCCACTTTATTACTACTTTTGTAGAGCTAGGTACCTGTTGCATGCTGCAGCAGTGGATGGGCACTGTTGACCCAAAGCTGGCGTACTTCTTGCCCCCCTCTCGTACGTGCAGCTCGGCGGGAATGGCCATGTTCTCCACCAGACCCTTGTAGCTCTCGTTCAGAACTGTGCGCTTCGACATGTCGCTGTGCTGAAGAAGGAAATAAGTATAATGGGTTAGTAATCGTATCCAGATGGGGAGGGCTAAAGAGTTAAAAGACAAAGTCAGCAGTCGAAAATATCATAAGCAAAACTTTTCAGTGTCTCCCTAGATAAAACCTTTCTAGATTCCAGTATGGTTTCTTCGTTATCTGGTTATAGCTACTACACGCAGACTATGTCTTCAATTATGTTGTGTCAACTGGTTATCACATATGGTATGGTAGGTAACGTTTATCACCGCAAAAGTATATGCAGTTTGAGATAAGAAATACAACATACAACGAATTAATTCTTAAAACATCGCATTTCTGAGCAAAGACATCCATTGTTTATTATCAGCATAACAATAGTGACGTTTTTATTTATAAAGTATTGCGTTATGTTCATAAAACTGTCATATAGCCGAGTGAAACATTCACAAATCAATTTATAGAGATAAAAGGAAAACACGTTGTCACTCTGTTACACAAATATTATGTTTGCTAAATGTGTTTGTGTGGTTTGGGCACATGGAGAGGATGGATGACGAACGACCGAAAGGCAAGTGTGAATGGGACAGGACGAAGGGGAAGACCTAGACGGACGTTCTCTGACCAGATTGGAGACATCCTTAAAACAGGAAAGGTTAGAAGTACCCTAAACAGAAGAGCATGCATGAGGAATTTGATATGTCAGGATCGTTGCAAATGGCGTTCCGTAGTCTCTGCCTACCCCACCGGGAAACAGGCGCGAGTCTATGTGTGTTTACTAAATGAACATAATGGCGACGCGACGATGTTTAATAGATTACTAGCTGTTGCTCGGCATTTGATAGAATAAGCTTCAAAGACAATGCATTATTTAAAAAACTTGCAACCCCCGTCTAAAACTCTAAATCATCCTTAACAGTCCACTGCTAGACTAGGCCTCTCATTTGAACGATCATTTGATTTGGCCTACTGTAGATACCGCACTGGCCTAATGGGTTGGTGTAGGTATCCAGTTTTCCTTCTCTGATCTCCATATAATGCCTCCTCTTCTTGCGATTATGGCGATGGGATGATATAAATGTTTTAATTATTAATTATCATTATTAATATGGGGTGGCGACATTCCGTATTTTCGTTCGTTTTCGTCACGTTTCGTTTGATACTATTTTATTTTTTATAATAAACAACTACTATTACCACAGTATAAAGTTTGTTAAGTTTGACGCCTTTGATCTCGTAGAAAAAGCCGACAACGTCTAGACAAGGGTAAGGAGGCTAGGGCTGCCACATGTAAACAATACCTACCTATTCAAATACTGTCTATTTATTTTAGATTTTTTTTACAAATGCTACGCTACATGAATATTATAGTGTAAATCACTTATCTATACATATAAATACATCTATAAACATAAATAAAATTGGAGTGTCTGTTTGTAACATTAAAATAACAGCTTTTTACTAAATGCATATGGATGTATACTCGGTACATATACCGAAATGACATTTTTACCATTTTTGTATGTCTGTCTGTTTGTTTTCACTAATGTCTGGAACGGCTGGACCGATTTTGACGAGACATTGATTGACGGATAGCTGATGTACCAAGGAGTAACTTAGGCTACAAATTAACTGGGTACGCGATATAGGACGCGGGTGAAACCGTGGGAAACAGCTAGTTTATTATATTACAATAATTTACGATAAATAATTATTATAAAACAGTTTGCATTTTTCGTGCGGTGACAGATTTGCATACAAAGTGTCAGTCAGCGCCTATTTCATCCCACAGGTGTCGAGGGAGGCGGTTAAGAATATAAAGCATTTTTCGTACAAATCAAGTTAAAATAAAGCGATTGACATAGCGGTGGTTTAATGGATGGGTAACCTTGGGATCAGCTTGCAGAGCCTATGTTATCAATATGAAGTATTTTGCAGATTTTTTTCGTGCAAACTACGTTAAGGTAAAGCAATAGACACCACGGTCATTTTATGGATGGGTGACCGGGCTATGAGATTACGGAGAACATGTGGTGAACATGGGGTTTATAAAAGGGGGCCAAAAATATGGTTATTTTTGAGCTAGGAGGCGCCGTTACCAAGATACATAATAATATGTTATAGGTACTTACCTAATACGAAGGTACTAGGTACTTATTGGATGAAATTAAAATCGCACCAGAATCGAATATTACCTTACAAAGCATACTTTCTTACGCCTGCCATGATGTTTACGTACAATAATTGCTACTTTATTCTGTGATTTGGCCAGACATGAGATATTGTAAAAAGTTAGTAGATTAGTAGGAATGTGCACATTATTTTAAGTGTTTATAGACATATACATACATTTCAAAATAATATAAATAATATATACATACATTTCAAAATAATATAAATAATTATAATTAATGACATTTTCTTTTTTGGTATAAGTAAATTGATGACATCGCAGATTTTTTAAATCCTTATTTATTTAAATCTTTAAACAGCATAAAGAATTTCAATGTCTCACAGCACAAGTCGTTCGTATGTACCATCTTAATTAATATTCATAAGCAAATAAATAAGTAACGAACAAAAAACAAGCACATGCCAGCCCCCAAAAACATGTACCTAGTTACGAACTAAGGCGATATACGTAACTAGGTACCGCTCTTCCCGCGTCTCACCTCTTGGCCCCCGCACGATTGACCCGTCTAGACGCGTTCGTCGAACGACTGTATGGATTATTTGACTGTGCTATTACCTACTTTTTAACCAGATAAGCCTGTAATTGCAGGGTAGACAGTGCAGCGAATGTCCGATATCAGGCTAAACCGGCAGAACGAAGTGACCACTTTTAACCACCGCGCCAGCGGTACAAAAGTTCTCCCGTCTCCGACATTGAATTTATAGTGACCTTGATAGTTATCAGTCGCGTTGTTTGTTTGTCATAATCATATGACAACCGCACCTGGTACTTAGATAACAATTAAAATTGATCGCACATATCTGATTAAATTTCAATAAATCTAATTAGTGTGATTGAAAGCTGGATTTTTTTAATCATATTATTTTAGGTTAGTAACAAGTAACAATGTATAGCAATAGCTACAATGTTGTAGGTGTAATTGAAATATGCTATTTTTTTAATAGGTAGGCTATGAAAGTAAAAACTTTAAAAATATTGTTACCTTTGCCAGAAAATTTTTTTTTAGAAATGGCTTGATGTCCATCTCTATTGGTGGTTGAGGAATCGAACTTATGATCTCACGAGTAGACTAGATCAAATATTACCTTATCGCCCATTCTTCATAATATCTTGGCTGATACGATGTATTTTTGTGCATGTACTCAAATAGCTCTTATAATGCAGTGCAGTTTATTAACTACATTTTAAGTTTGATGATTTTTAAGGTCTTTATGTAAGTTTATTTATGAAATATACTCTTACTCGCGTTTTACTTACCTACTAATTTATTTGACGACCGGTTGGCGCAGCGGGAGTGTAAGCGACTGCCACGCCGAAGGTCGCGGGTTCGATTCCCGCTCAAGTCAAATATTTGTGTTCGTGAACATGGATGTTTGTCTTGGTCTTGGTGTTTTTATGTATAATATGTATGTATTTACAAAAAAAAAAGTATAATGTATGTTTATCCACTGTCTAGTACCCATAGTACAAGCTTCTGCTTAGTTTGGGACTAGATGGTGTTGTGTGAATGTGGTAGAATATTATTATTATTATATTATTATTAATTTAGGTACAGCCGGTGTCATTATTAGTTACATATTTCGTATGAAGCTATTTTGTATGGTTATGTACTATATGTACCTACTAAATCTCTAGTATGTCTCTATGCATGGATTGATCCGTTATTGAAAATAAGTTTTAAAAAATCCGACGTTTCGACCGGCTTACAACAGTTACTGTTGACAATTTGTAAGGAAAACTCTTTGAAAACCTTTACACATGTTTATTTACTTACAAAAACTAATGCTTTACTAAACAATGCTACCTTTATATCCAAATATAATATTCACATACGCAATTTCGTTTACGATAACACAACGAATTACAACTCATTATAAAAATGGCGACTGAGTCACTTTCGAAATTTCAAAACGTTGGATATCTCACTTACAATTTTATTACAAATATTATTGCGACATACCTAGTGTGCCTCTTAGTAAGGAATGCAGATGGTGTGATGGTGTTCGTACGGTGTTAACGGAGTCGTCACTCGGAATGGGCCATAGGACGATAACAATATCTAACTGATAACGGATATCGTCACTGCAGATTTTAATATATCACCTGTTACACCGATGCGTAACGTTTTCCAATATAAAATTCTTGCGTAACCCACTGGCTGATAACCATGCACAGCCAAAACTATCGGGTACAATAAACAGACTTTGTCATGTACAGTCGAACAACTTCCCGCTAGACCACCATAAGGGCGAGAATCGCTCAGCAAGACATCGTCACTTCCAGTGCTACTTTACACGTACATTGACACTCGTATACAAAACATGTTTCTAGTGCGCTTCGACTCTATGACCGAGCCAAGGGATTTTTTTTCAAACTGGTCCACCGCCGACTTGTTTGATTGTATGTTCCTTAAAAAACGGTTAATATAAAATAAAATATGCGAGCGTAGCTTGAGGCAACCTCTAGTTTATAATAAGTACTAGCTGTTTCTCGCGGTTTCACCCGCGTCCTGAGGGAACTACTTCGCGTACCCCGTTAATTTAGCCTAAGTTACTCCTTGGTACATCAGCTATCCGCCAGTGAAGTCCCGTCAAAATCGGTACAGCCATTCCAGAGATTAGCGAAAACAGACAGACACACAGACAAAAATTATAAGAAACGTAATTTCGTTATATATTATGTACCGTGTATACATCCATGCATTATTTTAGTAAAAAGTGGTTATTTTAATATTACAAACAGACACTCCAATTTTATTTATGTGTATAGAGTATAGATATAGAATAAGTACCTACCTACCTAATATAATATTCATAAAATTTAAATAATAAATTATAGTCGTAGTTATATCGAAGGAAACCATCCTGAAGAAACTTACATGTCTGAAAGTTCTCCATAATATCCTACATTAGTCGCTTAAATTAGTATAAAGTTTATACTATAAACTAAAGCTCTCGGAACATCGTTGCAGACCAGTACGGTGTAATTGTCGGCCGCCTTGAACAACGTCTACGCCTCACAGTAAGAGCTGACATACTTCGACTTGCATACAACAAACGATGTGTTCTTCGATCACAAGTGACGCAATACATGTCGTCACACTAGCGCCACAGTGTAATATAGAACTAAAATATTGCCTGACTTGGAATCAAACGCAGATCTCGGCCGGTGGTTTCGCAGAAATGCATACTTCATTAGATTTAGTTTTACTAATAGTCTAATATTTGTATACCTCTAAAAGACATAAAAAAGGAATTCCGCTTACGCATTAACAGTACCTATTCAATCAATACATCCATATACACATATCAATAAATTAGTATCCGTCTTTGATTTCAAAATGACTACCTAAGTAAGTATGTATTTTTCGCTGCATATGTTAGTTAAAGTATTATATTTATCTATGGTTACACGAAGTAGTCATAAAAAAAACCGTTTTAAAATTTTTGTTAGTTTGCCTTTCTGTTCGTCCGGTGTAATTTCTGGACTAGCTGAATAGCCAATTTTAATGAGCCTGTCATCATAATCATCAGCCCTTTATACTGTCCCACTGCTGGGCACGGACCTCTTCTCATTATGAGAAGGGTAAGGCCATAGTCCACCACGCTGGCCAAGTGCGGGTTGGCAGACTTCACATGTCTTTCCAGAACATTATGGAGAACTCTCAGTCATGCAGATTTCCTCACGATGTTTTCCTTCACTCTGAAAAGTCATCGGTTCGCGCCGTGGATTCGAACCGGAGACCCTCTAGGTAGCGGTCCGTCGGTCTCTCCACTAGGCTATCGCTGCTAAATGCTATGTACTTAGTAAAAAACCCACATGTAAACAATATAACAATAGGAATTCTCTAGACTCATGACTACATAAATAAATAAATAAATCTGTTAAATGTAGCGCTAGTAGCGTGATTGAATTCCCTTTTATAAAGGTTACTTCTTGGATGGGTGACCACTTGTCGTTGAATTAGACTGCACGGTTGGCGTAGTGGTCGAATGTTGTGGGTTCGATTCCCACACGAGACAACACTTTGTGTGATCCATAAATTATTGTTTCGAGTCTGGGTGTTAATTGTGTTCGTTAGTTGTATGTTTGTAAAGTCCTTCGCGACACAGGATTTAGTCCTAATGCGGGAGTTGTCTTTTTAATAAAAAAAAATAAAAAAAATAAATACGTCAGGGCACTTTTACGCATCGAAGGGTTTGTGAAGACGTTGTTGTCTTAAAATACAAGAATGATTTTAATAACGTACGCTCTATACCTCAACAGGGACACTAGAGTTGACCACACATTCAAAATGTATGTTTAATATTATGGCCAGCTTTACCACTGTCTATCTTAGGTTCCTGATAAAATAATTAGAACAGCATAACATAACTTCACGCCTTTTATCCCCGAAGGGGTAGGCAGTGGTGTCTTACACACCCACATTTCGCCAGTTATGTTTAGGTCCCAAGTCCCAATGTAATAGTGGGCGAGCCTATTGCCATCTACCGGGCACATTATTAAGCGAGCGATAATTAACATTTTTAATACACACATAACTTCGAAAAGTCAGAGGTGTGTACCCGGGGTACCTAGGGATCGAACCCGAGACCATCGTCTCGGCAGCCCGTTACGTACACCACTGGGCTATCGCCGCTTAGAACACCGCTCACCATAATTAGAACAATTTACTACTTTACCTGGCAAATTGGGCCTTTCCAGAAGTTGTGCAACTGGGCCTTACTATGTTACTACTTAACTTGAAAGTCTTCAATAACAGATGCACTACATTATAACAACTGCTGATAAAAAGCTTGAGCTTTAAAAACAACTTATATGTCATCATTAGCATCAGCCCTGTATACTTATAAGTATAGTCCCACTGTTGGGCACGGGCCTCTTCTCTCTCTTCAGACATGCAGGTTTCCACAGACTTCACATGTCTTTCGAGAACAATATGGAGAACTCTCAGACATGCATGTTTCCTTACGATGTTTTCCTTCACCGATAAGCAAGCGATAATTAACAAAGTAATAAAGTCATTGGTGCGCGCCGTGGATTCGAACCCGAGACCCTCTGCGTAGCAGTCTGATGGTCTCTCCACTCGGCTATAGCTGCATTATAAGTATAACTTATAAGTAAAAACAAAAAATTCACTCACTGGTTTATATTCTCCTAAACTTTTTAAATAGTAAAGTAAGGGGCGGAACATATCTGACGGAAGATCCGTCGCGTTTTATCCGTCGCGTAACGCCAATACATACAAATGTATAGAAAAACGTTCAACCTTTCACACCTGACCGAAGATCCGTTAGTACGTCGAGCGTACTGACGGATTATCCGTCGACGTCGCGCGCACCACGAACCACGTGAATTTTGACCAGTGAGTAAGGAATATACATGGAGAGGGCAAATAGTCCATATAGAAAAATTACATTATACACATATATTATTATATTTTCTATTTTTATAGACTCACGCTTGTATCCCCGGAGGGGTAGGCAGAGGTGTAATATTACAACCACATTTAACTATGATTTTTTTTATACACATATATACGAAATCGACATAAAGCCACCAAACATAGTGTTGTCTCCTTTTGTCTTAGGGATATCTCTGTCAGAAAAAAGAGATAGCTCTAGTTTACTGAATAAGTTAATCATGACGATATTTTATTAGAAATGTCATTCGTGCCACTGTCGCCATATTTTTTGCCAAGGTTAGTGGTACATCTGCTGTGAAATCGTTGTATATCGAACATAATAATTTTGTTTTTGTGCATAAATATGTCTAAAATCCAGATGAATCAGTGCTTCAGGCTGTGTGTTTCATTACCGTATGTATGGTGCCATTCATGTCCGGTACTTTCTCAGCGACACAGTATCGATATTGGCTCTCAGAGAATATTTTGTTACATGTTTGATACAAGGGTCGTCCTTCGCTTTGCCATGTTCGCCCACATTTGCATTATGAAATAAACTAATCTGGCAAAAGATTTAAATTAACTAAAGTAACTTACTACAAAAATGTATTATTTTCCTCTGACCGGCTCCATATCGATATCGATTATATTCTGGAGTACAACCCAAATGGCTGCCATTTTAAATTGCCCAACATTTCGTAGGTATGCACGCTAATTTCGTAGGTATGCACGCTAAATTCGTAGGTATTGGACATGCCATATCCATGTCATTCCCAGATCGGTGATTTTGAGTGACGCGTAGTAGAGTAAGATTCCAGGGCCGCCAGACCTTACTTATTTTTTCAGAAACGAAATGTGTACAATAATGTAGTGTTAGTATGTGCTATGAGTGTACGCATACTTGCTAGCCTGGATCGTGGGCCAATTTTTAGGTATAATTTTTAGGTATGAGGTTCTAAAGGTCTGGCAGAATTATTTATGATTTTAATAATATTTTCTAAAAATACCTAAAAACCAACACTGAGAATTTGTCTGAGTCTGAGTGTTCATTGTGTCCGTTAGTTGTATGTTTGTAAAGTCCCCCGCGACACAGGATTTATTCCTAGTGCGGGAGTTGTCTTAGTAAACAAAAAAAATTGAATATAAAACATGAAGAACACATTTTTACCAAAGATTCTACATTTACAGTTAATGCGACGTAGAGGCGTAGATGTTAGAACCATGAGAAAGAACAGGCAATAAATCTCACGGCTACGCCCTTTAATTTACAAAATTTATATATTAAAATACCTACATAGAAAACATTTTGTGTCATGCGCTGCAACTGTAACCCCTTCTATATCATTTGTATACATTTTCTTAAAAACCGTAACTAAATCATATCATCGTCTTTTAATTTTGAACCTCCATACCTATATAGGAAATATATTCAAATAACGCTTGTTAGCTACTATAAAAATCTTTTAAGTCCGACATATTTTTAATAAATAACTACCGGACTTCAGTGCCTACATAACATCAGGGAACACGAAAAATGATTAGGTAAAAGAATATGACAGTAAAATATTGAACTGCCCTGAGTACGGCCCTGCACGAACAAACTTATATGTGTGCATAATAGCCACGCTTTTAGCAAATGTGTGCAGATACGCTCGACGCATTTTCCGTCAGATGTGTATCGACTCATTTGACGGAATATACGCGACCGAAGATACGTTCGACGGATCTTCCGTCAGATATGTTCCGCCCCTAAGGGTTTGTATTCACAGTTTGTTTTAATATCTCAGAACCTGGCAACTGACTCTACACAATTTTATAATGAAATAGTATGTCTTACTTCCTTATTTAAAGTACCTACGTAAAGTGTACGAACAATACACAATAGTATGAAACATTGTGAAACGGTTACTCATATGCTTGGCTTGGGTTTTCCAAGTCGACTTGGACCTAATACCGTAGAATTAGAAAGCGACTTGTGACTTTTTTACAATTCTTAGCAAATTAAAACTCATTTTATTAAGAACAATTTATTATGCTTTCCTTCCGAAATGTTTATTCTTACAGATTAACTCATGCTTATATCATGAAATAGTTTTATACTAGCACTTAAAATAGGACTGAATATTATCATTATGATTTCCAGACTCCGTGCTGCTACTGAGAATTTCGTGACAGCAAAACCCAATTACACTGCCCGACTCAGGAATCGATCCCGGGAACCCTGCCGATTCCACGCGCACATTTATGCCGCGAGACCAACGAGGCAGTCGTATAGGGTTTGATGTCGAGTTTTCCGTCTCTACGCAAAAATGGTATTTGCATCGTATTATCCCTTAGTCGCCTCTTACGACACCCACGGGAAGATAGGGGGTGGTGATACTTGTATTCTATGCCGTCAACCACACAGCTAAAAAAAAGAAGATGATTTATTACCAAAAACTTAGACTAGACAATGAATACGCAGTGTCCGTTGGCCCCACACTAGGCAAGCCTGTCCTGTGGGAACCTATAACGATTAGAATTTGCTTATTTTGTTGCTCGGACAGATTTATACTAAACATTGCTTAACTTAACTAAGTATGTTAGTAATAAATTTAATAATATTTACATACATACATATGCTCACGCCGTTTTCCCATCGGGGTAGGGAGGGACAACAGAACGCCACTTGCTTCTATCCTGGCAAACCTCACGCGCTTTCTCTACATTCATTATGTACTCTTTTCATACATGCTCGTCGGTTACGAGTGCTTCGGACTTTAATGTATAATAATACAGCATATACTATTATAGTAGTATAGTATAATGGTATTGAGTATGTGTAGATAAATAATTTTAGTGTAAGTACATACAATTTGTGATATGAGTACATAAATATAATGTAAGGTAAAATCTGTGTAATTTTATAATCTGACTGCACGGTAGGCGTAGTGTTTGCGGCAGCCTCGCCGCTTGACACTGCGCCAAGTGTTGTAGGTTCGATTCCCACACGAGGCAACTAGGGATTGCAATCTCGATTTTTAGCGAGATTAATCTCGGTCGAAAAATGGGCGAGATCTCGCGAGATTTACGAGATTGCACTCGAGCATAAAAACGTCTTATTAGAAGCGCGAAATGAGTCGGACGGAGTTGCAATCTGGCATTAATAAAAAAAATGAAATGATTGATACGAGTCCGGGGGGTTAAAAGGCAAACTTTTGCAGTTCGTGGATGTCTGCCTGAGAATTGCGAGAATTTTAATTAGCGTTGAATCCGAAAGGGCCTTCTCAGCGGCTGGTTATCTGGCCAACAGAAAAGGAAGCCGTTTAGCAGACGATTCTTTGGACATTTTGTGCTTCTGAAGGAGCTACTTTGAAAATAATTCGTAATAATGGCTTGTGATTTGAACTGAACTAATCTTTCCTTTGATTGGTATAGGTATTTTGTTAATTAGGATCTGTAATTTCTAAAAGTCTGTCTAATTGGTGTATTTTGTTAATTAATCTGTAATATCTAAAAGGTCTACTAAGTAGATGTAGTTTTATTTACCTTATTGATAATAATACCTCAGTTTAGTAACATAGATTTTTTTGACCTCTCGTTGTTTTGTTTATTAAGTATAAAATAAATGTTTTATTACTAAAAGATTTTTGTTTGAAATTAGAAGCGAAGACTGGTTGTTTCTATCCTTTCTTATTTGACAGATCCGTCCGTAAAAGTTTACTTCATAAAACTTTATTAAAAAAGTATAGACAGATAGGTACCTACGTCAAACAATGTTTGAAGCATAAAAGTCTATTGAAAATTCGTGATAAATAATGTTTCCTATAATACAATGGTTATTATTTTTGTCCTAATTAACGAAATATTGCGATTATTTACAAAAAAAACATCCATATTGCCAATCTCGCGAGATCTCGAAATTGGCGAGATCTCGCGAGATTGGCTTCATAATCTCGCGAGATCTCGCTTGAGCCCAAATCTCGCGAGATTTGCATTCCCTAGAGGTAACACTTTGTGTTATTCACAAATTGTTGTCTCAAGTCTGGATGTTCATTGTGGTCCGTTATTTGTATGTTTGTAAAGTCCCCCGCGACACAGGATTTAGTCCGAATGCGGAATTTGTATTTATTGATAAGACAAAACAAAGTAAGTCCTGGTATTGTCTTATCTGTGTCTTAGGTGTTCAGTTTGTGTGTAAAATTCAGGGGGGACCGACGAAGCACTGTAGCACTACGACGTAAATGACACACACGGCCACCTTTCCTCGACAGACGTCCTATACAAGCGACCTATTAGGGTCAGCGCAGACAGAAAGGAGCGCAGCGGAGAGGATTTTATTAACGCACTTGAAAATAAACTTTAAAATTATTAAAATAAAGTGCATAAACGGATTCCCGCGTATCTTCGAGGACGCGCGAGCATTTTTTGTCAGGTTCAAGCATTTATATGCACTTTTTTAATAATTTAAAGTTTAATTTCCAGTGCGTTTATAAAATCCTCTCCGCTGCGCTCCGTTCTGTCTGCGCTGGCCCTTATGAACGACAAGAGCACACTATAAGCTCAATGAATGGATACGTCTACTGTCATGTTAAATGTTAAATCCCGTTGGAGTAAAGCTTCAATTACCTACTGCTGGCGCTAAATGCAGGTAGACGAGCACAACACGACTTATATCACGATACTAGCTGTTTCCCGCGGTTTCACCCGCGTCCTGAGGGAACTACTTCGCGTACCCGGTTAATTTATAGTCTAAGTTACTCCTTGGTACATCAGCTATCCGCCAGTGAAAGTCCCGTCAAAATCGGTCCAGCCGTTACAGAGATTAGCGAGAACAAACAGATAGACAGACAAAAATTGTAAAAAAAATCATTTCGGTATATGTACCGTGTATACATTCATATGCATAAAGTAAAAAGCGGTTATTTTAATATTACAAACAGACACTCCAATTTTATTTATGTGTATAGATATATATATATATGATTGCTATCATCACGATGCCTTAGTGACCTTAGTCCATAGGATCCTTGAGCACGCCGCGGAATACCAGGGCGTGCTGGCCTACCTTGGTGTTACGTCATGCGATCTGTGACCGCGGCACCTACTTAAATATTGTCTCATCATCATCAGCCCTTAACAGTCCACTGCTGGACTAGGCCTCTCCTTTGAAAGGAGGGACTGGCCTACTATACCACGCTGGCCAAACGGGTTGGCATAGGGTTTGTATCAAGTTTTCCTTCCCTTACAGTGCTGTTCTCTGCATAATATGCTCCCTCTGTCGGCTCTTACGACACCCATGGGTTGATATGGGAAGGCGTATTCTTAATCCGTCACCACACGGACGATTGACGGAAATATTGTCTAGTGTCGGACTAAAATCCTCAACGTTCGGCGCAGTAGAGACCGTAGTAGCCGTCTAATTACACTACAGTCCGTGCATGTATGTAGTCATGAGTCTAGATTCTTCCTATAGTACATACATAGGGTAGACCGAGGCGAATCGGATCACTTTTTATTTGAGGCCATAAAAATCATACTAAAGTGTGATATATGTAACTTTAATTGCCAAAACGGTAATCAGTAATTATTTGGCTACACATTAAACATTTCGAAACTCAAATTACTCCTAAATTGTGCAAAATATTAATCAAAAGGTAAAAAGAGAGAAATATCCGAATCGCCCCAATTATCGGGGCGAATAGGATCATACATAAATTTAAGTTTTTTTCATCTATATAGGCTTTTGTATCAAAAGCAATATTAAATTAATTAATAATCAGAACAATATTATTTACTAAAGCATAAATCACATCGATACGGGCCATCTTTCCCACCCAGATCAGCACTTTTTCATGACACCATTCTTCACATGATGGTGGATGAATGATTTTTCTTTGTCAGTAAATACAAAGTCAATCTTTGTACTTCGCACGTGAACCTTCGATTTTTATTCAAGGTGTTCTTTTATTATTATTATTCTTCATATTTTCTTTGGTATTCAGTCAGTTTTTCTTATTTTCACGGCTTTTTCGGCAGATTTTAGTTTCTTCTTGGCATCTCTTTCGTAAAGATTAATCTTACACTGGGGTGGAGACAAATGCAATATTGGTTTCATTGTCTACCACGTATCTTAATGTCATCACTGGAGAGAGAAACTATCCTATGTAAATTCGTGTATGGTAATTTTTAAATCTCAGCAGCCAGACCTAAGATTAATTCTTGGGCCAGTACTTTGTTTGGGGCTATAATTTTTATTTGAGGACCAATCTTCTGCTTTTTCTCTTCATTGTTTGTCTTTTATATATGTGAACCATCTATAATTGAATAAAAATACTAAACTATTGTCTAATGTAAAATAAATCATTTTAAATAAGTGACCCAATTCAACCCCGATGACGCGATCCGAATCACCCCATATTGAAGACTTTTGAAATTTATTTCACATATTAACCTATAATACTGTGCTTAAAAACTAAAACGTTTTCTAAAATAGACCTATTCCCAAACCATTTAAGCTATAAAATTCAAAGATTTAACCCAAGTTCTTAGATTTACACCAGGAAATAGTAAGCATGTATTTTAGATGACCGTGAAAATTTTAACGCACACAAAACGCGACTCACTGGCGAGCGGCGCTGACGCTGATGTACTAATCGTATCGAAATGAAACCGATGGCAGGAGGTGCAGGGTAGAAGTGGCTCGTGAGCCGCCATCAGCTTGCGTTCCGTATCAACGCTTTATTAAAATTATCCACAAATTTCTTATTCTGATCCGATTCACCCACTGATCCGATTCGCCTCGGTCTATCCTACATAATCTCACGCCTATATCCCCGAAGAGGTAGGCCCTCTGCCTAACTCTTCGGGACTGGATAGAACCCGAGACCTCCCAATCCCACGCGCACATTTATGCCGCGAGACCAACGAGGCAGTCCTTCCTATTGTAGTCTTTATATTGTTTACTTACATGTGGGTTTTTTACTGAGTAACACAGCATTTAACTATTAGATTATTACAAAGACAAATCATCCGCCTACATAGCTCCTATATCACCGTCCTAGTTTCCAGATTGCAATACAAACATTTCAGACCTTGTAGCAGTTTTATGAAAGAGTTATAAAATATTGTTGTATCCTCCTAGCGTTATCTGCTTTCTAATCTAACCGGATTTGACTGAATACTAGCTTTTCCATAGAGTGACTGAGCTCCGAAATTGCCTGTCTGAGCTCTGCAACCCAAAGGGATAGCTATATTCCATGGTTTCGACTAGAGTCAGTTATTCATAGGTCGTTAGGTACCGACTGACTCTTTTGGCTATAGTCCAGTGGTGTACGTAACGGACTGCCGAGACGATAGTCTCGGGTTCGATTCCCAGGTACCCCGGGCACACACCACTGACTTTTCGAAGTTATGTGTGTCTTAAAATGGTAATTATCGCTCGCTTAACAATGTGCCCGGTAGATGGCAATAGGCTTGCCCCCTTTACATTGGGAACGAAACATAACTGCCGAAAAGAGGGTGTGTAATA
The DNA here is from genome assembly GCA_944739405.2 of Euclidia mi. NCBI lineage: Eukaryota > Metazoa > Arthropoda > Insecta > Lepidoptera > Erebidae > Euclidia > Euclidia mi. The sequence goes on from OX123201.2 coordinate 45,570,087, forward strand.
CACCTCTGCCTACCCCTTCGAGGATAAAAGGTGTGAAGTTATGTTATGTTACGTATGTGACTCTTCATACCGACTGTCAAAAATCTTCATGATGGCAGCCGGGATCGACGGCGTATGGTGCTCTCCGCGACACACTTAACTCCGAAAAGTCATTGGTGCGGGCTGTGGATTCGAACCCAATACCCCACTGCATGGCAGTCTGTTGGTATCTCCACTAGGCTATACCTGTCTCCACAAGGCTATCGCTGCCTTGTTACAAAAATCAATGTATCATAATTATGTACCAGACTCTGTGTTCTCTTTGTAAGTACAATACATGTACTGTTTATTCCTGCACAAAGCAATGATTATACTGAAACCATTTACTACTCAGCAGTCTCAACAAGCCGGATATGCCGATTATAGGCGTCCCCTCAAAACAAGATCATGTTTCGTATTTCTCCTTTCAAATACCAACTCACAGCTTCAGCATGAGATAAGCCATGAATGATCAGTGATTCAGCGTTCTTAAAAATAAAGCGAGTATAATTGGGGAGCGGTGTTTGTATTGATAAAAGAAGAATAGCTTATACCTCGTAAAATATAGCTTGATCTCTTTGACAGATGGCTGCGAAACCGACGAAGTTACATATCTCATCTCATCTTGATTCAACTAGTGTTTGGTAGGTACTTGGGGGTCTAGTACGAGTTTGCACTCGATCGTCACGGTGACGATAGCCTATGTAGTCGACGGCATCGACGGGAACAATTTCCATACATTTTCTAAATGCGCCCCCTAGCGGACTCTATCGATCGCTACTATTGGCTAGGGGGCACTTTGAGAAAATGTATGGAAATTGTTCCCGTCGACTAGTCTGTCGTCACCGTGACGATCGAGTGCAAAACTCATACTAGACCCTCTGATTGGCATTGGCTCGCTTCGAATTTTCAGTTTCTATCACAGTTTGCATTACCCGTAGCATTTAAACGCAGATAGAATCGAAATGAGACGTAATGTGGCTAAAAATTATGTGTAGGTAAATGAAACTTTTTGACATCATTCGGAATTCTGATTCTTGAATTTAATTCAACTCGACCGGAGCGACGTCCGCAAATATTATTTATTTTACGTTCGTTACAATAAAATAATAATAATAATAATCAAAACAAATAATCGTCCGTGTGGTGACGGATTAAGAATACGGATTGTCACCACCCCATATCATCCCATGGCCTGGGTGTCGTAAGAGCCGACAGAGGGAGCATATTATGCATAGAACAGCACTGTAAGAGAAGGAAAACTTGATACAAACCCAATACCAACCCGTTTGGCCAGCGTGATATAGTAGGCCAATTCCTCCTTTCAAAGGAGAGGCCTAGTCCAGCAGTGGACTGTTAAATGCTGATGATGATGATGCTGACAATAAAATAAAACGTAAAATTTTCGCCATAAGAATTTTGGGAAATCCCCTCTTAGCGCACCTCGACGCTCCCCAAGGAACATACCGACATGACAAACTTTAACTTCTTGAGTCCAACAGTGTTGTCTGTCAGTCAATCAGTAACGCAAGTGGACTAACAAGTCAGTCATTGGGAACGGGGAAGTTTTTAAAAGAACCGCTGATTATTTATAAAATATGCCTATTGTATGATACATCGATCAAAGTTGAGGTCATTGATGTTGACTAACATCAATGACCTCAACTTTGACTACGTATGTATACCTTTGTAGAGGTAGACGTACTTAGTAGTTACACCTACATGCAGTATTTTTAACCAATTTGTCTATTAACCGTGCTTATTAAATTTTCTTATTAGACATATTGAGCTCATTATTACCGACCTGATCATAGAAATGTTGTTAATAGTAGGAGATCTACGGCACCAATTACCTATTAAAGTCTGCAGGGATTAAAGAGGTTCAGATAATAATATAGGAGACTAGATGATGCCCGCGGTTACACCCTCCGCTACCGTCACTCATAACGTGATGTTATATAACCTAGGTATAGCCTTCCTCGATAAATGACCTACCTATCTAACACTGAAAGAATTTTTAACTCATTCGCTTAATCATGAAGAAAACAATTTCAACATTTCCAAGTAAAGAACTATTTGTTTAGCCTTACCGCAAACACAATCTTTTACCAATTAATGACTAAGATGAATGAAAAGTGCGAATAACCTTGGCGTATAACTTATATTACGTTACAACATATTTTCCACATGTCCTTATTTACGCTGTGTTGTTGTAAACATTTTGATTAATATCCAATAATTTCTAAGAACGTCGAGAGTACGTAGATATTGCTAACAAAACAAGATAAACTTAGATTTAGATACAACTTGTTATTTTCCTTGTTTTTACTCATTTTGTACCTACCTATACGGAAGACGTTACAAGACAAATTACCTACCTAATAAATCTTTTATGTCATAGGTTCTCTACATCTCTCTCATCTTATAGCTGAAGTGTTTGTTTGTTTGGTTGAACGTGCTAATCTCAGGAACTACTGGTCCGATTTGAAAAATTCTTTCAGTGTTAGATAGCCCATATAACGAGGAAGGCTATAGGCTATATAACATCACGCTATGAGCGACGGGAGCGGAGCAGTAGCCTTAAATAACGTGGGTGTAACCGCGGGCATCGTCTAGTTAGATGACGACCGGTTGGCGCAGCGGGAGTGTAAGCGACTGCTAAGCCGATAGTCGCGGGTTCGATTCCCGCACAAGTCAAACATTTGTGTGCATGAATATGGATGTTTGTCTTGGTCTGGGTGTTTCTATGTATAATATGTATGTATTTACAAAAAAAAAGTATATAAGTAAGTTTATCCATTATCTAGTACCCATAGTACAAGCTCTGCTTAGTTTGGGACTAGATGGTGTTGTGTGAATGTGGTAGAATATCATTATTATTATTATTATAGTTATAATATAAGGCTGAAGTGTTTGTTTGTTTAGTTGAACGCGCTAATCTCAGGAACTACTGGACCGATTTCAAAAATTCTTTCAGTGTTAGATAGCCCATTTATCGAGGAAGGCTATAGGCTATATTACATCACGCTATGAGCCACATGAGCGGAGCAGTAGCCTTAAATAACGCGGGGGTAACAGCGGGCTCATCTAGGTATATGTATACATATTTATAAACTAGAGATGGACAGTGATATCCGCTCTATCTAGCCAGATAGAGACTAAAGAGAGATGAGATTAAATTATTTTAAACGACGAAAGAGAGATAGTAGACGAAGGTTGGAAGCCTCTGATTTCAAGTAAGAATTAATTTTAATTTTATTTGTCTAGATCTTGGACAACAACCAAGGTGATCGGCATCTCCTGCCTATGATAGACCACATCTGTTGTGGTAGGCAGAAGATAGTCGGCTATCTTTTAAGTATCAAGCCAAATCGTATAGAAGTGACGGGCACAAATCCAGAGCGCAAAACATTGTGTCCAGAATACATAGCAGTCTTGCTATCTTGCAGAGGCAACGGAACCGTTTAAAAACTAACGTGCCGACTGCGTGAGAAACCAAGGTCCAATTTAATTGATTAAATAAGATATATACCTACAAAATTATTAATATCATGCAACTTAACTAACTTATTTAAGATATATATAACTATATCTAATTTTCTCAGACGTTTTGACCAGCTTACAACATTCGTGGTCGCGTAGGAACTGATGTCAGAAAATCAGTGGTACCCCATAGATAATATAATATGAGTTTGCTAACGCGGTAAGCACCCGATAAATAAACTATGTGTAAATACTAACTAGGTACTGAGTAAATTATTTCAGCATTCTGCATTACGTTTACGAGGGTGGTGTGTGGTGTTGAGCAGCCATAAGGATCAAAACGAGATGTCAGAGATCTTTGTCTCATTGTAGAACTTATTATTATCTAGGTACATAATTATATAACAATCCGCAAAATTATAAACTTTTTATTGTTAGAAAGGCAGATTTTTTTTCAAGACCTGAGGCCCAATTCTCCTAATTAAATCTGTTCAAAATATAGACGATAATAACATTAGGTTAGCAGAATACCGATTCCGAGTCAATTTAAAACATAATGTCGTTTCGTTCAAAATATAATTTCAATGTCATATAAAATAAGTAGGTAAGCAGGTACGAGAATTGGCCTTCTGAATTAAAATACGTACTGTTAAACAAACTTTGTAAAAAGATCCAAAAAAATATACATATTGTAAAATAAATTATTTAGTTTGAACTTACTGCAACAAATTTGGCGGAACTGGCTTGCAACACCACAAAACACACACAGACATAACGCATGGCAGCCATCTTGGATTCACAATAGAGGTTAACACACCACACTTGCGACTCATGTAAGACTAATAACTGAAAACGTCTTCATAAGTTTATATACTTTGCAGTATCTTGTAGAAAATCGTTTTATCTCCGATATCAAACAGATTAGAGCCCTTAAAATCACAAATATTGTAAAGGGCGCGGGACTTCCCTTAAAATTATATAGGAGGATTTCAGATCGTTTTTATATTTTCATGGCATTAGAAGATAAGGAAGGATATTAGAATGGTGGATTCCCCTGATACAGTGGCGTAGCGTGGGGGGGGCCGGGGGGGCCATGGCCCCGGGCGGCACATTTAAGGGGGCGGCAAAAGACGCCGCGAAAATTCAAATTAGAAAAAAAGAATTTTTAAAATACTTGGTATGCGCACTGACATGGTGTCAGTGCGCAAGTAGGACCGCGCGTCGCCGCAGTAGTAAGAACAACAATCAAAAACAAAATCATCCTTATTTTCAGTTCATGAAGACTTGCTTGTGTCCGTAGCCTTGGTTTATTAATTCTTTAATAGGTGGCAATATTCTGGTGATTTGCGAGCCTGTAAGGAGTAATTTATTAATCCATATATCAGGGCCAAGCCGCCCCTGGGTGCGAAGTGTGCCGCCCCTATTGCCTTCGCGCAACTGGCGCACACAGGCGCTAGAGTAATCGGGGCGCCGCGCGCCAGTAAAAATGCCAGCGTAAATAATTTATTGAAATTATTTTTGATTTGCTTCAAAATACAACACTATCTTTTAGTTGAATAAGGGAGTAATTATATATTATATATAACAATATTTAGGATCTGTACGTTAAAATCAAAGCCGATTATTTTACATATTACAAACGCCTCCTACAAATTTTTGGAGCACTCTTTGTGGGACGTGACGCGGGTTTTGTCCATAAACTTACAGGCAGGCAGCGAACTTGGTAACTCTAGAGTCAGGTGACTTGTTCTACCATCAGAATGGCGACCTCTCTCGTGTGGTGGCGTCGGTTCCCTGGTCAGGTGGAAACTTTTCAACAATTTTGTGGAAGTCGTTAGAGTGTCGATTCGGGAAGCGTACCTCGTACTTAAACTCAACAATTATCATCATCATGTCATCCACTGCTGGACATAGACCTCCCCAAGGTTCTCCACACAGACCGTTTTTGAGCTGCCCGCATCCAATCGCTTCCCGCCCAGATAACAACAAACTTGCAGCAAGTTTGAATCAAACTTCCTAGTTTCACTGTGACAAACTTGCATCAAACTTGCGTGAAGTTAGTTTTCCAAAGGATTTGGATGACGACGAGCACAAGCTAGTGGTACGACAACAGCTGGTCGTCGAGCACGTCCTGCTGTATCTAGGAGGTCGACCGACCACCAACCTGTGCTCGTCTTCATCCAAATCCTTTGAAAAACCAACTTCATGCAAGTATGTCACAATGAAACTAGAAAGTTTGATTATAATTTGCTGCAAGTTTGGCAAGTTTACATTGTTATCTGGGTGCGATCTTAACCAGATCGTCGGTCAACCTTGCGGGAGGCCTACTCCTGTTGCGTCGTCCGGTACCTGGTCGCCACTCCAGAACCCGCCTGCCCCAGCGGCCATCGGTTCTTCGCGCAATGTGCCCTGCCCATTGCAACTTCAGCATGGCTATTAGGAGAGCTATGTCGGTTACTTTGGTTCTCCTGCAGGTCTCCTCATTTCTGATCCGATCTCGCAGGGAAACTCCGAGCATAGCTCTCTTCATCGCCCTCTGAGTGACCCTGAGCTTATAGATAAGGATAGTTAGCGAACATGTCAAAACTCAACAATAGGCGTTACCTAAAGGTACCTAATACAGGTATATGCGTCGACCTCAAATCACCCGGACGAGATAGCTGAGGCTACTAAGTACGACCAAAGCTCAGAGTACAACTTTGTCATGAGGGACTTCTAGGCCAAATTGGAAGAAGAAGGACGCAGTGAAACGAACATCGGAGCCTACGACATGGGCATCCAATGAAATTAAATTCACAAGAATCATAGGGGTCAAATATCTACTTACTTGTTATTTACCCCGATAATGTGACAAGGAACGAGATACACGATGGACCGAAAGTACATATCTTGGTGATCAATAGGTTATGGTTAAAAAAACGAAAGTGATCAGCGACTAGTACGCGGCACTCTAAATATCAACCTAAGAACTGAAAAGCCCCAGTCAATGAAGTCTACTCGCAGACCCTACGTTGCGCGTTGCCCCAATTGAATTCTGAGCAGGTCCAGCTAAACTGTAGATTTTTTCATACATACATACATAAACTCACGCCTTTTTCCCGTCGGGGTAGGCAGAGACAACGGAACGCCACTTGCATCTATCCTTACAAACCTCACGCGCTTCCTCTACATTCATTACTGTTCATACATGCTCGCCGGTTCCGGGTGCTTAAGACCTTCCCGTTTTTCAGAACGTCACCAATTTGGTCGACGAATGTCCTACGAGGTCGGCCGCGACCGGATTGCCCATACACGTTAGCCTCATATATTTGGTGCGTCATTCTTTCTCACTCATTCGCTCCACGTGCCCAAACCATTTCAGCATTCCTTTCTCAATCCTTGTCACGACATCTTCTTTCAGGCCACATCGCTCTCGTATTACTGCATTCGGAATTCTATCAATCAGTCTTACCCCACACATACTACGCAGTGACCGCATCTCACTGCGTTAATTCTGCTTTCATGCTTTTTCTGCCACACCCAACACTCACTACCGTACATCAACGTGGGCACAAGCACTCCATTATGAACTGCCAGTCGCGCCTGTTTTGGCACATTCTGGCCGTTCATAAAGGCATGCAGCGCTCCATTTACACAGTTTCCCGCAGTCACTCTCCTTTCAAGATTTCTTCAATCTGTTAGAAACCAACGACAGCATTAATCAGAAGACATTTTGCTTCGGGATATATACCACGTACCTTTTTTTTTGAGTAACCGATATTTCGGCACTGTTGCAAGCGCCATGTTCACGGATGTAGGTATTCTACAAAGATACGTAATATATTATATCCCGTAGAAAAATGTAAAAGTAACACAAACCACTTGGTGGATCTATTTCTTTATTTGATTAAAAGACATCCAAATGTTTGCGTGAAAAAACGTGTGGTGACGGATTAAGAATACGGAATGTCACCACCCCATATCATCCCATGGGTGTCGTAAGAGCCGACAGAGGGAGCATATTATGCAGAGGACAGCACTGTAAGAGAAGGAAAACTTGAAACAAACCCTATACCAACCCGTTTGGCCAGCGTGGTATAGTAGGCCGATTCGTCCTTTCAAAGGAGAGGCCTAGTCCAGCAGTGGACTGTTATAGGCTGATGATGATGATGATGATGAAATGTTATTTATGCAAAGCCTTCATCTCTACACCTAGACTAAGCTACATATTGCAGGCGAGAAACGGCCGCTGCCATGCGCGATACGTAAATACCGCTGAGACCTGCCACGCTTCTCCCCTAAAAATAGTATAACCCTATGCTTTGATATTACACTTGAGACGAATCAAATGACAACTTATTTGTTTAAACTTTTGGGGAGTAAAGCCAAATGAATGAACATACAAACATACCTACATCCGAAAAACGTTACACTTCTGGCAGATGTAGTGGGTACCTAAAAGAGGGGGCGGCAAATTTACGATCGGCCCCGGGCGGCAAAAACCCGCGCTACGCCACTGCCCTGATACCTGGAATAGTTCGGTTTCCCTATTGCTCATGGGGTAGACCGGGAAGTACCTCAACGACAATGCTTTTCGCTATAGTCTCAATATACAGGATACTGGTGTTCATTCCATAAGCCGTCTAATGCTGTGGTCTAATGCCTTTTAACGACATAATACCTACTTAAGCTACTGAAATAACACCACCGATTTCAATATTTTTAACAATATGAGGTGGTGACGTTTATATGCAGTAGGTATATTATATAGGTACCTACTTCCTATTTCAGAGTCTATTATAAACTAGACTGTTCAGAAAAAAACTATTAAATATCGCTCAAGTCAAGTAGGTAAAAGGTGGTTTGGATTATAATAATAATAATAATAATATTCTACCACATTCACACAACACCATCTAGTCCCAAACTAAGCAGAAGCTTGTACCATGGGTACTAGATAATGGATAAACATACATATACTTATACTTTTTTTTGTAAATATAATTATACATATTATACATAGAAACACCCAGACCAAGACAAACATCCATGTTCATGCACACAAATATTTGACTTGAGCGGGAATCGAACCCGCGACCTTCAGTAGCAGTCGCTTACACTCCCGCGGCGCCAATCGGTCGTCATTGATTCAAAGCACATAGGTATTTTGTTTACTTTTTTTGATGTTCTAACTATTTGTTTGGGTTGGCTACATCATCGAAAGCTACATCATGCAAACAGCGGTTATGTTGATTATAGGAGGTACCTACAACAGTTTCGCAATTATTATGTAGGTATATTCTGACTTGAATACAACTCAATTAAGAGTCGCTTAAGTAGAACTGCTAGATCTCCTTCGTTATAGGAAGTACATTAGCATAATAAAACAACATTTTACGTTTTTTTAAAGACTACTCTCAATAATAATAAATTCAGTGCTACCTTACGGGGCACTTTCAAAACATTTAAGACGCGGCAGAAAAAATCAGGCAAAGGTTATCGAGAACACTTAGACTTGATACAGCAATTTGTGGATCACACAAAGTGTTGTCTCTAATGAGAATCGAACTCACTCCCCTCGGCGTATAATACGGAGAGGCGAACGCTTCCGTCACACACACCATACGTGCATTTTTTCAGTTCAACCTCAAGTTCAACGAATAACGCAAACCGCAGGAACTGATACTACCTACTGTACAGTACGTTCTTACATGAAATCATCATCATCTTCATCCTATCGTTAACCCCACCCACCCGCAGATTATCCCGGATCCCCGGATGCATCCAAGGATATACACGTCTTGGAGTCCGCTTACTAGCCTAACCACTAGCCCAACCCAGCCATATGATCATGGACCACCAGATATGGCTTTTCTCTAGAGCGACTGCCGTTAGAACTCCGCTATCCAAAGTGATAGCGATATTACATGGCTTAGATCAGTTCATTCGCGGATACTGACTCCCCAAAAGACTCAACAAAGATCTTCATGACAGCCGGGACCGACATACGCTTCGGGGCAAGCTCGTCGTTCTTATTTATACCTATTACCTAGATTGGCTAGACTGTTTTTTTTCTTATAATTCACCCGGAGTTTAGCTGTCCACTTGCATAAATTTTCGATTGGTTAAATGATGCGACAGACTGAGTCGGAATACCTTTAAGTATATTCAAATTATAACATGCAGAAGGATCTTCGTTATTTTCGATAGTTTAGCAATGACTAAATAATATAGGTACCTATATAAAACGAATTAAATTTATTTAAATATACTATTTCACATTTTCATTTTATTATTAATTTCGAACAAAAATAATAATGATTATTTAAATTATTTTAGTTGTTTTAAAGCTCGTCAACAGCTACTTACCTACTAGGTAGGTAAACTAAATTCTTACAAACAGAAAAAAATATTGCTTTCTGTTTCGTCTTCGTCTATTTTTAGGTAAATACAGAATACTAAAAGGTATTGTTTTTAAACGATAAGTAGGTAAATAAATTATTGTATTTTATACTGTTGCTAAAACGTGTCCTTAGTTTCATCTAATCACTTGGAACTCAATCATCAGTTGAATGTCAACTATAGACGATTCTTTATTAGGTAGGCATATGTTAGAAATATTTTATATCTCTACTTACCTACTTACGTATTACTCGCGCACGTCATTATCTAAACAGTTAGGTATATAATCAAGCTTTAGAATGTAAATGTTCTTTGTTTAACTTTGCACGACGCATTTAAACACTAATTCTAAAGACATCCCCGTAAACAATAAGGATTTTCATAAGGTTTATCACTTCCAGCTCAGTATTTACATAACTTTCACACGTTTTACAGATTCTAACAAATAAGGGAGTTCCCCGTACATTGACACTGACTGACTGACACACATTTGCGTTGTATTTATCGATGCTACATGTAAAATTTATCTTAACGCATCAACGAATAAAGTAAAAAAATAAATAAAAATAAATAAAGAAAAATTAATGAAACAAAATGTAACTTACATTTAAAGCTGTCATTTTCACTGTAAGATATCACAAAGTTTTAATATCCGCACTGTATCACTACCTTTCAGGGAATGACGATCTGACCAATACGGACCTTTTATACTAATGTAAGTAGGTACTAAGGGCTGGTACCTACTCAACTATGTACTATGAGTACCTTCACAAAGAGACGAGACAGTCGATCACAAAACTTCTAAACAGATTATTTTATACCACAAGCAGTGAAAGCTTTTATCCGCACAAGATTTCTGATGCAAATGACTCCGGCCGTTTTGAACCGAGATGAATCTTTGGGGTTGTCAGCTATACATGTTTATATGTAGCTATATAGAAATCCCCACCTAAACATTTAACAGGTGGGCGGTTTGTGTATAGTATGGTGCAATGAATTTCTGAATTATTTGTTTACCCACTAAGAACATTGGTTCGTCTGGATATTTTTCTCTTTTTCTTTATTAAAGTAGTTGCGTAAATTGAGAAATAATAGAATAAATAGACGTAGTTATTGGAATAAACAAATAGTGTTTAGAAAATAGAGATGCTGTAGGTAAAGTCTTGACGTTAAATATACCTCATAAATATGAAGATGTACTTAATAATATATCGTTGTTTGTGATAATATTTGCATTTCTAAAAGAAAGCGTGGAGAAATTCAACAATACATAATCTGATGAATCTGATTTTCATAAAATTATGTACCTATGGTTTCTTGGGTATTAAATCGATCTACATAGCTTCATTTTTGGAAAACATGATTTACAAAAATATACCGCGTAGGTAAAGCTCCTGCGATTTACTAATATTTGATAGAGCTAAAGACAAAGCTGAAAACAATTTTATTATTGTTTTGACTGAGTGGTAGGTAAGTCATTGATCTAAGAGTAAAACAATGTTTTTTTCTATGGATACGAAACAGATGGTGTTGGTTTAAGATGACGATAACCTAACGTTGAGTTGCAGGCTACCAGATTGTAGCCTGTTTAATATTAATCATCATACAGTCTTCCGATGTCCACTGGTGGACAAAAGCCTCTCCTAATTTGCGTCTTACGCTGACCAGGCAAATTGCTTTAATTTCGAGTTTTCCATCTCTTCGCAAAAATGATAGGTAGGTACTATTTGTTTCGTGTCTTTTCATTTGCCGCCACTTAGGACAGCCACAGAATAGAATGGCTAATTAAAAAAGTACAATAAATAATATATTATTAATTTATTTCAGGTTTTGTGCCGACGACTGTCAAGTGTCAAGTGGGCGGAGCTTGCATTGCACCACAAATTCATAATGAACTCCGTATCATATATTTTCGTTCATGTATTGATCTCTTTCAGATTTAAGACCTTTACACTCTGTGAGACAGAGATGTCGACATTTTCGAAGTTGTTGGTCGTTCGTTTCGATCTGTAACATGAATAATATATAAATAGCAAGAAACGGGGAAGAACCGTTTGATTTTTTGCGAAATTGAATGACAACCGAAACTACATACCTACCTGTCGTGCACTATCGATATTATTGATTATGGCAATACTCCGACACTCGGGAGTGTCCCTAGACTTAACACGCGGATTTTTGGTGGATTGCAGATACCTACGTCCTGAAATTCAAAAAGTAAATAGGTACGTTTTAGCTTATAGTGCTTGTACTATAATGCATCTCATAGTATGCGAATATTGGTAATATTGGTCCAATTCAGTAGTAGGTAAATTGATTAATAGGATCATAGCATAAATTATTATTCATAGACTACACACTTGTGCCTAATAAACTGAAATTGATATACCTAACTACCACAGAAAAACCAAGACATAGGCACCTACTGAAGTACCTACTGAGTACCTACCTATGGGGAGTAATGGGTATGCCTAGGCAGAGTGTGGCGACGAGAAGCGCCGGGGGGACTACCCACTAAAACCACCATGGTGTTCCTCTATTCGATCCCATTGAATGGCGGTGTCACGGGAACTGCGTTAGCATTACATTACTTCCACGGAGTACTATACCTATCATGGCGTTTGCAACATTGTTCAGAAGATATCGCTGAAAGAGCAACAATTTAAAACTAAAGACTAAGTATCTTAATGTATTGTACCCAGAAAACACTTTAATCTCCTTACCCATCGCTAAAACTATTCACAAACTAAACAATCTACAATTACTACGTAACTGATAAAGTAGGTCATGATGGTCTGACGTCTAAAGGTGAATCCCCGACCAGCAAAACCAGCTGTTTACATCTGCAGATGTAGCAGATGCTCTTGGCAGTCACCATAGGTACAATGTCATGGTCGTAGCAGCTGAGGTGGGTTTAAGATTTACAATTGTTTTGGTCATCAAGAGGATCATCCTGTACCAGCTCGTAGTGTGCTCGTAGTGATTTTGTAAAGTTGACTACCTATACCTACTAATCTACTCGTCCTAGCACTAGGTATCCCGGTTATATTACCTATACCTACTTTTTCGACTTTAGAGCCCAAGGTCCGCTTACTAGTCCTTAAGGCCTTGCCACACGGCACAATTTTACATCCAACTTGACTAAATCACTTGATGAAATCGTGACGTGCAGACGCCAGTCGTCCAACTCAAGTTCATCGGATGGGCGGTACCACCAGATTTTAATCAATCGGGTGGACGGAATGCAAATCAGTGATATGATTGTGTCGTGTAGACGGGCAAAGCTAATTCGATTGAAAATTTGATCAGTGGTAAAATTGTATCGTGAGGCAAGGCCTTTAATTTGACACAGAGCGCCTGCTTGGAAAGCGATATTTAGTGGACCAGTGTCAGTAGGTATATCTCAAAACTATATCTCAAAACTATATATAACTAAAAATTGGTTTTAGGAACCTCAATGTAATTTATAAAGACCTATAGTTACGCCGCATATAGGTAGGTACCTATTATACTTTTACCACAGATGAAAAAACTATTTTCAATTGATTTCAGTAAGCATAGATGAAGTAAAATTATTATTCATTAACCCCTTGTAGGTATGCCGGAACGCAGATCTACGCGAGACACAATGGCTTTTTAATTGTGTCTGGCATTCCGGCATACAAGAGGTTAAGTATTCTTTTTGTTCGTCTGAGTCAGTAAGTAAAGAAAGTAGTAAAAATTATTTAATGATTGTTTCAGCCACATACTGTGAATTAATTTTCTTAATATTTTTTTTAACCTGCCAAGTCCCTAAAAAAGAAGGCATAAAACTGAAACCTACATTACGTTTAATGAATCTAAACAAAACCCACTTAGATTTGAGTGCGAGATTTACGCTAAAATTTCCGCACTCTACATGGCAAAACAAATAAGTACTTACATCATACTTTTTAAAAGATTTTGTAAAGGGCAAGTTTAACTATCCTCCTCTTGTACCTGGTCTACTAGGTATATGCATTTAATTTTGTTGTTACAGCTTCCATAAAACCACACTCTATTGCATTTTCAATAGGAAGAATTTAAGCTGGTCGAAATTATTACCAAAAATAATTCGTCTGTTGGACTTTTTCTTACAGAAAACATCATCATCTACATCAGCGCAGTATAAAAACTGTACCTCTGCTGGGCAAGGGCCTCATCTCTATGAGAATGGTAAGGCTATATATAGTACCTACAGAAAAAGAAACATAATATGGGTACCTACCTACTATAAATTACATCGGGAAATTATTATAATAGAGAGGATCCTGATTCTAATCACAGATGAGATTCTAATCTTCATTCAACAATAACCCAAGGTTATTCAAGAACTTGTTTACGGAAATTAGAATCTATTGACCCTTACATAAGTGTTACATCACAGAATCTAGACGTACCGGGGACTTCCCAACCATAGACACAGATATAGAAGATAAGATTATGTCAGTGGCGTAGCAAGGGGGGGGCGGTGGGGGCGGTCCGCCCCGGGTGACACCATTTTTGGGGTGACACCCGGGCACATTACACAGATGTTTAATGTTACATATGGATATAGAAAAATAGTATATAAGTAATATGGATAAGATAGACAACGCACAGCCAAAACTAATTGGGACAAGAAGCTGAAATTTTGCACGTCCCTTGAGGACAGTAGCGGTGCACTAAGAACGAATTTCAAGAAATTCTCACGGGATCGGGGAGAAACGGTTCAGCTAAAATAAAATGGCTGGGCGTAGCTGTAGTAGTATCTAGTAAATATGTATAAGCCTTCGTCCCGTCCGCGTGAATTATACTTACACCTTAACGTTCCTCAGGAATCACACTAATTATTTATTGGTGAAAAGCGTACAAAAATCCGTTTTGTTGTTTTTGAGTTTATCGGGTTCATACACACGGAACGAAAAGGGGACATGTGGAGGACATCATTTCATTATAATAAGTGTAGGTATCAGAGCCGCGTCGATTCCAGACGGCGGCGCCTGTGTGCGAAACCTATGAAGCGCTTTTTGTCGTTCTATTTTGACATTCTATTTTATTATACTTGTCTGAAATAATTATGTTCTCCAGTTTTATATACTTAATTAGGACCTAGGCTATTTACCTAATTACGTATGCAAAAATTAAGCACAATTAAAATTTGTACATACTACTTTATTTACGATAGCTGACTTTCTTAATCTATACCATTTTGTACAAAAATCATCAATTGTTAAAGAATATAAATATAATTTACCATCATCTTCAGCCTTAAAAATGTTAATTATAGCTCGCTAAAATAATGTACTCGGTAGATGGCAATAGGCTCGCCCCCTATTACATTGGGACCTAAACATAACTGGCGAAGTGTGGGTGGTAATACACCTCTGACTTCCTCTTCGGGGATAAAAGGCGTGAAGTTATGTTATTTTCTTCAGCCTTTCGCAGTCCACTACTGATATCTAATCAGATAATTTCTTCGTTTATTCTGTTATATTTTGATTTTAGGGTCGATTACTTTGATTCTCTGGCAGATGACTTCATTTCGAATTTGATTCCTCAGAGAAACTCCGAGCGTAGCCCTCTCCATAGCTTGTAAAGCGCGCTCAAATTGGTGGACCAGTCGTACCGTCAGTGTCCACATTCTGTAAGTCACAGGTAGAACACACTTTGTCTTAAGTCTTTGCGGTAAGCTTAACGAAAGGCGGCGTGATTTCCTATATACGCTGCTCAGTTAAGCTGTATTCTTTTGCAAGCCTTCTTAAAATTGTCTCTACCCAACTGCAAGTTTTGCCCGACGCAAAACTTCGACATACCTCTGAGCAAACGGTTCCGTTACACGGACTCCAGAATAGACTAGGCTACAATAAAGTCAAAGGCTTTTTCATAGTCCATAACTGCTATAAGCACAGGGGATGATTATACTCTTCTGTCATGTATAAGCTGCCGTAATGTGAATGTCATCTTTGGTTCCACCTCAACCTCGAGAACCGGACTATTTGGAGGTCTAAAACTCGTCAAGTGAGACGCGAAATCGTTGGTGGTGACTGTGATGACACTAGAAAACAACTTAAATACGTTCAAGAGAGTGACGTGTCGATAGCACTTAAAAAGGGTTTAGTCCGCCACTCCACGATAAGAGGCTAGATTTAAATATACATTGGAAGCTGCACCTTGTTTCGACTTCTACAGGGGATTTTTCACGTTTAAGCTCTTGGCTGACTTCTGGTAACTCGTCCGGTCCGTGAAGTTCCGTTAAAGTAGTTCAGGGATCCTCCGAGTAGAGATGAGGACAGCACGCTGCTGACATGTAGAGATCACTGTAAATGCTCTGAACTTCAAGGATTTCGGACCTAGAAGTGAATTTCCGTCAGATGTGGTCAATTTCTCCTACCAAATCCGTGCGATCCCACTACAATTGGTAGATATGCACTCCCAATTTGGCGTTGTAGTTCTCCATGACAACATTGAAGTGGGCCTTTTGGGTGTTATGTAAGACTCTATAAATGTCAAAATACATTTCTTCCACTTCATCATTTGAGTATATTAAAGTAGGTGTACTTGGACAATTTTCAAGTTCATACTCTTGCCGACACACTGGAAACTATTATATCGTTGCCAGAGAAAACTTGATGTACCAAGAATCCGGCTCCGCCTTGGGATAGCTGGTGTCTCACTCTAAGTACATAGGATGGCTAGAATCTAGGGTAATGGTATTCTTTTTTCGCACCAGTGACGTTGCTGCTCGTCACCGATATTTGGCATTTTAAGGTGAACCTTACACCCACATTTTCAAATGTTTTTGTTTTGTTCACCTGAGGAAGCCAAAACAACAAGGCTAATTAACTTTCTCACTCGCAAAAATAAAAAAAATCTGACTGAACCCATACCTACACAACGTGTGTCACATCATATCGGGTTGGATCAAATCTGACTAAAAAAGGATTTAGGATGATGATGAATAATGAAAAAACTATGTTTCTTTTCTTCAACAACTGAGCATCTTTTTTTATTAGTCGTGATTGCTATTCGCAAGCAGATTCTTCGACTTAATTAGGAAATAAGGTACTATATAAAGCTGAGGAATATTTTTAGTCAACAGTTGAATACCTAAAAAATTGCTCACAGGCGCCTGTCTAGGATCGGCTCGGCCCTGGATCGCTAGCTTGATCCTGGTTGTCGTAGGATTTATAAAGATAATCATTCAAAAGCCGTGGGAGGACTCAGAGGCTTTGGAGAGGGTAATGAGCCGCAATACACCCGCGATGGGGTGACACCACAAAAATCCGCCCCGGGTGTCACCCAAGCTAGCTACGCCACTGGATAATGTCCATGGTTGGTGAAGTCCCGAAAGTTCAACATTGGCACGTGTAACATGGCAAGTAGGTATAAACCTAAGTAAAGTGTACGTTACCCTAGCAGGAAAGTATCTCCTGGAGATACATGAGTGGAACGTATAATTAGAGCGCAATCTGCTGATGATGTGCGCGAAATAAAAAAATTGTGCGGGTTATAGTTTTGGAAAAAAATGAAAAAATTCATTCCTGCTGGGGTAACGTTCTTCCAGCAGGAAGATTCTAAACGAATTATTGGAGAGAGAAACATTGTACATGGGCAGATAGCTTATATTAGTGGGACAATGTGCGTCGAAAATAAAATTAGTGCGGCTTCAGGTTTTCGAGATATTTGAATTCCTGCTAGGGTAACGTTTTGCAGAATCGTGTATCTCTAAAACGGTTGCATGTGCGGTTATAAAATAAACATACACGAGTTGCTCTTAATTTGTGCGAATTGGTGAAATAATAAAATTTAAGAAAATACATGTAATTTTCAAGTAATTGGCCTTCTTTGAAAACCCAAAAAAACATCGCAGCGTCAAAATAAGAAAAGGTATAGGCTCACTGAAAACTGTTTTCGGTTCTTCTTGACACATAGATTAACCATAAAAAGTTTCAAAGTATTCATACATGCGTTAATGAGATATATTACTAAAAGACATAACGACGAAGTCGTAACTTTGAGGACAACGCACAAGAAACCGGCTCAACCCAAGGTGTGTAGGAGTAAACTAGCAATTAGAGCGATAGTCCAGTAATATATATTGAAATTATCCAGCTTTGAATGTCTCGCATGTAATAAATAATTAACAAAAACTAAAACATCAAACAACGATTGGTTATCCGACTAAATTCGAATGACTACAAAAAAGCGACGGATTCATACATATCAATGACCATCTTAACTTGACCCTCTAATCGGTTAAAACGTGTTGTGTCCGAGTACACTGAAGCAGAAAAGTAACAAAATAAGAAACTTGTTCTACTAGCCATTTTCGTGAATTATTGAGATATGATTTTTAAACAAATAAAATCCTTAAATTTTATTTTAGGTATTAAAATAAGGAATATTATTAATTGCACATCAAATAAATAATCACATATCAATATATTTTCATCATTTATATGCTTTATTAAATCAAATAAATTACTTTACCTACTACAAATAAACTGAATGTTTAACAAAACTATTACTGCAGAAAAAAATAAAAAATACATCAGCATGACATTACTTTTATCCTCATAATGCGATACAAATAAAAAGTACAAAAAAATCTAAATGTTTATCAAAAATACTAACTGCACAGCAAATTAACTAGTGCGCATGTAGAAGATACTCACTGTAAAAGCAAAATATCTATCCGAGTAAACTTATCCACTCAGAAAACTTAATAGGTTATGTTAGGTTCTCTTGTGACCCTTCTCTCAAAAATAGGAGCCCTGCGAAGCAGGGCTCCGTCAACTTAGCTTAGCGGTGCAATTAGTATTTTTGATGGAAAATTAGTATTTTTGACTAACAGTTAAATATAACCCTTGGGATATTAGTCATTATAAGCAGTGCATTAATAAAATTGCTTTGCATTAAGATAAACAGCCGTACGTTACGTAAATAAATTGTAGTGTGTTTTCTAATATTTTGAGTTGTGTATTCTGCTGTGCAATCAGTAATTTTGATGGAAATTTGGATTATTATTTCATAAAAAAAGTATTTTATTTGATTTGCGTTTATATACCACCCTTAAAATAATATATAAATTATTAAATTATTTGCGTGTACACAGTGACTTTTTAGTCGTCTTACAACGGCAACCAACTTCATGTATATAATAATTTGTATACAAATAATAGGTATTTATGAGATAAGAATAATTTAAAAATAAAAATATTATGGAGTAGTAAGAAGAAATATCCTGTTGCGAGTGCGGTGCCAGTTAAGATATTCATTGAACGGATGAAAGGCGTTGCACGCCACACTATATTATATTCTCATTGGATGACTATTTATGTTTCTTTGTGCAATAAGTTTGTAAAAAAAATCTCTACCACATATATTTTATGTTGGATACATATACTTAGTAGACTAGCCGTTACCCGCGTCCTGAGGGAACTACCTCAAGTATCCGTAAAACTCAAATATCTTACGGACCACTATTTTTTCTAAAATAAAATATAGCCTATGTTACTCGCAGATAATGTAGCTTTTTAATGGTGAAAGAATTTTAAAATCGATCTAGTAGTTTTTGAGTTTTTCATTACAAACAAACAAAAATACAAATATTTCCTCTTTATAATATTAGTGTAGACAACCTTTCTAAGACTGCTAAAAAGTTACAGACTTAGGTTTAATTACTCTGTGATTATGCGATTTTACTGTTTGTATTTTAGTAATGAAAAACTGATCTGTGATTTTGATGCCATTATATTTTATAAGAGTCGAAATGAAGAGAATAAAAATAATAATTTACACGTCAACAAGTTCTTTTATTTCAAATAGTAAAAAACATTATAGTTGCCGACAAACGCTTTTTGCGCGACTGTACGGACAACAGCATGGGTATAATACGATTAAAAAAGTAGGACGTCGGTATGTATAAGTCCGTCGCTTTTTTGTAGTCATTCGAATTTGGTCGGATAACCAATCGTTGTTTGATGTTTTAGTTTTTGTTAATTATTTATTACATGCGAGACATTCCAAGCTGGATAATTTCACTATATATTACTGGACTATCGCTCTAATTGCTAGTTTACTCCTACACACCTTGGGTTGAGCCGGTTTCTTGTGCGTTGTCCTCAAAGTTACGACTTCGTCGTTATGACTTTTAGTAATATATCTCATTAACGCATGTATGAATACTTTTGAAACTTTTTATGGTTAATCTATGTGTCAAGAAGAACCGAAAACAGTTTTCAGTGAGCCTATACCTTTTCTTATTTTGACGCTGCGATGTTTTTTTGGGTTTTCAAAGATGGCCAATTACTTGAAAATTACATGTATTTTCTTAAAATTTATTATTTCACCAATTCGCACAAATTAAGAGCAACTCGTGTATGTTTATTTTATAACCGCGCATGCAACCGTTTTAGAGATACACGATTCTGCAAAACGTTACCCTAGCAGGAATTCCAATATCTCGAAAACCTGAAGCCGCACTAATTTTATTTTCGGCGCACATTGTCCCACTAATATAAGCTATCTGCCCATGTGCAATGTTTTTCTCTCCGATAATTCGTTTAGAATCTTCCTGCTGGAAGAACGTTACCCCAGCAGGAATGAATCTTTTCATTTTTTTCCAAAACTATAACCCGCACTAATTTTTTATTTCGCGCACATCATCAGCAGATTGCGCTCTAATTATACGTACCACTCATGTCTCTCCAGGAGATACTTTCCTGCTAGGGTAACGTACACCTAAGTTAATAGTATAAAATTTGAAGGAAATCATTTTAGAATGCAGTTAATCCAAGAGACTGCTATGCAGAGGGCTCGAATCCCATACGCGCACCACTGAGAAGTGGGGGTGTTTTTGAAGATGAATGAGTACATGCGTATTAATTTGTTAATTATTGCTTTCCCACTTTAAGCCGTCGGTCCGTACTGTCATAAATATCTTTGAAAGTCTTTATGAGGAGTCAGTATCTCAGAATAAAGTGATAAATACGACGCTGTGCTTGATCAGTCCACCCAGGTGGACGGACTCCTAGGCTGGCCAAGTTTAATAGAAGTGGGATGAAACGTTATCGCTCTAATACGACTGGTCGTATTAGAGCGATAACGTTTCATCCCACTTCTGAGTGAAACAGAAGGGTTATACAAACACGTATAACTCTGGTAAATTATTGGTTTATTGCAAATCAGAATACAGTATACCTTTCTAACAGTTGCACTAATGCTCTTGCCCTTCGACCTGCCTGTAGAGCTTGAGCTGACGAAGCCTGTGACGAAGCGGCTGATTGAGAGGGAACCTGCCTGCTTCTTTCAGCATGGAGTTCATCTTCTGTCAACTCGGGAACATCAATACCACCCTTTATACACAAGTTATGTAAAACACAGCAGGCTATAATTATTTTACCTGCTGTTTCAGGGCAATAATGCAGTTCCCGAGCTGCCAAAAGACATCTCCATCGACCTTTAATATACCAAATGTGTGTTCTATGATGGAGCATGCACGCTTTTGGACAAAGTTGTACCTTCCTTCAGGAGAGTCTTCAACAGCATTATCTACAGGTGTCATCATATGCTCCCTTTGAACATAACCAGAATGAACTAAAATAAAAAATATTACAATTAATGTGAGTTTGTGAGGATGTATGGATGTTTGTTACTCTTTCACGCAAAAACGGCTGAACAGACTGGGATGAAACTTGGCGCACATATAGACCCTGGACGTACCTACCTACCTAATAAATAAACTGTTTCATTTCATTCACTCTCTTCTTGGTTCACAATTCTATTAACGCTAATATTTCTTGATTAGTTCATTGTAAACTGGTTGATGCATTAAAGGTTGGCTAAGATATATAATCTTTTTTTTAGTAATTATTAAACAATGAAAAGCGCGGCAATCAGTTTCACGAAGACGAACGAACTAAATAAGTTTTTGATTTGGTTCAAATTTCAAACGAAAATGGAATATAAAGTATAAAGACTAAAGAATAAAATAACTCATAATAAATATTTCAAATGTGGTTTCGACTTTCGACTCAATTGAGAACGGTTCGGGACTAGTCGCCCCGTTCCGTTCGTATTCCGAAATCGGGTCGGATCGCGGTTCGTGCGATCCGGTTCGCCGGCGCGGCGTCGCTGCAGCACAGAATACTTACTTCGTAACAGATACATCACTCCCATACAAAATCGAAAATATCTACGCTATAATCACCTACAAAATTTTAATAATAACAGCCGGTGTTCGCAGTGAAGAGAAATGTACCCTAAGTACTCAGGCAAAGCGTTGCAGATTGTGTGACTGTATGTACAAGCGCGTCATCGAACGACGGGGCTAGGGTTGTACTTATGATGATTTTGTTAATAAAACGAATGTTGCGAAATACAAATAACCATATTTTTATTTGCTAAATACCTATATATACACGAGTCAGTTAGTAAATACATATCGTTAACATATTTAATAATATTAACAATAAGTAATCTTAATATATAAAATCCTTGCGTTACTGACTGACTGACAGACACGCTACAGCCGAAACTATTGGGCGCAGGTAGCTGAAATTTGGCATGTATGTGCCTTGGGGACCGTAGGGGTGCACTAAGAAGGGATTTCCCGAAACTCCCACGGGACCGGCCAAAACGGGTAAATTTAAAAAAAATGCAGGCGTAGCTGCTGGCGTCCTCTAGTATGTTATAAAAATAAATAAAATGTAAAATAATCGTACGTAGTAGGGACCTATTGCCTATTTCCGTTTATCGGAACAAAAAACAATACCAAACAATACAGTGAGTACGTACATAAGATTCTGACATTAAGTAGATTTTACTTAATATTCTATATTCTTATTCTATTCTATTCTACCCCATACTCACATCACCATCTAGTCCCAAACTAAGCAGAGCTTGTACTATGGGTATAAGATAATGGATAAACATACATATATACTTTTATTTTTTGTAAATACATACATATTAAGTATACATAAAACACCCAGAGCAGACCAAGACAAACATCAATGTTCATTCACACAAATGTTTGACTTGTTTTGTGCCTTTAACACCCATTCACTGCACAATAACTTCGTGGTTTCGGCATTTCTATAAGAAAGCGCGGTAAACGTGCCGCGTACACGCTGCCGGGCGTGCGGCGGCCCTCTGTCGTTGGTACCGATAGCGGCACGAAATGGTAGGTATTTATCGCGCGAATTTAAGCCAGTGACGGGGGCCTGGCTGCAGCGGCAGCGGTGCAAGCGCCACAGTCACATAGCTCACCGCGAACGAACGAATCATTTTCAACGCAAAGATCCAACGGGTCGCGCGGTTCGTACGAACCGGTTCATTAGATTCGTTCAAATGCGAACGACACATGCAGGGCCGTGAAAGCTCCCTACATGGGTAAATTTCATATAAATCAGCACCATCTACCAATGATTGTAAGAACTAAAGAAAAAGCAACAACTGAACGGTAATTTCGCCAACTTTCCAAAGATCTCCGTGGTGCAGTGGAAAGCGTGCTGTGCTCATATCTGAGAAGTCCGTGGATCAAATCCACGCTTATCACGAACTACATTAATTTGTGATTTTTATATTTTTTTACTTTTAAATTGCATATTTTACATAACAGTTGTCATTTACTTATTTATTAACACCGAAATTAAACATTTATTTTATTCTGAAAAATGAATCCACTACTAACGCCATCTATACGATCGAATAAGAATACAATTGATTTGTACGCCATCTAGAGTCGAGGTCAGTCGAGGATGCCTATTGAACTTCAATTTCGAACTGAGAGTTGCGCATCTATACCAGTATAAGTGTATAATCTATGGACACATGCCTACAGTAAATACGTACCTACATAAGATTCTGACATTAAGTAGATTTTACTTAATAAAAACAACATTTATATTTATTTCTACTAATAACCTAAACGTATCAATTAACGAACATTTACATACCTAGTATTTCCTTTCTTAAAGGCTCAAACACACCGGATGCGTATGCGTGACTACGACGTAACAACGCACATAGTTACGGCGTAACCCCATGTCACACCGGGTTACGCATAAAGTCTACGCTTACGCAATCGAGCTGAGTACGCAACGCAGGCCAATTGTGTGCCCAGCTGCGGCAGCTATATTTTATTTTACTGTTTTTGACGCTTATGTTGTGCACGATGTCTGAAGAAGATTGGTTATATGGACCTAGTAGTTCATCTGACGAGGAAGAAGCAATATTGCTACTACTGTGCCAGAATACTTCTGCGCGTGCAAAAAGACAATGGGTCCATGATATAAATGAAAGATGAGAAACACATAGTGAATATCATAACCTTTGCCGTGAACTCGAATCGTATGAGGATCGCTTTTACCACGCTTTTACTTATATTTCCATATGTCAAGAAGTTCTTTTGAAGAATTGCATGATTTAGTGAAAGCGCATATATTGAAACTAGACACCAACTACAGGAAGGCGGTTGCAACAAGAGAAAGACTAGCAATTTTTTTAAGGTAATTTTTACTTGTACATTTTTAAATTAAGGCCTTGCCACACGGCACAATGTTACGTCCAACTTGACTAAATCTCTTGATGAAATCGTGACGTGTAGACGCCAGTCGTCCAACTCAAGTCCATCGGGTGGGCGGTACCACCAGATTTTAACCAATCGGGTGGACGGAATGAAAATCAGTGATTTGATTGTGTCGTGTAGACGGGCAAAGCCAATTCGATTGAACATTTGATCAGTGGTAAAATTGTGCCGTGTGGCAAAAGGCCTTTACCTTTATAAGTACCCACTTATATCAAATCTTATATCATAACTTACGACATAAATCATCGTTTTTCCTTCGGCAATGAAAAAACAACAAGTTTTCGTTTGTTTTGTGCGTTTAACACCCATCCACTGCACAATAACTTCGTGGTTTCGGTACTTCTAGAAGAAAGCGCGGGACACGTGCCGTGCGCACATGCTGCCGGGCGTTCGGCGGCCCTCTGTCGTTCTCGTTTGTATCCATATCGATACACGAAATGGTAGGTATTTATCGCGCGAATTTGAGCCAGTGACGGGGGCCTGCCTCAATGCATCCCATATACTAAGGAAGTAGGTACATAAAATTCCCGCAACTTATAAATGAAAGGAATCTTATTAACCCTTAATTACTCGCACAAAGAACATTACATAACTGCTCGCATGGGGTCACAGATGGCCCCAAATAGTATGAGTAGTTTTTAATATATATTGAAATATATAAGTCCATGAAACTATTTTATTATTAAAGTGTTTTGTTTATTCTGTTATACAAATTATAAAAAAACAAGAAATAATTAACAAAAATTAACAATTTGTACTTTGGTACCAGTTACATAAAAATTACGAGTATTAACTATGATCTACTAAGATCATGGTTAATACTTGTATTTTTTACGAACTCTCTGAATCACTCTTCTTACACTGTTGACAATATATTTCAGAGTGATCATTGCACACAAATCTTGAACATTTCTTGCATTTTGTTGGTACTTTGCGATCCCATTTCCGCGGGCAGCTAAGGTTGGGTCGCCTAAGATCGGATGTGGCATAAGACCGGAAGCATAGAATTTACCGCGAATAAAGCGCCATTTTTTATGAATAGCAACATATTTGCCTGCGCCATTAAATTTAGCCCCTCTCTTTATACCGCGGTACGGCCTGCGATGAGCAGGACGTGTGTACTGGTGCTTTGAAATAACTGTGTCAATTTTGTAACATTTTTTGCGATCCGATCTTTCCTCCAAAAGTTTGTTGTGAAATTTTGGCAAGTTTTCATTATTTTACTGCTTTCTAAGTTGATTTTTGCGGGGAATTAGCAAATGCTCTCTAGAATTGTATCCTTTGTTTGGGCCTAAGATGTCTGTGAGCGTAGATCCGGACTTTTCTCCTATTGCCTAACATCGGACAAAAAAATTAGATCTTAGGATTCATAAAAAAATACAATGGTTCTCAATCTTATTCATATCAATTCCTGAATAATTTATTAAATTTAAGACGCCTGATTGCTATTTGTCAGAGGTCAAAGGCCAGACCGGAGGTCTGTTATGTCACTGATGTTATTTTTGTTAATCTACATGTAATATAGTAGTACTGGTGTAGTTGGTATAGTCGGTATTTTAATCCAGTAGAGTAATTTGACTGGTGAAAATGTCTACAGATTGATCATGCCTATGAAGTACCAAAGACATTCACTTCAAACGACCACCTATAACGAAAATGACTTGGAAGAAGCTGTTAAGAAAGTAAAAGATAAAGAGTTATCTAATTATGCTGCCTCAGAAATCTACGAGATACCCACATCTACACTCAATGATCGAGTTTTGGGAAAAACTGGTACTAAAAGTCTCTTCATGCAACCATATATCAGAATTTCAAATACCCACTTATTAGTTGTATCTTAAAGGTAAATTAGAACCAGCAAACTCAATTAAATATTTGCATAAAGCTTACCGAATATTTCGTCGAGTTTCTGGTTATGTGTTATCTGGTTCTAATTTAACTTTAAGATACTACCAAAAATGTAGGTATTTAAAATTCTGATATGATGCTAGCATGAAGAGACTTTTAATAAGAAGAAGACTGTCTATGCCATAGAATAAGTACATTACATGCTAATCAAACATAAGACTGTAACAAATTATATGACTGTATTAGGTTAAGAGTAAGACACAGAGTACATTGGTATATACGGGAAAGTAAGAGTACAATAAAAAATTATTGATTCAGTTTACTAATACAAAAATGTTTATTTAATGATCAAAAAATTTTCTAAAAAATAATGATAGTTATATTATTTGGCGTGAAGCCAAATAATATAACTATCATTATTTTTACACATCCGATCTTACCTAACCATCCTAAAGTACCCTTTCTGCAGAGTCGATAAAGTTTGACAAACTCAGTCACGCTTTTATTGGCCGTAGGAGGGAAGATCGGACTAAAAAAATAACAAAATTTTTTAAATGAATGTTCTCAGTGTAAATCGTGCAGAATTTCAAATCGGTTTGTATTAAAGTATTGTCAACTAAAGGCGTGTGCGTTCGCGCAGCGGAATGTTGTTGAATTTAAAGATTTTAATTATGCAGATATTTAGTGTATGACGTCGTATAATTGTGTATGGTAAAAAAAAAATTTGTGCACGCAGCCATTTGTGGAGAAATTCACCAAAAACTGATTCCGCTGGGCGAACGTTGTCCTGGCGGAACTTTTTTTAATCCATTGACTTTAGAAGGAAAGAGATGTGTCCAAAAATTAGTGTGTATTTGTGTGTAATTGTGTATGTATGAATAAAATTGGTGTATGCATAAACTTCAGAGAAATTCAAGTTTCCGCTACGCGAACGTTTGGCCATTAGCTAGTTTTCATATAAAGCGCTTACATAGAGAGCTGTAGATTTTTACATACGTTGTTTTGAATTTGTTTATATTTGTTTGAAAAACAGATTGAGAAAAAATCGTAGGGCTTAAAAGATAAAATTATAAACGTAAAATATGCTTATTAGGTCTTAGTTCTTAAAGTATGCACTTTGGGGTCTAGATTTTCACGTTTATACAAACCTTGTAAGTGTCTGCAACATGTTGCCAAGTATCAATGATGTTCCGTTAGTAATTAAAGAGTTATAGGACAATTTACCATGAATAGATCACTGTTTACAAAGCAGTCAAATATCACGACGTTCTAAAGGAATTGCATGGTAAAATATATGCCAATAATTAGTGTATTCATTCAACTATTCACATGCAAAATTTCATGTCATTAAATTCAGTAATTAAAGAAAAACAATTATAATACTGACGAAGCATCGAAAACCTACATAACCCGACCCGTTCTTAAACTTCCAATATAGTATTTATTAATATGGTACAGTTGCGTACACAAGCGTTAGGAAAAAATAAAACAATTGCATTTCTTGAATTAAAAATATTTTTTAAATAATAGCGCCACTATCTACGATAAAAATAAATCTTCAATTAACAAGTATTTAAATATCCGTGTACAATTAACCAAAGGACTACCGAACCGCTTTGAACAAAATAATTCTGCATATTTTGGTGGGGGAACACGCTCACGTACATAAGTCACTACCAATACAACGGTATACATCAATTAAAAAATCGATTCAAGAAGTAGTTTTTTTAAGTTATTACATTGTTTGATCCACTAAAGTTGCAAAGGGAAACGCTGGTGCATACCTAGTCCATTGGTTAAATAGTGTAATAAGCTACAATATGATAAATATTTACGTAAACAGTAGTATTTACATGTGGTAATTATTTAATTTCCCTAAGAGGTCTATAGTTAGAATTCTGATCCGTGAACTATTCAATAGAAATTAGCTGTATGAATTTTATTTGTCTTAAATTTTAATAATATATCTAGATTATATATCAAATCTCAAGCGCATACTTAAATAAAGTACCTACGTAAATAGTCTGTCATAGTCAAATACATTTAAAAAAGTAGGTGTACAAAAGTAAATTACCTATAAATTATATCGAAACAACAATTGTGTTATCGCCTATACCAATTCAATACCGGTATTATACTGTAAATTTTGGGATGTTACCTAAATATATTGCACGGCCGCTTTTTTGTAGCTATCCGAACTTGGTCGGGTTATGTAGGTTTTCGATGCTTCGTCAGTATTATAATTGTTTTTCTTTAATTACTGAATTTAATGACATGAAATTTTGCATGTGAATCGTTGAATGAATACACTAATTATTGGCATACATTTTACCATGCAATTCCTTTAGAACGTCGTGATATTTGACTGCTTTGTAAACAGTGATCTATTCATGGTAAATTGTCATATAACTCTTTAATTACTAACGGAACATCATTGATACTAGGCAACATGTTGCAGACACTTACAAGGTTTGTATAAACGTGAAAATCTAGACCCCAAAGTGCATACTTTAAGAACTAAGACCTAATAAGCGTATTTTACGTTTATATTTTTATCTTTTAAGCCCTACGATTTTTTCTAAATCTGTTTTTTAAACAAATATAAACAAATTCAAAACAACGTATGTAAAAATCTACAGCTCTCTATGTAAACGCTTTATATGAAAACTAGCTAATGGCCAAACGTTCGCGTAGCGGAAACTTGAATTTCTCCGAAGTTTATGCATGCACCAATTTTATTCATACATACACAATTACACACAAATACACACTAATTTTTGGAAACATCTCTTTTCTTCTAAAGTCAATGGATTAAAAAAAGTTCCGCCAGGACAACGTTCACCCAGCGGAATCAGTTTTTGGTGAATTTCTCCACAATGGCTGCGTGCACAAATTTTTTTTTACCATACACAATTATACGACGTCATACACTAAATATCTGCATAATAAAAATCTTTAAATTCAACAACATTCCGCTGCGCGAACGCACACACTAAAGGCCGGATATTTTTCTATTATGCATTCTAATGCCATAGCTACAGAGTTGAAATTAGACAATAGTCCGAACTTTGGCTTCATTGAATTTTTTTGAAGGACGATCAGATAAAATGTTATGTCACTTTGACGGCGTTTCTTACACTGACCGTAGTGTTTACGAAAATAAAAAAAAAGATGTCCGTAGTATACTTTATTGTTGATAATTTACATCCAAGTCCACTGAGAAAATAACATTTAGAAATGAGAAAAAAAATTGTTTGCAACTTGCTCCTAATTCATAGAAAAAGCGTCCGATCTTAGGCGACCCTACCTTATTGCAACGTCTACGTTTTGCAGTGGTTGGTGGGACGCGATTTTCCAACTCATGCATTTCAATCAGACGTTTTTTTACTTCCTTAGGAGTTGATCTGACTTCATGTCGTCGTTTCTGGTGATTATAAGTTCAACAGACAATTGCCGCAAGAAATTATGCCTCACGTGAGTACGTGATTTGTCGGTATTTGCGCAATGTACCATGAGTGCATTTATGCCTAAAACATTTATCAGATGGAAGACAGTGGCTAACGGCCATCGTTTGATTTGCCTCCCTACGTTGAATGTACCACACAAGTGATCATTTGTGTCCACTCCTCCTTTAGTGCTGTTGTAATATGTTATTATTTCAGGTTTCTGCTGGTCAGCTGAGGCTGGGTCAATATGAGACGGTTGCTCGATTTCACTAGCAATATCGGGATCACTTTGTGTTATCTCGTCTAAATCTAGCTCAGAACCTGACCTTCCAACTTCTTTTTCATCAGAAGCCTCTTCCAACCATTGCACAATATGCTGTTCTGTTCTATGATCCTATCCATGACTAATTCTAAAAAAAAAGACAAAGCTCTTAGTAAAACGGAGATTGTATATAATTTCATTGTACAAAGCTGTAAAAAACATATTTAGAACAATGACTTATTCATTGAACATACAATAACATAAATATAATTAATAATACACAGAAAAACAAATAAAATAAAAAATACTTACCTCTTTAAAAAAGTAACGTAATTACTCGCACGGGGTCACCGCTCTAGACCGCAGCTACGCGTCCATCCACTCCCATGACTTGGTCGCTACTAAAATACAAACTTAGACTCGCGTTATGAAGCTACCGAAGGCGCGGGGGCAATCGGGCCGCGCCAAGTGCTTAATTTTTAATCCGAAAATGCTTTGACCCCATGCGAGTAATTAAGGGTTAAGCGGCAATATGTATCAAGTTTTATTATTTTATATCACCTTACTCTATTTTGAGTGAATATTTAGTAGGTATTTAATTAATGTTGCAGATTTTATCAGAAATATCGGCTTCCTGGTGTGATTGGATGCATTGATTGCACTCATATTGCAATTTTTAGACCTTCTGAGCACGAAGAACAATATTTTAATCGAAAACATTTTCATTTGATTAACACCCAAGTTGTAAGTACCTATATGAAAAAAATATTAATGATTTTATTGTGACAGAATGAAACAGTTTATTTATTAGGTAGGTACGTCCAGGGTCTATCTGTGCGCCAAGTTTCATCCCAGTCTGTTCAGCCGTTTTTGCGTGAAAGAGTAACAAACATCCATACATCCTCACAAACTCACATTAATTGTAATATTTTTTATTTTAGTTGATTCTGGTTATGCTCAAAGGGAGCATATGATGACACCTATAGATAATGCTGTTGAAGACTCTCCTGAAGGAAGGTACAACTTTGTCCAAAAGCGTGCATGCTCCACCATAGAACACACATTTGGTATATTAAAGGTCGATGGAGATGTCTTTTGGCAGCTCGGGAACTGCATTATTGCCCTGAAACAGCAGGTAAAATAATTATAGCCTGCTGTGTTTTACATAACTTATGTATAAAGGGTGGTATTGATGTTCCCGAGTTGACAGAAGATGAACTCCATGCTGAAAGAAAAAGGCAGGTTCCCTCTCAATCAGCCGCTTCGTCACAGGCTTCGTCAGCTCAAGCTCTACAGGCAGCTGGCAGGTCGAAGGGCAAGAGCATTAGTGCAACTGTTAGAAAGGAATAGATAGGATGAACATAGAACTTTATCCTACCGATTTCTTTATTTATATCATTTTCATTGTATATTTTTCCTTTTCAACTATTATAAAAGAATAAAATTTATTGTTTAACTTATATTAATGTTTTAAACTCTATCTAGAAACAAAATATTAAAAAGAAAGGCAACAATTAATCTAATAGGTAGGTATAATAAACTAATCTTAATTCCTATGGTCTAAATGTTGTTGTATAAGATCACACAACTGCACCAAGGCAGACCTGATGCCTGCAAGCTCGGTGTTCCTGACCGTTTCTCTCTCTACACGCCCCTCTACATATTGATATAATCTGCTTCTGACATTAGAGGCAGAAGCAGATTGTCTCCTTCTGGGACGTGTAGGTTGTGAGGCTGCAAAACAACATTCCAATTTAAATGGGTACTGACAATAAAAAAAATAGCCTAAAACATAGTAAATAAAGAAAAGAAAAAGAAAAGAAAACGTTTATTTTGTCCTCACATAAAGGTACACTAAATTCTCATACAAAGAGAGAGAAAAAAAAAAGTAACAAAAATAATATAGGAATAGGAACATCATTAGTGAGGCCAAAATTGGATCCTGCCTCAGCAAATGCTGCGACAAACTTTGCCGCAGCGCTGGTATTCTGGCAAGTCCAGAGGTATTCTGGCAAGTCCAGGCACATTTTACTGTGTTAAAGTAAATATAGAAATAACATTAAGGACTAAGTGATAATTTTTTTTTCTTCTCATATATTCTTTACATTTATTGCACAAGATAGAAATAACTTACAAGCTAACGCATTTCCCTGTAGTAAACAATTAATAAATTGTTTTTCTGCAATGTAAAGTAGTTATGTATTATTCGATGCTAAGTTTAATCTTTTTGTCTATATTTCAGTCAAATAGACTCACAAAATAATGTTCTATCTGGTTACTAAAAAAATATTATAGCATTACTGAAAATACTACAGAAACAAATACTTACAAACTGTTGGTTGACTCGCAGGTTCTGAGAGCTGTCCGTCTTCCTGGCTGGGATCCAAATACTCCACAACTTCCTCATGCAAATCAAGAGGCTGTGAAAAGCTCAGAGGTTGGCTTGTGTGACTGGAGGTGGATAGAATTGGTTCATTGGTCTGAAAATAAAACAGATTAATAGCAATTAGAAGTATGAAATAAAATTAGATGATGACTTTAACTTAAAATGAACTTTAAATTATTAAATTAAATTAATAATTTAAAGTAATAATAAATAATTTAAATTTAACTAACTTTTAATAATTAAATAATTATTTTTTTATAATAATTTATTGTACATAAAAGTACTGTTTCTTATAATAAAAACAATTATTATTGAAATAAATATGTATACATCTAAGATTATGAGTAGGTAATTGAGAATTCAAAGAAATACTACCTCACTGAAGGCTGACACTCTGGCTCCAGTTTGGCATTCACCAATCCTCTCTCCCATTATAGATAGAATTTTCAACTGCCAATAGGAGAGTGGGAGTGCCATCGATGGACCACCTACAGTTGCTAAAGCCGACCTCCGAGAATCAGCAGCAGCTTTCTTGGCTAAATGTTTTCTATCAAACCACACCTGCAAACATTAAAACAAGCATGAGATTTTCATGTCTTTATATTATTACCTAAGTTATCTTCACATAGTATTTAACAAAGTCACTTCCGCTGTCTGTACGTTTAGATCTTTTAAACTATGGAATGGATTTTAGTGCAGTTTTCAGCAGTAGTTCAAGGGGAAGGTTTGTATGTATACATTGCACCCGTGCGAAGCCGGAGCGGGTCACTAGTTAATTAATAAAACACTAGGTACCTTTTGCCACTGCTGAACTGTTTTTGTGCAACCGCCCATGGAATTGAGCATATTGCACAATTCATCCCACAACCTCTTTGCCCGGGCATTGCCTTCGACACTCCTCAATCTTCCGCGGGCTAGATCCCTATGCTCGTCCAAGAAATTGAGAAGGGTGTCGATTTGCTCGGGAGTAGCGGAACCCGTATGTGCAGCCATTTTAAACTGAAATGATATGAATTTTATGTATTAATCAACAATAAGTGGCGATATTTTTAATGAAAAAGCAAATAGTATATACACATGAGTTTATATAATAGTATATATATATTTATGATATTTACTTACGAAATTTTTAAATCCAAAACAAAACTTGTGGAGACCCTAAATGCAGACTGCGTTATAACTTTCTGACGGAATTTGTATCGTGATTGCGAAGAATGCGAAGTGTGTAAAAAAGCACTTGAAAACATGATTTATTAACCCAATACTTGAGAAACAAACTTCAGAAAACTTTTGGAAGTAATTCAAACAAAAAATCATGACTGTAGTCTTAGACTGTGTTGACATGGGCATTGGGCACAGGCACAGATAATATAATACTAGGCATGTTCAAGTTCACAATGGCTATAAACCAAAAACGCATTACAACGTTATAATTTAAATTAAGAGCAGACTATTTTTTATGCTATAATATATTAGTTACACACATTGTAGCAAAAATGCGACAGCGTTCGATTTCGTTACGTTTTTTGCGTTTTAACGGCATGCTTTTTATTTGCGTGCAACAGATAGCAGATATGTAACCGAGTGTTGTTTCGTTGGATCTAGCGCGGATTTTGATTTATATAGAAACTAGCTTTTGCCCACAACTTCGTACAACAAACATCAAAATGGTTCCTCCATTTCCAATGGTTACACTTGTCCAACTTTAGGCATATTTACAACTATTATTTTGTATTGACTAACTATATTACACTTAAACTAAATATTTACAAGTAATTAACAACTTTTAACTATGTATATATACACGCGACATAACAGACATAAAGATAAACATTCAAAGTTCAAAACGAAATGCGCGAGAGCAATAACACTAACCAATAGCACGCTGACAACAGAACTGAAAACGAACTGCGCTTTTGGAATGCTTTTTATCCGCGCCTGCGCTTTTTAAGTACTTGCGCTTTTTCGTTTTGCTACATTTGATAGAGATAGCAAATCTCAAACTGTGCGAAAGAAAGAGCGAGCAACATAAATAGTTACTTTACTCCATAGATTGGCGAGCAAAATGACATGACAGTATGTTATCAGTATACATTCGATTTTCGCTCTTATTT
Organism: Euclidia mi; assembly: GCA_944739405.2. Taxonomy (NCBI): domain Eukaryota; kingdom Metazoa; phylum Arthropoda; class Insecta; order Lepidoptera; family Erebidae; genus Euclidia; species Euclidia mi. Next base: position 45,604,618 of record OX123201.2, read on the forward strand.
TAATGGTGCAAAAGTTGATTAATATAAATGTACAAGACACGATGACATCTAGTGGCGACGCAATAGAACTAACAGGTAACATCGATCATCATTTTACCATCCGTGTAGTCCAATGCTTAGACAATTTAAGGCCTATTCAGACCTAAGCGGTATTCGCTACCGTCTGCGGCAGAGAAAACCCAGTGGGTATGCGGTAATATTACTGTTCAGACCTAAGCGGTATTCGCTATCCTTGTGGGTAGAATAACGCGCGGTAGTCGAGTTTCGCTCAGAGGTAAGAAATTTAGGTCGCTCTAGCCGTGGTACTTGATACCAAATACCTGAGCGAAACCCGCGCGGTATGTACCTCTACCCACAGCGGCAGCGAATATCGCTCAGGTCGCTCTAGCCGCGATACTTGATACTAAATACCTGAGCGAAACCCGCGCGGTATGTACCTCTACCCACAGCGGAGCAAATTTCGCTCAGGTTTGAAGAGCGTTTAATCCGTCGGAGGCGATTTTGCGGGTTTTTATTGTTCTATTACGTTACGGATAAATGACAATTAATGGAAAAGATATAGAAAATATGAAAGTTCAGTTCTTTATCAAGAGAGTGCTGGAGAAAAATATATGGGTTACTATAGTAAATATTTTAAAACGGATGAATTTAAAAAAGTCATTTTCGTAATTTCTGTAGTTTAGGCCAGCATTAATGGTCGCTAGTGCTATGAAAACTTATCGTTCTATAATTCTGTAAATGTAAACTGTACGAGCAAAAGCTATACAAGCGAGTCCCTAAAAAAGAAATTGTACTTTCATTCATAATTTTCAAGAAAATCGGAGAACAAAACAGTGCATTTTGCTTAATTTTAGCCCGCAAATTTGCATTTATATCTAAAAAACTACTGTGATTATTAAAAAGATATATACATATTAACAAACCTTAAGATTCATTTTAAGTCATATAAAAAAATTGGAATCTAAACTTTTCGTTTGTAATTAATATGATTTTTTTAAAAAGACCTATAAAACTCGAAGCGCGATGCTATGTCCGCCATTCAGCGCTGAGCGCTCTCAGAGGACGGACCTGTCGCTCGCGTCCGCGTCCGCCATTTTACGTAAATATTGCATTCCAAAACGTTTAAAGCGCGGCTAAAGCTTCTTGATCCTTATTTTTTTCTCAACGTATTTTTTTTTATAAATATGAAAAGTTGATGTACTTAACTTTATTTATGTATTACGTATTAAACTAGTGTGTTAGTCGAGACATCTGGAGTGTAGTGGTTACAGGTTAGTATAGTAGCGCGGTCAACTAGGGGCTGGGCGAGACTGACAGAAACGGACCGTTAGATATAATACCTTGCTGCAAAAATCAAGTGGCAATATACAGTATAAACAGGTACAGTAGTTAGACGCATTTGATCTTTGATGGGTGACCATGGGATTGGCTTGCAAAGCCTTTATCGCAGGTTTATTTTCGTACAAACTACATAAGTTAAGGTAAAGTAATTGACATCACGGTCATAGTATGGATGGGTGACCGACCGATGAATTTACAGAGCCCATGTATGAGGTTCTTAATGGGGGCAAAATTATGGTTATTTTTAAGCTAGGACGCGCCGTCGTTAGCATGATACCAATGTAATAGGTATTTACCTAAAACGTACTATGCAATGTAATTAAAAGCACACTTGAATCGAATATTATCTTACAAACCGCCGCAGCTCAGCTGATCCCCACGAGCTCGCATTGCCGGGACCTAACACACACAAGCCCACCTACCTATTGTGCAGTCTTATTCTGCACCAGTTAACAGTTTATTTTGACTCAATTCTTCTAACTATATTTGTTCAAAATGCAGTTTCGATCTAATGTCAGTGTCATACTCATGTCACAAATGGTATTCTCCTAAATAAACTGATATTGGAATGTTATCGTGTCTAGATCGTTAATTGAACAATGTCATCATCATCGTTCTAGCATACCGTGGATTCGAACCCTTCTTCGATACCTTCTGCATAGCAGTCCGTTGGTATCTCCAGTAGGCTATCGCTGCCTGTTGTTAATTAAACAATGTGTCAACGTCAGTGAGAACAATAGAAGTCAAATTATAGTTGGTGCCACGAGAAGATAGACTTTTTGTAAACAAACATTCAGAGCTTCACAACCTTTTTTCGAACAGTGGCGTTTTAGATTTTATGCTTTTGAACAGTCTTTTTTTTTCAATGCCTAATTATGCCACTATGTTTTTAAATTTATATTGTTAAATTTTACTGAAATAAAAATATTTGATTTTGTGTTTTAGTGGTCGAATGTTCATAAATTGGCCGATTTTTTTTGTTGTTTTACACGTAATAATCTGTAAATTAATGAAAAATAGAGTACCATGTATGTTAATTATAGAGTAGGTACATACATGTTACTTTATTATTGACACGATTTTTAAAAAATCACTACGCAATAAATAATATTGCTCAAAGTAGCATATCTATTCTAAAATATTAAATTATTGACCAACAATGAATAATATAACAGATAACTAGCTAATACATTGCATAAACATTTCTAGGCATAGAGATTTTACGTTGTCTGTGAATGAAGAATGTGTCGTCAGAATGAACTTAAACAAAAACCATTAAACGTTACGGTAGTCTGAAAACGCAATTTCTTTTTTAGGTATAAATAATTTTCTGCCATCTGATATTCTGCACGCGCTTTTTCGAGATGCCGGCAGCGAGAAGAGCGTTGCAATCCTATAAACTTGTATTTAACTTAACACCAACCCTTTCCTGATAACTAAAAATTTAATTTTATCATCTGATAAAAAGATGTTAAGCCCAAGAATGTATCATTTCAATGAACTAACGCCAAATGTTGACACTCTAGGCGTCAGTACCTCAAAACATTAAAAGATCCGGTTGACAGCGCATAATATCGATAAAAACCCGATCCATTGACATATTAGTTTCCAATGACACGTATCTATGTATAGGTCGGTTCACGAAAGTTGACCAGAAATGGCGGCCGTCGCGCATATGTACATTCGTGCACCAATGGCGTGGCTCCATTCTTGACGCATTTAGGGAATGCGTCAAGAACGGAGCCACACCATTGGCATTCCACCCGCGCCTCACCCCGCACCTCCACGGAGACCTAAAAAATGATTTCTGCGCAGTGGTCATCTTTCATGAACCCGACCTATACCGTTGCGCTCATTGATTTGAAATTATTTGTTTTTGACAGAACTATCGCTAAGTCACTTAGTAAAAATTCTTTGTTTACAAAATGTCTATGTTCTCGTGACACGGACTCTAGATGATAATGACATTTAAATTAGAAGAATACCAATTCTGAGTCAATTTAAAATCTAATCTCATTTCGTTCAAAATATAATTTCAATGTCATATAAAATACGAGAATTGGCCTTATCTATGTAAAATTTTATAAAAAGAGGGATTTATATCATCGCACATTGTGTGAAATAATTTTAGGTGAATATGTATTGTATAATTACAATATTTTGTAAATACAAATCAACATAATTATTGTATATTTTTTTCTTTCTTTTAATTAATTAAGTATTTTCTTTTACCCGACTCTTTTGGTTTTGTATTTAGTGTCATTCGTGGGTTTTCATGCATTAATAACAAAATAGATGTATATTTGAAATGTAACAATTATGTAGATGACAATTATAAATTATTTCTATCATATAATAAAACTGCGCCAAATTATTATAAATAGTCGTTGTTATCCTGAGGAACATCATCCTACTAAACAAATGTGTAATATCTATCGTTATTTGATACCTTTAAATGCATGTGCATTGAAAATAGTTAATTTGAATACTTTCATATCATAATCGACGTATTACATAAACGAATACTGTTCGTGTATGGCAAGAAGGATCAAGATTATTATTCCACGCGATACCGTCATAGTGCGCCGGGTCTCGCATGCGCGGTGTGCGGGCGACCGCGGTACTATAAAAACCTAAACTCGAGCCGCCGCTCGAGGCGTATACGCTCTGAATAGGCCTTCAAGAGCGTTTACACCATAGAGATATAAAGGATAGAGTGGCAGAACAGTACCTAACTCAATACTGTGTCGTGTCCGTCGGTGCGAGAGAGACCGCAACATTAAAGGCCCCCTGCATCTCTCTCTAAGAATACATGCACAACATCAACATTACGCAGTGGCGTGCTACCTGTAACTGTTATTTATATCAGTTAATCAGTAATCAATAGTTTCAAAGGTACATATTTTTATTTTTGTAAAGAGCTGCAATTGTTTCACATTGTACTTACTTACTTGTAAATAGTAATGAGTTAGACATAATACTTAAGCAATTAATGCAGTTACTAAATTAAGTGCTTTATAGTTAGCCTTCCAATGTGAATATTGTGTAACAGGAGCATCCACTTACGTCTTATAATGTAGACAACTCATGACCATGCTCAGAACTATGATGGAAATGTATGTTACAGAAGTGACGGTACATGAATACACAAAATTACAAAAACGTTAGTTCACAGCCCATGATCACGAGTTATCTTCATCTTACAGGACAGTAAATTTTAATAAAATTAGTGAAGCAACAATGCAAATGTAAATGTAGTAAGTGTAATGACCTAATAATAAACGAATAATAATTTACCTTTTAATAATTAACCATTTACCAATCTACTATAAGTAGTAGATGTATTGTCGGTGTGCGAGCAACGTACAACTTTTCTTTACGCGCTAAAAGAGAAACCATAAACAAATGAAATTAAAAATTATGTATCAATAAGAAATTAGTAAAAAGTGTTTCTCAGTGGCATCGATCTGGATTTTCTTGGGTGGATAATTTCTGGCAACAAACACTTGTTATAATAGTTTATTAACCTAGGTTCAATTTCATTACGTCAGAAATCATCGTCTCGGGTGATCCTTTCAGTTTTTAAAGGAAAGTCTTTACCAGTGCAAATAAACATAAATTCTTTTTCGTTATATGCAGTTGTCCTTGGACTTGATAAAACCAATAATTTCGACGATTGATACTTCCATTGGAATTCCAAAATTTTATTTTATTTTCTTTAATAGCATCTTCGGCATTCATACCAAATACTGAAATTGGACATTTGATTTCAATTATGCCGTCATCAAAATCGCCATCGGGAGAAGCTCCCAAAAAAAAGAAATCCTCATCTATAAAGAGGCCACATTTACGAATACCTACTTATATTTTCTTGAGTTTGAAGTTGTTCGATAGCAATAGCCTCATTAGTTTTTCCATGTTTTATGCTTGCAATATTATTTAGTGAATAGGAATATAAATGGCTCTGTACTAGGGGCGCCGAGCTTATGGTTCTTCTCCTTTTGCATATTTTTCCAAACAGTGATGCTGTTACAAGACATCGTCGTAATTCAAGCCAAAGTGCGCTCTCTGCTTGAAGAATTGTGTCTCTTTCAGCCTCTTCTCTCTTGCTAACCTAAAAAAATACATTAGGTATTTGTTATTTCCTTGCACGATATTAAGTACATAGCCTCACTAATATTTTAAATGCAAATGTCACTCTGTCTGTGTTGAACTACTGAACCGATGACCGAAACGCAGAAGCGTATCAAATATCACCGGCCATACGGCCCTGTCACGACCTTGCCGCTCTGAGCGGCGGCTTAGCGCGGGGCGGCGAGCGGCAAGATCAAATGTATGAAGACGTTCGAAGCACGCCACGAGCCGCCGCGCACAGCGATAACGCGCGCGTTTTTTTTGGCGCGAATGGCTGCGCGGCGAGCGGCGCGGCGTGCGGTGCGGCGAGCGGCGGGAACAAATGTACTGCGACCGAGTCCGACGCCACGACTCCGAGCGGCACAGACAGCGTTACGCGAGGGACGAACTAGGCGGTTAAACTATTTGTTAAATATTTTGTGGCGGTAATGAATACGGAGACATTTAAAGTGGAAATTTTTAAACGGTCGCGTGTGTGGATAGCAACACATCCGCTGTATAAATACAAAAATGTTAATAAAACGTTGCGAGATGTAATGAAACAATGTTTTACAGAATGTAATGGTAGGTTTTAATATAAATCGCAAACATTAAAACATTGAGTAATGTACATATGTACCTATTTAGGTACAGACACAGCTACTATGAAAGTTAAAAGGTGATTTACCTACCTACTTAACGTAATCTACGTTGTGTAGGTACCTATTCAACGCCTCATTAATTGCGAATATGTATTATTCCTTTGATATAAAATACTTGTAAGAAATGAAGATCCAATGTCGACAATTTTGTAGGAATACCGTATAGTTACACAAAGATATTTTGGTTATCGCCATATTTATGGGTAACTCCGTCGGCCCAAATACGTCCACATTTGCCGCTGCGTTTACCGCTGCTGTAGGGTCGTGGCGTGCACGACGCTCTGCCGCGCCGCCCGCCGCGACGCGCGCCGCTTAGACCGATCTCGTGAACAGGCCCTTAGGGCCTGTTCACGAGATCGGTCACCGCCACAAAATATTTAACAAATAGTTTAACCGCCTAGTTCGTCCCTCGCGTAACGCTGTCTGTGCCGCTCGGAGTCGTGGCGTCGGCCTCGGTCGCAGTACATTTGTTCCCGCCGCTCGCCGCACCGCCCGCCGCGCCGCTCGCCGCGCAGCCAATCGCGCCACAAAAAACGCGCGCGTTATCGCTGTGCGCGGCGGCTCGTGGCGTGCTTCGAACGTCTTCATACATTTGATCTTGCCGCTAGCCGCCCCGCGCTAAGCCGCCGCTCAGAGCGGCAAGGTCGTGACAGGGCCGTTAGGCTATTTAACTCTGTCGCGAGCGAGCTTAGTGAAATAAATTGAATTTAGTGAAATATAATAATTTGATGTCACTTACAAACAAAAAACATCACGAAAACAAAAAAAAATGAGCCTATACCACTATATGAATGAGTTCGCAACCAACTGACTCCATTTCTAGACACTCTATCATGGTCATTCAAGTCCAAACTCGACTATTATACAGTGTTCAGATGTATAATATAAAGTAATTATGGCAAAAAGTAACTAGCCACAATTCCAATGTCCTACTATATGCCATTAGAAAATTCCATTCATGTGTTCCGGCTGCATCATTAGGTCGTTGTACTATAATATTGCTTTATCATACGTCATAGTTCAACTCAAGCAGGCAACTGGATAAAATATATTTTTTAAATTTCGCACCGGGCGTATTATGCTACATACGAACACTACAACTTAAGAAAATAAATAAAAACCAAAAAACACTATGTTGTGAAATTATTAACACGTTCAGGACGGCATCGGGTCGAAAACATCTGAAGTGAACTATTTGCGCGGGCCGGAGAGAGATTTCTATTGCTATCGCATAGGCCTGGGTAGTTTTCTTTAGGATTTTTTGTAGTGAGCGTGTGACAGATATATTGACTGGTATTCTGTCGCCAAATAGTACCAATAAAAGGAAAAATATTGTATCGGATCTTGAAGACCTGATACGGCCTGCAAAGAAAGTTTGTCCTTGCAGGACGGATATCGGATCTAAAAGACCCGATGCCTGATAACCCGATAGCCGGCCCTTGGTGACAGGTCAGTTAATTAGTGATGTGCATATTAATTAGACGTTGCGATATTCTATTTGCGTTCGTTCCTAATTAGCCCTGTAATTAAAGTGTAAGTGCAAAATGAAACGTTCTAGAAGGATGCTAAGTTAAAAAAGTGATGCCTCATTGTGCCCAATGTGCAAAAACATATTGTCATGACTGTTATAATGAAGCGCATACTGTTTTTGAGGTGAAAATAAATGGATTTTTTTGTCAAATATATAGTCGTTTCATTTGACATCACTAGCAATCATATACACTAGTGCCGGGATCAGGTGTATAAGATCCTATAATTTTACAACTAATTTAACCCCCTTTAATTATTATTTTTTCAAAAACGGGTTTAATATTGTTATGCAGTGATTCAATAACAATGCATTTCAGGAAAAAATATTTAAGAAAGTCTTCAACTGGATAACATATTTGAATTTAATGTCAAAAGGTGTAACAGGTCCTTTCAACCTGATGCCGGCCATGACTGAAGTTCACCAACAGGTCTTGTAAACCCTATGCCGGCCCACCTAATAGGTAACCATAATCGGGCCCCGTCTTGAACGTGTTAAGTAATCAATTTTTTCTTATAGATAACATAAATAATAATGACATATTTACTTACCAAATCGCCAAGATTAGTTGGTCACACTATATAGTCACATATAGTCACAGCAGGCTTGGAAAGGTCACAAGGTCACGGCGCAATGGCGATACTTCCACTATAAAAAGGTACTCTGTGGTCCACCCTCTAAAAGGCCTCGCGGCGGACTGATTTGAATGTAATCGCGCGCGAAGATTTATAGTAGTTTTCAAATATTTGTAGAAAAATAATAATCCACGATAATTTAAATTTTTAAATTGCATGACTTAGATAAGCCACTCTAGTATCACAGTGAACTATTAATATTAAAAAATAGTCTGATAAATTGGTTAAAATCGCTCTTTTAAAGGTAGCAATTTTATTAAAAATCTCATTGTTTGGATGTCGATTTTCTATAGATAGGAAACAAAATATAAAAATATTTCTAACTAACTATTATGCTACGGTATATTCATCTAATTATTATTTATGGTTTATTAGAAATTATCCGTGTGGTGACGGATTAAGAATACGGATTGTCACCACCCCATATCATCCCATGGGTGTCGTAAGAGCCGACAGATAGCATATTATGCAGAAAACAGCACTGTAAGAGAAGGAAAACTTGATACAAACCCTATACCAACCCGTTTGGCCAGCGTGGTATAGTAGGCCAATTCCTCCTTTCAAAGGAGAGGCCTAGTCCAGCAGTGGACTGATAAAGGCTGATGATGATGATGATGATGATGAGAAATTATCAGTGGTTTCCGATAATAAGATCTTTGAAGTCAACACTAAATCGGAAATCATAAAATCCTTTTTGCAGTTATCTTGATATAATGTTCGAATAGCTTAAAAGTCTTTAAATATTCCTAATTAACTATTTAGATCACAAAATTATGTAAACTTCTTTGTAACTAACATGTTTGTAAGATAAGTGCTTGATAGATATTAAGAGGTTGGAAAAGTAGAGGTTTTGCGCTAAATACCGCCTCAAAGGTGTTAACGCTCTTAAATAGGTAGGTAGTTGAAATGGGTGGGCTCCAGCATAGACTAATATAAAATATAATTATATACCCTGGGCAATCCTTCTGGTGACAAGTAAAATACAAAAAATATTTATAACTATCGCACTACGCTCTGATAACATGGCTTTCAAATAATTTGCCATGAATCTCTAACCAGCGTTCGCAGTATGTTCAAAAGTGTTGGAATTGAACGTGCATTAAATGCCTTTGTTAAGTCAAAAAATGCTGCAAGACATTTTCAATGGGTGACTTTTCAATGTTCTATATCGTAAATAACCCCAATATTTCCATAAAAAAATCAAATATCGGGATTAGAATTAAAAGAATAAAACTGTTAGAAATTATTATCGTGTAATAAAATTAATAAAAAATATTTAAAGAAAAACAAAAAACCCGACTGCGTAAAAAATAATCAAAAAAATACGTGAAAAAATAACTTAAATAAAAACTAAAAAGAATAGAAACAAGTTTAGAATTCTAATGCAGAACAGATCGACTCACAGTCGGGGCCCATTCAAATTTTACCAATCAAATGTGTCCATGGGGCCCCGACTGTGAGTCGTTCTGTTCTGCATTAGAATTCTAAACTTGTTTCTATTCTTTTTAGTTTTTATTTAAGTTATTTTTTCACGTATTTTTTTGATTATTTTTTACGCAGTCGGGTTTTTTGTTTTTCTTTAAATATTTTTTTTTATTTTATACTTTTTAGTTATTCACTGTTTTTTTTTTGTTTGTTTATCGTTTATACTTGAAGTAAAAACTTAAATCAATAAGTAACAACATTAGCGAGGATGATTGTTTTGTTAAACAACTTTAAATCGTTATATATCCTAAACTATTATTTTAAATGAAAAATGATAAAAGGAACCTAAAGATGATTTTAAAATACCTATTCAATGACACCCCACATGACATAGTTCATTGACATATATTTTTTTCATTTTGACAATATGGCGTCTAGTTGACGCTGTGGTGAATTTTGATAACTGTCATGTCTTTAGTGACACTCGCAAGGTTAAGACGAATCGATTGACGTAAGAATCATCAAAATCGGCCTACGCATTTGGTCTCTAGAACGCCACATAGAAACAAACATACATACATACATACATACATACATACATAGACTGATAAACACATTACCCTCCTTTGCGTCGCGCAGTCGGGTAAAAATAAAATACTTACCTACAATAAAATTTATATTTACAAAAATATTTTAATATTAAATGTAGCGATCTTATCAGTTAACATAAATAACAATTTTGATATTTAATCTTATTTGAATATCAAATAAAAACATCGTCATGTTTTAAATCTTATTATAACTGAGAAGCTATCCTAATTATTATGAATATACATTATATTATGCAGCCACGTTTATATAAGTTTATCTGCGATATGTTGAATTCATACGTACATCTTTTAGATCTCTAGAAATTACAGTACAAAAAAAGTAAAAAAAAAGTATTGCCATAATTATACTATTTTGTTTATAAATACAATCCTGACAACAATGCTTACATTAAGACAAACTTTCGAACCGTAATTTTTAACCTTAAAATCCTATACATAAAATATTTTTTGGTTCGGAATTGCCGCCATTCTTATTAAAAAATAAAGTACATAATTTTATCATGTATAAATGCGGTTAATTGACCTAAAAACCCAATACAAATTACAGCAGTATACGGTTTTATCACACTACTAATCTATAGTTTTTTGTACTCTAATAAAGTCACATAAATGCGCGGCAGAGAAAATCAAGCTTTCGACTAAAGATCGTTATCGAAAGGAGTGTGTGAACAAAAACTCTCACACCCCGAATAGGAGGCCTGTTGACTCTAATGTTATGTATACAGTATTTTAACTTGATTCAGACGGTCGGAACGCAAGTCATATCTACAGGCTTCGAGATCGGTACACACTTCGTCATATCGTTTTATTAAAAGATAATTTTCGCACTATGAGGAAATTCTGTGTCGCGATAGGTAGTCTTTACAAACCACCGGACTTAATGAACACCCAGACTCGAAACAACAATTTATGGATCACACCAAGTGTTGTGTCGTGTCGGAATGGAACCCACAACACTCGGCGCAGTGTCAAGCGGCGAGGCGACTGCTTAAACCACTATCCACTAGTAGTCAGTATGAGTCACGTTCCAACCGTTGAACTCACGATGTACATCACAGGTATGCAAGTGAGTCATAACTTCATGAGTCACACCGCTACCTGGCGCACAAACGTGAGTCTAGCGCCGGGTCCCGGTACAACAGCTTGCCGCGGCTGTACCCAACTATTACGATGTAGTGAGTCATGAGTCACACCGCTACCCATAGTCATTATACACCAGTATAACGTCCCTGTCGGTCCCGCTAGCGCGCATGGCTCTTGCCACGCGAGCGGGCGCGGCGGCGCACAAACGTGAGTCTAGCGCCGGGTCCCGGTACAACAGCTTGCCGCAGCTGTACCCAACTATTACGATGTAGTGAGTCATGAGTCACACCGCTACCTATCGTCATTATACACCAGTATAACGTCCCTGTCGGTCCCGCTAGCGCGCATGGCTCTTGCCACGCGAGCGGGCGCGGCGGCGCACAAACGTGAGTCTAGCGCCGGGTCCCGGTACAACAGCTTGCCGCGGCTGTACCCAACTATTACGATGTAGTGAGTCATGAGTCACACCGCTACCTATAGTCATTATACACCAGTATAACGTCCCTGTCGGTCCCGCTAGCGCGCATGGCTCTTGCCACGCGAGCGGGCGCGGCGGCGCACAAACGTGAGTCTAGCGCCGGGTCCCGGAACAACAGCTTGCCGCGGCTGTACCCCACTATTACGATGTAGTGAGTCATGAGTCACACCGCTACCTATAGTCATTATACACCAGTATAACGTCCCTGTCGGTCCCGCTAGCGCGCATGGCTCTTGCCACGCGAGCGGGCGCGGCGGCGCACAAACGTGAGTCTAGCGCCGGGTCCCGGTACAACAGCTTGCCGCGGCTGTACCCAACTATTACGATTTAGTGAATCATGACTTCATGAGTCACACCGCTACCTATAGTCATTATACACCAGTATAACGTCCCTGTCGGTCCCGCTAGCGCGCATGGCTCTTGCCACGCGAGCGGGCGCGGCGGCGCACAAACGTGAGTCTAGCGCCGGGTCCCGGAACAACAGCTTGCCGCGGCTGTACCCCACTATTACGATGTAGTGAGTCATGAGTCACACCGCTACCTATAGTCATTATACACCAGTATAACGTCCCTGTCGGTCCCGCTAGCGCGCATGGCTCTTGCCACGCGAGCGGGCGTGGCGGCGCACAAACGTGAGTCTAGCGCCGGGTCCCGGAACAACAGCTTGCCGCGGCTGTACCCCACTATTACGATGTAGTGAGTCATGAGTCACACCGCTACCTATAGTCATTATACACCAGTATAACGTCCCTGTCGGTCCCGCTAGCGCGCATGGCTCTTGCCACGCGAGCGGGCGCGGCGGCGCACAAACGTGAGTCTAGCGCCGGGTCCCGGTACAACAGCTTGCCGCGGCTGTACCCAACTATTACGATGTAATGGCCTGAGTATGAACCGCCGAAACAACGCCTGCAACAATATAGGTATATTAATATTTCAAAAAAAATTCAGAGCAATATTCATAATACAGTAAGATAAAGATACAGGGGTAGTCCTCCCGCAAGGTGGACCGACGATCTGTTTAAGATCGCGGGAAGCGGTTGGATGCGGGCGACTCAAAATCGGTCTGTGTGGTGAACCTTGGGGTAGTCCAGCAGTGGACGTCTCTAGGCTGACATGATGATGAAGATAAGGACAGATTTATTTGTCTCAACATGTGTACAATCAGGTGTTTTGTAGTATCAACATGCTCTGTCTGCTCAGACTTGGAAATATAATGTGTAAAATATTCTTCTTTAATTCATAGATTTCATGGAGTTTATGATGCTCTGAATATTTAGACTACCTGTAGGTTGTACATGTACACTGTGTAGAGTGTAGGTAGTTATATTTTCACAATAACACAAAGAATAATATTCTTTCAATATAACAGCAAAAGTACCGTTTTGTTGTTTCGTTGGACTCTCACGCAAAATATACTGAACTGATATACTTATATTAGTAGGTTCTGCGTGAGAGACCAACGAAAATTTCGCGGCTCATTTTACTGGTAGCTCAAAAAATGAAGCTCGTTTGACCACATCCAAACAATAATTACCATAAATTTACGCATTTGTTAGAATAGTACATATTAATATTCTCAATAGATTTCGCTTACTAGGTTATTGCGATAGGAGTTAGTAGAGTAAGCATGGCCACCCTAGAGACTAAAAATACCCTATAATTCATACTTTTCTCAGTACTTTTTTCATTTTCCGTATCAACTTGGACCCCCTCCCTCCCTAAACCATCGGCTGACTACCTGGCCCCCGCCCCCTCTAGGCACACGGCTGCAGACGCCCTTGAGAATAGGATCTTACCTAAACTCAGCCTTTAGCTTATTATGCTTGCAGAGATCACAGACGAGCAGCCCCGCGTCGACCAGCGCTATAGCAGGTCCGTGACGTTTAAGGTGTACGAGCAACTCTTCGTGAGACAACGAGTGCTTGTGCACTTCTATGCCTGAGCATGACGCGGCGTCGAAACGACGGAGTACACGTTCGCGATCCTGGAACGAAGAGAGAGTTCTAAACTTCTTTCTTTCTTTTTCGTATGAATTTGTGGCCAGCTCTGATGTCGGAGTTTTCAGACCGCCTGAAGGCCGGTTAGCTCAGTGTTTTGACCGCCGCCGCCGCTCAGCTGATCGCCGCTGTCCTGAACAGAGGACCCGATCGGGTTCATGCGCTAGCACACTTTCAAATAGAAGGGGAAGATTCTGGGTCTGCATATCTTCGGTAATTCTAGTGATGGATCGTGATAAACTGTTGAATTAGGGAGGTTCAAGATCGGCCTGCGTGCAGAGCCTCGAGGATGCCCTAAGTCCAGCAGTGGACGTTTACAAACTAGTCTGACGATGATAGAAATCGTTCTTTTTTAATAGGTATAAAGGTCGATTTCGCGCAGCAAAAATACAACTTACAATATTAAGTATCCTGTCGTAATAGTCGTGTCTTCTGTAGCTCTCGTTCACTCCAATAGTTATCGTGTACATGACGTGTTTGATGCCGAACCTGCCAAATAAATAAGATAGTATTATATATTTTAAAATAATACTGTTTTTAAGTTTTTACATAACATTACATAACTTCACGCCTTTATCCCCGAAGGGAGGGAGTTGTATTACACACCCACACTTCGCCAGTTTTGTTTCGTTCCCATAGTAATAGGGGGCGAGCCTATTGTGTATTGACCAGGTTAGGTGATTGTGCCTAGTAGACTGCAGTCTGACGGACATATTTGTTTTTTTTTTTAAATTACTTCAAGTCAGAACTTTGATTGCATGATGCAGAATTTTATTTCTGTTGTGTCCGTTAGATGTCTCCGTGTCATCCAGATCTTCGTAATCATATGATAGATGACCTCAGTTGTATGTAGCTACATAAAACTGACACCAACTGTAGTGACTATGCCACTGAGATTGTGGTTAAATTCTTTAGTGTATCACTATTTCTAAAAAAAGTGTTATATTAGATACGCACATCACCAACATAAGAGAAAGATAGTTGTTAATTTTTTTTTGTGTAGTCATAAAGACATAAAGACATATTTATTTCTGCATTTTGGTTGTTTACAACACTTATACATGTCAAAACCCTATTCTAGATGAAGCCGGCTTTTCCTAGCTAAATGACTTCTTGAGAAGAAAGGCCGAAACAAACTCAGAGTCATTGCTTTTTTTGTCATTTCATCTCTTCGTTTATATTTTTTTGAAGTCCAGACATAATAGGTTTAGATGCGGGTACAATGCAGGATATCATCTGACGCTTATAACTGACTCAGCCCGCTGATGGCCCGCATTCAACAGCCATCGTACGGCTCAACCTTGATTGAGGGAGCCAGCACGACCTGAATCATTATGCCTCCACGCCATCAGTAGGTGTATGCATAAGCATGCCAGCCTAAGCCACCAGACAGGTTGCCACTAATATTAGTTGAAAAGTTTACTAATTCCCGCATTGTACTTGCTCCTTACATTTTATCATAAGGTTGAGTACATGTTGTAAACAATAATATTAAAAATTATACAATAAAATGTCATCTAATTAAAATGTCACTAAATAAATAATAATAATTAAATGTCAATTTGAAAATGTCCAAAAAAAAGAAATTATAATTATATAAAATTATTAAATGTCACTTGAGTTATTGGAAATGTCAAACATAAATAAAATAATTGAATGTCAATTTGGAAATGTCAAAAGCATAATACAATAATTACTATAAAAGTAAATAAAAATAATCTGATGTCATTTTAGAATGTCAGAATATAAATAATAACAAAATAGTTAAATTACAAATGTCAAATATTCATAATTTTATACTATTTACATGTCATTTTAGCCTGCGTGTAAATTGGAGAAACTCAACCCCAGGCATTCTTGTCTTCTAAGTAATCTTTTACTGAGTAGTACGCTTTGGAACACAAACTCTGCTTAACAAATACTTTGAACTTATTTAAACTTAATGCCTGAATACTGCCTGGAATTTTGTTGTAGAAGCGTATACTTTGACACTTATACGAGTTACTGATTTTTTGCAGTCTAGTTAAAGGTAGCACTAGTTTATTTTTATTTCGTGTATTTATACTCTGCATGTCGCTTATTTTCGAAAACTTATTTATATTTTTCCTAACATATATCAAGTTTTCATAAATATATTGAGATGCGACAGTCATTATTTTAATTTCCTTAAATTTTTCCCTCAGAGAATGCCTTGATCCAAGACTGTAAATTGCACGAATAGCTCCCTTCTGCAGTACAAACACTGTTTGAATGTCAGCTGCATTGCCCCATAATAAAATGCCGTATGACATTATACTGTGAAAATAACTGAAATATACTATTCTGGCTGTATCTATATCAGCTAACTGACGAATCTTATAAACCGCGTACGCTGCAGAGCTAAGTCTATTCGACAACTTACTTATGTGTGGGCCCCACTGTAACTTAGAATCTAAAGTTATGCCTAAGAAAACGGTGTTATCTATAAGATCCAACTCTTCTCCATTCATCCGTATATTGGTTTCAACTTGTTTTACGTTAGGTGTGGAAAATCTAATACATTTTGTTTTTCTTTCGTTTAAAAGTAAATTATTAGCACTAAACCAATTAACTACTTCAGAGAGAGCGTCATTTACATCGTCATTAGTTGATTGCTGTCGTCTTAGCTTAAATATAAGTGATGTATCATCAGCAAATAACACTATCTCTTCATTGTTTTTCATAATATATGGCAGATCATTAATATATATAAGAAAAAGGAATGGACCAAGAATTGAACCTTGCGGCACTCCCATTGTGACCACTGAACCCATAGAACGTTTTCCATTAACATCTACTCTCTGTATCCTGTTACTTAAATACGAAATTAAAAGATCTAAAGCAGTGTTCTTAACTCCATAGTGATGTAGTTTCCTGATCAATGTTTCATGAAAAACACAATCAAATGCCTTAGATAAGTCGCAAAAAACTCCTAGAGCATCATGCGACTCCTCCCAAGCATCGAAAATACTATTTAAAAGCTCAACACCAGCATCGGTAGTTGAGCGACCCCTGGTAAAACAAAATTGTTTACTATGAAGCAGTTTATTATTATTAAAATGAATTTGG
Source organism: Euclidia mi (assembly GCA_944739405.2). Lineage (NCBI taxonomy): Eukaryota > Metazoa > Arthropoda > Insecta > Lepidoptera > Erebidae > Euclidia > Euclidia mi. The sequence goes on from OX123201.2 coordinate 45,621,578, forward strand.
AGCTGGTCTAGAATTAACTTTTCAAAAATTTTACTAAAAGTGGGTAGCACAGATATTGGCCGATAATTAGTGGGGTCAGATGTGCTACCTGATTTAAATCATGGAATTATTTTACTAATTTTCATTAGATCAGGAAACACACCACAGTCAATGCATCTATTGAAAATTATTGCAAGTTCAGGTGCTACTGAATTGATTATGGATTTCGTAATCACAACAGAGTTACCCCAAAAATCACTTGTTTTCTTAAAATTAAGTGTATTAAAAGTTTTAACAATATCTCTTTCGGTAATATAAGTAAAACTAAATCCTATGGTACACATTTTGACATTTTGTTTTAATAGAAGTTCGGCATCATTAGGAGACGAGTTCAGGGACTTTGTAATTGAGACTGGAATGTCTGTAAAGAAATTTTCGAATGCTGTGGCAACCTCAAAATCTGATTTGAATACTTTGTTATCAAAGTGAAGAATGTAGTCCTTATTTTTATTCTTGACTCTTCCAGTCTCATTGTTAATAATGTCCCATGTTGCTTTTATTTTATTTTCACTATTTTTAATTTTAGATTTTAAATAAAGAGTCTTTGCTTCTCGACAAATCTTTTTGAATAATTTAGAATAATTACTTACATATTTACAAAATCGTTCATCATTTTTTTTAATAACTTTCTGTTCATACAACTCATAAAGCCTATTTCTACTTTTATAAATTCCAGTGGTTGCCCATTCACTGAAGGTTGAAGTACCAACAACTGAGATCTTCTTAGGGATAAAGATAGAGTTGAAAATAGTACAGTACATGTTAAAGAAAGAATTGTACAACTCATTAGGATCTTCATTATAGCACAAATATGGTAGTGTGTCTGTGAGTCTATCTTTAAGTCCCTCGAGACGACGCAAAGTTTTTGGCACCACAGTCAATTCTTTACTACCTACTTTTTTAGACTGCGTAGCGAATGTTATTGATTGTCCACAATGATCAGATGTCAATTTGTTAATTATTTGTTTGCTCATCGGTATTATATCTGTAAATATATTATCTATACAAGTAGAGGTGGTAGAAGTTATCCTGGTGCGTTCCAAAAATAAGCAATCTAGATTATATGATTTGAACAAATTTTTAATTTTTTGGGTATTCAAAGACTGTTCTAGTAAATTAATATTAAAATCACCACACACAAGTACTGATTTATTATGTTGACATAGCTTCCGTAGTACATCATCCATGATAGTTTCAAAATTATCATAAATGGAAGATGGTGGTCTATACACACTTAATACAACAAGTTGCTCCAACTCCACACAGGCTATTTCAACTGTCCGTTCAACAGAAAAATTCACAATGTCACAACGATTCTTAAATTTAAGTTCTTTATTAACTAAAATCAACGATCCACCATGTATTGCATTTTGTCTGCTGAACGAACTACCAACTAAGTGGTTATTGAAGTTGCACTAGAACTGGTAATCTTTAAGCCAATGTTCTGTTAAACACAAAATGTCAATGTATTCACCGTTCATGAACAATTCAATTTCTAAATCTTTATTCAACATTCCTTGAATATTTTGATGAACTAGTTTTATAACTCGTGAATGCCCAGACTTATAATTATTTGAATTAGTCTTATTTGTACTTTCTGGTTTATTATTCATTAAAGTGTCTGAATTGCAAGAGGTACTCTCTATTGTCGTACTATTTAATTTAAATTAATTGACATGTCAAGTTGTGTAGCCAAAATATTGGCTGAATTATTATGAATGTCATTTAGTTGCTGTATAGGAGCAACAGGTTTATTAGCCAAATTCTTGGCTGAAATATTAATACAATATGCTAGCGAAGCTGCTAGCTGTCTTTTAAAAAAGGAATTCAGATAGCAAATATCTTGCGTCAAATATAAACTTTTCCTAACATAATTGTTAGAGTCAAATACATGGAATTGCTTATTATTATAAGACCATGTACAAAGATTTGTATTAAGATTATGTCTAATATTGTTTTCTTTCTGTGGCAACGATTTACTAAAGGGTAAAGTAAGCATAATAATTTTATTTAAATTTAATTCACTTAATTTACTGTAATAAATATATAATAGTTTTTTATTTAAAGATCCTCTTTTACCAAGTAGAATCAGTAGAGTTGTATCCTGGGCAAAATTAGAACTGATAATTTTATCTAAAATGGCTACAGAACTTAACCCAGGCATACAGTAATTTATCACTAATCCGTCACTATATGTGTTTGCCAAAAACTGACCCATACCTTTTCCAATCTCGTCACTAAATATTATCACTTTATTTTTGTTTTCTAATTTAGTTTTGCTTTCTAGTATATTATTTTCTAATTTATTTAAAGTATGTTTAGTAAGGCATTTAGATTTTGGTTTGTTTACAGAAGTATTAAATAAAACAGGGTCACATGTTGACACTGAACAAGTTGGTGAGCGTTGGAGGTTGAACGGGATGTCATTGTTCAATTGTTGTGAACACTCATTACTATTTGATGACACCAGCTCATTCATTGCCAATATGTACTCTTTCATTTGTAATTCAGAGCTTTTATATTTATTTGTCATTGATACTAATTTGTCACTAAGATTATTCAATTCTACCTGCAAATTATTTATTTCTAATTTATGTTTCAAATTATTTTGGTGATATTTCTGTGAGTAATTTTCTAATTTTTAAGAGCAAATAATCTTTCCCTGTTGAGCTTAACATTTTTTATGAAAAACTTTTGCCTGTGAACTAATTTTTGGGTCTTTTTTATGAATTTATTTATTTTGACATATTTCTTAATTCTATTCCTACTACCTCTAATCAATTTTATTGAATTATTTGATTCTTTGCACACTGAGAGACTATTTGGAAACGATGCTTTAGAATTATTTATGTCAGTAATCATGCATGGAGCATGAACCACCAGCTCATCGAACAGACTTTGATTTGCCGAGGTAGTGATCTGTTCTTGGGTGAATTCTAGATGTCTTATTCTACTATTTGCCTCATGTAACTGTTTTTCTAGAAATTGGCAAACCCGGCAAACCCGTCCACAATGAGCTGGAGTCCATCCCGAGCACTCATGGCATCAGAGAATTGAGTATGTAGCTGAGCCATTTCACATTTTAAGTTCTTATTTTTTTCCAATAAGTTCAACATTTCTTTCTCATTATCTTCTCTTTCCTCTATCAGTTTGTTACACAACTCCTTCGAGGTCTTTAATTCACTTAAAGCTAGTTGCAGTTAACACTCTTCCTGGCGAGCCAAAGCTTTACGAGTCATAATCATAGTGAAAAGAGAAAAATACAAGAAGTTTAAAGGAAGTGTTATTCAAAAGTAAAGAAGAGAATTGAAATACGTAGTAATAGTAGGGTTTAAAGCTAAATATTATTGAAAGAACAGCTGATCTCGTTCAAAGTTGTGTAACCAACTAACAAGGCTTAGGTTATGTTTATGAATTTTTACTATTTGTATGTGGTTATATAGGAACTTGTAGTCACTTTTTATTCAGAAATATACTAATTAAAACTATTTTATACGTATAAGTTGATTTTAAATAGTAGTTACAAAGTTATACCTATTTGTAAAATGACAATGCAAGTTTTACCGGTAGATTGTTTGTCAAAAAAAACACATAAACTCACCTTATTTTCATATAAAGCACTAATACGTTTACAGATTATTACAATTAACACATTTATTAAGCGATTAACTTGTAATTAGCTTTAATTATACTATTATTTTATATTTTAATTTGTAAAAAATACGGGAGAAGGTCGGATCAGCTGTTAGCCTTAGTGTTGCCACAGAGCAAAAAAAAAAGTATACATAAATTTGTCTGCCGTACCGTAGCACACAATATTACGTAATTCCTAATATGCAATAGATGATAAAAGTTACCTTTTTAGCAAATAGCATAGATCTATAGTCCAAGTAGATTGCAAAAAGCCCTCTTCTTGGCAGATGTTGTCAAAATTGTTGAGCATGTCCTCCCTCTGATGTTTAGGCAGCAACATGATGATGCAGGACACTCCGCAGTCCCAGTTGAACCGCTGTCTGTAGTGCTCCAAGTTGTGTTCTAAATAACCTACAAAATTAAAAGACTGGATTTATGTTCAGAACTATCACAATAAAGAAAATAATTTGGCTATCAGGGTGAAAGACCAAACCAATTTATAAGATGTTGTCACGTCAAAATTTTATAAATTTATTAATTATGTAAGTATAATAAAAAATATGGCAATAAACACACCAGGTACTACCTACTAATATAATAATTTGTAATAAGAGTAAGTATATCTCGCAGTTGAGTAACAAGTTACATTCATATGCATAGATGTGCTGGTAAGAAGATGATAGGTATGTTATAACTAGAGATCGGATAATCGGATGCATATTTACCTAAATTTGAGGTGTTGGCTATTATGGAATGCACTTTTGAATCGAAAAATCCCGGGATTACAATATTAACAAATTTAGTTTTTTTATTATACAATCAAATCAGGTGTAGGTAAATTTACTTATTTTAACTTTTGTACAAAAAAACAGCTCTAGAAATAATAAAATTCTCTTAATTTTCTTCAATTTTCAAAACATTTATCTCAAACGAATAATAAATAAGAATTACATAGAAAAACCATTCAATCTCATAATAATTATTAATTGAAATTAAACTACAGTTTACGGATTTTATCGCGTTATATTGGTTTCACTGGTTATTTGTTATTACATTTAAACCGAAGGATCTAGAAACTACATTTTTATTACTAGCCGACGTTTCGAATTCTTTACAGGATTCGTGTTCACGGCAGACTTATTAACTTAGATACAACAGCACCCACTGCCTACCATTCCTCTTACACTCAACATACTCATAAATTGATGGGGAGCTTAAAATTAACTTCAAGTAAATACACATTAATCCAACTAATATTATAAATATGAAAGTTTGTGAAGATGGATGGATGGATGGATGTTTGTTACTCTTTCACGCAAAAACTACTGAACGGATTTGGATGAAACTTTACAGTAATATAGTTTATACATCAGAATAACACATAGGCTACAATTCATAAAAAAAATGTATAATGTTGCCATACTATAAGGAAAAGTATCAACTAAGTCGGCGAAAATCCTGTATTATCTTTATTTGTTTGCTTGGGTCAAATTTAGTAATTGGAATTTTACCCCCTTCCTGATGATTGATCTGATATTTGGTATACACTCATATTGTCATCGAGATTAAAAGATAATATTTAAATGATTGTAAATCCAAGATGGCCACCGATACAAAATGGCGAATCACATATTACTTCACAACAACCTCAATATGGGTATCAAATGAAAGGGTTTTATTGGTAGAATGGAGCTCACTATGAAAAATCTAAGATGGCCGCTGACACAAAATGGCGTCTTATTTATTTTCCACAAATACCTCGATATGGCTATCAAATGAAAGGGCTTGATTCGTAGAATAGAGCTCACTATGAAAAATCCAAGATGGCTGTCGCAGCAAAATGGCTGATTACATATTTTGAATATTTTCCACAAATAACTCAATATGGGTAACAAATGAAAGGGTTTGATTGGTAGAATGCAGCTCACAATGAAAAATCCAATATGGCCGCTGCCACAAAATGGCGAATTACTTATTTTCCACAAATACCTCAATATGGGTATCAAATGAAAGGGCTTGATTTGTAGAATAGAGCTCACTATGAAAAATCCAAGATGGCTGTCGCCGCAAAATGGCGTATTACATATTTTCCACAAATAACTCAATATGGGTATCGAATGAAAGGGCTTGATTCGTAGAATAGGGCTCACTATATAAAATCTAAGATGGCTGCCGCCACAAACTGGCGGATTACATATTTCCACAAATACCTCAATATGGGTATCTAATGAAAGGGTTTGATTGGTAGAATGGAGTTCACTATGAAAAATCTAAGATGGCCGCCGCCACAAAAAGGTGAATTACTTATTTTCCACAAATACCTCAATATGGGTATCAAATGAAAGAGTTTGATTTGTGGAATAGAGCTCACTATGAAAAATCCAAGATGGCTGTCGCGGCAAAATGGCGGATTACATTTTTTCCACAAATAACTCAATATGGGTATCGAATGAAAGGGTTTGATAGGTAGAATGGAGCTCACTATGAAAAATCCAAGATGGCCGCTGCCACAAAATGGCGGATTATTTATTTTCCAATAATACCTCAATTTGGGTATCAAATGAAAGGGCTTGATTCGTAGAATAGAGCTCACTATGAAAAATCCAAGATGGCTGTCGCCACAAAATGGCGGATTACATATTTGCCACAAATAACTCAATATGGGTATCGAATGAAAGGACTTGATTGGTAGAATAGTGCTCACTATATAAAATCCAAGATGGCTGCCGCCACAAACTGGCGGATTACATATATCCACATGTACCTCAATATGGGTATCTAATGAAAGGGTTTGATTGGTAGAAAGGAGCTCACTATGAAAAATCCAAGACGGCCGCCACCACAAAAAGGTGAATTACTTATTTTCCACAAATACCTCAATACGAGTATTTAATTAAAGGGCTTGATTCGTAGAATAGAGCTCACTATGAAAAATCGAAGATGGCTGTCGCCGCAAAATGGCGTATTACATTTTTCCACCAATAACTCAATATGGGTATCGAATGAAAGGGCATGATTGGTAGAATAGGGCTCACTATAAAAATCTAAGATGGCTGTCGCCATAAAATGGCGGATGACATATTTTCCACAAATACCCCAATATGGGTATCAAATGAAAGGGCTTGATTGGCAGAATACAGCTTACGATATAATTGACCTAAGCGCAGCGTTATTAAAAGCGCGAGAGTATGAGTTGGTGCGCTGAAGCGCAGTGGGGAGGAGGGGCGGTCTGATTTTGTACTTTCTGGTAATGCTTTCAGTTTTTATTTTTGCTGCAATTCTATTCAGTAGGTATATAAGCTCTTCAATAACTTTAATAATATACACTACATACTAATCTTTAACTGAAGTTTGACGACTATAAAAAAAAAGGAATTTTAAGTACTTATTATCTATTTATAATATATGTATGCTACACGGCTAATGTGCAGATCCGTTTGTAATGAAATTTGATATGGATAGTCTGAAACCTGGGGCAGTACAAAGGCTACTCTTTATTAAAATTTCATGCAGGCGAAGCCACGGGCGAAAGCTAGTAATTATGTAATCCCGGAGACCAGTTTCTTTTTAAATAAAAATCACATGTTAAAGACGTCGTTTCCTCACCATTTTACAGAGTAGTTTCACATTCCCGAATTTTCTGGAATCCCGGGATTTTTATTTAAAAAAATATGTTTTAAGAATTCCATAATATCCTAGCCAAAAATTAACTTTAGGTGAATATGCATCCGATTATCCGATCACTAGTTATAACACTCATAATCATAAGGATACAAAATATAAAACAATTAAAGTATACATAAATAAAAACAATAGAAACAAGATACATGTTTAAAAACATAGTAGGTGTACAACCATGCACTAAATTACCAAGAAATTACCCACAATACACTTTTTTCATTTCATTTATTATTCTGCTTCTAAACTTTGAACATTATAAATGAGTTTACATTAAAATTTGTACATGTAGGTGTATTTTTATAGCAGTTAAAACATATTGTCAAATACTGTCTGATATACTAAACACCTTTCATTGTATAGGTACCTACTTTGTTTGGAACTTGTCATAACTAGGGCTTCATACAAAGTACATAAAAATACTTTAAACAAGATCAACTCCCTGATACATTATGAAAATAAACCTAAAAGTTAACTCAAAACTACTTACCATCACTTTGCGCCGACATGGTAGCCAGGCTAGTACATGTGGACTGGTAATCTTATCATATCCGGCTATACCTATCTATGTACGCTTGACTCACATCTCACATCACAATATGTCAATAATTTATCAGTATTTTCCGAAAACTCAATAATTTGAATCATAAATTCATAGTTTGTTTTGTTATGACTTTTTGATTATTCCGTTAAACGGACGATGACAGTTGCTTGTGTTTACCTGCGTTACCTATACGTTGCCTGCGTTGCAGTAAAATGGAACGGAAACAAAGACGGCTTCCATACTTTCAGCACAGTCTAATAATCCATGCATGCGTTCGTCGAACGACTGTATGGATACTAACAGTATATTCTAATCTATGATGGATACAGTCGTTCGATGAACGCGTCTAGACGTGTTAATCGTGCGGGGGGCAAGAGACGCGGGAAGAGCGGTACACTACTCGCCAATCTTTATGGCCGCTCTGAATGTAGCCATCGGTACGAACTTGCGCATGGTACAGTCGGGTGGACATGTCATAAGCAAGAAAATATATTTGTAATTATTGAAAATTAAAATCTTCAGTTACGTTGTTAGATTAGCTATATTATATTGTTTAATTACATATTCAATCAAATTCGAGTAATGTAAATTCAGTTAGGTGAAGGGACTTTTAAGCCTAGATTCTTTCCTTCTTCATAAACGTTACTACGTCATACACTATTTTTCGTGTTTGGCGACGTAAAACATTAAAACGACCGCCAGGCATGATCAATGACAATGTTAACTATATCAGTACAAATAACAACAAGAAACAACGATAGCAACGAGAAACAATAAAGAAGTAACACTACGAAACTATTTTAAACGCGACGATACTGTCAGAGCTCAGCGATTATGTGAGTCGTGTACGAACGTAGTAGCACACTCACACTAACGCGCGGGAGGCGAGGACGGTAGCGGGTGGAAGACAGCGCGCGCGGGCGTGCCCTGCCTCCACGCCCCGCGTACGTCCCGCTGATACCTGATTTTGTGTTCTGCGCAGCGCAATGTGGCTAGGTTCGGAGCGGCCATAAAGTTTGGCGAGTACTGTACCTAGTTACGTATGTCGCCTTAGTTCGTAACTAGGTACATATTTTTGGGGGCTGGCGCGTGCTTGTTTTTTGTTCGTTACTTATTTATTTGCTTATGAATATAAATTAAAATGGTGCATACGACTTGCGCTGTGAGAAATTGCAATTATTTATGCTGCTTAAAGATTTAAATAGGTAAATGAGGATTTAAAATACCTGCGATTTCTCCATTTTCCTTATACCAAAAAAGAAAATTTCTTTAATTGTAATTGTGTATATTATTTTGAAATGTATGTACCTATAACCACTTAAAATAATGTGCACGTACCCTCTAATCTACTAACTTTTTACAATATCTCATGTCTGGCCAAATCACAGAATAAAGTAGTAATTACTGTACGTAAACAACATGGCAGACGTAAAAAAATATGCGTTGTAAGGTAATATTCTATTAAAGTATGATTTTAATTTCATGCAATAAGTACCTAGTACCTTCGTATTAGTAAGTACCTATCAAATATTATTATGTTTCTTGGTAACGGCGTGTCCTAGCTCAAAAATAACCATATTTTTGGCCCCCTTTTATAAACCCCACACATGCTCTCCGTAATCTCAGAGCCCGGTCACCCATCCGCAAAATGACCGTGATGTCTATTGCTTTACCTTAACGTAGTTTGAACGAAAAAAGTGCAATATACTTCATATCGATAACATAGGCTCTGCAAGCTGAACCCATGTTTACCCACCCATTAAACGACCGCTATGTCAGTCGCTTTATTTTAACTTGGTTTGTACGAAACGATATCTGAAAAATGCTTCATATCCTTAACCGCCTCCCACGACACCTGCGCTGCGGTATGAAATGAGTGCTGACTGACACTTTGTATGCAAAACTGTCACGCACGCACCGCACGAAAAAATGCAAACTGTTTGATAATAATTATTTATCGTTAATTATTGTAATATAATAATAAGGGATTTACAATATTATATTCATGTAGCATCGCATTTGTAATAATTTTCTAAAATAAATAGACGGTGTTTGAATAAGTAGGTATTTTTTACATGTGGCAGCCCTAGCCTCCTTACCCTTGTCTAGACGTTGTCGGCTTTTTCTACGAGATCAAAGGCGTCAAGATACTGTATGTCTTTATACTCTGCTTTCAGCCTTAACTTAGTGAGCTTAGCATATAAAAATATAATCTAAGCTTCCAGCATTCATGGATAAACATGCTTCCAAGCTCCAATTTCTATTTACACGTATCTACCTTCCTTTAAAAGCGATAGCTGCGAATTTAAATTACCTATTTAGCTGCCTTCTCCCAATAGTATATTGTGAAATCTCATATTGTAGCAATGATTACGAATACGAAAATTTTTTACTTCGGCACCATACCTGGGGAACTACTGGTTCAGGAGATATTAAGTCACGATTCTTTTTTCGAATTATTCCAAAATCGTGTTTTGAATGATAAATGTAAATTTTCTTTCAAACAAACATAAATATATGCATAGGGTGCATAGGGTTCCCACCAAGAACTTAGGGTCCCAAGCCAACCTCACCTGCAAGTGGTGCACCTGCTGATCAACGGACGAGGCTCTGGCAAACAAAATATCTCAATTAGCGGCAATAGGCTCGCCACCTATTACGTGGGATCAAAACACTGGCGAAAAGTAGGCGTTTAATATGCCTCTGCCGGCTCTGCCTACCCCTTCGGGGAAACAGGCGTGAGTCTATGTATGTATGTAAACAAAAACAACATTTTTAATATTTCCCTAAAATAAACGGCTTTAAAGTTCCCTAAACGGAATGTATGCGCTACAAGCTATCAGCTGAGTTGAAAGAAAGTGCATTACCCTCGGCCGCATGACCACGTGTCCCACGTGATCATAAACTGCCGCCGCGCGCCGTTAGGTACTAGCATAGTAAAATAAGAATAGTAGGTTAGCTAAGGCCTCTTACTCTTACTCTTGCGTTGACGCACGGGTTGTCACTTGTTTACCCCGCCGCGCGCGCTTTTTCGCCGCTTTTTTACGTGATAGCGCTGAATACTTCACAATTTAATCTTGAATATATATTTTTTCAAATACTTATTGACTTCCTAAGCGTTATATGACTATCTAAATGCCTTTTATAACCAGAAAAAAGTAACAAGTAACAAGTTTAATGGCGGCTCCACATTAGTGCCGTGAAGTTCCGTGAACAGGCGTGAACGTGAATGTGGATGGTTTTCGCGTTGTTCACGCGCGTTCGCGCCTGTTCCCCGACCAGAGTCGGTATTTTGTCCCGCGACAAAGGATTCGCGCCCCCTTCGCGCAGCATTCACGCGTACACATCCACATTCGCGGCCCAGTGCCAGTTTTCTCCGGACTTCATAGGTGTATGGACGTGTGCAGTCGCTGCGCGCGTGCTAATAACATGGAGTCGCGTCTGAACATTGGGGATGACGACACTAAAATGCGCTTTTTAGAGCAATACCACGCGTAGAACGTACTGTGGGATGCAAAAAAACCGGCATCGTAAGAAAAAAAGGATTGTCATGATGCCTGGATGCGGATTTTTTTTTTTAAAAGACAACACCCGCACTAGGATCAAATCCTGTGTCGCGGGGGACTTTACAAACATACAGCCAACGGACACAATGAACACCCAGACTCGAGACAACAATCTATGAATCACACAAAGTGTTGTCTCGTGTGGGGATCGAACCCACAACACTTCGGCGCAGTGTCAAGCGGTGAGGCGGCCGCTTAAACCACTACACCAAACGTGCAGTCAAAATGAAAGATTAGTACTCAAATGGATATTGAAATCAAGGAATTAAAAATAAAAAAATCTCCTTGCTGTCCAGTTATTTCTAATAACTCTCTTGTTTTGTACGTCTCATAGTAATATGTTGCCACAGCAAACATAGTAGCGGTCATAGTGGAATTGGCTTGCCATTCGTAGTAGATCGGCAAAGTTAATCTAGGTTTGCACAGGTTACTACTAGGATGGGTGACCACATGTGGCATTTGTATCAGTGCGTTAACCTGCTCCGGTGGGCACGTAAAGCTATCGGTCCTGGTTCTTGTCTCAGGACAAGGTTTCTTAGGCCAACTCGGAGGCCTTTGGGCGGACTGAAAACGCCGACACCAGAGTTGGCCACACACTCACAGCAAACAGAGGAAAGAAAGAACAGCAAACATATTCTAAAAGTAATGGATAAAACAGCAATATTAAATTTAAATAGTTTTTTTTATAATACAGTAGAAAAACCGCATCCTCCTCTCTTCTACGTTATTATATGTTGCCGTGCCCTACAGGGTCCATAATGTATCTTATATTGTGATATTATAACATTGAGAGCAATAAAATAATGAGTATTGAGTATAGTTATTGCGGCAGCAGCTTCTACGTCCATTTCGCGGCAGGTTTCACGAAAGACTGCGAACAACCCATGAATGTGGACGACACAACTTATGCCGTGAATTCGCGGCGTGAATTTGCGCGTGAATTCACCGCACTAATGTGGAGCCGCCATAACACATTGTATTATATTAATAACGTTTATTACAAAACTGAATGTATATAAACAATGCTCGCGGGCGAGCAGTGTAGTACCTACATGAATGCGCGCGATCAGACGCGCGGCGCATCCCGTACTGACGCCGCGCTCGCCGCGCTCGTCTATTGGCGGCTCCACATTAGTGCCGTGAATTCACGCGCAAATTCACGCCGCGAATTCACGGCATAAGTTGTGTCGTCCACATTCATGGGTTGTTCGCAGTCTTTCGTGAAACCCGCCGTGAAATGGACGTAGAAACTGCTGCCGCAATAACTATGTTTGCTTTTCTTTCTTTCTTCTGTTTGGTGTGAGTGTGTGGCCTACTCTGGTGTCGGAGTTTTCAGTCCGCCAAAATGCCTCCGAGTTGGGCTAAGAATCCTTGTCCTGAGACAAGAACCGGGGCCGACAGCTTTACGTGCCCACCGGAGCACAGTAACGCTCTGATACAAATGCCACATGTGGTCACCTATCCTAGTACCAACATGTGCAAACGTTGATTAACTTTGCCGATCTACTACGAATGACAAGCCAATTCCCCTATGACCGCTACTATGTTTCCTGTGGCAACATATTACTATTTACACGTACAAAACAAGAGAGTTATTAGAAATAGCTGGACAGCAATGAGTATTTTTCTGTTTTAATTCCTTGATTTCAATATCCATTTAAGTACTAATCCGCGTCCAGGCATCATGACACTCCTTTTTATTCCTTCGATGCAGGTTTTTTTTGCATCCCACAGTACTTTATACGAGTGGTATTTGCTCTAAAAAGCACATTTTAGTGTCGTTATCCCAAATGTTCAGACGCGACTCCATTTAATAAGCACGCGCGCAGCGAATGTACACGTCCGTCCATACGCCTATGAAGTCCGGAGATAACTGGCACTGGGCCGCGAATGTGGATGTGTACGCGTGAATGCTGCGCGAAGGGGGCGCGAATCCTTTGTCGCGGGACAAAATACCGACTCTGGTCGGGGAACAGGCGCGAACGCGCGTGAACAGCGCGAAAACCGTCCACATTCACGTTCACGCCTGTTCACGGAGCTTCACGGCACTAATGTGGAGCCGCCATATGAGATTGTGTGCGTGAAAAGTGCGTGCGTACACAGCGCCGGCGACTCACGCGTACATTCAAACCGGCGGCGGCCCATTTGTATGAAGCTATCCTACTATTCTTTTTTTACTATGGTACTAGCCGACGTTGACCGCGGCTCACGCTGTAGGTAGATACCTACGGCCAGTGTAGGTGTACGAAGCATTACTCGCGCCAATTTTTTCTGGAAGCGCGCGCTATACATTGCGGCTTATAAAATGTGTCTATTTTTTATGCTTAAAAAAATATTTCGTTTCCCAGGTATTATTTTCGCGTAGTATGACTTGGCATGATGTGCAAAAAGAGTAGATTTCGGCTTGATGATGGGTCTTGTGACACCCTGTATAAAGTTGAAGAGTTTATTTGTTTAGTTGAACGCGATAATCTCAGAAATTACTTGTCCGATTTGAAAACTATTTCAGCGCTAGATAGCCCATTTATTGAGGAAGGCTATAAGCTATATAACATAATATAGACAGCGATAGCCTAGTGGAGATACCAACAGACTGCTATGCAGGGTATCGGGTTCGAATCCACGGCGCGCAACAATGAATTTTCGGAGTTATGTGCGTATTGAATTGTTAATTATCGCTTGTCCAGTGCCTCGGAGAGCACGTTAAGCCGTCGGTCCCGGTTGTCATGAAGATCTTTGACAGTCGTTACAGGGCGTCAGTGCCTTCTAAATTAACTGACACTAGTCTAAACCATGGAATATCGCTATCCCTTCGGGTTGCGACGGTCAGACAGGCAGTCGCTCCGTGGAAAAGCTAATATTCAGCCAAATCCAGTTAGACTAGAAAGCGAACCCCAGATTGAAACTGGGATAACGCTAGGATGAGGATGATATAAGGTATATAAAATCACGCTATGAGCTACAGGAGCGGAGCAGTAGCCCTAAATAACGCTGGTGTAACCGCGGGCTCACCTTATCAGGGATATAACTTGGTATTTTCTTTTGTTATCAATTAATCAGGCAAAGTGCCAAGTGATATCTCATTTCAATCAATCTCTGAACATATCGAAGTAAACTGCAAACTCATCTATAATTGCCAAAGCATAGTATAGCAGACCGTAGGTATTAGGTCTTGGGCTCAAAATTAAAGTCGCCCTAAATTTTGTATAAAGTTCACCATAACACACGTGTCCGTAACTAGACCGGGGACAAGATTCGAGGGTTCACGACAAGATCCGAGGGTGCACGGGTTCACGTCACAATCATAACGTGTAAATAGTTCCTGTTGGACCATATGTAAAGCAAGGACTAATATAATATCCTTAGATCAAGTTTAGTTATATTTCTTGCTGTGTTTACTAAGAGCATATAAATATTATTTACTTTTAAAAAGTAGTAGTTTATCAAGTTGTAGTTTTGGAAAGATTCCTATGTTTTGCTTAGTCTTCTAAGTTGTCAACATGGACATAAAATACCTGTACAAAGAAAGTTGTACACGAGAATATTATTTTACAGTTAAGTCTGGAATCGGCACACGAAATTCTTAGAGATATTACGCACTGTCGACTAGAAACCTACTAACTAAAACACAGGCAACTTACGGTCAGGAGACCAAGCCGACCGACAGTATTCCAAGTACATTCGTGCAGAATGGACGACGAAGTTGCAATAGCGGCGCTACTAATTTTAAAGAGAAAGAAAAATAAAAGAATATCCAAAGCGTGTTGGGTACATTCTTTGTCAGAAGAACGGAGATTAAAAGGAATGTTTAAAATATTGTATAAAGACTTTAGAAAATATCCTCGTATTCTTTTTATTTACGCAAGAATCAAATTCAAATCCCGATAAGAACATTCGTCACTCGATAAATCCTAAATTGCTTTTCGGGATTGTATTTCCAAAATAAAGGACCATGGGCAAAAATTTATGAAGCCTGGGCTCACCCACCAACAGAGATGAGACCACTTTGAATATACTTGTATGTAAAGCACTAACTATAAAGATATAAACTCATTTTTGCGAAGAATCCATGGGGTTATTCTGCTATAAATATTTTTCTCCTACCATAAATAAACTATAATCCTGCAAAGTAATGCTGTTATGGCATTGTAGTTTTTGTTGTTTGACATCTTTAACTAGTTTTAATACCAGGCGCAAAGAATACATAAAAAATAAAACAGCTGCTAACAGTTAAAAATATTTTTATTAACAATTCAATCAATATCAATAATAATATCGTTTAGATGACCTGCCGGTGGATTAAATTGTATGTGCCGAGAGGATACCCAAAAACTAGTGATGTGCCGGATCGTTAAAAATGTATATCCGCGGATACGGATCGGAATACGGATATTTGGTGTCAAGATCCACGGATACGGATACGGATCTTTATTTCTTACTGGATCAATGTCGGTGCGCGCCACTTTGAAACGATAGTTGACGTCACGCACGCCCACCGGAACAATAGACAGCTCATGTTTTTCGACTTGTATTGAAATTATATTAAAAATACTCTAAATGGAATTTAATAGTTTTTTTCCTGGATGTAGGATAGAAGGTATGGTAGTTACTGGGTTTACTGGGTACTGGCAGAGTGACGAGGTACTTGTTCAGACGACGACGTGACGAGTATAATAGAACTATTCTTGAAGATCGGTATCGGTAAGTGGTAATAATTTATTTACAAATAGTGGCAAGCTATATACAAAAATTTACATTCAGAGAGGTTACTGGTGGCGATGAGCACAATATCGATATTGACCAATAAAAGGAGACTTACAACTAACGGTTCTTACATGACTACATATTATAACTAGCTAATAAACACAATTTGGTTTGCATCGGTCAACTGACTCTAACTAGCGCTCTGTCCTTCACGCACACTTTATAATAAAGTGGCACACTGAACAAAACTCGGTGGCCGCGACATTCGTCGCCAGTCAGATGTAATGCGTTGGCGAGGCAGGTGGACGGCGCTCGCGCTCGCGTATGCGACGCGACGAAGCGTTATCAGCTCTTATCAGTTATCAGCTATCAGCTATCACACTTATCTGTTGATTACGCTGCGTAGGGTTGTGCGTACTGTGCAAGTAGGTATGTGCACGTAGTACGCCACAGTTTATTAATTCTACCTAACCACCTATAGCATTCCATCCCGTCAATTGAAAATTATTAAGGCGAAAGATCCGTAAAAGATCCACGAGAAAAGTACCGGATACGGATCTTTCTTCTTCCTCGGATATCCGCGGATACGGATATCCAGAACATCACTAACGAAAACACACAGCTAACACCATGAGAATCACGAGTCGACTGACTGAGAGCAGTGAGAACAGACGGGCGCCCGGGCAGACGTCCGAGATGTGTGAGAGGGATGGAGAGTTTTATAAATCACACGCAAGCGCATCTATCGTTTACCGTTATTAAAGTACAGTCCATTCACAGTTATTTTACCTCTGACAAATGTCGGTGTTTATTTTCTTTATGTTGGAATTGTACTCTGTGATGACAGGAATGTAAAATAGGGTTACCCCCATTTTACCCAATATTAGTGGAAATGCTTCAAAAATTCAAATGTATGAAGCTCATGGCCGCAAAGTGGTTAGATTACCGCCATACCACTGCGAGATAAACGCAATTGAATTTATGTGGAGACTCCACATAAATTCAATTGCGTTTATCTCTAAATCTTTGCTTATGACTCGCCTTTTAATGAGACTTCATTAAAAGGCGAGTCATAAGCAAAAATTTAGGACAAGAGGCAACCAACATTGTGAATTTAGCCGAAGAAGCTTTTCAATCTATCACTGCAGAAGAGTGACAAAAACAATGCAAACATGTGCGCCACATTGAAGACAAGCTTCGTGAAACAGATGGGTCTACGGATGCTGAAATGGACAGGTTCATAAATTCTGAGTCTTATACAGAATCTGAGTTACGAATCATTATAACATTGGCAGTCCACATGGATCATTTTTATAGACTCACGCCTGTTTCCATGAAGGGGTAGGTAGCGATGTAATATTACACCCACATCATTCTTATTCAAAATAAATATGAAAATTATATTTGCAGTTTTTGTATTTTATAATTAGAACCTCATGTTGACGTAATTATGATGCGTTTACCTTTGTATATTAAATAGACAACATTTTTATTATAACTACTTATCTTCATAGGAAATTAGTTATTTCGTAAGAAAATAAATGTACATGCATATAGCCATGCCAATATCAAGAGGTTTTGTTACAAACATTACTTCCAAATATTTTTAATACGATCGCGTAGGCAATAAAAAAAATAAGTAAATTTTTGGAAATAATGTATATTTAAAATGGGAGTATTATATACCAAATATAGCAACACAACGCCCAGGTTGGCCAATCTAACAGCTAGAGGTAAAATAATTGTGAACGGACTATACCTATGAATATATTGTTACCACAGATTAAAGAAGTATCAGATGGAGCGCATTCATCGAGTGCATCGAACTAAGTGAGGCACGATGATAGCTATGTGTGCGTGACATTTGGCGACTGGCACTGTACGTACACGCGCGTCTATGTGTGGGTAAAGTTGCCAGATTTTGAATAATCTCCTACTATTTTGCAAATAGTTATGTAATATTTATATTCGTTTGCGGTTTTGAAGAATCTACCATGGATTTAATTAATGCCTTTTTAGACTCAATATAAATGGCACTGTAAATTATTTACTGATTTAATTTAAAATTGTTTCCTTTTAAAATTGTGTAATTGGTTTGATGGCTGTATTATATTTCTTTTTTTTTCTTTATGTTATTTTTGCATGCCAACTGGTAAGATATGGCTGAACTTGTATATATTTACTTTAAGTGTCACCAAAAATGTAACCCATATTTGCAAAATAAAATATCTTTATCTTTATATACATTTCTTAAATGTAGATACCGAGTTAAGTTTTAACTAAGTACTTCGTAAATTGAGAAATAAATAGAATATGTTTTGTTATTTATAGCGTCGATCCAGGAGAAATATATAATACCAACTACATATATTTACGAATACCAATCATGAGGTTCAGATCTTAGATCGGCGAATATATGTTGTTTATTTTTGTTTAGAAATTCTCAGAACGTTATCTGGAAATGTTTGGTTAATTGCAATAGGCTTGCTTCCTAAATATTAATTAGCTGAAAACATTTTGTCATGCACACTGTAACATAATACTACACGTATTGCGTTATAATATCTCGCAGGCGCTTAACGCCAGCTTAGCCAGACATCGTTCGCAATATTACCAAATATGGTCATATTCACTAGCCAAAGGCAGTTGTGAGTCATAGGTTTATGCCTATATAAGATGGGTGCGCGTTGTAGAATGGTCACTTTCCCTAGACATCGGAACGCTGCCGCTACACCTCGCGATTATTCTACATTCTACTTCCTATCTACTGTCCCGCTGGGGGTAAGCATATTCTAGTTGTCTGTGTGCCTATATGTTCTGTCTGTAGTATCTGTGTCTCCTAAGCATAACAGCCGATCTAGGGACCGCCTGTTCCTGACCAGTTGTTGTGTATTCTCTATGCTGTTTCCAGTTCACCCTACGAGCTCACTGCACCTGTCTTCTTCCTACGGGCTACGTTCTTCCTACGGGCTACAAGCCACGAGCTGCTGGCGCCGTGCCGCTACTAGCCAGCTGCCACCCAAGCCTCCGTTCCTGCCTACGAGATCCTACAGCCAGGCCACGGACGCCTGAGCTTGACCGCTCGCCCCACGTTGGGCGCCACTGAGACGGAGGATCTCAGGTAGGATGTCGGGGTTCGAGAGAAACACTGCTAGGCTGAACAGGTTCTTTATTATGTCTCACTACCGCTTCTGTGGCGCCCAACTCTAATTGTCTCACTTCCAATTACTGCAGTTGTTCTTGTTTAGGAGGTCAGTCTTTGTAAACGAGGAGGTGCAGACATCAGCGAACCGGTACGTACTATCTAACTTGTGTGTATCTGTGTATTGCTGTCTATCTTCGATTTCTATTCTTGTATACCTATTATGTGTTATCTTACTATTGTCTAATTCAAATTTCAACTACCGATTCCCTACGTAACTGTTCGCAATTTGAAATAACCGTTTTTTATTTTTGCAAGTCACTATCTATTGTCTACATTTTTACACCGAATCGTCGTAGTTTCTTTGTAAAGCAGAACTATTGCACACAGGGGCTGTAATATACTTACGTTCTTTTCTATCATACTTATTTTATATCATCATGAGCAGTAACCCCATCAAATACTTCCTACTTAATAAAAATGAATTGGCCTACGAGGTCGCTATTCGCGGAGAGGAGCCGGCTACCTCTGTTTTAGGTTTACGGAAGCAGCTACCTAAACTACTCGAGCTGATTCCGAATGACGAAATCCTAGAGTCAGGCCTAGACATAGCAGACGACTTCAAGGGAGCTAGCCTGTCAGTTACCGATTTAGATTCGCGAATCTCTTCCCTTAAGGAATTATACGACCACAACTTGGTGAAGCGAACTACGGCCTTGCACAACCAGGTCTACCACAGATTGGGCAGATTAGATAAATCCGAACCTAAATACGGCAAGAAAATATCCGACCTGACTGAACGCTTTCGGATGCTGT
This sequence comes from Euclidia mi, assembly GCA_944739405.2. Classification (NCBI taxonomy): domain Eukaryota; kingdom Metazoa; phylum Arthropoda; class Insecta; order Lepidoptera; family Erebidae; genus Euclidia; species Euclidia mi. The sequence goes on from OX123201.2 coordinate 45,641,700, forward strand.
CGGCAGAGCTATCTAAGATAGAACACTCGAATGTTCCGTCGGCGGAAGTCGGAGTCACGATGACTTGCACGGATTCAACCCCTGCACAGGCAGCGTCGACTCCGGTAACTGTCCACTGTGAGCATTTGAGGGTTGGCGAACTATCGAAACTCAAATTCGACGGAACAGGCTGCGTTCGCGAATTTCTACAACGCGTGACGGAATTTAGGACGGTTAGAAATCTACCTGCCAATAGATTATTCGATTACGCGTCCGAAATTTTTACGGGTAATGCGTTACACTGGTTTCGCGGTGTTAAATATTCCATTTCTACATGGGACGAACTAGCTACTAAACTCACAGCTTATTTTACACCGTACGACTATGATTATAAACTTTTAGCCGAGATTCGTAATCGTACTCAAGGGCAAACTGAGGATATAATCATCTACTTATCAATTATGTTCCAACTTTTTGCGCGATTGTCACCGAACACGGTACTAACCGAACATGAAAAATTAAATATATTGCTTCACAATATTAGACCGTGTTATTCTACAGTACTAGCTTCATGTACTACGGCTATAGACACTATGGACACTCTAAAAACACTATGTCTAAACTATGAGAGGTTCCAGTGTTTAAGTGCACAATTTCACGAACCTAGTTACCCTACGTCTAACACAGTAGCACCTGATTTAGCTTACATAAATAAAAAGGACACGCACGGTCACTATAATAATTCACAGTACTATAAACCGTCTAAACTAAAAAACTACGCTTCTGTCGCATCTATAAATGTCGAACCGAACGATACACCTGTGCCTAACCCGCAACACTATAATGTCAACATGATATCTAAATCAGCTGTTCCTACAAAAATAACTAATAAGAGGTGTGAGTTTTGTCCGCGATGTCGTTCAACTGATCACTCACTAGGGACGTGCAAGTGAGAACGTTATCCGATATGTTTTAAGTGTGGCCTTAGGGATGTCACGTTCGTAAATTGTCCTAACTGTAAAAATAAATCTTTTTCAAAAAACTAATTTACTCGGATCGTAGTTCGTCAAATAAGATGACAAACCCTACCGTTTGTACATCTTCTAAACCTAAATATTTTGACAAAGAAGACTGGAAAAATTGGCTGAACACTCTAAAAGTGTATTTTTCCAGTTATTCTGTGGCTGCGATCCGTGATCAAAAACCTAATACTGATTTTCGACCCTATGTTAATGTAACCATTAAGAATCTACCCCTTACTGGGTTACTTGACTCAGGTTCTGCCGTGACTATATTGGGCAATAATTCTCATATAAAAAATATTTCTCAAACTAATCTCCCTTTGAATAAGTGTGACAACCCTACTATATTTTTTCGATCGGCGGGTGGTCATCGTTTGACACCGATCGGCTGTATCAACCTACCCACCACTTTTGAAAATAAAACTTATAACTTAAAAGCGTACGTAATTCCAGAAGTCACTAGTTCGTTAATTTTAGGTATTGACTTCTGGAAAAGATTTAAATTGTTACCAAACTATATTAACTCTGTTTCTTTATCTAATAATTACTCTCGTAGTAATTCCTTGCCTAATAAAGTTAATGCTACCGTGTCAGCTATTGATACTAACACTGATAACGAGACTACTATAACCTCGGATCAGTGGTATACTACAATCTACAATGGCTGTAAAAACTCACCTACACACATCAACAAAGTCTAGGGATATTTTATATTTCATCAAATATCTAAAAATATATGAAGAATTTTCTGATACAGTAAATAGAAGAATCATAGATTATTTTAAGGTCTTTAATAAAAATAAAAAACATTTCGTGTTTTTTTTTGTTTTAAATAAAAAAAATATTTTTTTTAATCATCATGGAAAATTAGTATGATAACAACAAACATTTCTTCTTAAAAAACTATTAATTTTATTAAAAATGGAAAAAATCTTGTAAAATCTAATCATTAATAATCAGTGTTGCCACCTCTTACATTGATTACACATCGACATCGATTGTTAACACTTAAAATTAAATTGTCAATGTCTTGCTGCGGTATGAGGTCCCATGTCCTTTGCAAGTGTTCGTAAAGTTGTTGTTCAGTCGTCAAATTTGGTGGAAAATCTCTCAAAGCTTTTCATTGTAACATGTCCCAGGCATGCTCGATAGGATTTAAGTCGGGCGACTGTGCAGGCCAATCCAAAACTTGAATATCGTGCTCTCGGAGAGCGGTCGATACCAGCCGCGCCGTATGGCAAGGAGCATTATCGTGCATGAGTAGAAATTCATGGCCTATTTGAGTTCTGTGTGGGACAATAACGGGCTCTACAACCTCCTCGTGGTATTTTTGTGCAGTCATGCTGCCTTGGATCCAAACGAGTTGGGTTCGTCCGCCAAGACGAATTCCTGCCCACACCATGATTGTCCCGCCTTGGTATGGGTGGACCTCCTGAGGGTGCCGTAGACGGCTAACTCTCCCTGGAGCTCTCCAAACGCGTGTTCTTCGTGAATCCGGGTGAAACCCAAACCGGGACTCATCGGTGAACAGCACCAAAGACCATTGTTCGTCACTCCATGGTAAATGCTCCCGAGCCCACGAAAGCCGCCGACCGCGATTGCCACGTCGCAATGCTGGAACACGCAATGGTCTTCGAGCATGAAGATCAACTTCATGTAACCTTCTTCGCACGGTTTGGTCGCTTACCAGCAGCTGGTGGTCCTCCTGGAGCCTTTGCACTAGTTGCAGCGCTGTGATATTGGGTTGTCTTCTGGCGGTCATTTGGAGAAATCGATCCTGTCTCTGCGTAGTAACACGATATCTACCTGTGTGCTAATCGGCCACATCTCCAGTACTGCGATAACGTGACCACAACCTTGATATCACATTTTGACTGGTATGTAGGGCCTCAGCAACGACGCGTTGAATTGCACCATTTTCTAACATGCCCACGGCTCGTAACATTTCATCTCGACTCAAATGACGACGTGACATGACTTTTAAAGTTCGTACGTCACGTTAAATTAAAAAAGAAAAACAATTAAAAACCCTTTTCATTAATAATTATAATAAAACAGTTTTAACTTTCTTTAATGTAACGAATTACTAGCAAATTTGCCGCCATATTTTGTTTATTATTTTGTTTTTTTTCTTTCCATGTTCAAATTTTGAAAATAGAATAAAAGAGGTTTTAATCTGTATATAAACTTTTTGTGGAAACTAACAAGGTTCTAAACTATAAACTCGTAAATAATTTAGGATTAAGATATCCCTAGACTTTGTTGATGTGTGTACATCTTTCCCTAATTATTCTATCAGGAATGATAAATTGTACAGATATATGGTATCTAAATGTACACTGCGTAAAGTATTCGATTGGAAAGAGGTCCTACATACCTCGGATAGAACTACCGCCATTAAAGAATACCATTCGGAACTCGCTGCGGGTCATTTAGGTATTTTTAAAACGTATAAACGTTTAGCGCAGCGTTATTATTGGCCTGGTATGCACGCTGATGTTTTTAAATTTATATCTTCGTGTGATACTTCTGTCGCACATAAACACCAAAACAATGGTACTTTAAATACACACACATACAACTTACGTCGTAAACTGGCTGGGTTCAACGTGGGTGATACTGTGTGGAAAAGAACCTACGACAAATCATTTGGAAAAAAACTAGCTCCTAAGTTTGCCAAGTGTACTATTATTGCTAAAAAGTCACCACTAGTATACGAATTAGCGGATTCGTCGGATAAATCTATTGGCAGTTGGCACATTAAAGATTTAAAACTAATTAACTACACTGATTCCTAACCTAATTAGATTCTTTCATTGTTAGGCAGGCCTGCAGTTTGAGTTTCATAGTCACTATCTACTTAGCACTGTCTACAAAAGTTCGGAGGACTTAGTTAGACGGATTATTCTTGTCTAGACACGAAAAATCCTGCTGTACAGAGCGGGGTATTGTAACGTAATACTACACGTATTGCGTTATAATATCTCGCAGGCGCTTAACGCCAGCTTAGCCAGACATCGTTCGCAATATTACCAAATATGGTCATATTCACTAGCCAAAGGCAGTTGTGAGTCATAGGTTTATGCCTATATAAGATGGGTGCGCGTTGTAGAATGGTCACTTTCCCTAGACATCGGAACGCTGCCGCTACACCTCGCGATTATTCTACATTCTACTTCCTATCTACTGTCCCGCTGGGGGTAAGCATATTCTAGTTGTCTGTGTGCCTATATGTTCTGTCTGTAGTATCTGTGTCTCCTAAGCATAACAGCCGATCTAGGGACCGCCTGTTCCTGACCGGTTGTTGTGTATTCTCTATGCTGTTTCCAGTTCACCCTACGAGCTCACTGCACCTGTCTTCTTCCTACGGGCTACGTTCTTCCTACGGGCTACAAGCCACGAGCTGCTGGCGCCGTGCCGCTACTAGCCAGCTGCCACCCAAGCCTCCGTTCCTGCCTACGAGATCCTACAGCCAGGCCACGGACGCCTGAGCCTGACCGCTCGGCCCACATCGGCTGCACCGCCTGAGACCCCGCTCAGCCTGAACCTCGACCACAGAGCTGCCTGCGCAGCGCACCTTGGCCAGCTCATCGGCGACCCTACGAGCAGCTACCCTGCGAGCGTCGGAGAGCAGCAGGAGTCTACACTCCAGCCAGCTCAGGCCAGTGCTTACCTAGTTCGGTCATACTGTATGTAAGCGGTAGTGAGACATAATAAAGAACCTGTTCAGCGTAGCAGTGTTTCTCTCGAACCCTGACATGCCTGACATCCTACCTGAGATCCTCCGTCTCACACAATAAATTATGAATATTATGATTAACTGTCAAAAGCCATATTACTATTAAAAAAATCATTGCCTTCAATCAATAATTCCTGCTTCTACACTTTAAGTACAAGAATATTTTTATTATTTAAATGTATACTAACACTAATGGAAATTCTATAACAATATTTGCAAATAAAGATATAACTACAATATACTTTTATAATATGTTAATATATTTTGACATGACAATTATTATTACATATTCAATGTCCATTTTCCCTAATTCAGGGAAAACGGCGTCGACGTAAATTGGCAACACTTACATATTTTCTGCAGAAATATGAATTTTATCAAAATTATATTATAAAACAGTCAAATAATCCATAGTTATCTGTAAAAATATATTCCATCTTCCCGTTTTTGCTTTTGGGAACAACTTTTACAATGTTCAAAAACGCAAGACGGCAACACCAACCTCAATGACATACTTCGCCGGGCTCTTGTCACTGCTGGCGTTCCAGCCCAACTTGAACCTCACGGCTTGGCACGCGACGATGGCAAGAGAACAGACGGTATGTCTTTACTGCCATGGAAGCTGGGTAGGCCTTTGGTGTGGTACGCAACGTGTGTCGACATCCTTGCGCCATCTCAACTTCCTAGCACAGCGGGTTGTGCGGGCGCTGCTGCTGCTTCAGTGGAGACTCTCAAACGGCGTAAATACATAAATCTATTAGGGGATTATGTATTTAAACCGTTTGGAATCGAAACGTTGGGTCTTTGGGGTCCAAGTGCGAGATCTCTTTTTAGAGATCTTTCAAAGAGACTGGTTGACGCCTCGCGTGATCAGAAGGCTGGCCTGTATTTGGCACAAAAGATCAGCATTGCCATACAACGTGGCAATGCTTCCAGCATTCTGGGCACGCTTCCAATTGATGGCGATATGGAGGATTTCCATGACGCCCTTTAAATTTTGCTTTTACTTCTTTTAATGCATTGCTTTTATTTGTTAGTTATTTAAGTATATAAATTATTGTTTTAATTTATGTATAAATAGCCACTTAGTTATAGTTGGTTTTAATTCAATTGTATTTAAATATTTCTGTTAATTAAGTTCCAAATCGAATAATCCTGAAAATACTAGACTTATAACACATGTATCTTGTAGTTTTGATTCAAACTAATAATTTTATTATCTAGTCTAGCACCTAACTTATTTAAGTTAGGTGCTAGACTAGATATAGAACCACAGTGAAAATGGCGCTGGGACAAATGAAACTGGGATCTGTTATCCTAAGTTTAAATACACCATTAGGCATCATACATTCGTTTATATTTCACCATTTTGCTGACATCAAATTGCCTCCGACCCAAAAAGTAGGCAAATGAAAAAACACTATAATGTAATTTGTAGCAAAAATGTAACATTTCAGGAAACGAAACCTAACTTACGACTCAAGGGCATAGAAATTCTGTGCTCAAGGGCCCTGGTAAGTGGCAACACTACAGTTAATGACGTTAATGACCGACTGAAGGACGTTGTCATGAAATAAATAAAACAAAAAAAAAATGACGTTAATGACCAGCGTTGCCAACTCTACGTCTTTTTACGTAGATCTACGTATTTCGGACCCTTCCCGCGAACCTACGTACTTCAGGCCCAGAATCTACGTATTTTGCATCAGATAACCAAATTAGCAAAATAACGAGATTTTACTAAGAAGGAAGCATTATTAAACACAAACCACACGTAAAAATGGACCTACTTATATGATATTAAAGTCCATGTCTATTCCTACGGACTTACTTTAACAAGTACAAACCATTGTACAAACTAAAAATGTTTCGACCAATATAACTCAATCATATTTGCTTAGGTACACACTCGGATCGATGTTGGAAACACTTGTTTTACTCATTTTACATTTTTTACTCTCTGTAACTAAGATATAATAAAATTAAAAGTACGTAGAGCTACGTACTTTCGGATTTAAAAAGGGCGTAAATCTACGTACTTTTTAACTCCGATCTACATATTTTTGAAAATCAGAGTTGGCAACACTGTTAATGACACTAATGACAGTCAGCTGGGCTGACAGCAGACAGGTTGACTTGCTGATGACATTCTGCCGAACGAAACGAAATACATTATTTTATTTATAAATATATGAATTTTACAGAAATTAGCAATGGCGTTAAGATCAGGAGTATATAAATTGCTCAATGTAAGATGTGTGGTGCAACAAGGTTTCGGGCGACGGGCTCTGAGCACACAAACTCAATCGGAGGAAAAAACGGAAGGAATGAAACCCGGCCAGACACATTTCGGCTTTCAAGTTGTTGATGAAGCGGAAAAGTCTAAAAAAGGTCAGTGTTGTATGTGTGTACTGTTTCACAAACGTACGTCGTAACAAGTCTTTTCTCTTTACATATTAAGTAAGGACAAGGCACACAATATCATATTGCCAATCCTATGTTATTGGCGATTTTCCATTGGAAAATCCTAACAGGAAAAGCTTTCGTGTAAGTATATTTTGGTGAATAAATTGTTATTAGTCCACATTAGTAAACATTGTATAAGGATTTTCGATTTGTGAATATTTTAGTATTTATTTATTTTATTTATAGACTCACGCCTGTATCCCCGAAGGGGTAGGCAAAGGTGTAATATTACACCCACATTTCGCCATGTTTTTTTAGGTCCCACGTAATAGGGGGCGAGCCTATTGCCGTACCGGGCACATTACCAGACTCCGTGCTGCTACTGAGAATTTCCTAAAAGAAAAACCCAATAACAATTTGCCCAACCCGGGAATCGAACCCGAGACCTCCCAATCACACGCGCACATTTATGCCGCGAGACCAACGACGAAATTTAGTCAGTAATCCTAATAAAATCCAGTTTCATTCAAAATAATGAAAGTTATTACCGTCACCCAAGTATTATAGAAGCAATAAGGACTAATAGGATAAGGAGCAATAAGGACTTATTTTTAAGTATTTTCTTAATCTTCATTACCTAATATTATTATAGTTAAATATGTTTACTCAATTTGCTGGATGACTGTTATCCAACCTAACCTAAAAGGACAATATAAAAATACTGTGATTAAGTCTCACTGCATCTGAGAAAGCATTATATAAATTTATACATACTAGAGGTCGCCCTCTGGTCATAATTCGACCATAAATTATTAAAATTTTAAGTCTACATTATTAAGGTTTTATTGCCATAGCCTCTACAATCACAGACCTCGCTGCATAATGAAAAAATATATATAAAATCTCTTATGAAATTACTGGAACGGCTATTAAATACTTTATTTGGTTATAAGACTCTAAAAACAAATGTTCTATTGACTAAAAAATTAAACTCTGACTTTTAGTTTTATAAAAGTCACTATCTTGTCCTGGTCCCAAAGTATTAAAGGTTAGCACAGTAAATCCCTCTGTTCCATACTTCCCTATCAACCCTTATCTACCCCTTTCTCTTACATGTCCATCCTCTCACAGTCCATAGATTTCCTCCTATCCTTCCTATCTTTTCGTTGCCCTCCCACTTCCCTTTCGCCCCTCTACTTTCATATTCATCACTTATTTCATCTACATACAAACCATCTATTCACCATTCCAAACGATTTCCTTTAACTTATTCGCATATGAGCGACACTTTCAGACAGGGCCGCGCCAATCCAATCCAGCGCCTGTGTGCGAAATCTATACAGCACCTTTTTGTCTACCTTTTTCGAAAATTATTTTAATAATTAACCCGACGCTCGTTGCCTCTTTTACCCTGGCGCCTGTGTGCGCCGCGCACATTGCACATAAGGACGGCTCGGCCCTGCTTTCAGATTATATCTAACATACCCACTCATTCATTATTCACTACTTACATATCCACAGTAATATTCTCGTAACATAATTTATAAAAAAAAAATGCATTCTTCATGTAAGCAATACCTAAGGGTTGAGCTACACCTATCAGCACCGCATCGCACTTTCCTATGCTTCTATCTGTGCACGCTGTGCCGCCGCGTGCTGGTGCCGATTCGTATAGATTTTTCGAATTCTTTTCTTTTTACTCTTGTTATTTTGCATTTCTTGCAAAATGCACCCTATTACTACTGCTCTCTCTTCAGCTGTGCTATCCATTTCGAACTTGAAACTATACTGTGACCGAAACAAATGTCAAAAGAATGCGGCGGAATGCTTCAGCTCGCTATAGCACGCTGACGTGTGCGTTCGGATTCCGCAGCACACGAATAGAGTTGAGCTACACCTATCAGCACCGCATCACACTTTTCTATGCTTCTATCCTTTTATGTCACTTAGGAGTAAGCGTAAAGCGAGTAAGCGTCGCCTCTCAGCATGCTATCGCATTTTTTCCGTGTTGCCGATCGCCTTTTCGATGACGCGGCGTGCTGACGCGTTCCCTCTTTCTCGCTCTAGTAAATGACGGTCCTAAGTGACAGAAAAGGATAGAAGCATAGGAAAGTGCGATGAGGTGCTGATAGGTGTAGCTCAACCCTAAGTATGCCATTCATAAGGGTTGAGCTACATTTGTCAGCACGGAAACGCATTTGTTCCGCCTGTGCTTCAGCATGCTATAACGTGCTGAAGCACACTCTCTTCAACAATATGATACAACACAGAAATCTTAATGTTATAAAATTGCATATTTTTATTTCAGTGCATGAAGTTTTTGAAACTGTGGCAGAGAAATATGACCTAATGAATGATGTCATGTCTGTGGGCATCCATAGACTGTGGAAGGACATATTCATGCAGAGACTTGCTCCAATGCCTGAGACAAAACTTCTTGATATGGCAGGAGGCACTGGTGAGTAATGAAATTTATTTTTCTAAACCTATTACATTGTTATCTATATATATGTTATCTGTGTGGTGACGGATTAAGAATACGGAATGTCACCACCCCATATCATCCCATGGGTGTCGTGAGAGCCGACAGAGGGAGCATATTATGCAGAGAACAGCACTGTAAGAGAAGGAAAACTTGATACAAACCCTATACCAACCCGTTTGGCCAGCGTGGTATAGTAGGCCAATTCCTCCTTTCAAAGGAGAGGCCTAGTCCAGCAGTGGACTGTTAAAGGCTGATGATGATGATGATGATTACATTGTTGGGCAAAGGTCTCCCCTACATTTCTTTCAAGATTTCCTAAGAATTAATGACAACATTTACTATTTAATTAATGTTGAATTCATGGTTTGCACAGTTATTGAAGTAGGCACCACTTGACACTGCCCTAGGCGTTCTAGATATGATATACAAATGAAACAACACTGCATTATCCACTAGGTGATGCCCGCGGCTCCGCCCGCGTGTATGTCGGTTATCGCGTAAAAAACTATTCTATGTCCTTCCTCGAATCTTTAATTGATCGAAGAATTATAAATATTGATCTCTCAACAAAATATCCTCATCATACTGGACAACAACTACTGCTAAGCCGTCAAGTCTGTATATGTTATAATGCACCCACCCCAACAATATTCTGTGCTCGCAACTCTCTCGTTAGTATTGTTACGAGCTGGGGTTCGACGATAAATTATAACTCACTATGCCACTTAAACTGAACTTTATTTATACACAAACACTTTACACACTTATTTACACAACTAGTAAAAACACACTAATTTCACACTTAATTCTCAACACTAATAATAAACACCACTAGACACTTTCGAATTACTTCCCTTCGCTTCTTGTTTATCGCTTCGATATTCAATTGTTACTGTGTCCGTTCCATTCGCTCGTGCTCTATTTATACTGGCCGGATAAGATCACTAGCGCATTCTAGATGCTTCTACAAAACTTTCGAAATAATCTCGAATAGTCGATTACTCGATACAGCAACGCCATCTAGTACAGAGTAGCCGAATTACCTTTAAACCACCGATACATTCAATCTCTTCTAGTACCCACCACCGATAGATGGCGTAACACTGCCCCCCTCTTAAACGTGTTCGTCTCGAACATCGTTGGACCCATGGTAACGAGCCAACCGGTCCACATGAACTATCTTCGGTGCACCTCGCGACCCCTTCTGGATTCAATAGGTGACGTCGTTCATCCGGTTCATCCTGGTAATTATGCGATATGGCCCGTCCCATCCGGCTTGTAACTTAGGCGATTTTCCTTTGCTTCGTACTGGGTTATGAAGCCACACCAATGATCCCTCATCGAAGCCTTTGTTGTTTGCCTTCCGGTCGTAGCGAGTCTTCATCTTCTCAGACATCTGTTGTCCAGATTCCCTGATGTGCTCGTATACGTCGTTCATCCTGTTGCGTAGCTCGGTTGCGTAATCCGTTATATTGCGTGGAGATTCTGGTGGAATACCGGTGATATGGTCTGCAGGTAAACGGAGTTCTCTACCGAAATTGGCAAAAGCTGGTGTTACTCCTGTAGTTTCGTGGACCGCACTGCGATATGACAGGAGAAATGGTTGGATGTGCTTGTCCCAATCTCTTTGTTTGCTCTCCACGACCTTCGCCAGGTACCTTTCCAGTGATTGGTTAAACCGTTCAACCATGCCATCTGATTGCGGGTGGTAAGCCGTGGTCCTGGTTTTATGTGCACCCATCACGCGACAAGTCTCCTTGAACACCTCAGATTCAAAGTTCCGGCCTTGATCGCTGTGGATTTCCAAGGGCACCCCGAACCGACAAAAGACTTCACGCACCAGCTTATCGGCCACTGTGGTAGCTTCTTGATTTGGGATTGCAAACACTTCAGGCCACTTCGTGAAGTAATCCATCACAACCAAGAAGTATTTGTTTCCGTCCTGGCTCTCCGGAAATGGTCCAGCGACATCCGATGCTATGCGCTCCCATGGGGCTCCCACATTGTACACCTTTAATGCACCTCTGCTACGAGTGTGTGGCCCATTCACAGCCGCACAACTTGTGCATTTGCGGCACCAATCCTCGACGTCATCCCGACAGTGGAGCCAATAAAACCGCTCTCGGATCTTAGTAAGCGTCTTCTTAACTCCCATGTGACCTCCCGAAGCACCATTGTGATAGAGCTGTAAAACTTCCGGCACCTTAGTTTTAGGCACTACCATTTGCAAATGGCACTGGTTACCGCGAGCGTTTTCCCATTTGCGGCACAGAACTCCATCCTGGACGACCAAGCTTTCCCACTGTGCCCAATAACCTTTGGTGACAGGGCTCATTGCTGCGATATCACTCCATTTGGGCCTAGGAGCGCCTGATTTCTTCCATTCGAAAATCGGCTGTACGTCCTTGTCTTCTTGCTGAGCACTCTGCAAAGCTTCTTTCCATCCGTCGCTCAGATCCGTCTTCAACATTCTCACTAGCGCTGCCGGCTTCGCTTCCTGTCTCACACAGTGTTTGCGTTGGTCGGGGTAAGCCCTACCTGTCGGAGCATCTGCGCTACGTTGCTCTTGCCGCCAGACAGGTACGTCAGGTGACCCCTTTGGTGGAGACAGGGTACCAACGTGCCGCTTACGCTTTGGGCAACTCAAGCGGATATGGCCTCTTTCCCCGCAGTTGTAGCACCGTGGTGAAGAAACAACTTCCCTGATACGGTAAGGTCGATCCTCGTGACGTGCTGCTTCCACCTCCAGAGCGTAGGCCAAGGCTGCCTTCAGGGACTTGAAGTGCCCAAGTCTTACCGCTGCTCTAACTTCCAGGTCCCGGATCCCATCCGTAAACGCTTGTACGAGGTTCCCGTCAATGAGCGCAGGCGACGACTGGTATGCCTTCCTGACCAGCCTTTCCACCTCTAGAGCCCACTGCTGCAGAGTTCTCCGGTGCGTTGTGTCCTGTCCTTCAGCTGAGCACGCTACACATGTTCTAGGTGCGCGTCTCCGTACCTCGCCTCTAACGCCTCCAGAAGCTTCTCGTAGGTCACGTCTTGCCCGAGTGCCTCTAACACCCTCAAGGCCTGATCACGAAGCCCCAAGGTTAGGGCGGTGAAGGCCTGTTCTTTGTCCCACCCATTCGCTCGCATTACGGCCTCAAACTGAACCTTGTATGCAACCCACGATGACGAGCCATCAAAGGGTGGAACCTTAAACCAACGAGGCGAGGGCGCCACAGCTGCAGGTGTAACGTCGTTGGTCTTAAGCCCACGCAATTTCATCTCCAATCTGGCAATACGGGTCTCGAGCTGGTCGTGTACACGCTTCTCTATAGAGGCGACGCGAGGCTCAAGCTTGTCGTGCACGAGCATCTCTACGTCGCTGATACGGGCCTCGTGCTGCTGAAGTTCCTCCTTGACCGCCTTCAAGTCCTTCCCGACTGCGGCCCTCAGCGCCGCAGTCGGGCTCCACTGCAGCCGCGGAGTCGCCTGGTCCACCAGACGATGGAGAAGGAACGTCTCCGAAGCGTCTCTGGTCCAGGTCTTGCTGGCGCTGGTTCCTGGTACGCACTCCGTCAGTTTCTTCCTTCGGCATAATCGGCATAATTTATCCCTTTCTTCTGATACCAATTTGTTACGAGCTGGGGTTCGACGATAATTATAACTCACTATGCCACTTAAACTGAACTTTATTTATACACAAACACTATACACACTTATTTACACAACTAGTAAAAACACACTTATTTCACACTTAATTCTCAACACTAATAAAAAACACCACTAAACACTTTCGAATTACTTCCCTTCGCTTCTTGTTTATCGCTTCGATATTCAATTGTTACTGTGTCCGTTCCGTTCGCTCGTGCTCTATTTATACTGGCCGGATAACATCACTAGCGCATTCTAGATGCTTCTACAAAACTGTCGAAATAATCTCGAACAGTCGATTACTCGATACAGCAACGCCATCTAGTACAGAGTAGCCGAATTACCTTTAAACCACCGATACATTCAATCTCTTCTAGTACCCCCATTAACCGATAGATGGCGTAACAGTATCTTGCTGTTTTCTGCAGCGCACTATGGTTCGTCTAGAACAAGCTAGCTAGACAAAAACAACTCTTAAATTCCTGGAAGTTAATTACTATTACGAACTCATTACCCCTATACATTGAGGATTACACCTATTAATTATCAATACTACCCTCGTTAAGAGCGTCATTAAGGTATGTTTATAAGATGTTGACTATTTAAAGGGCATTCATTTGCATTTTTACATCATATTTGATAGCATTGTTTATGTCACTAAAAGAAATTTGTGAAAGTGTTTTTGTGATGGATTGTATACGTAAGGGTAAGTAGTTATATTTTATTTCATTTTCAACATGGGAACTTCATTCTTTAGTCTTATAAAATGAAATGTTTGAATTTTCACCCACTTTTTTACTCATTTTTTCAAATTCATCGGTCAAATAATAACATGTCCCCACTTGTCCCCACCGTAGAACCTATCATATACGATTCTCATAAGTGTCTAGTAGTTATACGTAAAAAAATTCATTGCGATATATTTGCACAACTAATTTTTATTTATTTTTTCTTTCAACAGTTTTTACCGTCTCAAGAATGGATTTTTTCGAAGAATGGCTGAAACACCCGAAGGAAACGCGGAATGAGGAGCTCTTTCGGTTTATATCTTTGAGATATAATTTTGATGGTGTTACGGAGCAGTCTCTGCGAGATATTAAAGTACTAATCTCAAGATATTCAACGAAATTTGCTGAAAAGTGGAGCAGCTGTGGAAGAAATCGAGAGCGATTCCTACAAAAGTATTCGACGTGGCTGGAGGGTCTTGACATATCTTTCGATGTGTCCGTTTATTTATCTCTGCCAACTACATCTGGAGAACCGGGACCCGGAAGACCTACTAAAGATTTTGAACATTCTAGTCTCAAAACGAAGAGACGACGTGTAGACGATCTATTACAGTCCAGAAGTGCTAGTGAATTAATTTACGCCGCTGAAGTGTCAGCTCGAATCTCGGGTCAGAGAAGTGTAGCACGTCAAATTAAAGATGTGACTAGTGATCCTTCAATAACCAAGACCACGAGTGAAGAAAGTGCCCCCAGGAGTTTAACAAGTGAGGAAGCTTTAGCGTACTACGTTGATAGTAAATCAAGTAGCCATAGCTATAAGCAGACTCGGAAGTGGAGTATTAAAGCTGGACATAAGGTGTTTCCGTCAATGTACAGTGTTAGAAAGGCTAAAATAGCCTGCTACCCGTCAGGTGAACAAATTACAGTCAATGAAACGCATGCTGAAATCAAAGTTCAGGCAATTCTTGATAAGACTGCCGAACGTTTAGTTTCAGCACAACAAGAAGTTGTTCATAGTCTGTTACCTTGCACGTCATTCACATTAATCAGTAAATGGGGTTGTGATGGAAGTTCCGGTCATAGTATGTACAAACAAAAATTCACTAATTGTGACGATAGTGACGAGTTTTTATTTGTATTTTCTTTCGTTCCTCTTCAATTGAAAGATGAAAGTGGTAATATTGTGTGGCAGAATCCTCGGCCCTGTTCTACAATGTATTGTCGGCCAATAAAGTTTATCTTTTCTAAGGAAACGAAAGATTTTACGATTTCGGAAACCAATAAGGTTTTAGAAGAGATAAACGCTTTATTGCCGACAACCTGCAAGGTGATGGAGACCGAAGTATCTGTCACACATGTTATGCTTTTAACAATGATTGACGGAAAAGTTTGCAATGCTCTGACCGAAACTTCTTCCTCACAAAAATGTTTTATTTGTGGGGCAACTCCAACAATGATGAATGATCTGTCAAAAGAGTTTGCTGCGGACAAAGATAATCTTGGTTTTGGTTTGTCTACGTTGCACGCTTGGATAAGGTGCTTTGAATGCTTGCTTCACATTAGCTATCGACTAAATATAAAAAAATGGCAGTTAAGAACAGCCGAAGACAAAGCTAGTGTGAAACAACGTTCAGATGACATTAAAAAACGATTTAAAAGCGAAATGGGCTTGATTGTAGACAAACCAAAACCAGGGTTCGGTAACACTAATGACGGGAACACCGCGCGAAGATTTTTTGGAAATCCCGAGGCTAGTGCCGATATTACAGGGTTAGATGTTTCACTAATACAAAAATTTGGCATACTACTTCGCACTTTATCATCGGGATATGATATAAATATTGAAAAATGCGTTAACTTAGCTCAAGAAACTAGACAACTTTATGTAAATCTCTATTCATGGTATTACATGCCCGCTACTGTCCACAAAATACTTTTGCACAGTGGCGAAGTAATTAGATCGTCCCTTCTACCTATAGGCCAGCTTTCCGAGGAAGCACAGGAAGCTCGGAATAAGGACTGTAGAAGATTTCGTGAGCACAACACACGAAAGCGATCACGGGAGGCTACGAATAGAGATTTACTTAATATGTTATTGATAACATCTGACCCTGTAATAAACGGTTTACGAGAAGTTCCTCGGAAGAAAATAGGTACGCTTCCAACTGAAGTATTAGATTTAATTGTCCCACCTAGCTGTAAGGAACAAAATGTTAATATGATTTCTACTTTTCATAGTTCTGCCCCTCACGATCATGACTATTCAATGGATGATTCATCTGATGATAGTGATGATAATGAGTAATAGATTTAGTTCTTAGATATTTTATGCATCTGTTATTAGATTTTATAGCGACGTCGAGGGATAAATCACTTTATAAAATGTTCAAAAAATATATTATACACATATGCCCGATAAATGTTTTTTTTTTCATGATACCAGCTCAAATGACAAACTGCCTTGAAAAAAGTACCAAAAACCTTATATCTTTGCTTATTAACCGCATCTAGACATAAAAATCAAATAAAATAATTTTGTCTAGCTAGCTTGTTCTAGACGAACCATAGTGCAGCGTGTCATAGACAATATGTATGAAATAAGCTTAGTAATCTTTTTTTGCACTCCAGGTGACATAACATTCAGATATATTGAGTATCTGCGCAACCTTAAAACTGAGCACACGGGTCGCAGCAGTGTCACAGTGTGCGACATTAACCAACACATGCTGGACGTTGGCAAGGCCAGAGCACAGAAGTAAGGAATTTTAACACACTATTAACACATGATTTTGAAAGCAACGCGCGTAAGGCCCGTTCAAATCCTACAGATGAGTTGCGATGTCTATGACATGCTTTACTCCACAGGGCAGTGCGCCGTGGACGATGTTGCGTCAGAGTAAACACGCCATGTACAGTCGAACAACTTGTCGCTAGACCACCATAAGGGTGAGAATCGCTCAGCAAGACATCGTCGCTTCCAGTGTTACTTTACACGCACATTGACATTCGTATACAATACCGGTTTCTAGTGTGCCTCGTCTCTATGAGCGAGCCAAGGGATTTTTTTTTCAAACTGGTCCAGTGCCGACTTGTTTGATTGTACATCGAAAACGATGCCGCTACCGACTGCCGTTGTAGGTCGTGAACGCACTGTTAGAGCCTCCATAGTCATATACACTAGCGTTTGTTGAACGTATGCGCGGCGTCTTTGATGGGTAACTTCTAGCTTGCTGCAAATTGTGTGTGAGTGGATTCAGGATTTGATTTCGTATTTTGGTATGGAGGAGGCGGGGCTAGATACTGGTGAAGGAAGGTTTTATCAAGGGAAACACTAAAAGGTAATTGACCGTGGACCCCGCCACTGCCATGGTAGAATAATAATAAATAAATAGTAAATAAAAACTTATTCATTTTCATTCATCACAAAAATATTCATAGAATAGCGTTTAATTAACTGCAGAGGAAACGCCACGCATATGTTCATTGAACACTTTCACTCGATAAACGCTACTTGGTAGCACGGGCTGTTTCTGCAACTACATGGAGTTGCAGAAAAGCCTGGCGTGTATTTTGCGTGCAGGTGGGAATAGTCTTGTCACTCGAGCCACCCCAGCTCTTCGAGGAAGGCCAGCAGCCTTTTGACGAGGCCCACTGCTTCCCTCAGGGTGCTGTCTGGTCAGGTACTATTGCCTATACTATGAGACCTCAGGGCAGTCGAGGAGCAGGTGGGCTGCCATCTCGTCTGCTGCCATACAGGCTCTGAACAGCGGGCTGTCGGTAATACCTATAGTAAATAGGTGCTTAATAAAGGATCCATGTCCCGTGTAGGCTGCCGTGACTGTCCGCAGTTGTTGTTTCGGCAGCGATAAATGCTAGTGTGAAGGCGTTCTAAAAGTGGAATTGTGCAGGATACTTCTTTCACATGTCAAATGACAAAGCACTCGCCGTTAGACACTGCGTCGAGTGTTGCGGGTTCGATTCCAACACGAGACAACACTGTGATCCATAAATTGTTGTTTCGAGTCTGGGTGTTCATTGCGTCCGTTGATTGCATGTCCGTTAACACCTGATTTATTCCTAGTCCGAGAGCTGTCATTTAATTATTTTTTAAAGTATTAGAAAGTTTAAAGCTAAATCGCATACTATTTGTTTGTAGATTAGGATACACCCCTGACAAGTGCGGCGTGGACATCGACTGGGTGTGCGGTAACGCCGAGAAGCTAGACTTCCCTGATG
The DNA here is from genome assembly GCA_944739405.2 of Euclidia mi. Classification (NCBI taxonomy): domain Eukaryota; kingdom Metazoa; phylum Arthropoda; class Insecta; order Lepidoptera; family Erebidae; genus Euclidia; species Euclidia mi. The sequence goes on from OX123201.2 coordinate 45,659,931, forward strand.
AAAGCTACAACGCTTACACTATCGCGTTCGGTATCAGGAACTGTACGCACATTGATAAGGTCAGTTTGTATAATGATCAATATTATATTTTATTTTTTTATTTATTCATAGTCTCACGCCTGTATCCCCGAAGAGGTAGGCAGAGGTATATTGCTACACCCACTTTTCGCCAGAATTATTTTAGTCCCACGTAATAGGGGGCGAGCCTATTGCCGTACCGGGCACATTACCAGACTCCGTGCTGCTACTGAGAATTTCCTAACGGAAAAACACAATAACACTTTGCCAGACCCGGGGATCGAACCAGAGACCTCCCAATCCCACGCGCATATTTATGCCTAACGCTTGGACGATGATAATTTTAGTTCAGTGACAATCCGTAGAGGGTAATAAATTTAGAAATTACTTAGTAGTTAGGTAGGTACATACATACATACATATCGTCACGCCTTTAACCCCGAAGGGGTAGGCAGAGGTGTATTTCTACACCCACTTTTCGCCAGATATACTTTAGTCCCACGTAATAAGGGGCGAGCCTATTGCCGTACCGGGCACATTTCCAGACTCCGTGCTGCTACTGAGAATTTCGTGATAGAAAAACCCAATAACACTGCCCGACCCAGGAATAGAACCCGGGACCTCCCGATCCCACGCGCACATTTATGACGCGAGACCAACGAGGCAGTCGTATAGGATTTGATGTCGAGTTTTCCGTCTCTACGCAAAGATGGTATTTGCATCGTGTTATCCCTTAATCGCCTCTTACGACACCCACGAGAAGATAGGGGGTGGTGACACTTGTATTCTATGCCGTCAACCACACGGTAGGTAGTTATTTTAATTTGTCTTTCGGGATATATACCACGTAGGTACCTTTGTTTGGAGTAACCGATATTTCGGCACTGTTGCAAGCGCCATGTTCACGGATGTACACACAAAATATCGGTTTCTCCAAACAAAGGTACGTGGTATATACTTACCTATCCCAAAAGACAATTTAAAATAAATATGCCCATACTTAGGTAGTTGTTTCAAGTCTGGGTTTTCTATGGATTGTAAAGATATGTACTCAATAAGCCTACAAGCGATTTCGGTCTGAGCGTGATTTAAAGGTAGAAATTGCGTCTGTATCAAATTATTTATTTTATACTTTTCTGGCGCAGGTATTAGAGGAAGCGTACCGCGTGCTAACTCCGGGCGGACGGTTTATGTGTCTCGAGTTTAGCCAACTACCGAACAGTACTATGCAGTGGTGAGTAACACATTATTGTAGCTAGTAGAGCCTTGTTGATTTTAGCACGAATGGCCCGGTTCGACCGGAGAAGTACAACCCTCTCACAGAACATCGACGCAATAGTATCTGTAGATGTAGTAGATGACTGCCTCCGTGGTCCAGTGAATAGCGTATGCGACAGCTGATCGGAGGTCCCTGGTTCGATTCCCAGGTCGGGCAAGTGTTACTGGGTTTTTTCGAATTCTCAGTAGCAGCACGGAGTCTGGTAATGTGCCCGGTGACGGCAATAGGCTCGCCCCCTATTACATGGGACCTAAAAATTCGTGGCGAAATGTGAGTGTAACCTTACACCTCTGCCTACCCCTTTGGGGATACAGGTGTGAGGCTATAAATAAAAAAAATAGTATCTATACTGTACGTTACGTTCGGTGCGAGTGCCGGAGGCACCATTCTCTTTTCCTTCTCCCTCATTTCCCACCCAGACTACCAAGGCCCTTGTGACTCCTCTAGTGTTGCGGATGTAGGTACATGCGGGGCGGTAATCGCTTACGTCTATCATACACTTCGGTCGTCATAGTTCCGGTACGACACACGACATCATTCTCACTGTCGTTCTCTCACTCAAGTGTCGTTATATCAACGTTACTATATTTTCCAGGATGTACGACCAGTACTCATTCCAAGTGATCCCAGTACTCGGTCAGTTGTTCGCTGGTCAGTGGAAACCCTATCAGTATTTAGTTGAGAGCATCAGAAAGTTTCCTAACCAGGTTTGTATTTTTTTTTCAGTATACTCTTCCTCTACTATAATTCTAAAATAATTGAACAGAGACGAAATATAATACTGCTCGCTTACTCTTTCTAGAGAATGATCGATTAATGATAAAAAGTATCAGGGGATGGCATGTTTCAATTTATTTAGGTACAGTCAACTCCAAAAGTAGCTACACACCTCAACATCTTTGCTGAGATTTTTATGAATTAAAACTCCTCGTTTATTATACTTAATTTATAAATTATGATTTAGGCAAGATTTTCTTGTGTAAAAATCCTAAAACATAATAAAAATTATAACAATTTTGGACAATATAACTATATAAAATAACGTAAATGTATATATATTTATGAAGCTGACTGTACATGAGCATTGTATGTTAGATGATTATGAAATTTTAGAAAACTACTACTAGACTGCCTAAATTGTTCCACAGTAGCACTAAATCAATAGGCGAAATTTTATTCTCATCAATGATTTTTATTGTTACGAGCTGGTGTTTGGCGATACATTAAATGCACTATGTCACTCAAACTGTACTTTATTTCGCCACAAACAACTGAATTACACACTAATAAAAGCTCTATTTCACACTACAAAACACTCGACCATTCACTCCCCCCAACTCAAATCCTTCGCCGGATGTTTATCGCTCTGCTTATTCAACCGAACCGTGTCGATTCACCCGTCCACGCGGTATTTATACAGGCCGGATAACAATATAGTCCATTCTAGTCTTACCTAGAATGTTCTCGTAACAGTCGGAAACACAGCATCGCCATCTAGTAGAAATTAGATGAAACACTTTTAAACTACTGATTTATATCCATTCTCTTCTAGTTCTCTCATTTACCGATAGATGGCATTATTTTCAAAATATCGCCATTCGTAACCTTATTTTGCGAACTATGGATCCCTCGGTTCAGACGCACATTACTCTTTATCCTAATAGGTACGTAATAACTACATACCTACTGTTACTTTGCAGGAGAAATTCAAGTCCATGATCGAAGACGCTGGCTTCAGACAGGTGACATACGAAAACCTCACGTTTGGAACTTGCGCCATTCACTCAGGGTTCAAGATATAATGGTTGTGTGCAGTGTTGCCAGGACTTGAAGTGTTCATGTTATTTAATGTTATAAGCCAAGTGTTATCCAATAGTGTTAGTTGTTTGAATAAGTCTTTTGTAAATATAGATATTTTATTACAATTGTGCTTCAGTTTTCTTTTTTTTTATAGACTCACGCCTGTATCCCCGGAGGGGTAGGCAGAGGTATAATATTACACCCACATTTCGCCAGTTCTAGCTGAACGAAGAAGCTGAAGCTTAAAGTCATATAGCCTTCGATAAATGAGAATTACAATAGGAATTATTCAAATCATTTGACTGCACGGTTGGCGTAGTGGTTTAAGCGGCCGCCTCGCCGCTTGACACTGCGCCGAGTGTTGTGAGTTCGATCCCCACACGAGGCAACACTTTGTGTAATTCACAAATTGTTGTTTCGAGTCTGGGTATTCAATGTGTCCGTTAGTTGTGTTTGTAAAGTCCCCCGCGACACAGGATTTAGTCCTAATGCGGGAGCTGTCTTTTTTAAGAATAAACCAGCAGTTCCTGAGATGAGTTCAAACCTTCAGCTTTCTAGGTAGGTAATATTGGTATAGATTGATATTGGCTACAGCCAGTGGCGTAGCTAGCTTGGGTGGCACCCGGGGCGGTAACTGGCGGATGACTTTTTTTTTCTTTTTTTAATCGACACACCTAAAAATTCCGTGCTAACTCTCGTAGTGCTGAGCTAGTGCCTATGTTTTTGTACATTGTTCTTAGTTGAGTTTTGGGTGTCACCCCTTTTTTGGATGGGTGGCACTCCAAAAAGGGTGGCACCCGGGGCGGACCTCTCTCGTTGGTTAACTGTCAACTAATTTCCCCCTAGGAAGTCTCGAGATCAAAGCCCAGGTGCTCCCCTAGAATAAGAACAGGTGATAAAATAAGAACGAAAGTTCGTTTAGCATCAAATTAGTCATCTCATATTCAACTGAATCCTCCAAGTCAAAACATACTTAGACTCTTCACGGAGAAGACTCGCAAAAACAGAACTCATGTAAGTCATCGAAGACTCCCTAAAACATACAGATGACTACGAGTGTGTCAGGAAACTAGGTGTATTTTGAAAGCAGAGAACTATAGTATTAAGGAGCGGGATCTTAAGAATAACTACTACAACTTAGCTGGTTTCAGCATCATGTGGACGGTTGGATAGGAGTAGTACCTAAATGCCTAGTACCTACGCTTGGGTTCGATTCTCGGGTCGGGCAGTGTGATTGGGATTTTCCGTTAGGAAATTCTCAGTAGCAGCACGGAGTCTGGTAATCTGCTCGGTACGGCAATAGGCTCGCCCCCCTATTACGTGGGACCTAAAAATTCATGGCGAAATGTGGGTGTAATATTACACCTTGCCTACCCCTTCGGGAATAAAGGCGTGAGTCTATAAATAAAATAAAACTTACGCAGCTTACGCTAACACAAACTTGACCTAAAGCAGTGTTCAGAATACATTTACTCTCCATGCCAGAAGCGGGATCGCATGTGCTTTACTATGGGTTGTACCTACTGGTTCCTACTAGAGTTTATTTCGGCCATTTCTTCAAGAGGCCATTTGGCTAGGAAAATCCGGCAGACAAAATGGCTTTATAATACTTCTGCGCACCTCCAGGATCAACGCTGTGCCTGAGGATCGTTGACACCGCCTTAGTTACGGCACTCACTATAGGATAACAACTGGGTCAACCAGGAGCGATAGCAGGTGGTTTAGACTCTAAAGCTGCGTATACGCTAGACGAGCCGAGCACGAGCGGGGCGCAAGCCGAGGCGCTCGCTCGCAGTGTAAAGTGTGGACGTGCAACGAGCCTAGAAAAATCACTCTCCTCGAACATAGGTTTCCGTAGTGGGCTCGTGGCGGGGATGGAGGAGTTGTTTGCAGCAACCGCTGCTGCTAAAGCGATTTATTAAAGCTGATAAATAGACATATTATAGCTAATAAATAACTTTATAAACTAATAATTTTGTTTCTGCACATGTCTACATCCTTGCCCAAGTCTTGAGATATACGAGACCATGCATCAAATTCCTTATTATTTTTTAAGTAATCCTCATGCTTTGGGTCCCATATCATAGGATTATTTTGATATAATTCAATTAATTGCAAACAAACATCTTCCACGTTTCCATGATGCTCCGGTCAGCGAAACGAGCGTGTGTCAATTAACGCGTCCCCGAGCGCACTGCGATCACTACGCATATCCCTTTGTATTCGTCAAAAAACCAACAATGGGCCGAGCACGGTCGAGCACGATCCGAACGCTCGAAGCGCGCTCGTTTGAGGCTCGTAAGCCGGTCCACACTACACGAATTTCGGCTCCGCTTGTGCTCCGCTCGTGCTTGGCTCCTCTAGCGTATACGCAGCTTAAGCCACCTCTCTTATCGCCCCTCTAAATTTTAAGAGTGCTAAGTCTGCTGTCAAAAGCAACCTACAGGTCCTGTAGGCCGGCGCCGAATGACGGTACGGCATGTTTCGGTAGCCCGAAGGACACTTCGGCATGACGCGGCGTGCCGCGTCATACCGAGGCGTCCGTGGAATTTAGTATCAATAGCACTTTTTGCTGAAGATGAAGAACGACAAATACAAACAGATATGTCGAAGAGAAAACAATTCTGGATACATTATTTATGGAGAACAAGATTTACTAACGATGAATTCAGGAACTTATTTACCTACTGATTACGTCGTGGCACACTGCAGGACGCCGTGGCATATCGCGGCGTCCCGAAGTATGCCGCGACGTCCCGCGGTATTCGGGACGCCGCGATATGCCACGACGTGCCACGGCGGCCTGCGGTACGCTTGTATCGAAATAAAGTAATATGAATTCTAACCTCATTGAAATAAGAATAAAAATGACCTGATCAGTAATAAAATCCTTTAGGTACCATGCCGCGACGTCAGTGCGCGCCGGCCTTAATTGTAACAAACGCTTTTCAATATTTCTTCTAACTACGAGGCATACCTCAATAAATGGTACTATTTTATTGCTTAATCAATAATTGACATTTAGGCTGCGGTTCCACTGAGGCGAAGCGGAGCAGAGTGGAGACGAGCTGTACCGCGATTCACTAATCACATGGCTTGAAATAGAAGAGACGTGGATTTCAAGCCATGTGATTGGTGAATCGCGGCACAGCTCGTCTCCACTCTGCCTCAGTTGAACCGCAGCCTTAGTCTTTTTAACAACAGCCAATATTTTATTTTTAATTTATTAATAAGTTTTTCTTCAAAATCATTGTGAATTTTCATATTGGGAGGGTAGAAGCATTTTTACTGAAAAGAAATAGGTGAAATAAAACCATAAATCTTTTGTAAGGAATTTATTAAGTCCATCAAACTGTGTTGGTCTTTGGAATGCAGATCCAGTATCTAAATTACAATGTCCACACATTACATCTATGATATCGTCACGGTACAATACATTTTGTGATCGACGCTTACACTTTACAATAGTCCATAGTCCGACTGTTACACTTATACATAGGGTCGCGTCTCATCCGTCCCGGCCACGCACACACTCGCTCCGTCTCGCTCACGCAAGTAGGTTGTATGAAAGCTCATAAAGCATGCTAATTATTTATATATGACATTGAATTGTTAGGTCTAACACACTAATGAGCAAAGCTAATAGAAAATTTTCTCTCATAATTCGTAATCGAACCGACGTCCTACGTCTAGGAAATAAACGGCAGACATCGAGAAGCAAATAAAGTGTGAGTTAAGGATATCCAAACAAACATTAATACTCTGTACCGAGCGTGCACTCAACATAAGTTATTTTGCAATTAATTTGAATAGTCATACCCAGAGATCCTTATCCGTGATCCTGTGTCCAGCGCGGCACTGGTCCAGTCGGGTCGGTACGAACATCCGAAACGAACATTACATCCGCAAGAGAAAAGTGAAACGTCACGCTGAGCCACGTCACGCGGTCCGTGCGTCCTACCCGCGACCTTACGGCATCCTGACTCACACCTCCAGCCAAGCACATCCAACGAGCCCAATCCACAGTGGATGAAACAAAAGAAAATGCTTTTAATTATAAACAGTCACCGCGGCGGAGGAACAACAAGCGAGAGCGCGATACACCGCACACTGACATCCGGCAGTCGGCGGTGGATCGCGCTCGCGTCGCCACCCGCGCCGCTACGTCACGCGACTGGCGACTGCGACTAGTCGCAGTAGTCGCGCACGACTGACGCGACTGCGACCGCGACCCCGCTGCGCCGCCGCCGCCACCGCTGCTGGCTGTCGAACACACAACACCTCAGTGCTACGTCGAACAATCTAGTAAAGCACGCGCCACAGGCATTCACTCCCGGGCGTCGTGCATGCTTGATATGTTATTTACATTAAAATTATACATCTCTGATCAAAATAATACATTCTCATATTTTAAAATTACATTCATTAATATTTATTTATTTATTTTCCATAATTGATAAAATGAGACCGACGATGCGGTCTCGATATAATCGCTTTAAAATTTTAGCACTGGATTATTGCAATACTCAAATTATGCTATGATTAGTTTTCATATGTACAGAATGTAACTTTGCTCACAAAATAGTTATGATTTTATCGTCTATTATTATGTTAAGCATGGGTACCGCAATCCCACAAACCTGAGAGGGGTCCTGTCCTTAGATATTGTCCGTTAAGCGTCCTTAAGTCCATCGAATAATCCAGATCCAGAAATTTTCCAAAGCGTGTCCCTCCATTCCATAATGAATATATCAAAAAATCCAAAATTATAACATAAATATCTTATACATTCTTTATATTTTTATTATGATTTACTTAAAACATAATTATGAGCTAGACGAGTGGAGAGACTAACTTAGTGTGCTCACAAGTATTAAGAGTAAATTATGACTGTAAAGTAAGTAATTCAAGCTGTCCCTAGCTACTCACAACGGGCATTATAATATAGGGTACCTATGAGCATTAACTACTTCATCCACCCACCAAACCGTCCCTGAGTATATCAAGTTACCTATCGACAAGCAGACACCTATCTAGAGCTTTAAAATTTTAATAATAAGGACGGCACTACATTAAAGAGATAGTCTACACATTTAATGAGTGAGTTGCTTGGTGGGGGCGAGTCGGGAATATGGGGGCGAGTCGGGTATAGTAGCGGGGCGAGTCATGTATTGTTGTGAGGGCGAGTCGGGTATAGTAGTGGGGGCGAGTCAGGTGGTGGGTGGGGCGATGGGGCGAGTACACACCTGGGCGCCGGGTGCTCACTGCTCAGTAGTTGTGCGAGCGCGAGCGACTGCGCGAGCGCGAGTAGCTGCGGCGCACGGGCGAGTACGTGGGCGAGCCGCGCCGCCGCGGGGAGTACGAGCGGGACCTGGAGAACAACATTATGTTAGAACTGCCTCAGGAGATTACACCAACTAGCTACATAACGACTGGAACACTGCTTTTGAATTTAAATCATGTTCACGATTGAAATGCGTATGCTAAACAAATATGACAGAGGTTATGATTCGGATCATAGTAAATGATCTGATGGGTTTTTTTATTCCTTTGAATTTTTTTTGTGTATGTTTCTGGTCTAAGGCTTTCATTTTGTGTATGATTCCGGATCCGGACTGTCTGGTCCGGAGTCACATGTGTTTGTATCACTAGTGTTCTCAATTTACCCAAGTAGTCTTAGTAGACATTCTTGACAAAAATCAAAATATTCAAATAATAATCAGGCTTTTGATTTGTGTCTGTTTCAAAAACGAATTTCTGGCTGTTAAGAGCAACCTAATTAAAAAAAAATCGAACCAATTTGTCGATGCTACGCAAGTGTTTCAGCCGTAACTACAAGCACAACTAAAGCGACACATCCGAGGCTGTGCGTAGCGGGTGCTACGCTGGTGTCCTCGAAAGCAACGAGCAAGTAATGACCTGTCGCGGTCGCCGGTGTACCTGTCGCCGCCGCCGCCGCCGCCACCGTAGTCCTCCTTCACACGGATGTACGACACCTCACCCTGCAAAATATTATACATGTTAGAATTTTAGTGAATGAGCAATTTTTATACTCACTTTTTGACACTCTAAAAGCATAGTTTCTTCTGAGGAAATATTGACAGCATACACAAAGCTCTTTGAATGATGCTACACGGTCAACAATAAATTGTTAATTATAGCTTGCCTAATGCTTCGGGGAACACGTTAAGCCGTCGCTCCCGGCTGTCATAAGGATCTTTGACAGCCGTTATAGAGCCTAAGTACCTCTGTATAAACTAACACTAGTCTAAGCCAGGCCTTATAGCCAGGGGGTCTAACCTATTTGTATCCTGTCCGGCTGCAATATATAAGTACCTCTGAATAAACTAACACTAGTCTAAGCCAGGCCTTATAGCCAGGGGGTCTAACCTATTTGTATCCTGTCCGGCTGCAATATAGGCGACTTCGGGTACGCGCGCCCGGCTTCCTTAACCATCAATACTGCACTCCTTACTTCGCCCGCGGTTTTGTTGCCCTACTCCCCCCTACCCTCCTATCACTGGTGGAAGAGACCAGTCTTCTAATAGGTAACACCTGTTAGAAGCTGGTTTCGAACGGGTAGGTGGTACCTACCCGTTCGAAACCACCCTGTCTATTTTGGTCACGAAGCAGACTTGAGTTCCGGTTGAAGGGCAGAGTAGCCGTTCCCATCTCTCCTATCCTTTCCCTGGGTGTTGTGGAGTCTGCGTGGGGCTTGAGGCCAGCTTGGCAAAAGTCTTGGTGGGTTTGTTGGGCGTGGGGGTCTGACGTGCAGTTCAGGGAGACCTGGTGGAAATGGTTACGCCGGCCACCTGCCGGTCAGTAGGGGACCCGAACCCGAGGCCATCCTACTCGGGAGGCTGTTCCGCCAACCGGCGAAAATCTCGTTCTGCAGCCATCGTGCCGGGGTAGGAGACCGGAGTGGATCCCGGTGGCTGCAGACGAGGGGGCACCGGAGGCCCTTCCGTGCTGCATGTCAGCTCCCCACACAACTCGCGGATCCACCCCGCACACGGCTATACACTTTCTTTGGCACCACTTAGACTTCACCACACTCATTTCCCCTATCCCTCGCTCTCTCTCAGAAATCATGGCGCGCAAGAAAAATAAGAGCAGAAGTTTTACCACGGCGGACTCCATATCCACAATAAAAATGGATTTCTGTAATGTTAGGGGTCTACACAGCAACCTCGACGCCGTCCATCACCACCTTGAGACGGCGCGGCCTGCCCTGCTCTTTTTAACGGAGACGCAAATAGGCGCCCCGGACGATATATCGTACTTGAAATACCCCGGTTACGAATTGGAGCATTCCTTACACCGTAAAGCCGGGGTGTGCGTTTTCATCCGGGGCGATATTTGCTACCGCCGCCTTCGGGGCCTCGAGCATCGAGACCTGTCAATTTTGTGGCTACGAGTAGATCATGGGGGCCCATCCCGAATCTACGCGTGCCTTTACAGGTCTCATGCCAGTGAGTTGGGGCCAACTCAATTAATTGAGAGCGTCCAAGAGGGGATTGATAAAATATTGGAACAGTTCCCTTCCGCGGAGGTGGTAGTCCTTGGTGATTTTAACGCTCACCACAAGGAGTGGTTGGAATACCGGACCACTGACCTCCCGGGTCGGGCCCTGTACAATATGGCGTCGGCCTATGGCTTCTCACAACTGGTGAAACAGCCCACCCGTATCCCAGACGTTGTGAGCCATGTACCCTCCTTGTTGGATCTACTACTGACTACGCACCCATGCGGTTACAAGGTGGTGGTCGATGCACCTCTCGGGTCATCAGATCACTGCCCTGTCCGCACCACAGCCCCCGTTGCGAAACCAGATCGCTCCAATGCGACTGGCTCCCGCAGAGTCTGGCAATATTAGTCAGCAGATTGGGATGGACTGCGGGAATTCTTCGCGTCCTTCCCATGGAAGCGGCACTGTTTCTCCTCTGATGGCCCCGACTCTCGTGCTGACTGTGTCACAGAAGTGGTACTCCTGGGGATGGAATTATTCATCCCAAACGTCCACATACCTGTTGGCGGGCGCAGCCGCCCGTGGTTTAATAAAACCTGTAGGGAGGCTGCGCAACAAAAGCAGTCAGCATATATGGCCTGGAACGAGGCCAGGAAGAGTCGAAGTCCTTGGGTCGAGGAGAAGAAACGCTTATTCAACGCCGCTTCTAGATCAAGCAAGAAGGCTATTGCTGAGGCCAAGGCAGAACACGTTGCCAGAATTGGTGAGCGGCTTGGAAGATATCCCTCAGGGAGTCGTGCTTTCTGGTCGCTCGCCAAAGCTGCGCAAGGCAACTTCTGCCAGATCAGTCTCCCACCACTGCGTAAATTTGATGACAGTCTGGCCCATAGCGCAAAAGACAAGGCTGACGTCTTGGTCCAACTATTTGCCTCGAACTCGACCTTGGATGACAAGGGAGCCACACCACCGTCCATCCCCTGGTGTGGGAGCTACCTGCCTGAAATCCGCATTACACAACGTGCGGTCAGGCGGCAGCTCAAACTTCTGGACATCCACAAGTCGAGTGGGCCTGACGGCATCCCAGCAGTGGTGCTGAAGACGTGCGCCCCTGAGTTGACCCCCGTATTAACCCGCTTATATCGTCTTTCCTATAATGCTAACAGGGTTCCATCTTCGTGGAAGATAGCCCATGTTCACCCTATTCCTAAAAAGGGTGACAGATCGGACCCGTCAAACTACAGGCCAATAGCGGTAACGTCCTTACTCTCCAAGGTAATGGAGCGAGTCATCAACAACAAACTCCTCCAGTACCTAGACGATCGTCAGCTGATCAGCGACCGCCAGTACGGTTTCCAGCATGGTCGTTCGGCTGGCGACCTTCTAGTGTACCTTACACACCGCTGGGCAGAAGCCTTGGAGAGTGGGGGCGAAGCTCTAGCCGTTAGCCTTGACATTGCCAAGGCGTTTGACCGAGTCTGGCACAGGGCACTTCTATCGAAGTTACCATCTTATGGAATCCCCGAGGGACTCTGCAAATGGATTGCCAGCTTTCTGGCTGATCGGAGCATTAAAGTCGTCGCGGACGGCAGCTGCTCCGAAATGAGGTCGATCAACGCTGGCGTCCCACAAGGCTCGGTGCTCTCCCCAACTGTTCTGTTCATCTTGCATATCAATGACTTGTTGTCAATTGAGAACATGCATTGCTATGCAGATGACAGTACGGGTGATGCGCGGTACACCAGCCACTAGAATGTCCCTCGGAGCCAGGTACAGGAAAGACGATTGCAACTTGTGTCTGAAATCGAGGACTCTCTAGGGCGCGCCTCCAAATGGGGTGAAAAGAACCTTGTTCAATTTAACCCCACTAAGACACAAGTATTAGAGATGGTGAATATAACTATCAACCATTAAAATTAACTGATAAAAATTTTCAACTGTATGATATGATAAATAAAATTAACGCTATTGAATAAAAATATTATTACCTATTCATTCAACCGACGACGCGCGGCGCGGCCGTCGACGCGCCACGCGCCAACTCGGATCGTTTTCAAGAAATAATGTCTAGGTAGTAGGTACATCAATTCACTACGATGAAATTTGCACTTAACTGTCATTGCTTTAAGATGCATGTTGCATTAACATAACCTATCTCATACATCCCTACGTTCGTAAGTACCTAGTCAACATTTGTTTTTGATAATAATGAATGTGATTGGTTGATTTTAAACACCTGAATGATATTCGAATATTTTTAACATTAACTTGCTGAGGTTTAGTGTTAGTTTTTGATAATAATAAATGTGATTGGTTGATTTTAAACACCTGAATGACATTCGAATATGTGTTTTATCATTAATGGGTTGATTACACCTAACGAGTACAGTGGCGAGTCAGTGTCCTCGGCCGAGTACTCGGTTGGTATAAACACTTTAACGAGTGCTAAGAGTAAAGAGGCGAGAGAGTCACTAGAATCCCAATCTGTTTACTAGGCCGAGTACCCACCTCCCCGCATCATTTGTCTACCCCCGCAGCGACTCGGTATATCGCTCGGCACGTATGAACACGCTCTCGATTGTCACTCGGCCACTCGCCACTCGTTCGTTCGTTATGTTTGTTTATGTTTTTGTTTTCAAATTATCCTAATCTCAATTAAAATGGCCGTTAATAACAAATGGAGCATGGAAACAACAATAAAATTCATTCAGTGTTACAAAATACATGAATATTTTTGAAATTTTTCTACAGTCATTCTCAAAAGTGCCTTGAATTCTTTGGAATCTTCTGACTGCAATTATTCATTAAAAAGGCAATTTGTTGCTCCAAAGGCATTTCGCCTTAACATCCATGTTCTAGTCCAAATTCTTCAGTCTTCATCTTCTAATAAATCCCACAATTCGTTTATTATAATGTCTGGTAACAGCTGGTTAAAAACATTTTTTTAATTCTTTTTTTTTGCGGTCCATTGCAGACGTAAGCGTGATCAAAACTAAACTGTCTCGCCACTATAGTAAATACGTGTGACCACCCACTCGGTTCGGCGACTCTCTCGGCCGAGAGCGCATTTACTGACTCGCCACTGTACTCGTTAGGTGTAATCAACCCATAACTTGCTGAGGTTTAGTGTTACTTTAATATTTTATTCTGATGGAACGAAACAGTAATTTCATTCAATAATTTTGTAGAATATTGAGTGATTGAGTGAGATTAGTTGATGTCACGCGTTCTAAGTGCGAGTTACGAAATACTGATCTGTGTTGACTTTAGCGTGTTATTGTTATTGTTGTTTGTTAACGAATATTATAGGGAACTAAGTGTTTAATATTAAACACAAGTGTGTGTGAAGTGTGAACGTTTAGTGCAAGTAGGTTTTAAACGGGTAAAATTTATACCTACCTAAGTACCTAGTGTCTTTATTAGTCTTTATGGACAAGCTCTGCAACGAGCGTTAAGTTTGTTGAGTTGAGACCTAATAATACCAACATACCACAAAAATAGTGACATTAGCTAGACAGTTCTAAGCCTGTTAAAGTATGAAGGAAAGTATATTCATTGAATTAGTTGAAACTAACGCAGACCTAGCAATATCAACTTCGTTATGGCTTTGTGATGTTAGAATAAAAATTAACTAATATTTTCAACCATTAAAATTAACAGTTAATTTTTTTTATCAAATAACTTTTAACAAATAAATAAATTCAACCACTTAGCCCATCTCTAACAAGTATGCGCGTTCACTGCGAAGAAGGACCCTTTCGTTATAGCGCCTCGGTTTCAAGGAGTACCCCTGCATATTGCCGAGATGGGATCCTCGGCGTCGAAATATCGAACAAAGTCCAATTTGGGAGTCATTTGGAGGATAAAGCCAAATTGGCAAGCAAGAAGCTGGGAGTGCTGAACCGGGCTAAGCGGTACTTCACACCAAGCCAACGGCTTATGCTTTATAAAGCGCAAGTCCGGCCACATGTGGAGTACTGCTCACATCTCTGGGCCGGAGCGCCAAAATATCAGCTTGATCCACTTGACTCCCTACAGAGATGAGCTGCTCGAATCGTCGATGATCCCGATTTCACGGCTAGACTAGAGTCGCTGGAGCAGCGGAGAGACTTTGGTTCTCTCTGCGTATTTTACCGACTCTTTCACGGGGAGTGCTCCGAAGAATTGTTTAATTTGGTACCAGGGTCACCCTTCTACCAACGTACCACTCGCCGACGCAGTAGAGTTCACCCGTACTACCTGGAAGCGTTCTCATCTAGTACGGTGCGCTTCCAGCGATCTTTTCTACCACGTACGTGTAGGCTCTGGAATGAACTACCTGCTGCGGTGTTTCCCGAGCACTATGACTTGTCCTTCTTCAAACGAGGTTTAAAGAGAGCATTACTTTCACGGTAGGCAGCGGCTTTGCTGTGTATACCCTGACATTAGCGAAGTCCATGAGCAGCGGTTACCGTTTACCATCAGATGGGCCGTTCGCTAGTCTGCCACTAGCAGCAATAAAAAAAAAAAAAAAAGCATGGAATATCGCTGAGGAAAAGCTAATATTCAGCTAAATCCAGTTAGATTAGTAAGCGGACCCCAGGTTGAAACTGGGATAATGCTAGAAGGATGAAAATTGGTCAACGATACTATGACATTTAGTTTTTTGTTGCCGTACATCCATCATGTTTCGCATGGTTCACGCGGAAGCAAATGCAGCCTTCAATTGACGCTGGGCAGGCAGAGGGCAATATCTCTCGCAAACCTAAGACCTATCAATAGCCTGCTACCAAAAGCATTGACTTCAGAATTACGCCGAATAAAAAAAAACAACTCTTCAAAAACCAGCTGAAACCCTCTGCGAGACGATGGCAGATGGCTTGAAAAACCGATCCTTTTTTAGGCACAATAAGTTGCATGACCTTTTACGATGAATAGCAAAGGTGACCCCAACAGAACAATGCATCAATGAAGAAGTTACAATAATACTTATTTCCAGTCGTTATGTATAATTACGACAGCTATGTCTCATTTAGCATAAGTAAATGGCCTGTTAGGATCGCCCTATACTGCACCATTACGTGAAAAACCATAATTTCTCAGTCATATAGTCATCGTACACAAAATGGTCTGTAAATGAAATTGTTCGCCATAATTTATGAAGCGCCGCTTTCCCCGTTTAACATCGCGTTCGAATCAATAATATCATCGTTACCTTGGCTCAACGCTGTTCCAACACAAGTTGTTTGTGGATCGATAGTTGCATGAATAGCTACCTATATACCTATACAGAATGATATGCACAACCTGACACGTAGTCTACCCCTTCTTTATATAGGACTGGCAAATTGATGACACGGCGGTTTTGAGGTTTGTAGAAAGTTTTACGTGGTAGGTATAAAAGATGTAATGGCCTTTGAAATGCGAAGGTTTATGGCATAGCATGTTGTTTACGGTCGATGTGAAAGTTTTAAACGCCTTACTGGGTGTCTTACAGAAATGGATTTGAATTTGATGGTAAACAGAAATACTGCATAGGAATCTACCGGAAAATTCGAAACTTTGGGGATAACTATTTTTTTTTTCAAAGTAAAAAAGTGCAGGAGTTGTCTTTAAAAAAAGATTTCATAGACCAAGGGTCCCATAATCTTAAAATTTACGCTTAACCTCTTGAATGCCGCAATACCAGACACAAGAGAAAATCGATTGTGTCTCGCACAGATATGTGCATCGACAGTCGAAGAGTTAAATGGCAAATATGTATGACAGTACATGTAAGTCTTAAAGCATTAACTAACCTCATGACTCCTGAACCTCGAATCGTCCAGCTTCTTAACAGCGTACTTCATATCCTCATGGCGGAGGAACTCAACCACACCAGTGCCATCTTTGAACGTATCCGCGAAGCAGACATCGCCGGCTTCCCTCATGTGATCCTTCAGGTCTTGCCAGGAGCCCGATGGCGGTAGTCCGGTGACAAGTACGCGGTACTCTGAGCGTCGGGCCGGCGGGCCGCGGGTGGCCGTGCGGGCGCCGAAGCGCTCGGCGGCGCCTCTGCCACCTCGGCCTCCGCCCCCGCCACCTCCTCTGGGGAACTCTACGCGCAGCCTGTAGCCGTCGTAGTCGTAGCCGTCCCGGGCGCGCACTGCATCGTCTGCGTCCCTGTGAAGTAATGGAATAGGTTGGATGAAGTCTTTGTTGTAGAATAAATTGTGGGTCTGACTGATAAATGTGCGCGTGGGATTGGGAGGTCTCGGGTTCGATTCCCGGGTCGGGCAAAGTGTTATTGGGTTTTTCCGTTAGGAAATTCTCAGTAGCAGCTCGGAGTCTGGTAATGTGCCCGGTACGGCAATAGGCTCTCCCCCTATTACGTGGGACCTAAAAATTCATCATATCCGTGTGGTGACGGATTAAGAATACGGAATGTCACCACCCCATATCATCCCATGGGTGTCGTAAGAGCCGACGGAGGGAGCATATTATGCAGAGAACAGCACTGTAAGAGAAGGAAAACTTGATACAAACCCTATACCAACCCGTTTGGCCAGCGTGGTATAGTAGGCCAATACCTCCTTTCAAAGGAGAGGCCTACTCCAGCAGTGGACTGTTAGAGGCTGATGATGATGAAAAATTCATGACGAAATGTGTGGGTGTTAAATCATACTTCTGCCTACCCCTTCGGGGATACAGGCGTGAGTCTATAAATAAATAAATAAATTGTGGGTAAAGAGCATGAAGAAATCACTTCAGTCTCTAGAACACACCTGCCACGATGAGTATAACCTAAAGGTTAACTAAAAGGAAATATCTTAGAATGCCCCAGGTATAGGTGCAAACTCACATTGGTAAAAAGTCCCACATCATAAAAACGTCCTATTCGCAAATTGTCCCATGTATAAGGTATAACAGCTGGTGGAAAACAAATAAAATAATATTTGTATGATTTTGTCAGGCATTTTCTTACTCGAAACAATTTCTCACTCTAACTAAAGTAGTGGAAATATAAGGTTATAAAATATTATGTTGATAATGTGACAAATTGCAAAATGGCACTTTTTCCGAAGCGGACATTTTGCGAATAGTAACTTCTACGCATAAGACGTTTTTATATTGAGAATGCCTAAACCTTTAAAAATTAAATTAAATAAATTGGCTTGTGCAACTAGTTTTACAGAAAGTTTAAATACATATTATTATTCAAATGTATTTCAATCACTCCACATGTCCATAACAATACTTTATCAACTATTTAGCAGCTAGTACAATACAGTAATTAACATTTTTGTCGTCGTGTGCCAATGGCCTTAATTAAAACGCGAAACGCGAGTAATTATAACGAGTATACTATTTGAGTCTACAGTGGAAATAATTATACACTTCCCGTTTTGTTCACTGCTTGTTAAAAGAATTCATAATTTTAAACTATTATTATCGCCTAATAGGAATGTATGAGGATTCTAAAATATACACATTCTAAAGTTTGTTCAAAAATAATTTATATTATCCGTTTAATGGCAGCTGATGAAGTTGGAAGAATCATGGAATATTTTCCACAGAGTGACTGCCACCTGACCTCTGAAACCCAAAGGGATACCTTCTTCCATGATTAAGACCAGTTTCAGTTTATTTGTGGGTACTGACTCCCCATAATGACTGCCCAAGATGTCCATTACAATCAGAGACGAGTAAGAATATAGACTGCCAAAGTCGAACAAAAAAATGTGACTCGGAAAAAGCTCAAATCGCGAGCTATATCCAGAGGGCGCTGATCAAATAGCACGCGACGTTAATTACAGCCAGACAAGTCATAAAAATATCATTATTTTTCATTATCGGCCATTGAAATTGTTTAAGTATTTTTTAGAATTGGTAATATTGCTCATAATAAGCTAATTTATCTATTTCATTTTACGTGCATATTTTATCACTTTTGAACGTGTACTAATAGATGGCGTAGTAAAACACGAAAGGTAATGTACAACGGTTTACATTGAATTTTCACTAGATGACGCTTAAACCAAAATAAAATTACCTATTTAGATGGGATGGGTACGTTACGGGTTTTATAGGTAGATACACTTATTTAGTAACAATTCGTAAACAACCATCTACGAACTAGTTCTATGTATGCCTCAAGGTCGCACGCACGAACTCATACCATGAGCTAGACCATATTATTTATTAACTAGGTACTCTGTATGAGAAAATGCAAAAGCAACTATACTTACCTAGAATCGAACCCGGTACCGCTATAGGTAGTATCGTAGTATCATAATTATTATAACCTAGGTGTAAAGTGTTCCTCAAGAAAATTCAATCGAGCCCAAACTATAATTATCTTAATATATAAAATCCTTGCGTTACTGACTGACTGACAGACACGCTACAGCCGAAACTATTGGGCGCAGGAAGCTGAAATTTGGCATGTATGTTCCTTGGGGACCGTAGTGGTGCACTAAGAAGGGATTCCCGAAATTCCCACGGGATCGGCCAAAACGGGTAAATTAAAAAAAAATGCAGGCGTAGCTGCTGGCGTCCTCTAGTATAATATAATATTCTACCACATTCACACAACACCATCTAGTCCCAAATTAATTAATTAATTTATTTATTTATTAGCACAACCACATCATATATATTTATACGGTTAAGGTAAACACTTAAAAGGCATTGTATCTGATATAATATGACAATTACGGTATGCATAGCACTGACAATAATAATGTATGTAGTAAAACTATTTTAAATGTACCTAGTTATTTTACAGTTAACAAAATAGCAGAAAACAAAAAAATAAAACAATTTAATAAAAGTATTCATAATAGTCTTTGAGTAACTAAGCAGAGCTTTGAGCTTGTAGGGTCATTTCGCTTGTTCGCGTCCATCGCCCAATTCGCGTACATTTACGGACCTCCCTTTAAAAATGCTCGAAAATAAGTATACTAACACACTAATAAAATGAAAAGTCAGTACCGCCAATACCTCAACGTATAAGAGCATAGAGATATTAAGAATAGAGTGGCAGAGTGGGGCCTATTCGTGTCCGCCGGTGGGAGAGAGAACGCAACATTAAAGGCCCCCTGCATCTCTCTCTAACAATACATGCACAACATCAACATTACGCAGTGGCGTGCTACCTGTAACTATTATTTAAATCAGTTTATTAGTAATCAATAGTTTAAAAGTTGTTTTTATTGACACACGAAGATAGTTTGAAGTGACAAAAATGTTTATATATTTTTAAACTATTGATTACTAATAATCTGATTTAAATAATAGTTACAGGTAGCACGCCACTGCGTAATGTTGATGTTGTGCATGTATTGTTAGAGAGAGATGCAGGGGGCCTTTAATGTTGCGTTCTCTCTCCCACCGGCGGACACGACACAGTATTGAGTTAGGTACTGTTCTGCCACTCTATCCTTTATATCTCTATGTATAAGAGACACGCACAAATAGATAGACAAAACGTTCCGTGCGCCCAACTAATCCTGTTTAAAAAAAATAGTTAATCTCGGTTGAACAAACAAAAGAGTGCAGATGCGCGGGATATAAATAAAAATTAACCGGCCAAGTGCGTGTAGGGCCACGCGCAATGTTGGGTTCCGTAGTTGCCCATAATGGCCATTATTGATAATAACTTCTGTTTCACATGGGCCTAAAAATGGGTATCTTTAAGATTAAGCCAGCGCTCCTAATGTAAACTCACAGAAATTGGTATTTATAAGTTAACCGACATACATACATACATACATATCGCCACGCCTTTTATCCCCGAAGGGGTAGGCAGAGGTGTATTTCTAAACCCACTTTTCACCAGATATACTTTAGTCCCACGTAATAAGGGGCGAGCCTATTGCCGTACCGGGCACATTTCCAGACTCCGTGCTGCTACTGAGAATTTCGTGACAGAAAAACCCAATAACACTGCCCGACCCAGGAATTGAACCCGGGACCTCCCGATCCCACGCGCACATTTATGCCGCGTGACCAACGAGGCAGTCGTTTAGGGTTTGATGTCGAGTTTTCCGTCTCTACGCAAAGATGAAAATGATGAGGACACCCACGGGAAGATAGGGGGTGGTGACACTTGTATTCTATGCCGTCAACCACACGGCTCAACCGTTCAACAGTTAACCGACAATTACTCATAAACTAGTGATGTCTACTTAGTCTAGTTTTCCTTTTAAATTCGTTATATGTACTACATTTGTGATTTTTTTCACCTCTTCCATATTAATAGTTTAGCCGGCAGAGGGCGAGGGGGACACTTGAGTCTAACAATTATTTTCTACAAATTTTATTCTACAGTTTTGTTGCAATATCTTATGTCTATATTCATGTCAAATATCAGCTTTCTAGCACCAGGCGTCATTGAGCTAAGCTGCGGACGGACAGGCGCACGGACATGACGAAACTATAAGGGTTCCTTGTAGACTACGGAACCCTAAAAATAGTGTGCAGCGGCGTGTTTGACGGTAAGTATTTTATTGTTTTATGTGAACTTTAGGATACATAGCTGTTTCTAGATATTAATAATGAAAATACGAATAGTATGAAATATGAATTAGCATGTTTTTTTATAGTTAACAATTATAATAAGGTGGATGCGAATTACAATACCGAATTTATAAAACTTCCACTTTGCGTCCGCAATGGACGCGAACTCGTCTATTTATGTTTTCTTTAGTTGTTTATTTTTATATGATTAAAATATGTGAGAGAAATTAGGATATTGTTTATTTTAACATTAATAGTAAGCAAATGTAATGTCCAATTTGCGTCCACATTATAATGGTTCTAATAAAACAAACAATCCTTAAAATAATCGATCACACGAGGACGCAAACTATACCTACAAGGGATAATATTAATATTATTGGTTTAAAAAAAGAAAAAAAATCAGAAGATTGATTAAATAAAGCAAGCGTTTAGTGATATTCGTGAAAAGAAAAGAAATCGATAAGACAAATTTAATACATAATTATGAAAAAATTATGCTATTCCGAAGACCACAATATTGGACAACATGTACCTATCGTTATGTTTTTTTGTCTTTGATTTTAAGTTCCATCGATGTTGAAAATAATAAATAGTTTATAGTTTCTTTAGAGTGATTTAATAATGATAATAATGTTGCCTTTTTTATAACTTTAATCTTAAATGTAGAAATTGTAAAAAGCCAATCTTTCTTTAGATTGGCTTAACAATATCACCCTTATATTCCTTCTCTAAGCTGGTGGACGCGAAATGGTCCACAGGTGAACGCAATTTGGATTTTTTGGACGCAAACTGGGCAAAATGCCAAATTTTGAAGCTTGTTTATTTAAAAAAAACACAACAAGTTTCGAAGAAAAGTGAAAGCTAATATTAAAATAGACTATATAATGAACGCATTACATAAATTTTTCTTTGAATCAATTTGCTGGAACAAATTTTTTACATTTTTGTTTTCTCCTTCAAAGGACAATGGGTATTTTTGTATGGAGCCTAGGCGGTCCGCGGCCACGAATGATTTTGTTATTAATTAGTGTGTTTTAGTCCTACGATTACTGTGGACAAGTGTTATCACTGTGGTGTACTTCTAAAACAGATAAAAGACGTTTTTATTTTTGAAACTTTAATCGTTTTACTTACTACTCTGGCTAACGAAAGTGTTAAAGAAAGTGAAACAACTTATTTAGATTGTCATTTTATAATATATAACATATTATTGTATCAAATTGTATGGTAATTGTGCTTACTAATGTAAGCAAAGTTTATTTATTTATTTTATTTAATCATTTATGCACAAACATAGTGTACATCGGTGGACATAATGCCATATGGCATTCTCTACCTGTCAACCTTAAGGTGGTGCAGAGATGAAAGTGGTAGGTGCATTTTACTATTTAGATGTAACTAATGTTAAATAATATACCTACATATATAATACAGTTAGGTACCATACAATTTGTTATAAACATAAAATCTTTATTTGGTTATAAGGGTACAGAGTGTCACAAGACCCATCACCAAGCCGAAGTCTACTCGTTGTGGACATCATGCCAAGTGATACTAACCAATAAAAAAAAAATTTAAAGAAAAACAAAAAACCCGACTGCGTAAAAAATAATTTAAAAAAATACGTAACAAAAATAACTTAAATAAAAACTAAAAAGAAAGAAACAAGGCTAGTAGTTTAGAATTCTAATGCAGAACAGAACGACTCACAGTCGGGGTCCATTCAAATTTTACCAATCAAATGTTTCCAAGGGGCCCGACTGTGAGTCGTTCTGTTCTGCATTAGAATTCTAAACTACTAGCCTTGTTTCTTTCTTTTTAGTTTTTATTTAAGTTATTTTTGTTACGTATTTTTTTAAATTATTTTTTACGCAGTCGGGTTTTTTGTTTTTCTTTAATTTTTTTTTTTATTTTATACTTTTTAGTTATTCACTGCTTTTTTTGTTTGTTTATCGTTTATACTTGAAGTAAAAATTAAATCAATAAGTAACAACATTAGCGAGGATGATTGTTTTGTTAAACAACTTTAAATCGTTATATATCCTAAACTATTATTTTAAATTAAAAATGATAAAAGGAACCTAAAGATGATTTTAAAATACCTATTCAACGACACCCCACATGACATAGTTCATCGACATATTTTTTTTTCATTTTGACAATATGGCGTCTGGTTGACGCTGTGGTGAATTTTAATAACTGTCAAGTCTTTAGTGACACTCGCAAGGTTAAGACGAATCAATTGACGTAAGAATCATCAAAATCGGCCAACGCATTTGGTCTCTAGAACGCCACATAGAAACAAACATACATACATACTTACATACATACATACATAGACTGATAAACACATTACCCTCCTTTGCGTCGCGCAGTCGGGTAAAAATAATAGCTGGGAAACGATTTTTTTTGAGTTTTCACATTTTTTTAACTGCAATTAAAAGTGCGCGCGTGCAATTCTCGAAATACCTACATATTCATGGGGTTATAGGGCATCTAAAGAAAATATGAGGGGGTTAATGCATCGATTTTGTACCTAATTAGAAAAATTCCATACTAACTTTGAGCCTCAATATCTCCTGAACCAGTAATTTCCCAGGTATAGTGGCCAAGTAAAAAATGTTCGTACTGATTGGTACAACATAGGATTTCAGTTTTCGTTAAGGGTCTTGTTACACCCTGTATATAACTAACATAATATCATCAATAAATAATAAGCTATTATAATGCATAATTAATTATTGTATGTAGATAAAGTTATGAAAGAACATAATGGTTTAAAAAAAGAATTAAGTATAATTTTAAGCCTTGTGTAGCCTAGTTCCTCCCATTCATCCTCTATAATCCCAGTTAATTCTGCTGCTGCTAATCGCAACTCTTCGGGTTGATTTCTTACCCAGCCATATAAGTATATAATATACCATACTACGCACATAATAATTATGTGCGCAGCATTTGACCGTGCGCCTATAACTCGGAATAATCTATGAATAATAAGTCCCAGATCTTACTTACATATTAAATAGTTAATTATCGCTTGCCCCATGCCTCGGAGAACAGAATATACCGTCGGTCTTGGCTTTAATGAAGATCTTTGAAAGTCAATACGGTTGCCTCAAATAAACTGATACTGGTCTAAGCTATGGAAATATCGCTATACCTTTGGGTTACGGAGGTCAGACGGCAGTGATCCTTCTGCGGAAAAGCCGATATTCTGTCATGTCTGTTTGGACTAGTAAGCGGACGTCGAGCTTCAAGGCGTAAGTCTCGGATGCAACCGGGATAACGCTAGGACGATGATAAATAAGTCCTAGGTCTTACGTGCCTTGACTGTATTCGAACGGGTAACAACCACACTTCTTCCTCTTCAATATATTCGCTAAGACGTCTTATTTGTTGCTCTCGGTAGGTACACTTCAATATTTTACACGCCCTGTACTAGGTGCTCAGCCTTATAACGCCGAGCTATCTTCACACGAAAGATCACGTGCGATACTTTATTATATAATTAGGTATATTGATGATGTGTTACCGTGTCACAAAACTTTTATCTATACAATTAGGTTATATTGACATTCAAATATTTATTTTCCTAAATGGAATACAGCGTAACGCCCATAGTAAAAGATGTTCCTAATTATTAGTAGGTACTTTCATTTGATATTAAATTCATTGATGGCCGCCGACCGCCCAAAACCGCCCATTGTCCTTTGTCAACTGCACTAAATGGATGCGAACAGGCGAAATGACCCTACTATGGGTACTAGATAATGGATAAACATACATACCTATAGTTATACTTTTTTTTGTAAATACATACTTATATGTTATACATAGAAACACTCAGATCAAGACAAATATCTATATTCATGCACACAAATGTTTGACTTGAGCGGGAATCGAACCCACGACCTTTGACGTAGCAGTCGCTTACACTCCCGCTACGCCAACCGGCCGTCTAGGGTAAACTCGGTAGGGTTACATCGTTTTAATACAAAGATGCCGTAGCCACCTCCAGCTTCATCATCAGACCCCGAATATCATCTAGGTGTACCTAAAGAGCTCCCCAAGACAAATTAATCCACCCCAAACTTGGTGGGGTTAAGTGTGTCGTTTTATAACAGAGATGCTGTGGCCACCTCCCAGCTTCATCATCAGACCCTGGATATCATCTAGGTGTAAAGTGCTCCTCAAGACAAATCAATCAAGCCCAAACTCGGTCGGGTTTTGTCGTTTTATTACAAAGATGCCGCGGCCACCTCCCAGCTTCATCATCAGACCCTGGATATCATCTAGATGTAAAGTGCTCCTCAAGACAAATCAATCAAGCCCAAACTCGGTCGGGTTATGTCGTTTTATTACAGAGATGCCGTGGCCGCCTCCCAGCTTCATCATCAGACCTTGGATATCATCTAGGTGTAAAGTGCTCCTCAAGACAAATCAATCAAGCCCAAACTCGGTCGGGTTATGTCGTTTTATTACACAGATGCCGTGGCCACCTCCCAGCTTCATCATCAGACCCTGGATATCATCTAGGTAGGTGTAAAGTACTCCTCAAGACAAATCAATCAAGCCCAAACTCGGTCGGATTATGTCGTTTTATTACAGAGATGCCGTGGCCACCTCCCAGCTTCATCATCAGACCCTGGATATCATCTAGGTGTAAAGTGCTCCTCAAGACAAATTAATCGAGGCCAAATTCGGTCGGTTTATGTCGTTTTATCACAGAGATACCGTGGCCACCTTCCAGCTTCATCATCAGACCCTGGATATCATCTAAGTGTGAAGTGCTCCTCAAAACAAATCAATCGACCCCAAGCTCGGTGGGCTTACGAGGCCATCTGCCAGCTTTGTTATCAGACCAGCAAAATATAGTGCAACATTTCATTGCAAATTTAGACCTTAAAGTACTTAAACCACGCACATAATTCGAAAATTAAAATTTATTAAAGAGTTGAACGCTCAGACCAATAAAAAACTAAAGACGGAGCCGTCTTAAATAATTGCAACGCATTATGTGAGGGCTAACATTGGCTATGTGTGCGTAGTTACACACACACAGTCAACGCTAACACTGTACTATGAAGTACGCGTACTAGATAATAATGTTGCACACATTGTGCAGTGACTCCTCAGTATGATATGATAATTTGGTAAAAGTATTAAAGATTAATAATATAATGTTGGTAAATATATTAAGTTTCTGTTTCCTTCGGTTTTGTAAAATAAAAGATATATTAGAATATTTTTTTTATTATAATCACAAATTTTAATGACCCTTATGCTATGCAATTTTTTTATATTTCTGGCGTTTTCAGTCACAGCTTTTCGCAAGTGTGTCTTGTTTTGCAATATGATGAAATCTTATATTAATGTATTTATCAATGATACATATTATTAAGCTCGTTTGATGTTCCACGGCATACATACGAGTATTAAGTTCATACTCGAAATTTGAAAAAATATTTCGAATACCAATAAATCTCTGAAGTAAGTATCTATTCGTAATGAAAATATTTTCACATTTCAGTTTTTTTGAACAGTCGTAAAATAGTTCATCTTAATAATTATCATACTAGAACATACTTAGCATTTATTACAATAACAACATTTTATCAAACTCGCTCCGTAATATAATCAAAACTCCCCGATACTTGACAAAACAATAATCTAATTAATTTGCAACACTGATGCAATGGCGTCGAAAATGGCGGTGATAATATATGAATTATTTATTTTTGTGTTAAGTATGGATAATCGATGACTTTCTTGTGAAAAGTAATACCAGTTGACTTGTTTTAAAAACAATAATTGTTTTTGCAGCTGTTTATAAGACATGAAGCCATAATTTCGAAATTATTAATTTTTAAAAATGTTCGTCAAAGGCTGTCACTCACGTCGCGACCCGTGGCAGACTGACAAGCGGCCGTCTTCATATTGCCGAATCGTCTTCATATTACGTGCTTCAGTTTTAGCCCCGATTCACTACGTCTTTACTTTTTTATTGGTCTGAGGTTGAACGGTAGCATTATTGATAGTACTGTAGTAGGTAGGTTGAGCACCCTTGAGGGCCTCAACTCTCGAATGACCTTGCACAAGGGCTACCTACGTTGTCGTTTTTCGTCCACGTTAATAAATTTAAGACAAGTAAATTGAATATAACGCCATCTAGTGATGTTATGTACCATTAAGCGGGGGTACAAGTGACGTCACGCGTCATCTGGCCCTAATTATTTTTCGATTCGATACGCGTAGCGACATCTTTCGTCATTTATGTTAACGAATTATCGAGTTACATTTTTTGTTCGACTTTGTAAGTCTATATTCTTACTCGTCTCTGATTACAATCAAGACTGATGGTATAACCAATCGAGAATATGGTAATCACTTGGAAAAATCATTGTATTATATAAGTGACTAAGTTTGGAAATAAACCAGCCATAAAACAGAATATCTCGAATACATAAATTAAGACAATGCCAATTAAAGTGGAGTGTAAAAACAATGTGTAATCATGTATTCAGAATGATAACAAAGCCACATAATATTTGCTATCAGCATTGAAATTGTTATCACCCCATGTTTACGGCAAAGTTATTGATGATAACGAAATGCCAGTTCGCACTGTATAATTTTAAATATTTGTTATTGAAGTTAGTATAAATGTATATTTTTAGTAGCAGTCACTCTAGCTTTCCACAGAAAATTGAGTTTGACTGCAGAATTGGCTGACTATGAATAAAATGTTGAATAAATTAGAAATCCTTCAAGTCCCTTTAACTTAAATATTGATTTTCTCTCGGCCATGTGAATGTTTTATTTATTTATGCAGAGCATAAAGCCTACGTAAATATACCTATTGGTGTCATAAAATACAATGTTGTCAATAAGTTCCAACAACTTTTCGTGAGCAAACTGGATATTTTTTGTATTTCCTATATCTTCAGACTGGAAATATATAACAAAAATAAATAAATATCTTAAAAGCCTATTACAAACATTTCATATAATCTATACTAATATAATAAAGAGGAAAGATTTGTATTTTTGTATGTTTGTTACAAATAAACTTAAAAAGTAGTGGACGGATTTTAAAAATTATTTCACCATTGTAATACGTCATTATCCCTGAGTAACATAGGCTATATTTATTTCTAAAAAATAATAGGGATCCCTACAAAAACATCAATAATGTAACCCAAGGCGTAAGAAAATTTTACAGAAAATGTCTTTCATGGCGTGCGCTGCTAAAACTATTAATGGTACAGAAAAATAATGTACTAGGTACATTATTAAAGTACTCATTATTACCTACAAAACAGTCCGCGATAGCATACGAGGGGAGTTCAATGTATTCTCGGTATAGGTATGAAGGAAAAGGCGGAAAATTCTGAATAAATTTTATTTTTCAATATACTCCCCTAACATCTCAATACATTTATTTGTTCGTGAAAGTAACTTTTCAATTCCCTCTGAAAAATATTTTTCTTCATGGCCCGAAAAATGTTCGTTTATTGCTCCCTTCAACTCTTCATCGTCCGAAAAATGCTTTCCACGAAGGTCTTTTTTAAGATTAGGGAATAGATAATAATCACTAGGGGCCAGGTCCGGACTGTAGGGTGGATGATTGATTTCTTCAAATCCGTACTCCCGCACAGCAGCCTGGGCAAGGCGCGCCTTGTGAACCGGCGCGTTGTCGTGAAGCAGCAACACACCTGCGGTTAATTTTCCACGTCTTTTTTCTTTAATTGCCTCCTTTAAATTACGCAGGGTGGTTGCGTATGATGCAACAGTAATACTTTGACCTTTTTTTGTGTACTCGATTAGCAAGATTCCCTTAGAATCCCAAAACACCGTGGCCATGAGCTTTCCTGCGGAGGGAGTGACTTTGAACTTCTTCGGCGGGTCTGATCCTTTTTTGTGCCACTGCATAGACTCTTGCTTGCTCTCAGGGTCATAGTGATGAACCCACGTTTCATCACCAGTAACAATCCGATCGAAAATACTTTGCGGATTTTCACCACAGAGGTCCAAAAACTCCTTACAACAGTCAACTCGCACTTGTTTCTGTAGCGCGGTAAGCATTCGCGGCACCCATCTTGCACTGACCTTTGACAAATTCAGGCGCTCATGAAGGATTGTATGAATGGTACCCACGGATAGCTTAGTCATTTCTGCTAATGTTTTCACTTTTACACGGGCATCTTCAAGTACAAGTTTTTCGACTAATTTGACGTTTTCTTCAGTAGCGGCACAAATTGGCCCACCAGCGCGGGGGTCGTCTTCAATGCTCTCTCTACCCCGTTTGAATTCACTTGACCACTTCTGAATTGTAGATAATGAAGGTGCAGAATCTTGGTAAACAGCCACCATTTCTTCATGGATAATTTTTCGAGTTTTTCCTTGTTTTGTGAGGAATTTTATCACTGCACGATGCTCGATTTTTTTCATCATTGTCGAATCAGTCATCATAGTTGTCTTTTCGCAATGATATCTTGAATACTAATGGCAATTAAATGAAATTTTGTATTTGTACCCTCAAAGAGTGTCATTAACTAATGAGATAATTAAATTACCCTTATCATTAGTATATCACCTCGTTACCGAGAATACATTGAACTCCCCTCGTAGGTCTATCTCCTAAGGAAAATCCACAGTAACCATTTTTATCAATAAAAAATTGAAAAATATAATGGGTTATTTTGGAAGCTATGCAGTATTACTTCTTATCCAATTAAATATGCTAGATATGTTGTGTATTTAATGCTGATAGAAATTGTCTTTTACAGTATATCATTATAATGGATATCTGAAAATGCCATACTTGTAGCTAAATTCTGGGTTGACACAATTTAGATTGCCATCGACACGCTAAGAAGAAGATGGATATCTTAAAAGATGTAGCAAAATAAAAATAATGCGTGAGAAAATAAATTCACCGCTCGCACACTGATATTCCGACGGGACGAGACTTTCTTGATGCGATCGATTATTTAAAATGTATAATGCGCATGCATGCATCATCATGCATGCGTATTTATTCTCATCAGATTAATGAATGTCGAGAAAGTGAAAGAGGTATGTTCAAACCGAAGCATGTGGCGTTCCATAGTCTCTGCCTACACTAATGGGAGACAGGCTTGATGGTATAGATCTATAGATAGAAAGAATCAGAACTTCACGCTTTTTTACCCTGAAGTGGTAGGCAGAGGTGTATTACACACCCACACTTCACCAGTTATGTTTCGGTCCCAATGTAATAGGGGGTGAGCCTATTGCCATCTACCGGGCACATTATTAAGCGAACGATAATTAACATTTTAATACACACATAAGTTCGAAAAAACAGAGGTGTGTGCCTGGGGTACCTATGGCGGCGATAGATAGAAAGATATTTAATAAACAAATGTCCACACATGCGAAGCCGGGGCGGGCTTCTAGTCACTGCAGAACTGGGCATTACCTAAAATTATAACTTTAATCTAATTATAATATATTGAAATAAACATAAGTACAATAAAATTTTAAATAAAAAAGAATTTGACTCTGTTACACATAACTTAAACAAGTACCTATATAAAATTCTGTAATATTATAATTTATATTTATTTAAACCACCTGTGAACACACATGTATGAGAGTATGTACCTTCTGTGTACATTAACATACTAATGAGGATAAATTTGCACTTTGCATACAATGTTTAATTACTTTTCAATGTTATTTACAATTACCAGTCATACAATTCCATGAAAAATTACTTTAAACAGGAAAATTATGAGAATAATTATTGCATTATTTGTGGATGGAATAATAAATCCAAATAGCCCAGTCTAATATTACTGAAATAAAATAATAACAAATCATCATCATTGTTTCACATGCTAACTTCTAATTTAGATTATGAGAACCATTTTTAAGACTAGCCAGATTTGAAATAATTTTAGATTTTGCCATTGAGCAACTACTGACTAACTTTCATGACTCAAAGGGGTAGCCCCTAGCCACATTCTATGGCATGGACAAGAGCAGCAATATTTGGACCATGCAAGGCCTCATGACCTTGCAAATATTATCATGACAGGTAGGACTGCTTAACACTTTCTCTACCTTCAACCTCAATGCCACAGGAGTGGCATACAGATCTTTTTGAGTTATCTGTGCTATCAACCTTTCTAAATTAACAAAAATATTGTAACAAGTATTTAAAATAAAATAAAAAACACATTCTACAATTTATGTTTTTGAGCAATTATAAAAGTAGTTGTATTCCTTTATAGTATTTGTTAAGTTTATGTTTATGGTATTTTTATATTGCTTGCTTTAACAATAATGTAAATACTGAGAGAAGAAAAACTTATAACAGTTACTGCTGTTATCATAAGTAGTATATAAAACTGGAATTATAAATTCCATGTTTGTCATACTTGAATTAAATCTCAATTTAACATTATATTTTTATAATCATAGTCAAATAGTTTTTTAGGAAATTTTATCTTGAGGTTATCCATAGAAAGTGTATTTCAAGACATTCTTGATTGGTATTTGGTATTCATTATATTCTTGTGACTATTATCTTAAAGTATAGCTCAAGCGAATAGTCAGCATAAATCTCATCATGCCTTGCAACATTTTGAGATCAACTCATCAACTGCCGATGCACTGATCAGTGCGAGACACAATAGTGCCTGGTACTGCAGCATAACTTTGTATGAAACAGATTCTTTTGCAACCTTGGCTGTCTAAACTAAAAAAATGCAACTTAATTCCAGGAGAAAATTTCAATTTAAAGGCCTTGCCACACGATACAATTTTACCACTGATCAAATTTTCAATCGAATTGGCTTTGGCCGTCTACATGACACAATCAAATCACTGATTTGCATTCCGTCCACCTGATTGGTTAAAATCTGGTGGTACCGCCCACTCGATGAACTTGAGTTGGACGACTGGCGTCTACACGTCACGATTTCATCAAGTGATTTAATCAAGTTGGACGTTAAATTGTGCCGTGTGGCAAGGCCTTAGGATGAACAATGAACTTGAAGTGTTAAATTGGCTTTCTTTCTAAATGTTTAGGCCTTGCATTAAAATTGAGTTCCATCATCATCATATCTGTTATCTTTTAATGTTTCATAATCTATAATGGATGGCAAGAATCACCAGTAATGATGAAGTCATTAAAAAGGCATTATCAACCATTATCTTTCTATTGTTGGGTGGTAAATTAATCAATCAACTTGAAAACTGACTTTATCAGGCAATTATCAGAAGAGCATAGAAATTTTTGCAATAGACACAGAATTATATAAATTACCTACTTAAGTGAATTTAAATATTGTGTTGAGTACTTTGGTTGTCTGTTGAACTAAAATATTTAGTTTAATTTCATTGTAGCTAACTTATCACCAAGATCCTAGCATTGTGGCCTTGGAGCCCCGGGCCACTTACAAATGTTGATGTTCAGTTTGTTGTTTAAAAATACCATTCTATCTGTTCAGAATATATACTGAGTATTATTTATACCAGTTGGTTGAAACATCTTATGAACAATGTTTTTCACATGGCAATTAGGTCAAGTCAGTAATTGATAAACAATTATGACAGTCCATCTCCTGATATGACCAGCTATAAAAAAAAACTTGTAAACCAGCTACTGAAATCATACATTATTGACACCTTGCTATGCTTGTTATTTGACAAGTTTTAAGGACGAGTATTGCTTGGCAACCTTATCATTTCTTACACTGTCTGTACCCTCTCCTTTCTACACTTGTCATATAAGTCACATGGAAGAAGTAAAGAGTTAGCCAAAGAATTTGTGTGTTCATTGAAAAGAAGCAATTGGTTTAGTCGATAATGATAAGATATTCGGTCAATATAGATAAAAATAAGTACCTAAACTTCAAAACAACAGGTGATATTGAAACTAGTCTTGTGCCTAATCGGACATCTGCAGGTGCGCACCGTCCTAGTACTATTCAAACAACGTACTAGTACACTTTAGTAGTACTATTAGTACTATTAGTACCTACAGTTTTAGTAGAATATAGCAACATAAACAGTACGTGCAAACTTAAGCGTCGGCCTTTATAAGTTATAAGCATGCTATATGATTTTTAGTAGCTATCAGTACTATTAGTACAGTTGTTTTAGAATTTAGTAACATGAACAGTACGTGAAAACTAAAGCGTCGGACTTTAAAAGTTATGAGCATACCTACTATTTGATTCCTCTTGGACTGGCATTCTAGATTTGGACATACGTTTTTAAATTAATATTAGTTAAGTTCAAATTCGCGTAAATGCACGATAATAAAATATGAGTTAATCACTAGAATTCTAAATAACAAAAAATTGAAAATCGGTATATATATACCGATCGTTATTGCAAATGCAAAGAATTCAAATCTAAACCGAACGAACATAATGTATCGCTGTCCCTTTTACTCTCAAACGGTTCACCAATGCCTCGCGCTCACGCAGTTTTCGTACTTTTCGTTCCGTAGCAGAACGGCTTGAAGTTAGGCACAGTGTACTAATAGTGCGAAATGTCCGATTAACAGCTGCCATAATGAAACGTTACTTTTAGTACAGTACACTGTACTAGTACCTATTAGTACATCGTACGCGTACTACCCAAGACTAATTGAAACTAGTTCACCAATATAACTTATTCATGATGGCCGCATTGTTTGGGGTACTCGTTGCCAAAGAAATGCCAATCTATTCCTTCAACGGCGGGAGAACAATACAAATGCGATAAATAGGGCAAAATGTATATTGTTATATACCAATATACATTTAAACAACAAAGAAATACACGCCTACGATATATTTAGCACAAACAAGACGTGCATAGGAAAAATATTGTTAGGTATGAATATCTCACCTAGGGTCTTCAAATTCAACGAATGCGAATGGTGGTCCTTTTCTGTTTTTCAGATCAACGAATGTAACTTTGCCGAATTTGTAAAATAGATCTTGAATGTCCTTTGTCCTTATATCTGGAGGTAGATTACCCACGTATATTCTGCACTCATTTCTGTTGCTGCTACTTCCTCCTGACATTCTACTTTGTTTTGTTGATAAATTAATAATTATTTCACTTTAATTTCTTCTAAATTCGCAAATAACGCTTCGGCGTTTCTGAGTAAGAACTAATCAAATATGGCGACTCACTGACAAACGGTGAAGGAAACGGAAATGACGATATTGACAGCTTTACTGTCTATGGGTTGTCTACCGTCTATGGCATACGTAGACAGAGAAACCAATAGACCCAGTGATGTGTCCTTTCTCTCTCACACAAGAAAAAGAGCGAAGATCACGTTTTAAATGCTTTAGAGAAGGATACAACTGTGCCATTTTTTGTCCTTTACTGTGTAACATGTTTTTTTAAGGCCGGCAACTTAAATTGCGAAACAAAGTTTGACAGTTCTTGCCACCATAGCGTCAGTTGTCCCAAATATTGTTTATTTTCATGATAAATGCCGTGTTAAATCAGTGAAAAGACAGTGTAATTATCCAAATATCCATACTGTAGATATAAAATGGTTCGTTGCCGTGTTATTTCGTGTAACAGTGATAGTGAGAAGAAAATTGCCGGCGTATCATTTCACTCGTAAGTAAGCATATTTTTCAGTTTGTAGCCATTCAATATAGATAAATTCGTAAACGAAAGCATAAATATACAATTGTTGTGGTAGCATTCATATAATTATCGAATTCATTTTAAAAGTAACCTATGTTTATTATTATGCACGTGCTGCCAGTGTTAGGTGTAAAATGTCCCCATTATAAACGAAAAATATTGAACAGAAATTAAATTAGTAATTATTAAACATTATTATTTAATTAAAACTAATATAATGTTCGCTTTGGAATTAATGAAAGATTCGATATCCATAAATATATCTAAGTTATCAATAAAGTACCTACTTGTTATGCCTGATTTCTAACAATAAACGATTTGTTTTGCTTTCTGTGAGCCAATAAACGATTTATATCCTGAACAGGAGGATACAAATCGTTTATTGCATTACATTTTACTGTTATATGCAATACATGTAAATACTCTTACAAGTAGTTAGCAAAGCGAGTTGTTTTTTGTTTATAAATAAAATTATATATTATATTTAATTTATAAAAGGTGTTATTAGAAACATGCTTTCTCTATTTTACTACTTATGCCATGTGAAAATTTTAAATCATAAAATTTTAAATAAAAAAAAATTGACAAATAGGTAATTAACATACACAATAATAAAAGCCATATGAAATCAATAACATGTAATAATTTAAAAATATGCATAACTAGGAATTTTGAATTAGTATTTTGTCATAATACATGGCTTAAGTCTGGGTATAGGTAACAGACATTAGAGAAAGCTGCCATATCCATGAACTTTATCTGAACTTAGCATGATTGATGAATAGTTAGGTATACATCTTACATGATAGAATGACATACCATACATAATTTTAAATATTAATTACAAACTTTTCTTGATAGTTTTCCTGGTGATCCAAACCTACGCAAGAGATGGATTGAAGCAACTGGAAGAAAAGACTGGGTACCCACAAAGTACTGTAAAATATGCAGCAAACATTTTTCAGAGAAATTACTTATTAAAAAGAACAAGAAAACAGTTCTCTACCCTGATGCTGTACCAAATGCGGTAAAAATCTATTATCTGTCTACATTATACACATGGATAAAGCATATTAAATATAGAATAGACAATATTAATCGTAAATTAATACACATTTGAATACATTATTTATTTTAAATTCATTAAAACATGTTTTTTAATTTTGTAATTTACCTTGCAGATGATTTTTTTTGGTAATGAGGATTCAAGAATGTTGCATGTTGTATCAACACCTTTAACACAAGAGCCAATAGAACCAATCCAGGTAATTATTCTAATTAATTTAAAATTAAAGTTGGGCATATTATGTCATCATTCCTCGCAGCACTGAACATCACATAATAATGTGTCAATGATGCTTCTGTTTGGCATTAAGGCATTAGTGGATATTATGTTAAAGACGATTTTGGTTTAGATAAAATAGGACAAAATAAAACAAGGTCATTTTTGCGGTTAAATATATAAAATCTGTACTTGCTAATATTATAAAGCTGAAGAGTTTGTTTGTTTGTTTTCTTGAAAGCGCTAATCTCTGATCCGATTTATAAATATATTTTAGTGTTAGATAGCCCATTTATCGAGGAAGGCTATATAGGCTATATATCATTACACTAAGACAAATAGGAGCGGAGTAGTACAGAAAAATGTTTTCGAAAGGGGGTAATTCTACGGGAACGAAGTCCCGCGCAAAAGTTAGTTTTATTATACCCTTATAATAAAACTAGTCCTATATAGGTATGCATACTGTTTACGAACAACTACGATCCTATACTGTGCGTCTCCCAATATGCACTTGATGGTTTTAATTAATGTTTTAGATTTCAACACTTGAAGAGAGTGCAGAGCCAGTACCATCTACGTCCTCAAGTGCTAATCTACAATATGACACATGCTTAGCAGCCACCTCTAGAAGATTATTGCAATTGCCTGAACAGGAGGATACGCCAAGAAAGAAAATACTTAAAGCTGCATTAAGGAAGAAAACTGAAGTTGTTACAAATCTTAGAAAAAAGATACGAGCTGTGCGACAGACAAATAGACGTCTTATAAAAAAGAATGCTCAACTAACAGATATAATTTCAGAACTTAAACTTAAATCTCTAATATCATACGAAGATGCTGATATATTAAGCACTATTGATACTGGTAATAAAGATTTTTTAAAACGGTTTTTAGGCGTAGTAGGAAAAACTAAAAAATATTCAGCTCCATTACGAAAATTCGCACTTTGCCTGCATTTTATAAGTCCAAGAGCTTATTCCTATGTACGAAAACAATTTAATACTTGCCTGCCGCACCCTCAAACTTTAGTTACTTGGTATAAATCAGTAGATGGTAATCCCGGATTTACCCAAGAGGCGTTGCATGCAATACAATTAAAAGTCAACGCATCAAATAAAAAGACTTATGTATGCCTCTCATTTGACGAAATGTCAATACGCAAAGCGGTGACTCTAGATGGCGGGGAATGTTTTGGCGCTGTAAATATTGGAGTCAATTTAGATGGCGACAACATTAGAATGGCCACTCAGGTTTTAGTCTTTATGGCTACAGCTCTAAATGACTCCTGGAAAATACCAGTGGGTTATTTTTCTTATCGAAAGTGTAACTGCAGAACAAAAGGCACAGCTTCTCATTGATTGCCTTAAGTTATTATATTCGAGTGGTGTAAATGTGGTTTCTGTAACTTGTGATGGGTGTCCATCAAATTTTGCCATGGCAAAAATATTAGGCTGTAATATTGACAATGATGACGAAGTTAACCCTGTATTTAAAATTGATTTAGATGGTAATACAAAAGAAGTGTGTTTCTTTCCTGACCCACCACATATGGTGAAATTAGTTAGAAATCTGTTGGGCCATAAAGGCATATTAAAGACTAGTGACGATCAAGTAATAAAATGGGCGTATATTACATCTTTGCATGATTTACAGGAGCAAGAAGGTCTTCACCTAGCTAATAAATTAAGAAAATCCCATATACATTTTTTTAAACAGGTTATGAAAGTTAAACTGGCTGTTCAAACTTTCAGCAATTCTGTGGGCGATGCCATTGAATTTTGTAAAGAAATGAATTTAGATCAGTTCCAAGGATCATCACCCACTGTAGATTTTATTAGAAAAATAAATAATCTTTTTGATATATTAAATAGTCGCAATATTAATGCGTACGGTAATAAAAAGCCCCTAACTAAGAACAATTTTGAAAACATTAATATTTTTCTTAATGACATGTTTATTTATTTATATAATCTCAAAATGGCAGATGGTCAAAATGTTATTAAAAGTAACAGAAAGGTGTGTATAATCGGGCTAAGATGTTGCATTCGCACTGTTCAATTTTTATTTAATAGCTTAATTGCCAGCTCAGATTTAAAATTCTTACCTGTTTACAAATTATGTCAAGATCACCTAGAGACATTTTTTAGCGCAATTCGGTCAAAAGGTGGATTTAATAACAATCCAACAGCTGTACAGTTTCGTGCTGCGTACAAAAGGTTAGTTGTGCATGGAGAACTGAAACACATAGATACCGGCAACTGCACATCTCTTGAAAATATTAGCATTCTATCTTATACAAACTCGCGTTTTGAGAAATCGATTAATGCAACTTTACCACTTTTTAACGAATCCAGTGATTTAGAAGAATATGGGAACCTTAATGAAGTTCATTCATTCACCGATACAGATGATCACGATTATCTTGCTGATCCTGCGCGTCTAACAGAATATACTAGGCATATAATCAAGTATATTGCCGGTTTCATAGTAACTAAGGTAGCAAAGATAGTTAAATGTGAAAACTGTTTGATGTGTTTGTTAAATACTGATTCCAAACACAAATATGAATTAATCATAAAAAAAGATAAGGGTGGTCTGCACTATCCTGCCGCTGATGTTATTTTAGTTTGTGAAATAGCTGAAAAAATATTCAAACACAATTTAACACAATTAGGCAGTAGGCTGTTAGAACAAAAAAAGATTTTATTACAATTATCCAATCAATGTCTTCATAAATGTATAGGAAGACAGTTCTTCAGAGAACATGGTATTACCTACGATTGTTCTCCTTTAGATGACCATAAAATATTATTAATTAAAGCAATTACTGTAAAATACTTACAAATTCGCATTCACAAGTACACAAAACAATTATCAGAGCCTAAAGAAAAAGTAAGGAATATGTTCACAAAATTAACTTTATTTCGCAATCAATAGTTTTTATTTAGATCTATAAAGGCAGCTTCGCATTAGGAAATTTTTCCTTAGGTACTGATTTTATAATTCAAATGTATTTATTGGTAACAAACATTTCATGTTTAGCCATATCAGCGTACAAACTTGAAAATATAAAAATTTCTACTCTTCTCATGATTATAAATCAGGTGAATGTAAATTAATACATACACATACATACATACATACATATCGTCACGCCTTTTATCCCCGAAGGGGTAGGCAGAGGTGTATTTCTACACCCACTTTTCGCCAGATATACTTTAGTCCCACGTAATAAGGGGCGAGCCTATTGCCGTACCGGGCACATTTCCAGACTCCGTGCTGCTACTGAGAATTTCGTGACAGAAAAACCCAATAACACTGCCCGACCCAGGAATCGAACCCGGGACCTCCCGATCCCACGCGCACATTTATGCCGCGAGACCAACGAGGCAGTCGTATAGGGTTTGATGTCGAGTTTTCCGTCTCTACGCAAAGATGGTATTTGCATCGTGTTATCCCTTAGTCGCCTCTTACGACACCCACGGGAAGATAGGGGGTGGTGACACTTGTATTCTATGCCGTCAACCACACGGCAAATTAATACGAAAATTAAAAAATAATCCGTGTGGTGACGGATTAAGAATACGAAATGTCACCACCCCATATCATCCCATGGGTGTCGTAAGAGTCGACAGAAGGAGCATATTATGCAAAGAACAACACTGCAAGAGAAGGAAAACTTGATACAAACCCTATACCAACCCGTTTGGCCAGCGCGGTATAGTAGGCCAATTCCTCATTTCAAAGGGGAGGCCTAGTCCAGCAGTGGACTATTAAAGGCTGATGTGATGATGATGAATGTAAATTAATACAAGTAATCATGTTAAATAAATATACGATAGCCGAGTGGATATACCAACAGACTGCCATGCAGAGGGTATCGGGTTTGAATCCACGGCGCGCACCAATGACTTTTCGGAGTTATGTGCGTATTGAATGGTCAATTATCGCTTGTCCCGTGCCTCGGAGAGCACGTTAAGCCATCGATCCCGGTTGTCATGGAGATCTTTGACAGTCGTTATACGGCGTCAGTACCTTCTAAATAAACTGACACTAGTCTAAACCATGGAATATGGCTATCCCTTCGGGTTGCGGAGGTCAGTCAGACAGGCAGTCGCTCTGGGGAAAAGCTAATATTCAGCCGAATCCCGTTAGACTAGAAAGCGGACCCCAGCCAGATTGAAACTGGGATAACGCTTAGAGGATGATGAGTCATGTTAAATAAATAATTATTATATAAAAGAGTACATATTAAAAATGTTTGTCAAAAGTTGCAAAATGTAACTAAAAATATCAGTAATAATTGTCAATAATTGTGTTACTTTTATAATTAAAGTTAAGTGTACATGCCTTGTTTTATTTAAGTCGAGAATAACCTAAAATTGCCCTTTTCCCACGAATATCCCCAAAACTTGTTACTCTGGCAACACAGGTTGGTCTATGTGTGCGGTAAACACACACATTGATAAACTATTTTTTTCTCATTCGCGGTTACAGCGTATATTGGTCTATTGGTTTCTCTGTCTACGATGGCATAAGTATTTTTTTTTAGTTGATTCGTTCAAAATTGTTTATGTATGTTATTGTTATTATGTTATCCATTTCTGTGAAGAACGCTACACTACTCGCGAAGTTCCTCGGCGAAGTACTCTAGAAACTTTATGCCTCCTCTACACAGTACACTACTCGCGCAATTGAACAAAGTTATACGAATACGATAGTGTAGAGAGGCACTTCGTTGGCACTTCGGCTTACCTCGTCAAAGTTTACCTCGCCTCGGCCAACTTCCATTTGTTGTCGGTTTATGCGCCCGAGTCAAAGGGCCCGAAGTTGCACGAAGTACATTCACGAAGTACCTCTCTACACTATTCGGCCGACTTCGTTAGAGCAGTGCGTGTAAAGGCCTTGCCACACGGCACAATTTTACGTCCAACTTGACTAAATCACTTGATGAAATCGTGACGTGTAGACGCCAGTCGTCCAACTCAAGTTCATCGGGTGGGGAGTGGTATGTACCACCAGATTCTAACCAATCGGGTGGACGGAATGAAAATCAGTGATTTGATTGTGTCGTGTAGACGGGCAAAGCCAATTCGATTGAAAATTTGATCAGTGGTGAAATTGTGCCGTGTGGCAAGGCCATAACACGATTTATGAGCAATACAAAGTGCTCACAGGAGCAAATTATGTTGTTCCTCGATATTCTGCAAACAGGGACAGTTATTTCGGACCACTATGACAAATGTCATAAAGATAATCATAGAGATAATGTCATATGAAAATAATTTATTGCACTTGAGTATCCATCACAAACGTGCGCAGGCTATCGGCACCACAGAGCGAATGAGCTCCGCAGAGCTCCTCACGAAGTTGAACGAGTGTGTAGTGTCGCACTTCGGACTTTAAGGCCTTGCCACACAGCACAATTTTACGTCCAACTTGACAGTTGACTAAATCACTTGATGAAGTCGTGACGTGTAGACGCCAGTCGTCCAACTCAAGTTCATCGGGTGGGCGGTACCACTAGGTTTTAACCAATCGGGTGGACGGAATGAAAATCAGTGATTTGATTGTGTCGTGTAGACGGGCAAAGCAAATTCGATTGTAAATTTGATCAGTGGTAAAATTGTGCCGTGTGGCAAGGCCTTTAGCTTTGAGTACTTCGCCGAGGAACTTCGCGAGTAGTGTAGAGGAGGCACAATATTGTAAAATTTATAATTTTAAGGTCTTTTTAACAAACGATGAGATAATTTAAAATGTTTATAACACTAGAATAAGGGTATATATCAATAAAATAAATTTTAAATATTCATTAATGATTTTTGTCAAAAATATGGTGGGGAATGCGTTCTGAAACTTGCAAGTAATAAACTACATAAACTGTTTTATTTTTTTATTTAATATTTATTCAATTCCGTTTGGAGATTCACTGATAAAAATAATAAAAATGAATGTTAAATAAACTTTTTGGTGTATTATTTGGTGGCCAGAATTATAAAGTTTTTGAATACATAATTTTACTTTTCGAACGTGTTTGAATTTAGAACGCCCTCTGCCGCAATTAGAAGGAATCTTCGTTGAAAGAAGCCTGTGAAAGAATCCTCTGGAAGTAGAGTAGGCATTGAATCTCCGGTTATCAAAATCTTTACGTGAGAATTTGTTCTTATCCCGAAGCAAAAGTGAGTATTTCTTTATTCCTGGGTCTTTTTATTTATCCTACAGTTTATTAAATAAATTGTCGTGCAAGTTTCCAATAATTTCGATATTCACAAAATGGTGTGCGAGAACTTGAAGGCGGAACAATATTATCTGCAAATATTCGCAAATATGTGCAACAAAATGGGTTTTATTGATTAAACCATGCTGTTCCTATAGTGATAATCTGCATTATGAAAGATTATCTTGATCATTTTGTGCTCTGAGCTGGCTTACATGTCGGCACATCGTTTTTGATTTTCTCTATCGGTTTTGATGACGGGCATTAGTGCTAGTGCTTCCATTAGAATCACCACGAAAAGGCCTTCGCAGACGATAGAAGAGGTCAGGTAAAACGAACCACTTTACTAATTAACCGTAGTGAGTAATTTGGAGTTTTCATACTGCGATTTTTCAATGCGGGTGATATTGCATACAATTTTGTAAAGGGCGCGCATTGAGTCCCGGATTTCGCGCTTGACCTTTTCTGGAGGTTATTTATAGCGTTTGTTATTGAATATAAACAATCAATGGCTTTCCTCGCACTGATCTGGAAATCTTTGTATTAGGATGTTATCGAAAGGAACCGATAACCTTTTCTGTTGCAGCTATCAGTCATCGTTTGCAACAAGTGCTGCCTATCATGATTAATTGCATAAATATTGTCAAGGGGGACTGCGTTGTCTGTAGACCACTTTATTATATTGATTTTCTATTTAATTTCGATCGATATTACGTCGCTATTTATAATGTCTTGTCTAGTTATCGTGTAAGTCGCGGGTATAAGCTCTCTAAACATATTAGGGTAAGTGGCACACTGTTAGTGGAATATTAAACAGTTAAGATTGTGGAACTGCCCACCGCATAAAACGCGCCTAATTTGGACCCCGTACAACTGCTATCTACTTCAACAAAGGTGTCAATTGTGTCTTCTATTCTGTTATGCTGTGTATTCTTTTTCATTTGACGGTGATGTCATAAAAA
Organism: Euclidia mi; assembly: GCA_944739405.2. NCBI lineage: Eukaryota > Metazoa > Arthropoda > Insecta > Lepidoptera > Erebidae > Euclidia > Euclidia mi. The sequence continues at coordinate 45,703,089 of OX123201.2, forward strand.
ATACAGATGGCACCATAAAAAAGGGTAGTGAGATCTGATAGATTTGGTTCTTAAGTTACTGCACTGTTCCATTTGACTCTTATTTGATTTTTTGGGTTTGGTAGAGACTGATAAGATTTGATTGACCCTATTTTGAGCATTGGGCAAGCCAAAGAAGCAAATGTTTTTCATCTGTTGGCAATTTTTACTACCCTCATCTTGATGTAAGATAGTATAGTGGAAATAATAATGTGGGAATGTCTATCTTGATGTGGGGTTGGCTATGAGATTTAAATTTATTCTGGTTCTATTTTCCATAGAATTTGTTTATAGTTGATATTGGTACTAAGTTGTCAGTATTATATTGCCACATATATTTGTATAGGCTAAAATCGGTATCCCAATAGAAATTTCACATGATCATGAGCTCTGAAACTTCATGTTCCAAGTAATATACCTATTGCAACATCTAAAGTATTTTTTAAACAGGCATTTACAAATGATTTATACATTTATAAAAAATTACAGCTTTAGATTATTTGTCAAGGTTTAAAGATTATTTATTGTTTGGCGTAGTCATACAAATATATCTAAACAAATGCTGTATACATACTACTTCTAGGTATATTGTGCACCTAATGCATAAACCTGTTATGAAATTAGGTTTTCTGGGTCACTACTAAGTAAAAGGATTATCTTTGAAGGGAAGTTGTCACAAGTCATGTATACTATGTTGAAGTTGTAGCAATCTTGGCCTTAAAAATAAACTTGTTCGCAACTATGACAAACCAACTATTAAATTGTTTTGTCATAGCAAGGAGACCTTGAGTACAAAACAAATTACTGTATGTAGTGAATCTACGCTACATAAAAACAAAGGTTAGAGATTACTTGCTAGTAGCAAGACAAAACAAATTTTACATACAGTTGGAGTTTTGTTTTCTGGCATTATGCACATTATTCATGGGTCAATTTGCTGTAATAGTATTTCCAGTATAGGTGAATCCTTGACATTTTACTATAAAATCAATAAACTGATGGCCACTCGGTAAAGCCTATTCTCTCCCTCTTTAGTTTATTTAAAGCACTGTATAGGGGTTGTTTATATAAATGTTTCTTGTGTAAAGTTATTTCTTGTGTAAAGCTATCCTGGGAGTTTTGAAGCTAACAGTTGGTAATTTCTGCAGACACATAGCCGACAAGATGTGCGACCGCAAAGCGGTGATCAAGAATGCTGACATGAGCGAGGAGATGCAGCAGGATGCAGTAGACTGCGCAACACAAGCGCTAGAGAAGTTTAACATTGAAAAGGTACGTAATTTTAATACTAAGAGACAATATTGATTTGCCAAGCCTCAAAGATAGGCAAAATATTTGGGACTGAAGCAGAAAAATGAGACCTCGTAAATACATGCGTGCAATGCGCTATAGCATGCATTAATTCACTTACACATGAAGAAATGGTTTCACTTTTTATCCACAAATTCACTTTTTATTATGCCTTACCTTATTTTCCTATGTGCGCTGTATTTACGTCTTTTTTGGCTTCCCTTATAGAAATTTAAAAATTTTGGGTGTAGTGTAGGTTTTTACTTGATCTGAGTAGCAACCCTATACATATAATTTCAAAACAGTGCGTATTCTATTCCATACTGTTGTTTGACTTGAACGTGACTAATCAGTTGGAAGATAAGGAAATGTCATTGAAACAATAATATAGTATAACATTTTCACTATTCTTACTACTACTGTTAGCAAAGAGAATTATAATTCACGGTGTGCAATGTTCCCATGACTGATAGTTTTGAGGTTTTCCTGTTGTGGTTAGTGTTTAAATACTTTATATTTCTATCAGTTGCTGACCACCTACCTATATGTAAATTATTTAATTGTTGGTAAACTGATCTATGAGCTCATGCCGCCACGTGTTTACCGACACAAGACTGCTGCTTCTTAGTGTCTCTTCACACTAGCGTTTATCGAGCGTTGGCGTTTAGTTTTGATATGGGCTTGACCCGTGTGAATTACTTCACACATTTCAAGTCTAGGATTTATCTAAGGAAACATCCTTGGAAGAAAACTACTATATTTGGGAAGCTCCTCCTTAGCCCCTCTCGGATCCGCTTCTGGTTCAAAGCATGTATATGTGCAGCGCAGACGCGGCAATGCTTCTGCAGTTATTGAAGCTACGCTGGTCGTGTGCAGACCTCACACGCTTCGCAGCCTGCTGGTGCGCCCTAGCAAAGACGTCGCATCAATGCGTCGCATCGAACGCCTACGCCTCAACAAACGCTAGTGTGAACGGACTCCTAGTTTGTATTGATTATGTAATATTGTGTATGTGTTGTTGCAGGACATCGCGGCGTTCATAAAGAAAGAGTTCGACAAGAAGTACAACCCCACGTGGCATTGCATCGTGGGCCGCAACTTCGGTTCGTACGTAACGCACGAGACCCGCCACTTCATCTACTTCTACCTCGGCCAGGTGGCCATTCTCCTGTTCAAGAGCGGCTAGGCGGCGGCCACATGCCCCTTTCCAAATTTTATGTTGTTAGCACAGACGCAGTAATATCGGGGTGGCCGGCGGGCCCCCTTGTGTTGTATTTACGGAGCGAGCGACGTTTGTGTGCGTGAGTGTGTGACTGCGCGAGTGGCATGTTGAGCGACTGCCGGACTAGCCTCAAGCCCACGGTTATTATTTACAAGATGCTGGACATAAACTGCGTCGACTCTCCTCACTTCTTAGTACCCGGCGCACTCGATGTATGTTTGTACTGTGTTAGCTATACTTAAGAATCGATATTGACTCGAAAACATTCACTTCTAGTGTATTTATATTAAAAAATTTTAGTTAATTATTCCTAGACTTATTACCTAGCATAGAGTAAAAGTCATATGTTAGTATATAACTAAATTTATTGTTTAATTTCTTTGTTAATACACCCTGTGAAAATATTTTTCAATACTTCTTTATTAAACTTTCTTACAAACCAAGTAAGACTGTATTTTTATTTTGTAGTTATAACCTGTACACATTGTTACAGGTCATGTTATTCTTCAAGCTCAGTAGGCTCGTTTTCAAAGTAGCTGCGCAGTTACACCTTAATTCAGCTAGAGCATAGTTTGACATGACCTGTAATTTAAGACTGCTAGAACTGGGGAAGGTGCAATTTGAAGGTGTAGGAAGGTTTTATGAGACTCACTAGTAGTTTACCTCTGGAAGAAAACTGCGTTCGAGTTCCTTAGCTCCTTCTTCATTAGGCCCGTTCCTGACCAGCAAAGCACCTAGATGGGCACAAAAGTAAAATTTTCTGTAATTTCCTATTCTTCCTCTTAGATACCCAGTCCTCTTCGATACCCAGCCCTATTCGATACCCAGCCCTATTCGATACCCAGCCCTCTTCGATACCCAGCCCTCTTCGATACCCAGCCCTCTTCGATACCCAGCCCTCTTCGATACCCAGCCCTCTTCGATACCCAGCCCTCTTCGATACCCAGCCCTCTTCGATACCCAGCCCTCTTCGATACCCAGCCCTCTTCGATGTCCAGTCCTTCTCATGTCCAGTCCCTCTCGATGTCCAGTCCCTCTCGATGTCCAGTCCCTCTCGATGTCCAGTCCCTCTCGATGTCCAGTCCCTCTCGATGTCCAGTCCCTCTCGATGTCCAGTCCCTCTCGATGTCCAGCCCTCTCGATGTCCAGCCCTCTCGATGTCCAGCCCTCTCGATGTCCAGCCCTCTCGAGGTCCAGCCCTCCCGATAAAAACTTGTCTCATACTTCTCCTATGATGCCCCCAACACGGAACTGCAGACCTGGCTGGTGAGTAGCGGGGATAAATCAACCTCGATATTTTTTTTCCAATCATTTATTTGAGGCAACATACAATTTTTAAATGTTGTAGTTTAATGTTTAAAACAAAAATAAGCCAGCAGATTTAGTCGGGGCTATAACATTGCCAGATCTTTACATTAAACTACAAAATTGCCTCAAATACCTACCTACCCAAAATTGATGCCAGCTCTCGGATTATATCCTGTTCTTTCGGTACCTAGTCCTCTCGATATCTCAATTTCCTGTTAAATTTGAACTAGCAGTGTGCCTTGAATCAATGACCTCTCGAACCACTTGCAGAAGTGCAGACACTTTATTAGGCTGGTTTCAGAGTGACGCGCGCGGCACGCGCCGTCGGCCAGCGCGTCTCAACAGCGCGTTTGGCGCGCGGACCACTGTGAAACGAGTTCGCGTTTCTCATTGCAATGTATGAAGCTTCGGCAGTGCGGCCGGCGCGCGCGTCTCACACGCGGCGCGTTTGAACTGCATGACTATGAAACGCTACTACTAATGTAGTGTAATTGAAAACGCGCGCGTGTGGCCAGCGCCGGTCAAACGCGTGACTCTGAAACCAGCCTTAGGTCGGCCGGCCGGCCGCTACACAACCACATCGCAACCAAAACGACACCCACGACACCACTAATAAATAGTGTTGTTACCCTGATTTTAATACTTTTTTATAGATTATATACTTAATAGGAAGAACCGCCATTATTTACGTCAACTATCCGTCAAGCACCGCGGGCGGGCTCTTATCGTAAGCGTATTCTGACCCTGGTCACAAAAACTGTTATTGCTCCGTTTCTGTTGCTTCTATTCACACACTCTAAACGGTGTCGGGTTGTTCAATGATGTGGCTATGAAATACAATGTAAACAAGATTCTGATTAGACCTCAAGAAACAAACATATCCTATTGAAGTCGTCGTACTTGCCGAATATAGTTATATTGCTGTATTATGTTGATTTCTGACTAAAGGGTGTGATCAATTTACAGAAATTTTGGGAACTGGCTCATAAATAGACTGGTAATCTAAAGATATTGTTATTTTACGAGTTCTGTATTCGATTCCTGCAATATTCAAACTCGAACTTCATAGCGCGCGGCGCAGTTTTCAGTTGTACTAACTTCACACTATTTTTTTATATGTTGCTTACAATATTTTTAGTTTCTATCTTTGTCTATGGTTGTAAAATATTATCTGCCGTTGAGAACATTCGTTTAGAAACGATTTTAAGACTTATCTTTACTACAAATACAGTTCTAAATCGGTCGGGGTTTGGTGGCACAAATTTGTGCCAGCGGGGCTCAACGGTACTACTTGTTTACTGGCACGTTTTTGTGCCGCTGGGGCTCTAGAGGTTAAACTTACTTAGTAGGATACCAAAATCTAATATGTATATATTTTTTTGTGTGTTCTGTATATATTTCTTTGTATAGTATTTTAAGACTTAGTTACGTATATGTAAAATTCTCGTGTCACAGTTTTCGTTCCCATACTCCTCCGAAACGGCTAGACCGATTTTGATGAAATTTTTTGTGCTTATCCGGTAGGTATCTATGAGAATCGGCCAACATCTATTTTTCAAAAAAAACAAAAAAAAATTGCAAAACAACGTTTGCCGGGTCAGCTAGTATTAAATAAAAAGAACTTCGAAAGATAATTCTTATTTAATTTGAACGACGCTCAATAATCCTTAATATTTCAAACATAATCTGTATTTTAACCGCATGTAGGTACGTTGTCAAGTTCTTGGCCAAAAAATTCACCGAATTTACGATTTGCTTCTTGCAGGGTTGCTTCATTAGCCGTTTCAGGTATTTCTTTTCTCTTTCTCTTTTAAATAAGACAACTCCCGCATTAATCCTGTGTCGCGGGGAACTTTACAAACATACAACTAACGGACACAATGAACACCCAGACTCGAAACAACAATTTGTGGATCACACAAAGTGTAGTCTCGTGTGGGGATCGAACCCACAACACTTCGGCACAGTGTCAAGCGGTGAGGCGGCTGCTTACCACTACGCCAACCGTGTAGTCAAACTTCTGTAATTATTTCCTTTTTACAATTATAATTATTGTCAGATTTAATGCCAACTTCCATTTTTCTGAACTGTTTGTAAAGTTGAGGGTTTAATATCAACAGAAGCATATACATACTAGCTCGATAATCTTAAGCGATATGTTATCCCAACATTACGGTGGTGTCGTCAACAAATGCTTTTTGTTATCCACACCCCAGGGGTGTCGTCAACAATGAACGGACAAAGCAACCGCTAGAAGGCGCAATGACACTCTTCAAACGTAGGTAACTAAGAGACTGACCACCTTTTGTCGCAAGGGCACATATCACGCACATATGGGAAAGCGCAGTGGAGATCATTTTTCCACTGTTAACAGGGGCGTCACCAGCCGATGGCCTAGGGAGAGGCAAGTTGATATGGAAAATGAGAAAAGTATGAATTGTAGGGTTTTTCAGTCTCAAGGGGGAGGGGCAGCTGCCCTCCTCTGCCCCCTCATGGCGACGCCCTTGACTGTTAAACTATTATCAACATCGCGGATCGAAGCAACTATGCGCGCCAACGCGCGTTCGCTATTATATGTTCGTGACTCGCGGCAGCGCAAAAGAAGACGCGGCTTCATGACCAGGCAGCGTCATTTACAGGTAGCGTCTCCTTTGCCCTGCCGCGAGTCAAGACTCTGGCTAGAGGCTACCTCTCTTGTACATAGATACACAGCTTTACAGCAATTCAGCTCAGTTCAGAAAGCAGACCGGCGGCGGTTATCTACATGTGTTGCGGTGTGGTACCTATAAGCGGTTGCCCCGCTGATTCGAACTACGGCGAATGTGTTGTGGGTTCGATCGCCACACGAGACAACATGTTGTGGATCATACGCAGTTTATCAAAAACGCAAAATGATAAACTCACGGACAGTCAAATACGCAATATGACAAAAAATGCATTACCTATATCAAAACTAAAATATTAGTAAGTTCTAAGTTATGAACAGCATACTAATCTACCTATTGCCAGATGTAGCGTGCAAACTACATATTTTTACTATCACATGAAATTAATCAAATAATTAAGTCTTTCATGTGTGTGTGGCTAATATTGGTGCCATTAAGTAAACTGCACGAAGGCCTCGGACAAGGTTTAATGTGATCTGACGATTCTTGTCTGATACAAGAACCGGGAGAACCAGGACCGACGGCTTCACGTGCGCTACGAAATAATAGCGCACTCATATCAATACCATAATAAGCGTCACCCCACCCATCCACATGGTGACTTCTGCTAATGTTGCTTTACTTTGCCGATCTGTTGCGAACGACAAGTCACCCAGTGCTTTCGTCCTTTCGCTATTAGGCCGACCTCACATTGGGCGTCAGGCGCTCGGCGTTCACTCTGTAGTACAAAGTGAACGCCAGGCGTACGCCGAACGGACGCCGAGCGTACGCTCGAGGAACGCTCATGACCAATGTGAGGGAGGCCTTACATCTACAGTCAGACTTCACACACAGTTTACCTATGCGAAAAATAATTTGAAGTATCAAGGTTCCACTCATTACCTAATGCTAAATTAGCAAAATATTCGGCATGCCTATCACGATCAGAAATTAACACTGCTCCGGCAACATTCCTACGATACTAGTACTAAGTGGAGGATATTAACGATAATACAATATAATTAAGTAATTGTAGTTTCTCTTGCGTATACTAAATAGTAATTAAGGGTTCAAGTAATGAATATCTACCTATTTCTATAACAGAAATAGCGGGCGTGTTGTGACATTCCTATTATAATAATTGTTTACTGAAAGTAGGTAATGAGCAGAATAGTGGAGATACCAACGGACTGCTACGCAATATCTTGGCTTCAAACCGTCATCAGTAGTCATCACCCACCACTGATTTTCCGAAGTTATATGCGTACCTACCTAATCTCTGGACAGCCTTTCGCAGTGGAGCCTCTCTCCTAATTTGCCTCAGAGTAACACTGAGTCAGTGTGGGAACTGTGAGTCACTGAGTGTTTAAGTCGATGTACCTATAATCTGACGAGAACTCTCTTGTCCGACTATACATCAACTGAAACACTCCTACTACTTTACTGCCATCGTACAGCCTTTTTCCAGTCCACGGCTAGACTAAGCTTTTATTTGCGTCACAATTGTATTGTGAATCAATAGAAGAGACACTCTGTGGAAAGGCTATAATTTCTCTAATGGTTAGATTAAAAGCGGATTCTGGTCTTCAAAATAAAAGTCTTGAATGCTTAAGAGACTGGGATGTGTTTTCTTCTTTATACTTACTTCTTCAGTTATAACATACATACATAGACTCACGCCTGTTTCCCCGAAGGGGTAGGCAGAGGCATATTAAACGCCCACTTTTCGCCAGTGTTTTGATCCCACGTAATAGGTGGCGAGCCTATTGCCGCTTATCCGGGATATTTTGTTTGCCAGAGCCTCGACCATTGATCGGCAGGTGCACCACTTGAAGGTGAGGTTGGCTTGGGACCCTTAGTTCTTGGTGGGAACCCTTTGCACCCAGTTATAACAAACTTACTAAACTTTTCCTACTGGCTGGCAGGGCCGTCTTAAGCTAGGCAGAGGTCCTCGGGCACTCAAAAATGTTGGGGCCCTGTTTCCACAAAAGAAAACAAAATCTAGTCTCGCAGTTATCGTGCTAGAGTAGGAAACCAGAGTGGGACCCGGATATGGCTATTCTTTGGATAATACGTGAACCTCTCCTCACCCATTTGCCATTCTTCGCTGTCCCAAGTAACATGGCTCAGAAAAAGCAATTGTGCTGACTCTTTATCCGCTATTAAAACGGATTTCTGTAATGTCAGGGGTCTACACAGCGACCTTGAGGCCGTCCACCACCATCTTGATACGGCGTAGCCTGCCCTGCTCTTTTTAACGGAGACGCAAATTTGAGACGCAATGCCCCAGTCTGGGGATACAAGTCAGCAAATTGAGATAGATTTTAAGAATTCTTCGCCTCCTTCCTATGGAAATGGCATTGCTACTCGTCAGATAATCCAGACTCCTGTGCTATGTGTGTCATAGAAGTCTACTGAACTACTTACTGGTGATGGAGTTATTCATCCCCAATGCTCATATACGTGTCGGTGAGCACTGTCGTTCATGGTTTATAAGCCCTGTAGAACTGTAATAACTGTTAAACTAGGCCACGAGGAATCGAGATCCTAGGGTTGGAAATGACAAGCGGAAGTTCAACGCCGCTTACAGTTTCAGCAAGAAGGCTATTTAAAGGCTACGCTTTACTGCGTAAATCCCATTACAGTCTCGCCCATAGGACAAAGACAAGGTCTTGGTCCAACTATTTGCTTCGAACTCGACTTTGGATGCTAACGGAGCCACTTCACCATCGATCTCATGGTGTGAGAGCTGCTGGTCTGAGGTTCGCATTACGCAACGCGTGATCAGGCGGCAGCTAAATCTCTAGGACATCCACAAGTTGAGTGGGCCGACCAGCATTTCGCAGCATTCATTCATTCAGCAGTGGCGCTGAAAACTTGAGACGCCCCTTAGTTGATCACCATTCTAACGCGCCTGTACCGTCTTTCGTGTACGCAGCCCAGATGGTTGCATAATCGTGAAAGAAGTTCATGTTCACGCGATGCCTAAAAAGCGTGACTGGTCAAATTACAGGCCAGTAGCAATAACGTCTCTGCTTTCCAAGATCATGAAGCGAATAATAAATACAAGACTTTATTCTGTGACTAATTATGCGACCTTGGCTTCCACCATAAATCGGCTGGTAGTCTTCTAATGTACCTATCTTACGCACCGGTGGGCAGAGACCTAGAGAGCGGAGGTGAGACTTGCTGTTAGCCTACAATGCTATGCGGATTACAGTATGGGTGACTGAGGTGAGTTGATCCCTCGAAGTATCATCATCAGCCTTTTACAGTCCACTGCTGGACTAGGCCTCTCCTTTGAAAGGAGAAATTGGCCTACTATACCACGCTGGCCAAACGGGTTGGTATAGGGTTTGTATCAAGTTTTCCGTCTCTTACAGTGCTGTTCTCTGCATAATATGCTCCCTCTGTCGGCTCTTACGACACCCTTGGGATGATATGGGGTGGTGACAATCCGTATTCTTAATCCGTCACCACACGGACAACCTCCCTCGAAGTACAAGAGAAATGGTTCAACTTATGTCTGGCGTGAAGAGTTCTCTAGGCCAAGCCTCCAAAAGGGGTGAGGAGAACCTTATTATTTGTACTCCACGGCAGGCACGTACGCTTTAAAAGCACAGGTTCTTCCACATGTAGAGTATTGCTCACATTTCTGGGCTGGAGCGCCAAAATATCAGCTGGAGCCACTTGACTTCCTACAGAGGCGTTTCTATTTTTCGAATCGTCCATGATCCCAAACTGGAACGTAGAGAGACTTTCATTATCTCTGCGTTCTCTTTCACAGGGAATGTGCTGAAGAACTGTTTGAGTTATGCGTGCAATCATAAATGAAGCAACTTTTTTATTATAGTGACAATAATTATTACAATTGAAATATATTGAAATACTAGAGGACGCCAGCAGCTACGCCTGTATTATTTTTAAATTTACCCGTTTTGGCCGATCCCGTGGGAATTTCGGGAAATCCCTTCTTAGTGCACCCCTACGGTCCCCAAGGAACATACATGCCAAATTTCAGCTTCCTGCGCCCAATAGTTACGGCTGTAGCGTGTCTGTCAGTCAGTCAGTAACGCAAGGATTTTATATCATCATATCAGCCAAACGACGTCCACTGCTGGACATAGGCCTCCCCCAAGGTTCTCCACACAGACCGGTCTTGAGCCGCCCGCATCCAACCTCCTCCCGCGATCTTGACAAGATCGTCGGTCCACCTTGCGGGGGGCCTACCTCTGCTGCGTCGTCCGGTACGTGGCCGCCACTCCAGAACCTTTCTGCCCCAACGGCCATCGGTTCTTCGAGCTATGTGCCCTGCCCACTGCCACTTCAGCTTGGCTATCCGGAGAGCTATGTCGGCGACTTTGGTAAGAAGATAATCGTTGGTCTCGCGGCATAAATGTGCGCGTGGGATTGGGAGGTCTCGGGTTCGATTCCCGGGTCGGGCAAAGTGTTATTGGGTTTTTCCGTTAGGAAATTCTCAGTAGCAGCACGGAGTCTGATAATGTGCCCGGTACGGCAATAGGCTCGCCCCCTATTACGTGGGACCTAAGAAATAAAAATTCATGGCGAAATGTGGGTGTAACATTACACCTCTGCCTACCCCTTCGGGAATACAGGCGTGAGTCTATAAATAAAAAAATATGAAATAATATGTCGTAACTATTTTTACTTAGTATTTTTCCTGTGAAAATGTGTTCTGTGTCCATAAAAAACTTTAGAGGAAATCAATTTGAAACAGTTTTGTCGGTCCTTCGGGGGCCCCCCTGCAGACGGGGGCCCTGGGCACGGGCTCTGTGTGCCCTTATGGTAAAGACGGTACTGCTGGCTGGTGCGTCGTAGCCACATTGATAACATCAAAACGTTGCTGTCAAAGGACTCTTTATCTATATTGTGATGATAAAAAAATAGGTTACACCTGTGCTGTTAACGCGATATGAGTAGGTATTATTAGGATTCTATTTCAATGATCAGTCAGCAAGAGTTTGTTAATCAGGGTTACCTGATAGTATTGATTATTCCCTCCTTAGCAAATAGGGAGAGAAATGGTGAAGAGATCTACGGATTGGAAGAGATAAGCACCATTGATATGAGTTGTGTATTGTGAAGATGTCAACTATACGAACCTGAATATGTATGGCAGAAAGCATAAACGTACACAAATTCGTCCTTTTATATTTTATGGACTGTCAAAATAGTTTAGCCACGTTCAACTACATAGCATAATGACTTTTACTACTTACTAAATAGGTACTATTAAGTAATTGCTTACCACCAGGCAAACGGAGTCATTGACTGAAAAGAAAGCAGAGGTGATTGACCTCGTTAAATCGTTTTCATGCGTACTAGCTATAACGACTTTGGTCGAATTATTAAAACAATATTTTTCGATTGCCTCGAGTTCAATTTCGCCATGATGTATGGTTATGTAGGGCCATAATGATGTGTAAAGCTGTGTTCACAAGTAACGGTGGTGCGAGTAATTTTTAGGGTTCCGTATCTGAAGAGGTAAAAATGATCTCTTATAGTTTCACTTTGTTGTGGGCTTTTTATTTAATAGACGGCAAACGAGCAGATGGATCGCCTAACCTAAACTAATGAATGATCCAATGCAAGATTCTCTTACTACAAAATTAAATTACTTAGGTAAATAATATTTAATTTTGCAGCCAGACAATAGGGTAGGTATTTGACTAAAAAAATCGAATTAGTCCGTCAGATAGATTTCCAAAAAATATTGGACACGTATATTTTCTTTAGTCGCGTAAACAAAATATAAAGACGACAAACTTCGCTGAAAACTCGTGTGACGTCACTTGCCAGTACACTTTTTACTGGCAAGTGACGTTACATCCCCCCACTCTTAGGCGTTTCTCCATCTTTGAAGCGTTATATCTTCGTAATTTTTTACTGATTTGATAAAACAAAAAATTCGTATCCAATATTTTTCGATAATCTAACTGACGGACTAATTCGATTTTTTTAGTCAAATACCCTATTGACAGTGGCCTAAATCGATGTTTGGGAATATATTATACTTACATACAATTTTATATCTAAGGAACCTTTGATGCGTGTGTCGGACCTCTTTTTATTTTTTCTGAAAGAAGGTTTCATTTCCAAAAACGTTCTAGCAATCCACGCGCTACGAATCGCGTGCGGAGAAGTCTTCAAACATAAGTATAGAGGTCACAAAGAATAGACACGAATAACAAAGTATTTGTTGCAAGATCATGCAGATCATGTTTTATGCTTGACCGATGGTGTCGCAAAAGCACCACTACAAAAAGCTGACAGCCTATGACCAGGGGCGTCGAAGGCAAAGTCGCCAGCCGATGGCCTAGAGGGGGGGCAAGTTGATATGGAAAATGAGAAAATTACCTATACCTACTGAGAAATGTATGAATTGTAGGGTTTTTTGAGGCTCTCGGAGGGGCCAACTGCCCCCCTCTGCCCTCCCTTGGCGACGCCCTTGCCTATGACCTCATCATCATTAATGATGATGATTCATCATCATATCACGTCGACTGCTGAAAATAGGCCTCCCTCAAGGCTCTACACATTTTTCTTTTTATTTTTTTTTATTTATTTCCACACATACAAATATCTTTACAGGTCACATAGACCGATGTTGAGCCACCCGCATCGATCCGTGACCCAACCACAAGAACAAAATAGGTTTATAAGAAACTAGCTTTTGCCCGCGGCTTCGCGCGCGTTGAAGTCGGGGTAACATAAGTTTACTTTCAGTCTCAAGTTGTGTGAAGGCACTCCTGAATTCCTGATTAGTCTAAAGAGTTCAGAAACTCTATAAAGTACAAAGTAATTCGGTCAGTATCCAAAACATTATCTACCATTATAGCGCAGCACTCAACTTACAGCGCATGAGTTCTTACTTCCAAGAGGTAAATTTGTGCCATAGGTAAAAACTTCTACCTTCCCTAAAATCACTCCCAGTTTCATTTTTGCAACTTATGGTAGGTAGCCTGTGTCCATCTCCGTGGTCCAATATATCTCTATATTAAATTTCGACAAAATCGGTTCAGCCGTTTTAGCGTGAAAACGGAACATACATAAATACATACATATGTACTTACATACACATTTTCGAATTTAAAATATTAGTAGGGATAATATATTTTTCTTTATGATCTTGTTCCTCAAGTAGAATCACCGGGGGGACACCCTAAAAAGGGTTACACCGGTGACTCCGTGGGGTGAAACTACCAACTTCCGCACCGTGTGGCTCCAAGGGAGCTGCCTACGCCACTATGCATTGCGCGAAGCATCATGCATATATGGCCATTTCTCACAGCACAGCGACCCAGCAGAGTAGGTACAAGATACAGTGATTGCACATGTGGGTGTAATGCCACGGCAATCATATCTATACGGTACTACAGGATGCCCATATCACTGCCCACACATATTTATTTTATTTTTGGCAATGCATCCGAATCCCGTGGGAATTGCGGGAAATCCCTTCTTAGTATCTCTACGGTCCCCAAGAAAAATACATGCCAAGTTTCAGTGTCTTGCCCAATAGTTCGCTGTGCGTCGTCTGTCAGTCGGGCAGTAACGCAAGAATTTTGATATCTATCATCATCATCAGCCTTTAACAGTTCACTGCTGGACTAGGCCTCTCCTTTGAAAGTAGGAATTGACGTACTATACCACGCTGACCAAACGGGTTAGTATAGGGTTTGTATCAAGTTTTCCTTCTCTTACAGTGCTGTTCTATGCATAATATGCTCCCTCTGTCGGCTCTTACGTCAACCGTGGGATGATATATTACGGGGTGGCGACATTCCGTATTCTTAATCCGTCACCACCGGACATTTGATATCTATACCTACGGTATTTTAACTTCATACACACGGGCGAAACGCGATTTATACCTACTCGCGTTCCGCCCGTTTGTATGAAGTTAAAATACTGTAATTATAGATAACATTACCGTGGCAATGCCTACCTTAATACATCAAAGCAGTGATTCCTAAAGTTTACCGAACCGTGTAACTTCCAAATTTAAGACTTGCCACTCAGATGTTTTGAAAAGAGAATGTAATGTAGGTATATGATCCATACCAATATTATAAATGAGAAAGTGTGTTTGTAACTTTGTATGTCCTTATTTCACGTCACATCGGAGTGTGTTTTTGAATGATTGTGGCTAAGACTACAGAACAAAAGGCAGACGGAGCGCGCGGAACACTTGCGTGAAGCCACTAAAGCAAATACAAAATTGAAAAGCGAATACAAATTCGGCTCAGTGCGCTGCGAAGCATCGCACAGTTCACGCGATCAATCCAGCTTTAAAATTCATAAAATGCCGTCTTGCGTTTTTAAACATTGTAAAAGTTGTTTCCAAAAGCAAAAACGGGAAGATTTAATATATTTTTACAGATAACTATGGATTATTTGACTGTTTTATAATATTATTTCGATAAAATTCGTATTTCTGCAGAAAATATGTAAGTGTTGCCAGTTTACGTCGACACCGTTTTCCCTGAATTAGGGAAAATGCACTTGTCAATTGATTATGTAGGTAATCATTATTGTCATGTTAATGAAAAATACAATAACGTATTGTAAAAGTATATTGTAGATTATCTTTTTTCTTATAAATATAGTAATAGGATTTCCATTAGTATATACATTGTTTTGAGTTCGATCCCCATATACTATACACTTTGACCTTTGTCACAGATTAAACCTTGTAGGGTAGACTCACCTTATTATGTGATACATCTAATTATGTGATATAATGTTTAAACGTTGTCAGCAAAATATATGAGCACATTTCACGCTTTTGAACTCAACCTTATAACGAAGCAATACGTCTTCTTTTCCCTTGCTAAATTTCATTCCAATTGAGCGAGCGAGACAGTAACAAATGTGAAATTTGTCAGTTGAGTCGTCGTTATTACCACCATGCATTTAACAAAACATTGCCGTCGGTATTTTAATTACTTTTAAATAGAAAAAACGTGTTGATCGTGATAAAACTCACACAGCTTACTATTAACATTATAAGCTTTTTGATTCAGTGTATGGTTATAACAAACACTACTTAGTTTTTGAAAAATCGCTTCTTAAATTACCTCAAAAAGTTAACGATTTTCAAAAGTTTGAATGAAAGCTGTATCGCAGAATTAACCAAGGTAAGTGTAACATGTGTATAAAAATCGATTAAACCGCTTAGTTTTCATTATTTACTACTTTGTTTTGTTTAATGAAAGTATGTTTAAGCTATTATCTAAACAAAAAATAAACAACACATTCGCCGAACTAAGATCTGAACCTCATGATTGGTATTCGTAAATATATGTAGTTGGTATTATATAAGTATTTCTTCTGGATCGAGGCTATGAATCACAAAACATAATCTATTTATTTCTCAATTTACGAATAAAATTAGTTAAAACTTAACGCGGTAACTTCATTTAAGAAATGTTTTTATAAAAGCATACTTTAATGGTATCTTTTATTTGAATAATTTTCACAACAGCATTACATATTAAAAGCATTAATTAAATCCATGGTAAATTCTTCAAAACCGCAAACGAATATAAAATATTACCTACGGTTATAAGGCCTGTCGTACTGTATGGAGCTGAGTGTTGGGCTACAAAGAAGATGGATGAGAAACGACTGCATGTGGCAGAGATGAGAATGTTACGATGGATGTGTGGAGTGACAAGAATGGACAGAATTAGGAATGATTACGTTAGAGGTAGTATGAAAGTGGCGCCCATAGCTGAAAAGGTGAAAGGGAGTCGATTGGCTTGGTATGGACATGTTATGCGGAGAGATGAGATGTATGTAGGTAAAAAAGTGATGGATATGCATGTAGAAGGACGAAAAGGGAGAGGACGCCCAAGGAAGAGATGGATGGACTGTGTGAGGATGGATATGAAAGAGAAAGGGGTAAACGATCGGGTGACCGGTGACAGAGAAGTATGGAAGCGAAGGACATACTGCGCCGACCCCAAATAAATTGGGACCAGGGCAAGACAATGATGACCTATGTAATATTTTTATATTCGTTTGCAAAAACTATATGTAAAATAGTGGGAGATTATTCATAATCTGGCAACTTTACACACACATAGACGCGCGTGTCCGTACAGTGCCAGTCGCCAAATGTCACGCACACATAGCTGTCAACGTGCCTCACTTAGTTGGACGAATGCGCTACATCTGGTTCTTGTTTGTTAAATCTGTGGACTGTGGATTCGGACCCGCCACCTTTTATTTTAGTCTATCGCCTATTCTCTATATTATCTCTATCTTATCCTTATCTCTATTGCCTACTGTGATATAGTAACCATAATAACTGATAAACTCTAAGTAAATAATTACTAAGCTTATCTAATATACTCATACCTATTCTTAAATACATACAATTACAGATAAATTATACTCAGCTACGATACAAATAATTGCGCTCATCATACAAATATTTGTTCTAGGGAGTTAAACCCATTGGCTTGTTAAGTTATTAGCCAAGATTACTGCCTAAATATCGAAATGAGATCAAAGTTGCTTCCACTTATAGCTTTATGTACCCTTTTAAATTTACCAAACAAGCGCGAATCCCTATATTTTCTTTTATTTCTTTTCTTTTTGAAAGACAACCCCCGTAGGAATAAATCCTGTGTCGCGGGAGACTTTACTAACATACAACCAACGGACACAATGAAAACCCAGACTCGAAACAACAACATATGGATCACACAAAGTGTTGTCTCGCGTGGGAATCGAACGCACCACACTCGACGCAGTGTCAAGCGGCTAGGCGACCGCTTAAACCACTACGCCAACCGTGCAGTCAAATAATTCTTGTAATCATACTAGTCTAAGAGCCCGTGAACCCCAGACCTACGTTATTTTATAAAAGCTGAAAGTTTGTCAGCGGATGCTCCCAACACAGGTTAGAACGATGGACCATTATGGAGTTTGGGTTATAGTGGCTTTGGCAGATACACGGTGCTAAAGGTGTCTAAAATACCGATCTAAATACATCAAATAATAAAGTCCAATTTTTCGGTATTACCTTCAGAATATCATTAAAAATCACGTTATTCATTGCCAGACACTTAACATCGTGGCAACCTCTTGCCAGACACCCTTAATGTTCTTGAAATTATAATTTTACTTACGTTATAGTATAAAAGCTGATTTTAATATATGATACTTGGGTAATAAGTAGATGATATTTCCTCATTAGCCAGACACTTTTGATAGTTCCAACCCCTTGCCAGCCAAGCATTTAGGGTAGCTGCTGTAAGAGAGCGCGAAGATAAAACTACATTTTCTATACATGTCAAAACATTCAAATACTGCTCATCTTTATAGTTAAGAGGCAAATACACGACACAACATAATATTTTTACATTTTTATATGATACAATAGCAAATATTATTTCTTTGCCATCAGTCATACCATCAATGTCCGTAACTATTTTTACATAATAATCACGAAATGCGAACAAAACTTCTCCCCATCTACAGTCACCTGATCTATCTTTGCGTATCACATGAAAGCCCGGAGGGAAAAGTTCACTGCCTAACACGGAGCTCGTAAGAAAAGTCTCAGTTAATGCTATTTATATCATATTCACTTTGCGTAACATTATTAAGGAAGGTACTAGTCTTCGTCCTGAGACCCAAGTATTATATATTAAAATCAGCTTTTATACTATAACGTAAGTAAAATTATAATTTCAAGAACATTAAGGGTGTCTGGCAAGAGGTTGCCACGATGTTAAGTGTCTGGCAATGAATAACGTGATTTTTATTGATATTCTGAAGGTAGTACCGAAAAACTGGACTTTATTATTTGATGTAATTAGATCGGTATTTTAGACACCTTAAGTACCGTTTACCTGCCAAAGCCACTATAACCCAAACTCCATAATGGTCCATCGTTCTAACCTGTGTTGGGAGCATCCGCTGACAAACTTTCAGCTTTTATAAAATAACGTAGGTCTGGGGTTCACGGGCTCTTGCTCTATACATCCTCCATCTCTGGTGGTAAGTAAGTTGTGCGTAAAGTATTTTGTGCGTAATTACTAGAGATGTGCCCACTTTAACTCTAGCCGATTAATCGGTTATAGAGAAACCGACTAGTCGGCCGACCACGGTTTTGGCGATTTCCGTGATACGTCGTTTATATTCGCAAATCTAAACAATTTAACTGCCTTTATCAGTGCCTACTCCATCAACTTCAGTGTCATCCGAGGTCAGCTTATATCAGAAAAGCCAACAAAATATCGAAGATAGCTACTGTTTTGCTGTAATTCTTTTGTTATTCCCGCTACATGTATTTTATTGACAAATACTTTCAGAGCAAGAAGTCGGACAGTCAGCGCTCTGTGCCGAATAGTCGTCGACTAATGGCCGACTAGGATAGTGGCCGTATTGCATATATGCAGCTTAACCGACTAGTCTACTCAAATATTAATCCCTTAATCCCTAGTAATTACTACTTAACTAACCGACCAGGGTTGCTCAATCTTATTTATAGCCTTACGAACCATCTTCAAATTTTCCAAACAGCTGCGAACCTTTCTCTTTACTTACTTATAATCATCCTCCCCCTCTGCTTAATATACCCAAAAATTAATCAAAGTAATAATAATTCACTAATCATTGTAAAATTAGCTAAAAGAGTTGAGTGATCAGAATATTATAACATTTATAACATTTGATCAGGTAAGGCATATGCCACAATTTCGTCGCGAACCTCCTACGGTCAATTCGCGAACACTAGGGGCTCGCGGACTTCAGTTTGAGAAACGCTGCATTATACAAAACCTAGACAAATTTATTAAGGCATAGTTTCACCAGCTTTGCAAAGCACTATCTTCCAGATAAATGAAAAAATGAAGCCATTATCTTCGAGATAAATTCAATATTGGAACGAAATGTGTATGAAGTTATCTGCCAGTTAACTTATTTTGAACTTATCTGAGTGGTAAAGTTGTCAGAAAGCTAATGGATTGCGGTTGTTGGTTACTACGGAGTCGATGTATCATAGCTGACGCTGCCTGTTAGCGCTAGTGCAATCGATATCCAGCAAGGTTATACATATTGTGACGTAGACATAGCTATGTACTACATTTTACAACCTAAAAACCTAGGTATCTAGATTGTTTTTTATAGACTCACGCCTGTATCTCCTAAGGGGTAGCCAGGAGTGTAATATTTACACCCACATTTCGCCATGTTTTGATTTTTTAAGTTCCACGTCATAGGGGGCGAGCCTATTGTCAGACTCTGTGCTGCTACTGAGATTTTGAAAGCTCAGTAACACTTGCTCGACCCGGGAATGAAACCCGGGATCTCCCAGTTAGCAGACGCATACGTTATCTACTGGACCAAGGAAGCAGATCTGGATTTCACGAAGAGTTAATGAGGGAAAATAGGAGTCTTATCTGGAGTCATGGAAATTGTTAAAGTGCCTACGACCTTTTCGAACCAAAAGCTGATTCTGTACTTTCGAGTAGGTATTAATATTCCAATAATTATTTAATAATGTACAGCTATTTACATAAGTCACATTTACGAGATTTTAAATAGTTTTATTAATTTTCTAATGTTATAGCATTTCTCGATCAAGGTAAGTAACTTAAAATAAAAAAAAAATATTTGTGTAGGTACCAACTTGTATAGTTGACTGTACGTAGGTACTGTACTAATGGTGAAGTGGTTGGTGACAAAAATAATCACCAACAATAAAAGCAAAAGTGGAATTAAGAAAAACACGTCTACGATACCGAAAAACTTGCAACGCATCGGAAATAGGTAGATATTCTTTATTCGCCTTTAGAACAAAATTGTTGTTCCGATATTACCGATATTTCTCTCAGGTTTAGATCGGAAAATACACTAAGTACATCTTTTTATACATGTCTTTATAGGTGTTCACGATTGGTACTTTACTACCTACTTTTTCATGGTAGGTATATTATTAACTATACACATAAATAAAATTGGAGTGTCTGTTTGCAATATTAAAATAATTGCGTTTTACTAAATGCATATATGGATGTAGACACGGCACATATACCGAAATGATATTTTTTTAAAATTTTGTCTGTCTGTCTGTTTGTTCTCGCTAATCTCGGGAACGGCTGGACCGATTTTGACGGGACTTTCACTAGCTGACGTACCAAGAAGTAACTTAGGCTATAAATTAACCGGGTACGCGAAGTAGTTCCCCTCAGGACGCAGGTGAAAACGCGGGAAACAGCTAGTAGTAAATAAAGATACTATAGTAGTAAATACGACTTGTCGATAAGGAGTGATTTTGTGGTTATATGGGGAATTAAAATGAAAAATAAATATTTGTTTCTGCACCGTGTGTTGGGGTTAGATCATAATAAAATAAGAGACAACACTATGTGATCCCTAGGTTCTGGGTGTTTTTGCTTTGTTTGGTTACTAGGGTTACCTTGGCCTTTTGTATTAACATACTCCGTGGTTTTTAATATTGCTAGAACTTAACAACTAGGTAAAAGGCTTGAATTATGTCACAACTAAAAAATAAAAACACATAAAAATATTGTTAGTTGTGGCTAGTGGCATGTTACGAGTGCTACGCTTATAAACTACGCCACTGCGTTATAAATATGTAAATCTTGAAAATTAATTAAGGGTTTAACTATTCAGAATGGTGGAAAAATATTCGTAGCATACGAGCTACGTATACTTATGTATGTGTAACTTTTTTTTTCTTTTTTTTTACGAGATGGGAAATCCCTTCGGATCTCCGTCTCTTGGAGAAATGAGAGACGGAGTATGTGGTGTTACCACTAAATACCACCTCGACTGCCAGCCAAAGACGCCCTACGAGAGGAAGACTGGGTACAGGAGCTGTCCAGTCTTCCTCCCATGGCGCCAGGTTCAACGGAACCCGTTCTCAGGGAAGGCTACACGCCCTCACCTGCCCGTACCACTTCCCGGAATATGTATGTGTACCTACTAGGGATATATCAATAGTATTCAATAGTAGTCGTACACTGATTGTAGGTAGATTTATGTTCCTATGTCCCCTAGGTGCGAAAAAAGGGCGACCATAGTGTGTCTCCATCCCGCTAGGTTCTGAGCTTTGCGCTAAACACGCCAGGTCTTCCGATATACTTTGCTACTCCAATGATAGTCCGCTGCCAGGTCTGTTTTGAACGACCACGTTTTCGCTTTCCTTGGGGGTTCTAGTCTAGGGATTGCCTTGGAATATGGTTTGATTATTTCGCAGTATGTGGCCAATCCAAATATAATTGATTGAAGATAGGCACTTAAAAATACCTCATGGACCTCATCTTCCAGTGGTCTTACACCAGACTTAGAGCTAAATGTATCTATTTGTATCATATCTGTTCCAACGAATTTTAGAAACGTTTGTGTCAGATAACCTGAACAGCGGTTGCCCCTTGTTAAGACACCAATAGACTGCTACGCAGAGAGTCTCGGGTTCGAACCCAAGGCGCGCACCACTGACATTCTGAATTTAGTAACGGTGAAGGAAAGTATCGGTAGGAAACCTGCATGTCTGAAAGTTCTCTATACCTAGTGTTCTCGAGATACCAATGAAATCTATAAACGTGCATTAGGCCAGCGAGGACTATACCCTAAAGCTCTTCTCAAAGTGAGATGAGGCCTGAGCCCAGCCTTCGGACGGCGTATATTGGCGATGCAAAGATTATCCGCGCGCCTCTAGCGGCGAATTTGGAAGTTGTCCGGTTACGACACTTTTGACAGCTTTCAATACAATTTTGCTTCGAGGTGATATTGAGGTTATAGTGGTAATTGTATTGAGCTGTCAAAAGTGTCGTACCCGGACAACTTCCAAATTCGCCGCTAGAGTCGCTAGTTAGAATCTTAGCATCGCTAATATCTACAGGCCTGACTATGAATCTGCATCAGCAGAAGATGCTATGATTACTTTACGTTAACTCTCTTCTTTTGTCGTAAATGCCTATAGGATAAAAGTAAATTTTATTTTCGAGTAAGTAAGTAAGGTTATTGTACAGTGAAGTACTCTGCCGTTTCTACAGTAAAAAAGAATTGCATGGAGAAAATTGCTTTATAAAAATATGATTTAGCCCCTCACGTTAAACGAACATTTCATTCGATGAGGTATCTAATAGGCCTCCAATTAACAAAACATTTTATTAGAACTCTGAGGTTATTATTATTTAATTCTTTCTTTGGCGCATAATGTG
The DNA here is from genome assembly GCA_944739405.2 of Euclidia mi. Lineage (NCBI taxonomy): Eukaryota > Metazoa > Arthropoda > Insecta > Lepidoptera > Erebidae > Euclidia > Euclidia mi. The sequence goes on from OX123201.2 coordinate 45,725,801, forward strand.
TGAAATACATGGTCAGGAAGGCTCAGTTCACACCGAAATGGCAGCGGCCGGAAGCGAAGCGAAGAGCAGTTTTAGTGTCATATAATTATAGTCTTTATCACCATGACTATAATAGAAAGAAAGAAAAGAAAATATATCTTTATTGCAAGCACGCTGCACAGTACTCCTTAAATTTACTTATTCTAAAAACAAAAAACAGAACCACACTAAAAACATATTTTGGCGAAGTCAATAAACACTAACTCAACCAAAGAGGTTGGACGTTTAGACTAGAGAGAACATGCCCTATAAATTTCCTTATACCGAACGTGCAACATGTAATGTCAGTTGGTCTTAGTTGGTTAATCATAACGTCAAATTACGCGTCTCATTTAAAGAGGCATATACTCTTTACATACTCATATCTTTGACTACATTCTCTAAATAGCCGTGCTGTGATCTGTCAACAGTGTAAAATTTGTTGGATGTTTGTGTTTACATTTTTAATAACTTTTTTGAATTTAAATAGTAAGTAAGCTTATAATAATTAAATAGTGTACTCATTAATTAATACACATCGTGTATGTGATATCGGGATGTGGATTCCGCTATTCTCGGAACGGAAATAACAGGAGAAACTTTATCTTCTAGCAGTAAGTCGGAATTTTCCTACAAATGTATTTACTTTTCTCGTATTAATGCTATAATGAGTGTTAAGTTTACACAATATCATTGTATTGCAAATCAAAGGAACAGCTTGCATACGTATGTGTTATGAATTTTACTCACAAATTGTTATTTTGTACATTTATTGATTTAATAGCCTTAGTGATGGGATTTGACAGTGAAAGGAGATATCGATGTTTTTTGAATGAGGGATAAATAGTATAAATACGGAAACTAACTATCGGACATGAATGTAAAACTGTAGCTGGAAGCGACAGCGGGTAGCCGCGGTTGCTAAGTTGACAATAAACAAAGACATCCAGCGGTCTAATTTTCTATCGCGCGTTTGATAGTAAGCGCAGTTTAATGTACATAATTTACTTAGATACCTACCTTAAAAGTAGCGTCTATTAACCTAAAGCCAAGTGTTCCAGTGTAAGCGCTGCATCTATAAAATAGTAGATGGATTAGGGATGCGAGTAGCATTTTTTCATTATTAAGAAGGTGTTTTTTATTACAGGTTGCCTATTAATGACGTCACCAGAAAACTTTGGATAAATGCCGTTGGACGGCCTAGTTTGATTTAGCAGAAGTACCATCATATTTGTTCACGTCATTTTGAGAAAGACTGTTTTTTAAAGACAGAAAGCACCTGGCGTCGTTTAAAACCGAAAGCTGTGCTTACATTACATTTATGCCCGGACATTGCACACCCGGTAGAATTATTTATCCAAAGCTAAACAAAAAGTGTGTAATTTTAGTTTGAACATATTAATAAAATATAATAATTACAACGATTTTAATTAATCTATCTACTTCTATATTATTTATCATATTAGTGCTATCCTGACTGATCAAAGACGTCTTGCCTTGTAGTCCGCTACATAATATTCTACCATAAAATATAATTTTCTTTCACATTCACACAACATTATCTGGTCCCAAACTAAGCATATCTTGTACTACGGGTACTAGACAATCGATAAACATGCATATATACTTTTCTGTAAATATATTACATATTACACATAGTACCATCCAGACCAAGACAAACATCCATATTCATGCACACAAATGTTTGACTTGAGCGGGAATCAAACCCGCAAGCTTCGGCGTGGCAGTCGGATTACCTACAACTCTAAAAAAATCAACGTGATATGATGCGACGCAAACAAATTGCCAAAGCCTGCCGTTCCGCATTAGCCAATCTGGTATAATTCGTACAATACATAATCTAAGTGACAGTTTCTTAGCATCGCATCGCAACGCATCGCTCATTAGTTTATTAATACTTTTTGTCAATAGATTTTATGGCTAAAACGAACAATGAAGGCGCACGCAAACTGTTCGGACGCGACTTACTGTCGCGACAGTAAGTCGCGACACATAGTGTGCACACCCTTTCGGACGCGGCTTTCTGTCGCGTCCGCGTCCGATACAACCATAGACACGCCATGCTGTCTATGCAATACACTAAGGCTAGGTAGGAGCATATTTTTCTTAATTCAGGGCACTAGCAGTTAGCACTATTAAATTATATTATTGGTATACCTTGAAGTAAAGCAGAACTGTTGAATTGAAAGTGAATTTATCATTTTTGACTATATTCGGTATAAAATCAATATTAAGGCCGTACCATGGACAATATACGGATGATAGTAAACGTCCGCAGACGCTTACTGTCATTTTTCCAGATTGCTATCGGACGTCTGAATGCTCAAGGTCACGTCCGCGACAGACGTCCGATATTGTGCACACTTGAATGGATTTTCCTTGTCCAGATACAGGCCTTGCCACACGGCACAATTTTACGTCCAACTTGACTAAATCACTTGATGAAATCGTGACGTGTAGACGCCAGTCGTCCAACTCAAGTTCATCGGGTGGGCGGTACCACCAGATTTTAACCAATCGGGTGGGCGGAATGGAAATCAGTGATTTGATTGTGTCGTGTAGACGGGCAAAGCCAATTCGATTGAAAATTTGATCAGTGGTAAAATTGTATCGTGTGGCAAGGCCTTACCCTTCTGTCGCGACTTACTGTCGCGACAGTAAGTCACGACAGATAGTTTGTGCGGGCCTTTAAACACGTGATTTTTTTAGTACTGTCTGTCTGGCAAATCTTTGCAAAGCACTGTCCGGCGTCAACAGCAAAAACTACAATTTCAATATTTTAGTTGTTTATTTATACTTAAATATATCGACACATACTAAAGTTAGACATTTGACCAAAAATATTTATCGATAAATCATCACTGTTACGAACAACACTCGGTTTCCTAACTCTATGTTTTGTCTACTGTTTGCCTACCACGATTCTGCTATAAGAGCGTGCTGCTAAACCTATTGACAGCTCTTTCTATCATACTGCATGTGCCATTAGAAAGAAGATATCAATCATAGCAACCGCTGTTGTTATTTAGTGTTACTTCTATGCCTTAGGTTATATTTCTTTGAACTCAACTAAGACCAATGACTAAAGACACTTTTTTGCTATTGGGCAACTTGTTGTCATAATGAGTTAATGACGCTTGGCATGTCTTGTCATTCTTGTCAATTGTCACAAACTGAGTTGAGTTAGTTGACATTTATGTGATAAATAATACATAGAATCACTTGAGAAACTTGAAAACGTCGTGCGCACGTCCGCTCTGGCGGGCGCGAGCGGCCGCGAGCATGCGCTGGAAGGCGCGGGCAGCCGCGAGCATGCGCGGGAAGGCGCGGGCAGCCGCGAGCATGCGCGGGAAGGCGCGTGCAGCCGCGAGCATGCGCGGGAAGGCGCGGGCGGCCGCAAGCAAACGCGGGAGGGCGCGGGCGGCCGTGTACCCAAGAATTTATTTTCCTTCTTAATCTTATCCACGTTTCCTCTTCTTCGCCTTCAATTATACGTTTATGTAGAATATGAACTGCGCATAGGAATAGCGTAAGCCTGAGCCGTGACGTGAGTTGCGCGCGGCCGCGAGCAGTCGCGGGCAGGCGCGAGCAGTCGCGGGCAGCCGCAAGCCTTCTCTTCGATGCCGGCCGCTGCGCGTCGCTTCCAGCCGCTGCCATTTCGGTGTGAACTGAGCCTAACTCACATAACTAAAAAGCTAATTATAGGTATAGGTGCTATGAATTTGTGAACGAAAACTATACAATCTATTACCTAGTATATAATTCTACCATATAATATTCTACCATATCCACATAACACCATCTAGTCCCAAAATAAGCAGAGCTTGTACTATGGGTACTAGGTAATGGATAAACATACATATATACTTTTTTTTTGTAAATACATACATATTATACATAGAAACACCCAGACCAAGACAAACATCCATGTTCATGCACATAAATGTTTACTTGAGTGAGAATCGAACCCGCGACCTTCGACGTAGCAGTCGCTTACACTCCCGCTACGCCAACCGGCCGTAGTACGTACCAAGTATTACATAGTAACGCTACATAATAAAGCTGAAGAGTGTGTTTGTTTGAACGAGCTGACCTCACGACATAGATATTAGTCGGATTTCAAAAACCTTTTTACTGTTGAGAGCCAAATTTTGAGAAAAGTACCAGCCTTATGAGTCCAGCAAAAGTAAAGAGAAGACGTTGTAACAAGTTTCGGCGGATCAAACTGCGGGTTACAGCTAGTGTTTTGAATTTGATATGCAAAGCAGGGGAGTATTTTCTAGTAATTAGAAGTTATTAAGCACGCAGTAATTTCTATTTTAGCGACGGAATAGATTCATTAACATACATGAGCTGTTTCGCTCAAGGTTTTTATAAAACATTGCTTGAAATTAACTAGGTAATTTAAATTATAGGGTCACCATAAAAATGAAATAAAGTACCTATTAAGTACTTAAAGATAGAGTAAGAATTATTTCACTTCAATTTCGTTTTCACACATTTTTTTATGCTGGATGTCTGCATGTAATTTCCTTAGTCACCTTTTACAACACACTCTTAATTAAATGTTGTAGTGACTCCGAAAGCAGCGATAGCCTAGTGGAGAGACCGACAGACTGCTACGCAGAGGGTCCGGGTTCGAATCCACGGCGCGCACAAATGACTTTTCGGATTTATGTGCGTATTAAATTGTTAATTATCGCTTGCTAAATGGTGAAGGAAAACATCGTGAGGAAACCTGCATGTCTGAGAGTTCTCCATAATGTTCTCGAAAGACATGTGAAGTCTGCCAAACCGCACTTGGCCGGCGTGGTGGACTGTGGCCTTGCCCTTCTCATAGTTTTTTAAGGTAGTAGAGCCTTGCTGATTTCAGCATGAATCGGCCGGCTCGACCGGGGAAGTACTACCCTCTCACAGAAAATCGCTGTAAAGTAACAGTACCTACTGTTGCGTTTCGTTCGGTGAGTGAGAGTGCCGGAGGCCCTATCCCCTATCCCTTCTCTCTGATCCCACTCCTCATCCTATCCCTTTTCCCAACCCCAAGGGCCGGTGACGCACTTGTGACTCCTGTGGTGTTGCATGTGTCCATGGGCGGCGGTAATTGCTTACCATCAGGTTACAATAAAAAAAAAAAAAAGAAAGTTGGAGGAGGCCCGTGCCCAGCAGTGGGACAGTATAAAGGGCTGATGATGAGTGAATCCGAATCATTAATCCGTCACCTAAAACAAGAAGTTGCTTATAATTAAATCGCATGGTTTTACAGAAATGAGCAGTATCTTCTAGGTAGGTTTTGAAAATCTACCTAGAAGAGCTATAAATAAACTCCTGGTGAAAGTGCCTACATAGGTACGGTTCAGGCGTAGTAATTAACAGAGTAATAACATCTAGTGAGTTGGCGAGTCACTGAGATGGCGAACACGCTCACTTGCCTCGAAGACGGATGTCATAAGAGTAGGTATCACTGACAGGTGCCATTTGTTATCCATAATATCATTACTTAAGTCCATTTCACACCCGGGATGGGTGAAATGGACCAATTAAATTAGACTCACATCATAGCAATAGTCCTGCATGTGCTGTGGATAGTCCATAGCTGTACTCAGTAGTGCAGTTGTGGAGACTCCGCAGCATGTGTCCCATCCCATTTTAGATAAAAAAATCTCTACGTGCCCTCTGCACATTGGACATCCCCGTGTAAGCCTCCCAAAGGGCAGGTTATTCTTCTTACGCCAAAGGTAAGAAGAATATCCGCGTAACAAAGAAACAGAATAATAAAAGAAAAAACTGTTGTGTTTAAAAATATATGCTAAGCCATCTACTCTGCGTTTTAGTGTTGCGTGTTGAAGGACAGTTTAACTTTAATCTATGCCATATTTTCAACAAATTAACACTTAAACTTAACGGAAAAGTAATTAAGTTTTTTATTTAGTTTGATTACTATTCCTGTAATTATACCTATGTGTGAAGTTGATCAATCAGAAAATATTAATAGGTACCTACCTATTATCGTTAAATATTATTTTATAAAAATAGTTTAAATATTTAAGTATTTTGCGTCGCAGTCAAGTATATTGTGGCATTAATGGTTAAAAATACATTAATAAAACAACATTACACGTACTTTATAAAATAGGTAATTATAACGATTTAGCTAACTTGTCGCTTAATTAATCTATGATTAAATAATTCTCGGCAGTTTTTGAACAAGCATGTTTAATATGTATTTTATTTATAATTAAGATTAATGTAGATATGTTGTTGTTCGTTGGTCATAAATCATACATTTAAGACCAATCAAGGCACACTAAATATGAGGTCCTGTAATTTTAAGGATTTATTCTATAATCTCATCAAATTTTAGGCATAACGCTTTCGGCTTTACATAGGCGATAATATTGGCAATAATATTGAGTAGGTAATGCAGCGATAGCCTTGTGGAAAGACCAACAGACTGCTAAGTGCTATGTAGAGGGCTTCGGGTTCGAGTCCACGGCAAACGGCATTTTGAAGTAAAATGCGTATTAAATTGTCAATTACCTCTTGCTAAACTTTGAAGAAAGAAATCGTGAGGAAACTTGCATGTCTGAGAGTCTCCATAACTTCTTGAGAGACGTGTAAAGTCTCCAACACACTCTTGGCCAGCTAACATAGTGGACTACCTAACCCTCTAACCCTTCTCATAGTTAAAAGAGACCATCCCTAGCAATGGGATAATTTAAATACAGGGCTGATATTATATTTTAATTTTATTTTTTATTTATAGTCTCACGCCTGTATTCCCGAAGGGGTAGGCAGAGGTGTAAATATTACATCCACATTTCGCCATGATTTTTTTAGGTCCCACGTAATGGGGGGCGAGTTTATTGCCGTTACCAGGCACATCACCAGACTCCGGGCTGCTACTGAGTATTCGGAAAAACCCAGTAACACTTTTGGCCGACCCCGGAATCGAACCCGGGAGTGAAGTCGCATACGCTATTCAATGGACCAACGGGGTGCAGGCTGATATTATATTATTTTAAATAAGAAGTCCAAGTAGGTATCATCAATATTTTGAATAATTTTAGGTACATTGGGTGCATATGGTTCCCACCAAGAACTTAGGGTCCCAAGCCAACCTCACCTGCAAGTGGTGCACCTGCCGATCAACGGATGAGGCTCTGGCAATCAAAATATCCCGATAAGCGGCAATAGGCTCGCCACCTATTACGTGGGATCAAAACACTGGCGAAAAGTGGGCGTTTAATATGCCTTTACCTACCCCTTCGTGGAAACAGGCGTGAGTCTATGTATGTATGTATGTATTCTAGGTACAATTTTATCTGGTGAACCTGTGGTTAGCTTGATAAAGTAACCGCGAGTGTCCCATCGTTATCGGCACAGTATTCCCGTTGCACACGATTCTTATGCCGTGTGCAGAACTTTATGGTATAAATTATGTGTTTTGGCCAAACTTACTCATTCTGGAGCCGTGGTTTACACGGCTTGACAGAAAAAAAAACTTAGCATAGTTCTAATTTAGATTTTTCTGTTTTTAGTTTTTATTGTTGTTATTCGGTGGAAAGTCTTGTGGTGAGTATTGTGTTTATATACTTATATTGTTATTGCTTTGGTAGGTATTTGTTCTAACTTTATTAAAAATGAAATCAAAACTTATAAGTACATTTATTTGTAAAGCAAAGGTACATAAAAGATCGAGTTGTATTTTATAACATTCAATAAAGTACGCTACGCTCTGCAAGTATTTGTTATTGGCGTAAAATGTATAAAAAAATGTCTTTGAACACTAAGTAATTATTTTCGACATTAATCATTGAAATCATACCAGCTGTGTCCTTTTGTTACTTTCGTTGGACTAAAAATAAATGGATAGGTATTAATGTAAAAAAATCAGTGTCAAAAAACTTGGACTTAAAGGTGCAATGTAAAACAGTGCAAATTTTATAAACTATAGGTACCTATATATTTTATTGTGTCATGCTGTTATATAATACACGTGTAACTTTATCCTTGTATTGTGTTAAATACCTACATGTATTATAATTAACTAGTCATGCAACGACATACGAGGAAGTAGGCAGTAGGTATTAATTACGCGTCCTCATTCTAATATGGTCCATTGAATAATATTGTGTGAATTGTGACCATATTGGACATTGTCATTCATCCAGTGATGCCATATTAACACAGATAATTTAATACTATACTAGTACTCTTAGTAGGTAAGCCTTAGGCCTCCCTCTCTCACACTGTTCATGAGCGTTCCTCGAGCGTACACTCGGCGTCCGTTCGGCGTGCGCCCGGCGTGCGCCCGGCGTGCACCCGGCGTGCGCTAGAGAACCGCAGTCGCCCAATGTGAGGTCGGCCTTAGTATACAAAGGAACTGATTCTCATTTAGGTACTTTGGGATCGATGCCGGGTCATATACCTATGTCTGATGCCTTATGATTGAATGTAATGATATCAATTCAACCTTTATGAATATTTATTGTGGGAATGAATTAACTTATCAAAATTGTATCACATAAAGCCAATTTTAATAGGTAGGTACATGAAAACATTTGAATATTTATAGAGATTCTATAAGACTCCTGGGTCGGGTAAAAGTGTTACTAAGCTTTTCCAAATTCTCAGTAGCAGCACGGAGTCTGGCAATGTGCCCGGTAACGGCAATAGGCTCGCCCTATATTACGTGGGACCTACAATTTCATGGCGAAATGTGGGTGTTATGTTACACTTCTGCCTACCCATTCGGGGATACAATACTTATATAGAAAATAAAATATAATGATTCACAAGAATCCGTTCCGTTCAGATTTTGGGTAAAAGAGTAGAAATCATCTATCCTACGTTACAGACTTTTGCTTTTATAATAGTAGCGTTATCTTGCTTTAATGGCAAAGAAAAAGTAATGAGATTCTATGTTTTTAAGTTCTTTATCATGATTAAAAATCGGACTCCTCGCTCCGGTCTATCGGAGCCTGTGTGCATTTCGTCTACCTGCACAGGTTCAAAAACTGCATAGCTCTCTCTATTGAGGCTAACGACATAAAAATAATTATTTATATTGAGACAGTAATTTTCTAAGTTTCCGTTACTAAAGGGTTCTGATTTTTATGAGCAGTATGTTATTATTTGAATTGCAGTGATACAAGATGAGTAACAGTAAGAATAACCTGCTGCTGTTCTTCGACCGGCCGTCCGAGCCGTGTTTCATGCAGAAGGGAGACGACAGAGCTGTCTTCGAACTGCCAGAACACTACTACGTAAGTTTAGACTTAATCATCAGCCTTTAACAGACCACTGCTGGACTAGGCCTCTCCTTTGAAAGGAGTAATTGGCCTACTATAACACGCTGGCCAAACGAGTTGGTAGGTATAGGGTCTGTATCAAGTTTTCCTTCTCTTACAGTGCTGTTCTCTGCATAATATGCTCCCTCTGCCGGCTCTTACGACACCCATGGGAGGATATGGGGTGGTGACAATCCGTATCCTTAATCCGTCACCACACGGACAAGTTTAGACTTGGCATAATTTATTGTAGCTGTCAATGGGATACAGGCCAGCGGACCATGGTAACCACGAGTTCGTAAATTATTAAAAAATATGTACCCAGCACAATATTCTAGCTGGCTTACAAGCTAGCAACGGTAAGCGTAGTCCAGAAGTAAATTCATAAATAAATACAGAAACGATGCCACATCCAAGCACATTTTCTGCGTCAGAAAGTTGCGAGACATCTAAAACTCTTATCCAATTTGGATGCAATGTAGAAGGTTGAACGTCAAGAAAAGTGCTTAAAGGCAAGCTGTCAATGAAGTATTTTATTGGAATACGGCGCCCAGACTGCGCTTATTGCGAATGTGGTCTTCTCTTAATCTGCTTTTGTGATGAGAGTCATCGAGTAATTCGAGTACATGTAGATAAATAGTAGCATGTAAGTATCATATATCTATTTCAACAAGTAATATTTCCGCTAATTTGTCTCTTCCAGCCGGACAAATACAAGAATGTGACCACGACGATCGCCAACCGTTTCGGCGAGGACTCTGGGCGAAGTATCCCCGTGCGAAACATTGCCCTGCCAAACCTGTCACTACCTATGCAGCTGCCGTACAACGACAACTTCTCTCACTTCGTGCCCAAGCACCGCGTCATGGCTGCCAAACTCATCGATATCTTCATGGGTTAGTATGGTTTTGGGCTGGTAGACTACCGACCTTTTGAGTAGGTACCTATGCCAGCTTCGCTTAAGATTATGTTTATCAAAATTATGCGGCGAAGTTACCCGTAAACTTGAATAAATACTTACTTATGAAAGATGTAAACAGTTGAATTAGATCACCGCCTTTATCCTTGGAGAATGTCGCTGTTTATAGTTTAGGAGATCGCGCACACTAGATAATAATATTTATTCCAAGAGTCAAGTAGTTAGTATTTTTGAAAATACATGCCGTTTTGAATGTAGCTCAAACTAGTGTCAACTCAAAGTCCTGGTGTCTTTTTATTCTGCTACTGCCGTGGTGAAAGTATTCCTATTACTGCATTTCATACAAAACAGTGAATATATATTTCTGTCCTGCTCATTTTAGGTATGCGTGACGTAGACGACCTGATGTCCATCTGTTCCTACTGTCAGCTGCGCATCAACCCCTACATGTTCAACTACTGCCTTTCCGTCGCCATACTGCACAGGTAATACACGATACTTTTTTATTTATATTTCTTCATCATATCAACCGAAAGACTCCACTGCTGGACATAGGCCTCCCCTGAGGCTCTCCACATAGACCGATCTTATACCTATTTCTTATTAAGGCTAAATTGTTCATGTTTTGGAAGTCTTAGATGTGAAACAAGAAAGATTCTTGATGAAATGCTGTGAAAGTAACAAATGCCTCGTGCTTCAACGATCACGTTATGCTGATTCCTGGCTAACTTTGGGATATCTAACAGTTGTTACGAGGAGTCAGTAGGTAGCTTAAATTATCGTGATACTTTTCTTTAGTTTTCCTATTCGATTGCAAATTCTCCGTGTGGTGACGAATTAAGAATACGGAATGTCACCACCCCATATCATACCATGGGTGTCGTAAGAGCCGACAGACGGAACATATTATGCAGAGAACAGCACTGTAAGAGAAGGAAAATTGAAAATTGATACAAACCCTATACCAACCCGTTTGGCCAGCGTGGCATAGTAGTCTAATTCCTCCTTTCAAAGGAGAGGCAGCCAAGGTAGTCCAGCAGTGGACTGTTAAAGGCTGATGATGATGATGATGCGAAGCTCTGTAAGGCATTCTCAGTAAAAATGACTAAGTAATTACAGTGCTAAACCTGGTTAGAATAAGCAGACCCTGGATTCCAAGACGAAGGCCATGGATAGGATATGACGGTGATGAATAATTTCCTCTTTGACTTGATATTTAATTTGGTTTCGTGAACTTTGCAGGCCAGACACCAAGGGCGTCAACATCCCTACCTTCGCGGAAACCTTCCCGGACAAGTTTATGGACCCTAAAGTCTTCCGTCGTGCTAGAGAGGTCACTAACGTTGAACCCACTGGAAACAGGGTATGTTCCAACATTATTTATGCTGCTTCTACTCTACTACTGCCACTGTGGTCCAGTGGATAGCGTATGTCACTGCTGATCGGAGGTCCCGGGTTCGATTCCCGGGTCGGGCAAAAGTGTTACTGGGTTTTTCCGAATACTCAGTAGCAGCCCGGAGTCTGGTGATGTGCCCGGTAACGGCAATAGGCTCGCCCCCTATCACGTGGGACCTAAAGATTCATGGCGAAATGTGGGTGTAATATTTACACCTCTGCCTACCCCTTCAGGGATACAGGTGTGAGACTATAAAAAACTAAAAAAAATTTTTGACTTATTTAAAATAGTTTAAGTGGAGCTAAACTATTTTAAATTAGTCAAATTTTTTTTTCAGCAATCTCAGCCAATATAAATTATGTGGGTCTACCCCAAGAATCTTCACGTAGACGAATCTTAAACCACCCGTATCTATTCGATTCTCGTGATCCCAATAAGATAGTTAGTCCACCTTGCGGCAGGCTTACCTCTGCTATAAAATACCATGCTTATATGTGTCTCTAAATACCATGTAAGTACCATAGTACAATATACAATTTATACCCTGATGTAGAAAACGTCTGTGAAGAAATTTCTTGTATACAAATACGGCCATGGATATGTCCATGGCCGTATTTGTATACAAGATTTTTTTTTAATAATGTAATACCTTTGGTCATTGTGCAAGAATCTCAGAAGTCCTAATAGTACGGCATAATTTTGATTATTTCTTCCATTTCTCAGAAGGCCTAATATCTTAATATATAAAATCGTTGCGTTACTTACTGACTGACAGACACGCTACAGCCGAAACTATTGGGCGCAGGAAGCTGAAATTTGGCATGTATGTTCCTTGGGAACCGTAGGGGTGCACTAAGAAGGGATTTCCCGAAATTCCCACGGGATCGGCTAAAACGGGTAAATTTAAAAAAAATGCAGGTGTAGCTGCTGGCGTCCTCTAGTATCAGAATAATACTGATTGTTACTGTTGTTCCCAGATGCCAGTAGTGATCCCCGCGAACTACACAGCGTCGGACATCGAGCCGGAGCAGCGCGTGGCGTACTTCCGCGAGGACATCGGCATCAACCTGCACCACTGGCACTGGCACCTCGTGTACCCCTTCGACGCCGCCGACCGCACCATCGTCGACAAGGACCGCAGGGGGGAGCTCTTCTATTACATGCACAACCAGATTATTGCCAGGTAAAATGTATTCTTTGTTGATTAAAATTGTTTGTGTGTGACAAATGAAGTAGATTAAATTGTCAAAAACAGTTTACGCAGGCCAATGAGTGTATACTGTAGTAGTCCTACAGAAACCCTCTCACCAACTCTTCTTAAAATATAATGATGATGATAAGAAACATATTTCCGTGTATAATATTTTACTATATACAACAAAATTAAGTTAATTTTAACATAAAACAATTATAACTACTTATATACTACTTACTAAAAAGAAAAAAAAAATCAAAGGGCGTCGTGAAAGTCCTCCACATCGCCGTCTATTGGGAACGTGCCCAGAAGACTGGCAGCATTGCCACGCTATATTTGGCAATGCAAAAATTTTGAGCTAGATACATACCAGCCTTCTGGTTACGTGAGGCGTCAACAAGTCTCTTCGCAAGCTCTCTATATAGAGATCTAGCACTTGGGCCCCATGAACCCAACGTTTCAACTCCAAACGGCTCAAATTCGTAATCCCCTACGAGAATATTTGCGCCGTTTTAGAGTCTCCGTTGTGGCAGCAGCAGTGCCCGCACAACCCGCTGTGCTAGGAAGATGAGATGTTTGTTTGCGTGTTATTTTCTGACCATTGCATATCATTTGGAAAATATTACGGAAATTAATATTTTTTTATTACGGCAATTTTCGTTATAATCCCATGGAATCGAACATTTGAACCCACAAGCACTCGACATGTTATAGTCTAGTAATTATAACATGTCGAGTGCTTGTGGGTTAAACGATAGGCAATGGTTAAAATGGTTTTCTAGTGAAAAGCAGTTTAACCATTGCCTGTCGTTTACCCCATGCTTTGTATGTCTCTGCCTACCCCTTCGGGAAACAGGCGTGAGTTTATATATATGTTTGCGGTACATTGCCAGATATAATGCAGAACGTCTGTGTAACAACTTGCCGTATGTCGAACGCTACAACGACTTCCGTCGGCCCATCAAGGAGGGATACTTCCCCAAACTCGACTCGCAAGTCGCTAGCAGAGCTTGGCCGCCTAGGTACGTATTAAATCACATTAATAAATAAAACAGACTCTAAATAAACGAAATGTAATGATATAATATAATTACTGCCTCCGTGGTCCAGTGGATAGCGTCTGCTAATCGGAGGTTCTGGGTTCGATTCCCGGGTCACACAAAAGTGTTACTGAGTTTTTCCGAATCGTCAGTATAGTGATGTGGCCCGGTAACGGCAATAGGCTCGCCCCCATTACGTGGGACCTAAATATTCATGGTGAAATGTGGGTGTAATAATACACCTCTGCCTAGCCCTTCGGGGATAAAGGCTTGACTATAAAAAACAAAGACAATAAATAAACGAATCTAGGGAGAGAGCTGAGAGCCCACCAAAAACACTTGAAGTCATGACAAACTACTTTTCAGTGATTTTCCCTTGAGCTACCCTCTTCATGGTCAAGGTTAGAACTAACGACATCAATTTGGGTGGTGTAAGAGATGAGAGGTTTCGCCAATATAAAATTAACTGTACAACTAACGACATCTATTGGAAATTGGTGGTACTATGAAAGAGAAAGCAGATCCTAAATCAAGCTAAGATGGTTTACTTTTATATTGTACTTCTATTTACGTCTTTGTTACACGGGGTATTTAGTTGATTTTTATTATTACATGTACCTACCATTTTGACCCGTAATGACTGTCTACCTAGTATTGACCATAATGACCATATTCTTTGTAAATCTCATGTTAAACTTTTTAGAGCTTTTTCTAAACTTTTTAAAACTATAAAACTACAGATTAGGTAATAGATTTAAGAGAAATATAAAATAACAACGAACGCTTCCTTATTCAGGTTCGCTGACACCACAATCCGTGACTTGGACCGCGCAGTAGACCAGATCAGGAGTGACGTCTCCGAGCTGGAGACCTGGAGGGGCAGGTTCATCCAGGCCATCGAGAACAACACTGTTATGATGGTAAGTATACGAACTTCTCGTTTATAAGCGTTCTTGTGTTTAGTATGTCTTCGTGTCTTGAAATATTCCCAAAACGTTTTGGATCTCATCTTATAAATTATTTATTTTTAGCCTGTACCGTCCCACTACAGGGCAAATGCCTCCTTTCAACCTTTCTATTATCTTATAGAAAGCGCGGCAGTAATTTTACAAGCTTTCGTAGAATTCTAAGTAGCTAATAATCTCAGATTTACCGTAGTACCTACTGGCAAAGAGCTCAGATATTTGGGTACATAGAAGCGCATTTCCTATGGGCACTCTGAAAACAAACTTTCTGTGACCCAAATTTCCACTTGAGTCGCGCTGTGACAGCTGTCTCTACGAGAGCAAGAGAGACGAACGTTCCTCTTGTGTATCTTAACTACGAGTGCAAGAGAGACGGAGAACGACGCCAGCGCCGCCAACGGCGCCAACTACAAACTAAACTGGAGACAGTCTCCACTTGGAATCTGCACACGAAATCCTTAAGAACTGCTCATCTATGTTAATCTGTATTCATTGGTACCGGTGAATGGATACTAACCACACTTTAATAGAATCGACAAAATAGAATAGACTAAAATCGAAAACTCTGACCTCTCTTGGTTAAGTTTTAGCTGGCTATGCCCTAAACGCTGTTAGGAGGCTAGATCTACCCCTGGCAAAACGCAAGGGGCAGATCTATCCACCAAATGGTCGGAATACTGATTATCAGAGTCTTCTTTGTAGTCGTTAGCAACCTCATGTATAATATGTTTATCTCTTTCGAACCTTCAGATATCATACAATAATCTATATCTTTTGTCTCGTACCTTCAGATATCAAACAATAATCTATACTTTTGTCTCATTTTCCAGCCAAACGGCCGCCAGATGCCATTAGACGAGGACCGCGGCATCGACATCCTGGGCAACATGATGGAGTCGTCCATCCTCAGCGTCAACCGCGGGTACTACGGCGACCTGCACAACATGGGACACGTGTTCATATCGTACTCACACGACCCTGACCATAGGCATCTTGTGAGTAGACCACTTTAAACTCTGATTTCTTAAGTATAAAGTGCAATTTCCGCCTACTACGGAGATCTGCACAACATGGGACATGTGTTCATATCGTACTTGCACGACTCCGACCATAGGCATCTTATGAGTAGAATTTTTTTTATCGTAGTGCTCTGGTGTTTAAACCTTAATGCCCTAGGTATAAAGTGCAATCTCCAGTGATGGCAGTTTCAGAACTGTGAAGAAGAACATAAAATATGTGTTGATACTGAAACACTATCTCTCGATATTTTATTAGCCAAATTAGTTAACATAACATCATGATTCGTTCATAATTCAATGAACTCTAATTGATTCACTTTCATTTGCCATAACATAATGATTTACTAATCTATTTTTACTAATCGTATAAATCTGTGATGCCCATTTGTAAGATCATCAACCCTTATATTCAAGTTTTTTTTTCATTTAAACAGATTTTCCTTCAACTTACGTTCCTGATTGAATAACTTTGTTTGTAGGAGCCATTCGGTGTGATGGGTGACTCAGCGACCGCGATGCGAGACCCCGTGTTCTACCGCTGGCATGCGTACATCGACGACATCTTCCAACTGTACAAGGACAAACTTAATCCTTATGGCGATGATAAGGTGCGTTTTAATAGTGAATAGGAAATATTACTGCAGAGTTATGACTTCGGAGTGCAGCACTAGGCACATAGTATTTGGCATTTCAGGTTTTGGCAAGTTTAAAATTACATTTGAACACTCCTGGGTAGGTACTTTCTTTTTAAAAGCTTTTGAATTAATTTCATATTGAAAGTCAGATTCACAAAGGTCCATCGAACAATAAGGAACATCGCGCTGCTGTACTGATGTCGCTACAAACAAATGCAGTACCTAACCAAATTAGCTGACTAGGTATTTTGTCAAAGACGTGTCAAACATGGCTCTACAAGCTAATATCAAATTGGCCGCTCATTAGAAAGAGACAAAGCCAGTAGTAATGATGCTGTCCTTTTTTGTTTTAGGTATTAGGTTTTCTAGAAAAACAAAGCTATCTTATATGTATCTTTGGTGAGTCATAAAAACAATACAAAAAATCACTAGCTGGCGTTACCTCTTAGTTTCGATAACTATTTGTTAAGGCCATATTATACAAATAAAAGACAGTATTTTCGATAAGTAGACTGTATTATTGTGTAAATAGTATGGTTCGTTACAATATTGCACACACCCGTAATACTCTATCCGAGCTATTATAATTCTGTGTATCTATGTCTTGATGGGCTTCTAATGGCTGACTCGTTTGAGGACGCATGCGGCTTCCTTCCGGTGCAGAAGCACATAGAGATTTTAAGCGTATAATGCTGTAACTATTTACCTAAACTATCTATCTATCTATATCGTCACGCCTGTCTCCCATTGGGGTAGGCAGAGACTATGGAACGCCACATGCTTCGGTTCAAACATACCTCTTTCGCTTCCTCGAGATTCATTAATCTCATCATGCATGCGCATCGGTTATGAGTACTTTTAATTTGGCCCTTTTTTAGTACGTCACCTATTTGATTGGCGTACGTCCGCCTAGGGCGTCCCCTACCGACATTTCCATTCATTCTCGCACGATACACTCCTTTCGTATTTCTTCTTTCATCCATCCGTTCCAAATGTCCAAACCAACGCAACATTCCTTTTTCAATCTTTGTCACTACATCTTCTTTTAGACCACACTTTTCCCGTATCACACTGTTACGCACTTTATCTATCATACCTACCCCGCACATACTCCTTAAAGCTCTCATCTCCACAGCATTGATTCTACTTTCATGCTTCTTCTGCCATACCCATGATTCGCTACCATACATATCAGTGTTGGCGCTAAAACTCCCTGCAGTACAGCAAGGCGATACCTAAACTATTACTTTGCAAAACCATTTTTGCACTATCCGGTTTTATAAATACCCTGTTGTATATTCCAGCTGGACTTCCCCGGCATCCGCGTGTCAGGCGTGAGCATCGAAGGCGCGGCGGGCAACAACGTGATCGGCACTCACTGGCAGCTCAGCAACGTGGAGCTCGGACGGGGACTCGACTTCACGCCGAGAGGGTCCGTACTGGCGAGGTTCACTCATCTGCAGCACCAGGAGTTTAACTATGTGTGAGTTCAGTATAATTAAATCAACCATGAAACCTGCAACTTAATTATTCAGTGGGTATCTAGGGAAGTACTTATTTTGGCTTAGGGAAGGGTAATCTGTTGAAGGAAGGTTTTATTAAGGGAACATTATAGAATGTATTTTTTTATAATATACGAATATTACAATATTCTACCACATTCAGACAACACCATCTAGTCTCAAAATAAGCAGAGCTTCTTCTTTGAGTATTAGACAATGGAAAACTAACATTTATACTTTCTTTTTCAACGTATGTATATACAAAAAACCGATTCGACAGATTGACAACTTCGACAACCAATGGATGACCATCTATTGTCCAAATTTTCAATAGAACAGATAGGTATAATTCTTTTCGTGAGGGTGTATGAAAATAAAATATACCTATCTGTTTTCTGCCGATATTTTACTGAATATCACTTAGATACCTACTATATCAGCCTGTTTCTAATACCCGAATTCATTGCAGCATCGAAGTAAACAACACATCAGGTCAGAGCGCGATGGGCACGGTGCGTATCTTCATGGCGCCCACTCAGGGTCCGGACGGCCAGAAGCTCAACTTTGAAGAACAGCGCCGCTCCATGATCGAGCTAGACAAGTTTACTACTGGACGTGAGTGGACACAACTTTGTTACTAGTAGACTGGCTTTAGCGTCATTATCGGCCCTATATACTGTCCCACTGCTGGGCACGGGCCTCTTCTCACCTTGAGAAGATTAAGGCCTTAGGCCACCACGCTTGCTCAGTGCGGGTGCGGTATTAGCGTATCTAGTGTTATTTTTTACGGTGGGCCTAGGTCTTTATGAAACAATGGTGTGATGTTTCTGAGGTGCCAGCTTAGAATTTCGATACGGTAACCAAAATTCTGGGGTGGGCACTAGACCATACTGGAGTAGGCACGGCATAATTCATACGTGTCTTTTATCGTTTATACAAAGGGTAACAAAGCATTTTAAATATGGTTGTTGTAAGTGGGTCATATAGGTAGCTACGGAAGTGAAATATTAAATGTAAAATACAGTTTACTATTACTACAACTTTCTTTAAGCTCTACTTAATAAGGCTCATATAAAGCAAATAATTAATAAACCATTGTATTGTACAGTGAAGGCTGGCAACAACACGATCCGTCGTCGCAGCATCGACTCCTCGGTCACCATCCCCTACGAGAGGACCTTCCGTGATCAGGTACATAGCGTAGCGTAGCGTCTTCTAGTATGTTATAACTCAAAAAGGAAAAATAAGGATAGAATTTTTAATGTCTTTTCTTTGTCCAGTCTGCTCGTCCAGGCGACCCGGGTTCTGCCCAGGCGGCCGAGTTCGACTTCTGCGGCTGCGGTTGGCCGCACCACATGCTGGTCCCCAAGGGCACTGCCCAGGGCTTCCCCTTCGTACTCTTCGTCATGGTGTCCAACTGGGCTGAGGACAGAGTGAGTATAACCTAGTTTCACTATATTTTTACTTAAAAGAAAGCCAAAGTAAACAAAGCATAATTATCATACCTTTTTTAAATTAAGCCGGTGGTGGCTACCTGACTGCCCTGAGAAGAAACATCTGAAACAAACTCAGAGGTTATAATTTTTTTTAAATCCTGACAAAATGATTGTAAAAAAATATATAAAACTTTCTATAAGCGAATTAAGAGGATTTTTTTATACAGATATCGCTTTGTTAGTCCTGTAACTAAGCCAAATGCTTGTATGGACTGCACTGTACTACACAATATGGAGTAAGCTGATGCCAGTATTACACTTTGATTTCTTTCATTGGCTTTTGGCTTGATGGTTGTCTCTTTTACTTATTTATAATTAATTTGAACATGATACCTATTGTAAGTAAGATTATGTGCTACGCTTAACCTTAAACTTCGAGCAAAATGAAATATAACCCTAAGCGAGAAAGACCGCTGGGAGAAAACACGGAGCATACTACACCACAGTTTTTCCATTTGTCAACCATTTTCTTTCCTATACAACTATTCGCAGTCCACTACTGAAGTTTAAGCCTTTCCTAATTTATTTTCTTTTTCAACAATTTTAACGCGAAAGATGCTACACCACAGTTTTTCCAATTGTCAACCATTTTTTTCCACTAGTTTTTTTCAACCATTCGCAGTCCAGTACTGGAAATATCTTTTCCTAATTTGCTTTTCTGCCAGAAATGTTAATATTAAATTCACCATTTTCTACTCCAGATCGAGCAAGACCTAGTAGGCGCGTGCAACGACGCCGCGTCGTACTGCGGCATCAGGGACCGCAAGTATCCGGACCGCCGCTCCATGGGCTTCCCCTTCGACCGTCCCGCCAGCAACATCGCCACGCTTAACGACTTCCTACGACCCAACATGAACGTCAAGCAGTGCTCTATTCGTTTCAACGATGTCACCATCCCCAGGGGACAGCAGGGGTAGGTTACGTAGGAGATTTTTGGGGTAACAATGGGTATAATTTATGGTAAAATACGGCTAGGTCTAAGAGATTTCAGAGGAATTGAAAGGGTACTTCTTGGAGCGAGTATTTAACTACATCTCTATTTATTGGTCTTATATGACAAAGAGAGCAGATAAACACTATTTATGGAGGTTGAAAGTAATTTCGAGCTGTTCTCATGTCATCTAAGTTACTAAGTATACGAAAACCCCCTTAAACTTGCTTAAAGAATAGTCATTGATAAAGAAGTGTTATGTATGATTGAGCATAAAGAATATATATAAAGAATAATCTAGTATGTGAAATGTGTAAACTGAAAATGTCACCCAATCAGTATATAAGTGTTACCTAAATTAATTCCAAATTTTGCCCCAAAATCATATTTATAATGCTCAGTAATAATGTTTGTAAGCATTCGCACAGATTTCAAGGTTAGAATATTGCCTATCTCTTACATTTACCAACTGGGAAATTCTCGCTTAAATGTTTGCTTGGTTAGACAGATTCACCTCTGTTTGTACGGGAGGAGTAGGAAAAAAATATTCAAATGCATACTTCATCTGCTTATGTCATTTTCACCACATTATTTCAATCGAATCTTGAGTATAAAACGATTTAATATTATTATAACAGAGAAGAGTCGTTAATTATCATCTCATTCACTCTCGCTCCCATTCACTTCACACAGTCTTCGCTCATTTAACAAACACGTTAATTCATTCTCTCTCACATGCCATGCAACACATAAGCACTTCCAAACATTACTTGCATTTCACTTCGCCATTTTTCATCTTCACACACTTATTATCCTACTTCTCTTAAACTCTTGTCTAAAGCATAAGTGGCTCCCTCTACGTAAATAACGTATTAACTTGGGTGTGTAGGTCCCTCAATACTCCGCCGCCCCAGCCGCCATGCTGTCCTTGTCAGAAGTCTTATACACCAGCTGAGATTGACGCACTCATCCGAAAACCATATTATTTCGTCAAATGTGACCATAAACAACATATTTTCTAACCTGAAAAACAGGATCTGTCCCATCCCTATTGGCACGATAACATATTAAACAAATTAAAAAAAAACACGTTAAAATGTTGTCATTATCTTTGATTGACATTGCATTAAATTAAATCTAATTTAAATCGAAAGCAATTTGTGTAACTCCATTTAAATACTTTTTATTTGTTGCTATACAATAGTAATTAAGCAAACGATGCTTAAATTAAAAAGTAGTTTGTGGTTTTTGTCTATATATACAAAGCTTGCATTAGTTTATTACTAAATGTTCATTTGTATTGTGTAGAGGCTAAACCTGTATAATTTCTTTGCAACTTAATCATACCTAATTAAAACATTAAAATATTTTTATGATGGTAATATTACCATAGGCTGATTATATTATCTGTCCTTATGCTAATAGGTAATCTGCGTAGTTCATAGAACCCAAAAACAATGAAAGAGAAGTTTGTATCTTTGTCCCGGGCATTGTCTAAATCGGCTGGTCCTATATTTATGAGATTTTGTCCCGGGTAATCTTCAAAACGGCTGGACCGATTATGATGGGATTTTTTAAGAACAGATGGCTGATTTCACAAAAGCTACTATTCGTTTCGCAAATATATTACAGACATATCTTTCAAATTATGCATTAATACGCCAATTGTCAGCTGGTAGAGTATTTACTGAGTTTTTTTTTCTATAGCGGTTTGGCATGGGTACCAGACAATTCCAAGTGATACCAAGAAATTAAAAAGAAAACTTATTTTTAAATAACCTTGTAAGGCGGTAATATCATATATACTACCAACTTTTTACATTAAACTATTATTACTGACATAGCTTTGACCAATGGATTCTGATATTGTATAAGTTTAGCGTAAGTTTAGTTATAAGTTAACGGGTCTGTATATAGTTAGTATAGTTGTAAATATGTACAAATATTTAAGCATTTGACTCTTGAGACTGAATATATTTGCCTTTCACCAAATTTTGTTTTTTTATTATTTTTATAATCTCGTGGAGACAGGGATGAACATTCCTTTGAAAGTTGTTATTTTTCCTTAAAGAGTATCTTCAGCACTATGAATAAATGGTGTGTACCGGATCACTTTACCTACATTATCTGTGCATACTATCATTCCAATAAATAACGCAGGCAGCAATAGCCTAGTGGAGATATCAACAGACTGCCATGCAGATGGTATCGGGTTCGAATCCACGGCGCGCACCAATGACTTCGGAGTTATGTGCGTATTGAATTGTTCATTATCGCTTGTCCCGTGCCTCGGAGAGTACGTTGTGGGTCGCGGTTGTCATGAAGATCTTAGACAATCGTTACATGACGTCAGTACCGTCTAATAAACTGACACTAGTCTAAACCATGGAATATCGCCTTCGGGTTGCGGAGGTCAGACAGGCAGTCGCTCCGTGGAAAGCTAACATTCAGTCAAATCCGGTTAGACTAATAAGCGGACCCCAGAGTGACTCGAAACAACAATTTGTGGATCACTCTCAAGAGTCTTCTTTCATGTTGGCGACGGACCCTCAAAATTCGGGTCAGTTTTCAACTGCGAGACGAGAGTTTAAGTCGCCACTACCAAAGTCATGAATGTGGTCAAATAACGCGCGAAAGTGATGCTTTTATGAGCCAATGTTGATCTCTACATATTTCGAGAATTCTGTAATGAAAATGAGCAGGTCCAATGCCTTGTACCGTCTCAGTTTCTTGTGTTCTTTCTTCTTTCTTTTGCCTGCCCGGTTTTTGGGGTCGGCGCAGAATGTCTTCCTCTTCCATTCTCTCCAATCAGACGTCATCTGGTTTTTTATTCATCATCCTTCCATCCAGCAATCTTTTCTTTGGTCTTCCTCGTGCCTTATATCCCTCAACTTTCATATTCATCACCTTTCTAGTCACATGCTTTTCGTCCCTCCTTATCACATGTTTATCTTTTAAATAAGTATATTGCACTGTCCATATATTTATGTACCTATAATATGTAGCACAACGGACATGTTTCTTTTACTTTGATCCTTGTGTATCTTTCTTTCATTAGCGAGTTTGATTATCTTTATTTTCTTCGCAAGAATAACAGACCAACAAATTAGTTGTATAATTGAGAAAAGAAAATAGTTGGTACTACGTATCTATAAGGTTACACGTCGGGTCCGTTTGTAAAATTGTGCCCAAAATTAAGTATAATTATTCATCATCATCAACCTTTACCAGTCCACTGCTGGACTAGGCCTCTCCTTTGAAAGGAGGAATCGGCCTACTATACCATGCTGGCCAAACGGGTTGTTATAGGGTTTGTATAAAGTTTTCCTTCTCTTACAGTGCTATTCTCTGCATAATATGCTCCCTCTGTCGGCTCTTACGACACCCATGGGATGATATGGGGTGGTGACAATCCGTATTGTTAATCCGTCACTACACGGAAGTATAAATATTATGATCAATCAATTGGTCAGATTATAAAAAAACCCTTAGTCAAGTTCCCTTCTGTACAACCAATTGGTAAAAAGGGCAGATTTTAGATATATGTCATACCTGCCAATTTATACAGTATTAGTAAAGATTTAGAGCATTGATTGTTTTAATCGTCATTGCTTGTGTGGCATTTACAACAGAACACTAACGTGCTTCGTTGAGGCAGCGATAGCCTAGTGGAGATACCAATGGACTGCCATGCAGATGGTATCGGGTTCCAATCCGCGGCCACTGACTTTTCGAAGTTATGCGCGTATGAAATTGTTATTAGGGTAGTTTCCAGGGTCAAAATAATTACATTTTATTTAGTCTGTATTTAAGATTATAAAAAAATATTAGACACGTATTTTTTTTTTCGATTAAATAAAAAATAACAAAGATATAGCCCATTAAAATTACGTGTGACGTCATCTAGTGCGAAAAAATGCAGCACGGCGTGACGTTATACGTAACTTTAATGAGCTATATCTTGGTCATTTTTGGTTTAATTTACAAATAAAAAATACGTATCACTTATTTTTGAATAATCTAAAGGACGGAGTTATAAATTTTTTTTTGTCAACTAGCCTATTATCGCTTGCTCCGTGCCTCGGTGCACGTTAAACCGTCGGTCCCGGCTGACATGAAGATCTTTGACAGTCGGTACGGGTGTCAGTACCCCCAAATAAACTGCTAATGGTCTAAGCCATGGAAGATCGCTATCCCTTTGGGTTGCTGAGGTCAGACGGCAGTCGCTCTGTGGCAAAGCCGTAGTTCGGATGCAGTTTGAACTGCATTCAAACTGCATCCGAACTACAATTGCAGTTGGATTGCAGTTGAAATGCGGTCCGTCTGTCTAGAGCCTAACGCTTGGACAATGATGATAACTACCGAGCTTGGAGGGCACGTAAAACCGTCGGTACCAGTTCGATTCTTGAAACTCCGACATACACGAAAAAAAGATAACAAGAAAATAAATTGAGGAAAACGGTTAAATACTTTATTAATTTTATAAATTCTTTATTGATATTTGATCACTATTCGGTCACTATCAAGTGTTGTTAATTGAAATACAAATATCTCAATCTGTTTATTTACCATTTCTTTGGACATATAGTAATAATAGAGGGCGCCCACGGGTAGTCCCCAATATTTTTAAATTTACCCGTTTTTCCCAATCCCGTGGGTATTTTTCAAGGAACATACATGCCAAATTTCAGCTTCTTGCGTCCAATAGTTTTCGCTGTAGCTTGTCTGTCAGACAGTCAGTAACGCAAGGATTATATATACAGATTATAACTATTGACACTGCTCACAGCTCTATTAATATTTTTTGTATCTAAGATGATATCATATAGCAGCGATAGCCTAGTGGAGAGACCGACAGACTGCTACGCATAGGGTCCGGGTTCGAATCCACGGCGCGAACCATTGACTTTTCGGAGTTATGTGCGTATTAAATTGTTAATTATCGCTTGCTTATCGGTGAAGGAAAACATCGTGAGGAAACCTGCATGTCTGAGAGTTCTCCATAATGTTCTCGAAAGATATGTGTCGTCAGCCAACCCGTACTTGGCCAGCGTGGTGGACTATGGCCTTACCCTTCTCATAGTGAGAAGAGGCCCGTGCCCAGCAGTGGGACAATATAAAGGGCTGATGATGATGATGAAGATGATATCACAAAATTTAAACAACGGACACAAGAGATGAAATATTGGTCCCGTAATATGAGTTTTTGGATTACATCAATGATATGCACCAATTAGCAGCTGCCCGTGGCTTCGGCGGCCTTAAACTTTATACTATATCGTAGGGGCCATTACGAATATTTAAACAACGGACATAAAGAACACAGTGAAGGTGTCATCCCATCGAATCGAATCTATAGCTCACCTCAGTGCTGAAAGGCAATAGCTTAAGCTACTACGTCGCTTTATCTCTTAGTAAGTATGATACATGCAATTCAAAGACAGTGACGGCGCTAGATCACATGTGGAAGTCGGCAACATCAAGTTCGCGAGGCCCATTGACATATATTCTTTAGTACATATTATAGTTATATCGATGGCGAGGCCTCTCTTACTTCAAATGCCAAATTATGAAATAATGAATGAAAACATAATTGACAATACAAACATTTTCACTCAGTACAGATATCGTGTCATCGTGTTTGAAAACGCTCATTCGGAGGAAACTCATTTCATACTGTTGCAAGATAAACGATTCTGTATAGGTATCCGAAAAGTAGGTACTACTCACTTCTGTGTTTGAAAATAAATTGCCCGTGGTCGGCTATCTAAGTCAGTGATTGGCAAAACGACGTCGCCGACGCCTAGCGCCGCCACTGTTCAAAGAGATACATGAAACACATCAAACGAGCCTACCGAGATGAGGGTTATAAAGAGTCGTGGGATATTACGTAACGGGTGCCCTAAAATAAATGCGAGATTTGAATTTGTCGCCATTTGTACAGTAAAGTGTTAGCAACCCTAAAAAAAGGCATACGACAGCAGACAGCTTAGGGTTAGTAAAAATGGAACGTTACACGGAAGAACAACATGTCTTCAATATTAAACAATATTTCAAAAATAATAAATTTCGGCGGCCGCAGTTTCACACATAATATGGTCGGAATAGTGAGAGGTTAATTGAGAAATTCAGGGAGACTAGATCCAATGGAGACACCAAACACACTGATCTTCCAAAAACAAGCCGTTCAAATGTCAACATCGAAGCAGTGCAATTACGCGTTGTGGACAAGAATAGCAAATGTTAAAAGATATCTATAGTTTTACTTCATGAGATAAATTTTTGGGCCACCCGTTACATAGGGATGATCAAACTTTTATTTGCATACGAGATAACTAAGTACCTACCCAAATAGGAATATGAACACTGTTACATGACATTTAATATGACACTTAACCAAGGAACTTCAATTCCTCAAATGAAGTAACTCAAAGGTCGCGCCGATCCTTGGTGAATTTAGGTTTAACATAACGCGGACTGTCAACTGACTGATGCGATGAGATGAGATGATTTTTCAAGTGTTTCTCCTTTTCACCATCATACAATCAGAGTAATTATGAGTAGGTACATACTATTAATAATAGTCAGCTGGCATAGGGTTGCCTAGATTATCTTCATTGGCTAGCTAGCCTGTGAGCATCAATGATTCTTGGGACACGATCAATAGCTAATTACCGACCCTCACCAAAAGTCGTTAGAAGATAATATTTACCAGTTCACAATCAATAGTCGCTGCCACCTTAAGATAACAGATCATTGACACCATATTGAGGAAGTCCTAAATTTCCTCAAAAATAATCTTGAAAGTCACACCCATTAGATAAACACCACTTAGGATCTTCATTATGGTGAACATATTTTTCTACAGATTGTACCTCAATCAATGCATAATTAACCTATTCTTTGATTCATACTTTCCTTCAAAAACCTAGCTACAAGAATCCAAAAATATAGTCCCTAATGATCAAATACCGCAAAACAGGCGAAACAAGCTCGACAATGTGCAAATCAATTAATATCATATTAAATAATCGTCGACTGCGTAATTGCTGCAATTTTGCCGTTATCTAGTAATGTGCTAGTACTGATGGACTTTCTTTAAATGCTGCCTACACAGTGACTGAAGCATCCATTCCATCCGTTCATCCCATCATGGCAAGAGCTGCACAGGTAAGCATCACACAAAATATTTATTTTTTTAATTTTAGGGCTTCGGAGAATTTCTCCATTTCTTTTTAAGAATGGATTTATTTAATTTTCGGTTTCCTTCCCCAATATTATTTAGAATATTATACTTAAAGCTGATCATTGATATTAAGGGTTTAGTTTCTTTTTTACTTTTTAGAGCGCCTTCATAAAAATTTGGTGTCGAAAAATTAATTGTCTTTGCTTAGTTAGTATTGCGATTACACATTTGCTTTACAGTTATAAGGCAATTCACCTATGCCTAAAAATCTCGGCTTTAGTGGTCAATTCCTGTAATTCTCTAGTCAGATAGATTAGCATGTAAACAGTTTTGTTGCGTTGTACTGTCTAATTGCGATATACATACATAGTGACATAAACATACCTACCTAACACTAAAGAACCGGATTAATAATAATAATATAAGTAAATATCTAATGATTGCGATTCATTACATATTTTGTTCAATGAGTTCATAGTACAATTATAATTATAGCGAGAATTAATTATGACATTAATTATGTGATTTGTGCCCATGTTATAAGTATAATCTGTATTTGACTAATAATACTATCAAGACGGCAAAAATCACGCAACATAAACAGATACTTTCAGTGTATATATATGTATTACTAAGTGTTTTTATAAATTTAATATTTCTTTCTTTACTGCTGCTCTCTTATTACGTATATTTGTATGACTAGTAACTAAAAGATTTAGCTTACTAGCCAAACTTTAGGAAAGATTCTAAGAACATTATCTTGATGACATTACGCCATGAAAACGATATCTGAGAACTCTGTAAGGAATTTAATTATTAATACGTTCCGCGTATCCTCTACTAGTTCTATTTTTATATAAAGCGTTAGATTCAATTTGTCAAAATTTCAATTCAAAATGATCACTAAATCAGTATAACATTTCATTGAGAGATCATAAATAAATTATAGAAGTGCTGTGATCGAATTTGAGTCATCTATGAAATATTTGATAGGTACACTCGATAAAATATTTGATCGCGGGCGCTGTGATGCCCTACCTATATTTAATTCATGAAGAGATTCGTAGTTTCTGTGGTCATGAAATCCAATTTTAAATGAGGCTACTAGTATGCGCAGTGTAGATTTATACGAGTAGTAAGTGTAAATAATATTTTCTAATTATGTATTAGTAACGTCAATTGTTTAAGCACTTGTTCAATGGAGCTGCCTGACTGAATTTGAAATAATAATATGGCAAGTAGTATCGGTATTTGTTTCATGTCCATATGAAAATTACTGATGGGAAGTTTTGACGAGAAACACCAATTAAGTGGAGTCAGAGTGTTTTGAATTGACTTTGATGTATGTTGGCAATACCGCGCTACATATTATATGAATATATGCTTTTCTCGGTTCTCATACAAATTAAATTGAATTTGTCGCAATAATAGAAGCTATTATTTTTTTCATTTCGTTTTTTTTTCAAGAGGCGAATCAATTTTAGTATCAGTTTATCATGTTTTATTTCCTTTCTTACAGATATTAGTGTTGGTGCTGTTTGCTGCCTGCGCGGTGCAGTGCTACAGCAGCAACCGGCATGGCTACAGTTATGGTAGGTCTCACAGTCGGCACCATGACCCTCGCGACTACTCTAGGCATCGGTCGCGGCACGGCGGTGAAGACTACAGACGAAGCAGTAGCCACTCAAGATCACGGATGGGACCTTCTGGTGAAGAAACTGATGCTCTCCTAAAGCCGGTTGTGGAAGCCGCGCATTCAGTCATTGACAAAATAAATCCAATCATAAATGTTGATGGCAAAGCGGACGACAACAAGGATAACGGTAAAACTATTACAGTAGAAGGAGCTACACCAGAAGATAATGGTAAAGGAGCAACAATCACTGTTAGTGGACTACCACCCAATGGCAGTATCAATGTTAATCTTAATGCAGGTGGAGATGGAACTAAAGATCACGGTAATACTATTAACGTTAATGGCAAGCAGCCTGATGGAAGCAACAATGGCGATTCAAAAAGTGATCTTACTGAACCAAATGATAATTCTATCACGGTTATTGGTAATACACCAAATGACGATGAGCATCGGCCAAATGCTAATCCCGGTATGATTGATATTAATGGCAAGATAGAAAATGATAAGAAAAAAGAGCCAGGTCGTGTTAACGGTAATTTAAATGTAAATATAAAGTTACCTAGCGGTGATAACAACCCTAGTGAAGAAAATCGGCATAAAAAGGGTGCGAATAGACCTGATAATAAAAACGGATTACCGATTGAAGGTCCCAAAACTCATAATAATGGACCAGATAACAGTCATAACACTATAACCGTAAATGGTTTAAATCCAGAAAGTGGTGATCAAGATCATAATGTTGGTGAACGGCCAGATAATGGTAAAGAAAGACCTGGTTATGGTCTGAATGATCATGGTTCGTCTCTGGGTGGTCATGGTGACAGACCTAATCACAATGACAACACTAATGGTAATGGTTTGTTATCAGGTGGTGAGGGCTCTAAACCGGACCATGGCATTGGCAACATTGACGAGGGTGGGCTTACGGACTCAGGTAAGCCTCATTATAATAACGTTGATGGGTCCAAGCCAAATGGTCACCTACCCGATTCACATGATTTTAATGACAATGGATTACCCACAGGCTTCGATAATAACCGCCGTCCATCCGAAGAGAAACCGGAACATGGAGACTATGAGAAACCGGAACATGGAGACTATGAGAAACCAGGTTATGGAAGCTATGAGAAACCAGGTCATGGAAGCTATGAGAAACCAGGTCATGGAAGCTATGAGAAACCAGGTCATGGAAGCTATGAGAAACCAGGTCATGGAAGCTATGAGAAACCAGCACATGATGGTTATGAGCACCCAAGAGAGCCAAAAGGAACCGATCGTGAACCTGGATATGGTGTAACAGTAACCATTCACAAACCTGCATTACCTGGTAATGCCGGTGGTGAAACAGGCAGCGATAAAAAGGACAAGCCTGTAATTTTGCCTGTGTATTTACCCAATTCAAACAATCAAATCTATTTACCAGGTGGCATTGTGTCTCATAACGGAAAAGTACCAGCTTACTACATTGTAATGGTCGATGGCAAAGCGACCCTAGTGCGAAACCCAGCAGCAGTAGCTGTAGGTAGCAGTGATAATGGGATCGATCTCAGTTCACTCTTTGGACAAGACGGCATTGGAGGTGGCATTTCAATTAGTGGTTTGTCGAATGTTAATGGAGTGCTTCCCAGCTGGCTACATCTCGGTGATGGCAGTACTATTAGTGGTGGTGGAATCGGCATGATTAAGCAACCAGTTGTGTTTGGACCCAATTATCTTGGAAGCAGAGTTCCTGGCGGTGCAGTAGTTTTACCGGGTGAGCAACCAGTCAACGTGGAACCCGTA
The DNA here is from genome assembly GCA_944739405.2 of Euclidia mi. Taxonomy (NCBI): domain Eukaryota; kingdom Metazoa; phylum Arthropoda; class Insecta; order Lepidoptera; family Erebidae; genus Euclidia; species Euclidia mi. The sequence continues at coordinate 45,756,832 of OX123201.2, forward strand.
ATTACGGAACCGGTTCCAGTTCAACCACCTGTTATACAGGAACCAGTTTCTGTGCCTCAGCCAATTTATACTTTTCCCTACCCGACTGGTGGAGCATACTACCCAAATATGCCTTTCCAATTTCCTTGGTCATCAATGTGGGATAATATGAGCCCAAATATGAATTGGCCAAACATGATTGAGTTCTTGGTTAATCTTGGAGCAAATTTCCCAAGTCACGGAAAAGGTGGCAATGATAATGTACAAAAAGTAAAAAATCCAAATCAGCCGCCTACAGACTATAAACCTGAAGAGAAGCACCCAGAAGAGCCACCTAAAGTTAACAAACCTGTAGATAAGCATCCAGTACAGCCACCCAAGGATACCAAACCAGAAGAAAGGTACCCAGAAAAGCCACCCAAGGATAACAAACCTGAAGAAAGGTACCCAGAAAAGCCACCCAAGGATAACAAACCTGAAGAAAGGTACCCAGAAAGGCCACCCAAAGAAAACAAGCCTAAAGAAAAGTATCCAGATCAGCCACCCAGAGACAAGCGCCCAGTGCAGCCGCCCAAGGAAACTCGGCCTACAGGAAAAAATGTAGATGGCAAGAAGCCGCACAATCCTGACCTTAATAAGGATCGTGAGGGTGCTGAAGACCAAACCAAGAAACCAGGTTCAACATCGGGTTCCGATCATCCGGATATTAATGAACCCTACAAGCCTGTCACTGAGCATCCTACTGAAGCAACTAAGGGTACCGAAAGGCCAGAGATTAAAAAGCCCACAACCGCTATCCCACCTGAGCATGAGACCCGCAAGCCTACTACTGAACTTCCTCCTACGGATTATAAGCCAACCAGAAAGCCCATTCATGAGGAAGTTACGAAAAAGCCAATCGAATCTGGCGAAGAAACCTCAGCTGAACACATGAAGAAGCCAAATATCGATATAGGTAAAGACCGAGAACCTGCCGACGAAGGAAGCAAGAACAGATATCCTAACGATGGCGATAATCATCTCCACATTCCTGTTATATCTAACCCAGGAACTAACAATGATGATACGAAGTTGACTTCTGGACCTTTTGATCCTACTCTAATTAATCTATTGAACGTAGTATTGAAGCTGCCGAATAAGTCATCCATCTCTAAAAGCAAACCTTCCAAGGATGTTGAGCCTGATCTAAAGAAATTAATAGAGTCTATGATAAAATCAAACGCTGGCGATAAAACTAAAAGGCCTGAGTATCCGAAGCCACAACCTAATATCGACGAGAAAACTATTCGTGAGATAATCGAAGCCTTGAAATCCAAAGGAGAAAAGGAGAGACCCGATAACAAAGGTTTTGAACATTCAAAGCCGAAACCTGAAGATAAAGATATTAAAGCCTTACTCGAGATTCTGAAATCGAAACCCGAAGAGAAGGCACTTAAAGAATTGCTTCAGATTTTGAAATCAAAACCTGAGGACAAAATGCTTAAGGCTTTACTCGCCTTATTGAAACCAAGCGAACACAAACGCTTCCATGAGTTACTTGCACTCCTGAATCGGAATAGCGGCAAAAATGAGATCAATCCTGCTATAATCAGTCAGCTTCTGCTTCCTCTTTTGAATGGTTACAACCGTCAACCCAACATGAACGTCCTGGTGGAGCCTGTCAGGGGAATGGATGAAGCTACTCGGTCGAACTTAATCCTTCTCCTCAATATGTTAGCTAGAAATTTGGGTAATGAGTATCCTTCTGGAGGAATGGGTTATGGCGGCTACTATGAGCAAGTAAATCCGGCGAATCTTTATTTCCTCGGTCACTTCCCTTGTGACTATTCGAACATTCGCGCGCTCGCTGGCGGTCAGGGCTACCAACAGGGGCTTTGGCAGCTGCTGTCGCGCTTGTATGATAGAGGAGGCCTGGGCTCCATCAGATACGACAGGTCTGCAGAAGAACACGACAACAACAAGTCCTCTTCACCTCCTAAGAAAAATTAATTATTAATGTAATGTAGGCTTTATAAATTAATTTAATAATGTAGGAGCTCATTTCGTATCTAGAGTAAAATAAATTGTTTAACCATTATTATGTTCCTTTAAATTTCAGACTTTTTTGTAAAATCTTAATTTCTTTTTTATATTATGAATGATTGAACTTTCATGTTTTGAAATATTTAGTTCAAAATGCAGTTTGTAATAAATATTTTGTTTAAATACCTGTAAATACCTGTAATGTATTTCGAGTACAGTTCTGTCAATAAAAATATTTCTATAAATTTCCTTTGTAAATATTAAATATGTTAATATTATATAAATTTGCGAACTGATTAAATTCTATATACAATTGAATAATTAAACAGAACCGTCAATAAAAGTATTGTCATGAATTTGTATTTGTTTTAATTTGATGATTATTGTGAGTCTATGACCTAGAAGTGGTAGCCTATGTTTTATTCTGATGTCTGTACAAGATATAAATATTACTAAAAGATTTCACCAAAGAGTGACAAACTTCCATCCTTCATCACAAATTACTTTAACTCTCTCTCTCTCTTTCAATTTTAAGTCTTTTCAGTAGAAAAGGTCTAAAAATGATTTAATTTGATATCAAAATGTAAGTGTCGTATTTATGTCATAAATGATAGTCTCCAAAATTATCTAATTAATTAATACTAAAATTATTTCTTGACTTGATCGTAAACTGTATATAGTTGGTGCCACGAGAAGATAGACTTTTTGTAAACAAACATTCAGTGCTTCACAACCTTTTTTCAAACAGTTGTGTTTTAGATTTTATACTTTTTGAACAGTCTTTTTTTTTTCAATGCCTAATTATGCCACTAAGTTTTTAAATTTATATTGGTAAATTTTACTGAAATAAAAATATTTGGTTTTGTGTTTGAATGGTCGAATGTTCATAAAGCCGATTTATTTGTCGCTTCACACGTAATTTATTCTACAAATTAAGGAAAAATAGCCCATGAATGTTAATGCTAGAGTACATACATGTTACTCTATTAAGGACATGATTTTTCTTAATCATAGACAATAAATCATTTGCTCAAAGTTGCCTACCAATCCTAAAATATTAAATTATTGACCAAAAATGAATAATATTAAAAATAACTAGCTAGTACCTAGATTGCATAAAAATTTCTAGGCATGGAGCTATTACATTGTTTGTGAATGAAATCGTCAGAATGAACTGAAACAAAATCCATTAAAAGTAACAGTACCTAGTCTGAAAACGCAATTTCTTTTTTAGGTATAAATAATTTTCTGCGCAACTAATAGTTTGTCATCTGCTATTCTGCACCCGCTTTTTCGAGATGCCGTCAGCGAGAAGAGCGTTGCGATCCTATAAACATGTATTTAACCTTACATTTACCCCTTCTTGACAACTAAAAAAAATATTTTTGTCCTCTGATAAATGCATGTTTAGCCCAAGAATGTAACATTTCAATGAACTAAAGCCAAATGTTGACATTCTAGGCGTCAGTACCTCAAAACATTAAAAGATCCTATTGACAGCGCGTAATATCGATAAAAACCCGATTCATTGACATATTAGTTTCCAATGACACGTATCTATGTACCGTTGCGCTCATTGGATTTAACATTATTTGTTTTTGACAAAACTATCGCTAAGTCACTTAGTAGAAATTCTTTGTTTACAAAAAGTCTATGTAGTTATGGATGACGCATCCCATACCAAAGTACAGAGACAACCATTATTTTAATACCCCTTTGTTTTGTTAATAAACTTAATCGATGTAGATCAGTTACTAATGAGTTTATAGAAATGAATCATGGCGTGAGCCCACCTACGGTGGCCCGCACACCTCTTTGTGTTTAACTTAGTATAAGAACTGTTGTACTGAATAAAGTCAGTTAGTCTTGAGCAGTCTTGAGTTGTAGTCGAGTAATCTTTCGTCCGTCTCGTAATAATCTTGTAAGCGACTTAATATAAATATTGTAAAAGTATATTAAAATAAATATAGTTATTTGTTAAAAGTCTTTTTTAAAAGATACAACAGCTCCCGCAAAGTTTGACTGGCGCAGCCGGTAGGATTTCCGCGTCGTAAATTAACTTCAAATCAGTTAAACACGTCGATCGCTTTCTTGCGGTAATACGGAAATCCACGAACCAAACAAATTAGTCAACGAAGCAGCGGCAGAGACGAAGATCAAGACCCAAGACTCAACTCCGTGGAGCATGCATAGTCTGTGAGTAGACCCAAATCGCTATTCCTTTCTATTTACCTTATTCCACTGTAATATTGTAAGTGTCTAAAAAGTTTGAGCAGCGTTATTTCCAAACATCGAAATATACTGTAGATTTTTTATAAGACGTTAGTGTAAGTTTAAATTAATTAAAATGGATAAAATTTGTAAGATTCCTAAGGAATTAACTTCAGTGATCCCAAAGTTTGATGGCGATTCACAATTATTAAACTTGTTTATCACAAAATGTGAATATGTTATAGAGTGTTGTAGAATTAAAGAAAATCCAGAGCAAGATTTATACTTATTTCATGTTATTACTTCAAAGCTGATAGGTAAAGCAGCATCGTTGATAAGTGAACGTAGGGACTTAGATAACTGGCATATTTTAAAACGTACCTTAGAACAGCATTTCGGTGATCCAAGGTCAGAGGAATGTATTGCTATTGAGTTAGAAACAATGAAAATTAATGATGGCGAATCATATTTAGATTTCTGTAATAGAATTCAACACGTGAGGAGTACTTTAATCGCTAAAGTCAACTTAACTTTAGACGAAACTCTCCGTGCGAGTAAAGTTATAATTTATAATAAGATGTCAATGAATGTATTTTTATATAACTTAACGGAAGACTTGTTAAGAATTGTTAGATTAAAAGCATGTAATACTTTAGAAGAGGCGTTAAGTGTAGTTTTAGAAGAAGTTAATTTTTATTACCAATATAATGCGCAAAATAAAACGAAGATTTCACAGTATAAACCTCAGAATTCTTTTAATTTAGCAAATAAATTTGGTACGAAACCAGTATTTCAAAATACATTTAATAATAATAATCAACAATTTAAATTTGGTATTCCACAAATACCACAAAACAAATTTAATATGCAGAACCCGGCTTCTAAGCAGTCAGGTAGATTTAATTTACACGGTCAAAACCAAGTAAATCCTAATTATAATAATAATCAATTTGGATATAAACCAAATTTTAATAATAACAATCAGTTCGGATATAAACCTAATTAGAACAACAATCAGTTCGGATATAAACCAAATTATAATAATAACCAGTTCGGTTATAAACCCAATTTTAATAACCAGCAATTCGGTTATAAACCAAATTTTAATACAAATCAGTTTGTTAATAAACCTAATTTTAACAATCATCAATTTAATGCTAAACCTCAGCCAAATAAATCGGATGATGTGACAATGCGCACAGCTCCGCAGCCGAAAGTGCAACAAGCGCGTGTGAACGAATTGTACGATGAATATGGAAATTTTCAGATGGATACTTTAGACGAAAGTATGAGATAATAAATATTAATTGTTTTTCAAAGTTAAGATTGCCACATATAAAAATACCAAAAATAAATGCTACATTTATGATAGATACGGGAAGTTCTAGATCATTTATTAGCCCTAAAAAAGTGGAACAGTATTTTAAGAATTATGTTTGTTATGAACCATTTGAAGTTATTAGTACTCATGCTTCGAGTCAACATAACAGTGTTATTTATATTCCTTTATTTCCAACTTTTAATTGTTCAGATATACATAAGTTTTACGTATACGATGTAGACAGTCGTTACGATGGATTGATAGGAAGTGATTTATTAAAATATTTAAATGCAAAAATAGATATGCAAAATAATATAATATATACACAATATAGTAAGATACCTTTAATATATAGTCCAACATGCCAAATAAATATTGCACCGCGATGTGAACAGCGTGTAAAATTGCCAACAAATATACAAAATGGAAATGCTATAATGAATTATGTTTGTTTTATGAAATGTGTTAGGATGCCTAGTGCATTAGTTAAGTGTGAGAATGGTTATGCTACTACGATAATTCAAAACACGTTAGACAAAGAATTAAGACTAACAGTTACGAAACCATTTATTGTAACAGAATATAATAATTCTCAAATCGAATTTAATGATAATATAAATAATTTAGAAATAGATCAAATATTAACCGATTCCTATTTTTATTAGGCCCTATAGGCAGCCACAAGTTATAAATGAAGAAATAAATAAGCAAGTAAAGAAAATGTTAAAAGATAATATTATATCAGAATCTCATTCTCCTTGGAGTGCTCCTGTGCACTTAGTCCCAAAGAAAATGGACGCATCTAATGAAAAGAAATATAGGTTAGTTATAGATTATAGGAAATTGAATGATATAACAATAGATGATAAATATCCTTTACCTAATATAAACGATTTATTTGATAAGCTAGGTAGAAGCTGCTATATCTCTACTTTAGACTTAGCTAGTGGATATCATCAAATAGAATTAGCTGAAGAAGATAAACAGAAAACTGCATTTAGTACCCAATCAGGTCATTATGAATTTTCAAGGATGCCGTTTGGACTTAAAACTGCACCCGCAACTTTTCAGCGTACAATGGACAATGTCTTAAGAGGGTTACAAGGACTACATTGCCTGGTATACCTAGATGACATTATAGTATTCTCATCAAGCCTAAATGAGCATATAGATAAATTAAGAAGTATATTTAATAGATTACGAGAAACGAATCTAAAAGTTCAACTAGATAAATCAGAATTTATTCGTAAAGAAGTACTTTATTTAGGCCATACAATTACTCCAGAAGGATTGAAGCCAAATAATGATAAGATAAATGCTATACTTAATTACCCACTACCTCGTAATATAACGGAAATAAAAAGTTTCCTAGGATTGATAGGATATTATAGAAAGTTTATCAAAGATTTTGCTAAAATAACACAGCCAATGACGGCTAGATTAAAGAAGAAATGCACAATGCCATTTACTGACCAAAGATATATAGAATCATTCTAAAAATGTAAAGAATTATTAACTAATTCACCTATTCTTCAATATCCAGATTACACTAAACCATTTATTTTAACAACGGATGCATCTGAGTTTGCTTTAGGCGTTTTCCTATCTCAAGGAATAATAGGCAATGATAAACCAATAGCATATGCAAGCAGAACATTAAATGATGCAGAGTCACGTTATAGTGTTACGGAGAAAGAACTTTTAGCTATTGTGTGGGCCGTAAAACATTTTCGCCCATATCTTTACGGTAAAAGATTTGTTATTGTTACTGATCACAAGCCCCTTGCTTGGCTTAATTCCCTTAAGGAAACAAATAGTAGGTTAACAAGATGGCGTTTACGTTTAGCTGAATATAATTTTGAGATAATACATAAAAGTGGTAAGTTAAATAGTAACGCAGATGCGTTATCACGTATAAGAATAAATGCTACTGAAGAAGACACTTTGTCAACTCAAGCGAATAAAGATAAGGATGAAAATTTAAAGAAATATGTTAAACAATTAACGAGAGATATTAAAACTTTAAGTAAACCAGAAAAGATGGAAACAGATTCAGATAAACCAATAAGTATTCATGACTCAGATTCAGATAGAACTTATAAATCAGTCAGCATAGGTAGTTCAACTTTAACTGCTTCAGAAACTGAAAATATTGAAACTATTCATTCAGCCGAAGATACTGAATCTCAAGGCATTCCAATATTACAAGAAGCGGTAGATACGAAGCCTAACCAAATATTAGTATATACTTGGTTGATACATAAATTATTAGTTAAAGTATTACCCGTGGAAAAACAACGAGTATTAGAAGTTCATTTACCTACTAACAGACCAGATTTAGTTAAACAATTTTTGAAAGAATATGTTAGAAATAAAACTACATACTTTATTTATTTTGAAGATGACATACATCGCACACAATTTACAGAAGCAATTATATTTTTATTTAAGAAAGAACTTGTTAAATTTTATGAATGTACTAAGCGTGTAGTATACGTAGAAGATGAAAATGAGCAAATAGATATAATAAAGAAATACCATGTAGGCAAAACTTGTCACAGAGGTATTAAAGAAACTTTAGCACATATTAAGAGAACATATTTTTGGTATAATATGCCACAAACTATTTCAAGCCTTATAAATTCTTGTGAAATATGTAAAATAATGAAATATGATAGGAAACCAATAGAGCCAAAACTTCAGTTAACCCAAACACAAAATAAACCCTTACAAGAGATTTTTATTGATTTATTTAATATAGAAAGTAAATATTATTTAACCATTATAGATGCTTTTAGTAAAATGGGACAAGCTATTGAAATCCCTAATAGATCTACACCTGAAGTGGTGAGAGCTTTAATCAAATACTTTTCGTTGTACGGCGTACCACTAAAAATTAGTGCTGATGCTGGTACAGAATTTAATAATATATTAATGAAAGAACTTATGTCTTTATATAAAATAGAAATACATATAGGAACTCCGAATAATCCAAACTCAATGGGACTTATCGAAAGATTCCATTCTACTATTATAGAAATATATCGTTTAGCTAAATATGAACATAAGTATACTGATGCAGCGTCTGTAATGACTTATTCAATTATGGCATATAATCATAGTATTCATTCCACTACAGGAATGACACCTTTTGAAGTTTTGTTAGGACATACAGATTCAAGACACGTATTTGATAATGATTTCGAAAAACAATATATGCAACAATTAATTAAAGAACATGCCCAAAGAACAAAATATCTTTATAAACATTTAACGGAAAAAACTATACAAACGAAAGAGAAAATTATAGAAAAGAAAGGTGGAGAAACAAATATTAAATTAAATATCGGTGATAAAGTTTACGCTAAAGATATAAACAAAAGAAGTAGTAAAGATAAACCTAGGTTTGTTGAAGCGGAAGTAATAGGCGAAACAAATAGAAATGTAGTTCCAATAAAAGTTAAAAATCGCGAAACCAAAGCACCATTAAAGAATATTAAACGTCCTCCGCAGATACATCCTAATCGCACTGGCGGTCAGCACGATGACGCGACTCCAGGCCCTTCAACTTCAGGCGTTACCTGATAATCCAGGCATACTACCGGTGAAAAAAGGATTAGCAGTAATAAGCAATGATAAATGGATAATAGTTAAGATATTAGATTTTAAACCTATCGTGGAAGATATAGAGAAAAATATTGTAAGATTTAATGAATTAAATAAATTAGTTAATCATTATGATAAAGATTTTACTTCAAATTTTATAAACGTTGTTATACAAATAGATTATATGAAGAATTTAACGATTAATAAATTACAACAAATTAAACCATCTATTAGAATAAAACGTGGTTTAGTAAATCCAATAGGATCTTTAATTAAGTTAATAACTGGAAATCTTGATAATGATGATGCTATTAAATATGATAAAATTATTAATGAAATAAAATTAAATCAAAACACTGGAAACAAAAGACTCACTTTGATCACTGCAATGGTACAAACATTAACAAATTCCACATTCGAAATAAATGATAACCTCATTCAAATAAATACGGATATAAGTAATTTTACAAATCAATTAAATAATCTTTCTAGAAGTGAAATGTTAAATCACATTGAAACTCATATTTTAAAGACATACAATTTATTAATGAATAATTTTCAGACAATCCATATTAAGTTGAATGAGATAGAAACTAGCATAGCTTTAAGTAAGTTAGGTGTATTACATCAGTCAATTGTAGACAAAGATAGTTTATTATATTTATTACAAAACATAAGTAAAACTGAAAAGTTAATATATTCACCTAGTTTAGATAACTTAATTAAATTAGAAGGAAGTATTATAGTAAAAGCTTATTTTAAAGAAAATTGTATTCACTATGTACTGGAAATACCGTTGGTTAAGCAAGATACTTACATATATTATAGATTATATCCCTTACCTGTCTTATCCAACAACCAAACAGTTGTTATATTACCTAAATATCCTTACCTGTTAGCGAAAGGGTTGAACATAAGACTTCTTGCCCATGCATGTCAAGAAATAGATGAAGACAGCTTCCTGTGCGTAGATGACTACAATCATTACTTCAATGAAGATAGTTGTATCACAGAATTGATGACATATGCTGCGAACGTGAAATCATGTATTCAAATCCCTATAGATGTCGAGCCAGTAAAGATCCAGTTAATACAACCAAATAGATGGATGTTGTATAGCAAGGAAGAAACATTGCTATCTTAGAACTGTTACGATGAAATATCTTATCAGAAGATTCAAGGGACATATATAGTAACGTTAGACGACAACTGTGATGTGAAGATCAAGAATATGCACCTGAAAATGCATCAAATTAATGAAGAAAGAATTGTTTACTCCAAGTTGTCAATTATAAACCTACCAATAGTGAATTCAACAAATAATACAAATATTAAACCAGTGAATTTAAAAGGAATAGATCTTACTGACTTAAAACTCCTGTCATTTGCATTAAAGAAAACTGTTCAAATAAGTGAAAGTGAAAAGCCAATAATAACAGTGAAAAGTGTCAGCATATGGACATTAGTACTTTACGTATTAATATTAGTTATTCTGTGTACCTTAGCTTATAAGTATTATACTGTGCTTACTAAATGTTGTAAACGTAGTTCACTAAGGGTGAACTCCGATCTTAAGGAGGGAGGAGTTATGGATGACGCATCCCATACCAAAGTACAGAGACAACCATTATTTTAATACCCCTTTGTTTTGTTAATAAACTTAATCGATGTAGATCAGTTACTAATGAGTTTATAGAAATGAATCATGGCGTGAGCCCACCTACGGTGGCCCGCACACCTCTTTGTGTTTAACTTAGTATAAGAACTGTTGTACTGAATAAAGTCAGTTAGTCTTGAGCAGTCTTGAGTTGTAGTCGAGTAATCTTTCGTCCGTCTCGTAATAATCTTGTAAGCGACTTAATATAAATATTGTAAAAGTATATTAAAATAAATATAGTTATTTGTTAAAAGTATTTTTTAAAAGATACAACAGCTCCCGCAAAGTTTGACTATGTTCTCGTGGCACGGACTATAGTGTCAAACTATGTGTCAACTTTGAACTACACTCACAGGCAAAATTAACTGCCCACCTATGTATATCATACGTCGCCCTTTTTGTTTGCGTTAACTATGTCTTATCAACTGTTTAGTTTTTTGTCAACTGGATACTTTAGCAATAATTTAAACACTTACCAGGCAACTCAGAAAGTATTGTGAGAAAAAGTTTTTATGTATGTGAGACAGGCCAGTTATAATTTATTTAAAAATATTAAGTAAAAATAGGTACGTTCTAAACTCAAAACTTCCCTCCACATTTTTTGCGAGCCAATTAAAATTACCGTCTCTCATTAAAAAATGGCTTTGCGTCGAGAACATTTTCGCGATATGATTTTTACGATTTTATGTATGTGTGAAACCAGACGAATCGTACGATAGACTTCAAATGGATGAAGCCCTAATAAGGCAACCTAATTTTGGGGGATGAAGAAAGAAGTGGTCGCCCTTTGACGGCTGTTACGGAAGAAAACGTGCTAGCAGTGAAAAATTTGATCCAAGACAATAGACGAGTTACATACCAAGAGATTCAGCATATACTGCACATTGGATCAGGAAGCCTTCACGAGATTCTACACGTGCATCTACGGGTGCAGAGGATAGTTTCACGCTGGGTGCCGCACAACCTTACTTGATCAGAAGCAGGCAAGGCTGGAATGGTGCCATGATATGATAGACAAATTTGAATCAGGCTCGTCTCGGCATGTTTACGACATCGTTACAGGTGATGAATCCTGGATTTATCAATACGATCCAGAAACAAAGCGCCAGTCGACGGTTTGGGTGTTTCAAAACGAATCAACGCCTACTAAAGTAAAGCGACCTAGAAGCGGGGGGAAGATTTTGATGACGCTTTTTCAATTTGACTGCCTACTTGGTGTCAATTCCTTTACGAAACCAAAAAAGCATTAACGCCGAATGGTATACTACCAAATGCTTGGCAGAAGTTTTTTTCTGTTGTGAGCAACAAGCGACCAAACACAGTGCTCCGCGGGCTACTGCTCCACCACGATAATGCCCCCGCCCACACCGCAATAGAACCGAGGGACTTCCTAGACAGCACACCGGTCAAACTCCTGGGTCACCCTCCTTGCAGCCCTGACCTAGCACCGTGTGACTTCTTCTTATTCCTAAAAATGAAAAATCAGCTCAAAGGGATACAATTTTCGTCGCCGGATGATGCGCTATCAGCGTTCGAGCAGGCTGTAAACGAGGTGTCTGCGACGGACTTGAAAAAGTGTTTCGAAAACTAGTTTAGACGCATTAAACTTTATAGAGGCTGGTGGAGAGTACTTTGAAAAGATGTGTAGCGGCTGCTGACGCTGCAAATTATATACAAGGTGTAATATTGTGTAAGCGCGGCGCAGCAGTCGTCTCCCTTCACTCATTCGGTTAGGTTGTACACATATTGTATTTATATTTAGTAACTGGTACCAGTAAAGCATATATATTTCTGTTTTATGGCTTATTTCTTTTACCACGACACAACATCTACTTATACCCCTACAGATGTAATAAAAATATGTTTACTAATAGAATTCTTTTTTGTGTCGCAAAATTTTCTGAGTGTCCCACGTATAACCTCAACTCGTTGCCCAAAGTGTCACTGAAAGGTTTTAGGAATTTAGTCGTTATTTGACATTGTTGCAGTTATATTACTGTGTTAACATTTTCTTTTCTTTTCAGCCATAGTATGCAAACATTGGCCAGTTTGATTTTGTAGTGCTTTGTTAATGTTTGTGACTGTCAAAATGTTACTGAATGTAATTAGAGCAGTTAAGCAGTGGCTTAAGCTGATGCTGGGTACAGCCAACGTCGCACCGCCCGTAGTCTCGGTGTACTTCGAACTACGGTACGGGATGCCATCAGACGATTTCTAGAGACATGTGTTCATACACAGACAGATTCATATACCCGCAGGCCAAGTCAAGGCCGACATCGATGCACTTCAGATCGAGATGACCGTATTGTTGTCAGCAATGTGTTGAGAAATCGTATTTGTGCCGCTACTGAAGCTCGTACACGTCTTTTTGAGGTCAGAAATGTCAGTGTTAGTGAACGTACGATTAGAAGAAGACTGGCAGAAAGAAATCTGAGGGCTTTTCATCCAGCTCGCGTCCCAGAACAGCTCTCACAACATCGTAGAGCTAGACTTGCCTTTGCGCGAGAATATGCTGACTGGTCTGTGCAAGACTGGAAGGTCGTACTGTGCTCAGACGAAAACAGATTAGGCTTAAGAGGTCCAGATAGACATCATCATCACCATATAGACGTCAACGTGTATACAGATGCCAAAATGGAAGGTTTGCTTCGTGCGCTATAACCGAAAAATGGGTTACCAAGAAAGGTCCATAATGATTTGGTATCTCTTACGAGGCTCGTACTGACCTTGTTGTGTTCGATAGAGGCAGTGTGAACGCTCAAAAATAAGTGGATGAGGTTCTTTAAGACCATGTGATACCATTCGCCACATTGATGACTGAATGGTGACAACTTTAGATTAATGCATGACAATGCACGTTGCCATACCACAAGATCCGTCACTCAGTAGGTACCTTAATGAGGTTGGTAATCCAGTTTTACCGTGGCCGTCTCGGAGTCCTGACCTTAACCCAACAGAGCATATTTGGGACAACCTCAAAAGACGTGTCCAAGCACGAGTGCCAGCGTTTACGTCTCTAGGAGAGCTAAAGGGGGTTGTGGTCGAGGAGTAGCACAATATCCCCCAATCAGATATCCAAGATATCATGGATGGGTTGCCAAACCGGCTCCAAGAAGTGATGAGAGCCAGGCATGGCAACACCTATTATTAAATTTTAATTTTTGTTTTGTTTCACTCCACTATTTCAAAATTAAAATCTTGAAATGTTTTATGTTTATTCTCACATTAACCATTTTTGGCAAGAATCTTTTAATAATTGACTTTTTTATTTTTTATTATAAACGTACACTTAAAGGTATATTATTAACGTACTTATCATAAATTGTGGTCTAAATTTGACTAATTCTGCAAATTGAAAAAATACAAGGTTTTTTTTGTTACAATTAGATGTGTCGGTGAGTGTACCTATCAAATTAGACGCAACGTCTCCATTAGTCCATCGAAAAGTTACATTTGGGTTGCATTTATCAGAGGACGCAATTTTATTTTACAGATGTGTAGAAAGGAAGGCTAGTGGAAAGTTTGCTCAGAATTTGTGGGGTCGTACCTCTTGTTCCTCCACCACCATCATGGAAATAGTGCAGGGACTAATGGTTTTTCTTTCGTTGCATCTTCATTATTGCTGTATTTTAGCAATTTTAAGGTTTTTCCATTATTACTGTGTCCCTAGTCTTTGAGATGAGCCAGGCTTTGGCATAGGGTCTGATCAAGCAACGGTATTAAATTTTTAATGAAGAACTTGAAGTAAAGTCGCAATTTTGTCGCCCGGTAATTCATCTTTTTCCTCAATGAACTTTAATATCTCCACTAATTTGCCTGCAAGTGTCTATAGAATATTTAGGCACTCCCGAACAATTTACATTGTCCTCTTGCTGGGCAGACTAGCAATTTCAGATTGCCAGGGATTATAGAGATTGCCTTTTTTTCAACCCCAGGTTTTAGGGTCGTTGTAACGAGTGCAAATTGTTCCTTATGGTACTGCTGAGTCCATAGTTGGAAGACTGGGTTTTGTTTTAGAAGAAGTAAAGACATATGAATTTTTATTGCTGACAACGAAAAACTTATGAAGCAATAAAAAGAAAATTTGTTGCAAATTTCATATTTCATTTGTAACTACGAGGCCAAAGTTGTTGTGAATTTAATTTGCAACCAAACATGATTTGAAGTTTTTCTGTAAGGCCAATAGTTTATCTGGTGGTACATATGTTTCACTCTGTTTAAGATCACAATCTTAAACAGAGTGGTACATATGGGTTTTGGCAGCAGGATAAGGGCTTCGACCCCATGAAGTTCGATTTAACTTTAAACTAAACCTTGACATCTATAAAATAAAATTGCGTCCTCTGACAAATGCACGCTAAGCCCAAAAAAATTAACATTTCAATGGACTACATATCCATAGATAGATCAAATATTAAAACCAGCCGTAAGTTAGCAGAATACTTACCGATTCTGAAATAATCCACAGCCTTATCGAATATCTCTTTCTAATTCGTTCTCTTAATAATTTTCTTTTTCTAATTTGTTCCAAATACAGTGTCGATGTGAGTTTAAATACGAGAATTGACCTTCAACTTAAAATAAAGTCAATTATAGGAATTATTATACACAATAATCCGTTAAGTTAAAATAAAGTCAATTATAGGAATTATTATACACAATAATCCGTTAAGTGTAACCTTTTTCAGAAAAATTATCTGTAACGTACAGTTCAGTCATCGACGTCACCTCTGCCGAAGAGTCTGGCCTGCCCTGCTCATCGCACTCAGACCGCCGGCGCCTGCCAGCTGAACCAACTGCCTGCGAGGATCTGCCCGCTACGCGCAGCCCTTCAAGCAACCTGCCCTGCACACTACCGGAGGGAACAGCGTGGGAGACTGCAGCCCTTAGTGTTCAGGCCAGTGTCGTGTTGTTGGTCGGTCATACTCGTGCAAGGAAAGTGAGACAATACTCGGCAATAAACGCATCTAGAACCTCTACTTCGTTTTAATACCAGAACCCGTTGCATATCATCATGGTCTTAGAATTAGCCCATGGCAGCCAAGTCTTGTAGATCGAGGTTCACTTTCTTGTTTAACCAAATTTGACAGAATATTAAGTATTCCTTTCTGATTTGCCTAACTAATGCCAACCCAAAGGGATAGCAATTTTCCATAGCTTGACCTGTATCAGTATTTTCAAGAGATCTGTCTCCCCACATGGACAGTCAAACCTTTTCTAGCCAGGATCAACGGTTTAACATGCTCTCTGAGGAGCGGTGCAAGTGTATACGCACATAACTTCGAAAATGCCAGTCTTTTAAATGTAGTGTGTGTAATAAGAATGTACCTACATCACGGTCACCACATATTGCGATGGTAAGTTTAATCCAGTTATCAAGTAACTTTAAGCAATCGTTAAAGCTCATAGATAGTGTAGGTCTATAAAATAAGTTAACAGTTGGCTTCGATTTGTTTAAAAACGCATACGAATATCAGTTTCTGTAGAGAAAAGATGGCAATCAAAACTTTTACTTTTAATCATTAGAGGCACACGTCAAGATCTGCTTTTATTTGACATCGATATTCTGAGAAAAGTAGCACCCTGCAGAGCCAACGTGTGTTAAGAAATCAACAAGACTCCTAACTTCCGACGACCATCTTGGCAACTTGTTAGTGAAACTAAACATTACCTGACCGTGAGCGCAAAATTATTCCACCGCCACACTCCGAATATAAATAAACAACCTGTATTCACAAAAAATGTAAATACAAAATAGTCCTTATTAATATAAGACTAGACTAGCACGGTAGGAAGATAAATCCGTGCTGAACTCTAAAATAAAACATGGCGCCTAGTTTTGGTGTCAATATCTCGTAAATTTGCATCATGTGGGATCGCGTCCGGTCTCCGGGCAGACCTTATACTGACACATGATCTTGTCATACAAGTAGGGTAGGTCGACCTGTTTTTCAGCTGAGCCTATAGAAAAGTTGCTCTTGTAATTGTCTTTACAAGTGTTGTTTGTGTTTGTGCTATTCAGGACGCAAACTCACTTAAAAGACTGTTCTTATGGCGTAGTAGTAGCCTCGCCGTTTATAACTACGCCGAGTACTGTAGGTTTGATACCCACACGAGACAAACATTTGTGTGACCCACCAATTAAATTCTACTTAGTTACAAGCATATTAACATTGTAGATTTGATTCTTCGTATCTTCACATTGATTTGCGGCTGCCTCATACAAATGAATCCGTTTTGCAAGCAATGAATATGACATATATAATCTACATTGTGTAAATGCTCGTACATTTTTAATCTTCTGTAATTTAGACTAGTTATTAAAAAGGTCTGCTTGAATTGTAGTCTACTAGTTTCTGTCCGCGCCTTCGTGCGAGTCAGGTTCCATTATCCGGATAAAAGGTCATGTCCTATTTTGTTGTATACATAAGCTATACATTGTATTACTGCAATGTTTAAGCTATATTACTGCAATCCTTCCAGTCGTATTTGAAAGTTTAACAAACATCCATACATCCATTCTCATAAACTTTTGCATTTATAATATAGCAGTAGCAAGGAGTCCGATTCTACAAATATTATTAGGTATGAAGGTATACACAGTGAAAAGCTTGAATTATTGTAAGTGGGTTATTATAATAATATGACACCATCCATCCACCATCATACTATTAATCTATCTTTCGTCAGTTTCATGATATTCAAACCGGGTTCCTTCTATTTGGCAGAATCTTGATACTCCGAATTTTATTTGGCATAACACACTTGGCATAATCTTCATTAATCGAATACTTTTAAGGCATAAAAATATTTAGCATAACTATTGATTGGCAGAATGTTTACATGTCCGAATTTGCAACGGCATACTTTTAACATGGCAGAACTTTTGACAGAAACGAATCGCCACAAAACTGATTTTACGTAGTATTGTCAGCCCTTGAGTGTAATTTAAAATCGCGTAAGCATGGCGGGATAAGGATGCCCGAGAGCTGAGGTGCATCAACGCTCACCGCCGCGGCTGAGGCTGGCCGGCAAAGCCGGCCAGCAAGTCGAAGCTGGCGGGTCTTCAAACCACCTCCAATGATAAGCTCACGTGGGGCCGCCCAAACCTCGCAACGCCAGAACCGTGACAGAACGATGCTTGCTGCATGCTGCATGTCTGCTTTTCAATTATTATGGACATGAAATTTATGCCTAAAGATGATGCGGAGTAACAAAATTAGGAGTGTCGAATTTATGATAAGTGAATGTATGCCAAAAAACTACGTATCTGCGAAATGAAAATTATGCTATGCGTTGTTATGCAAAATAATATTATGACGAAAAAAGTTTTCCTTTAAAAGGTAGACCCATTTTCACCAAATCTGATAGCATGTCTTCACAAGCATTTGATTAGCGCTCAACGGACACAAAGGCGAGCTCCTACGTGCTATTTATTTTATCCTTCGTTTACTGCTAAAGTGACAAAGACAGGTCAGTTTACCCTATATGAATAATTTATTTGTATTTAGCAACTTAGTATTTAGAATGAGGAATTGTTTGTAAAGGTGTGTATGTTGGTTAACCGAGAAGGTTCTGTGTCGAATGCTGGTTTTGGGCCACTTGTTAATCTGTTTGGCTGTGTTTAATTTTAGACGAAAATAATGTCCTACTTACGCACATTTTGTAATTACTCTTTGTAATTTATTTTGTGTGTGTGAGTGGTGTAAATACTATTTTCGTTGTGTGTTTGATTTTCGTTGCTGCTGGTAAAAGATCTAAGTGAAACTAGTATTTAGAGAGTAGGACAGTAGGTACCTAGGTAACAAGTCGATGTGTTTTGTAGGTATAGTCCTACTTATATAAACCATTTAAGGCAGTGATCGCCTAGTGAAGATACCAACAGACTACAATTCAGATCTTTGGCTTGCGGAGGGCAGACGGCAGTCGCTGCGTTGTAAGGTGTAATATTCTGTCAAAGTCCGACTAGTAAGCGGACCCTGTCCGGCCCTGTAAGGCAAATTCTTGAGTGCAACCGGAACGCTAGGGCGATGATGATGGGTCTTTAATTTCTAAACCATCGCTGACCGTTGTAAAGTTATGGTAATATTGGCCTTATGGTCGTGCTGACAGTATCGACATCTCGACATGTAACTGGCAAATTAAATGTAAGAGCTAAACACATAGGCGAAAAGTTTGTCATTAATTTTGGAAATGAATTCAAAGAAAGAAATAAAACCGCTACCTATTAACAAACATACTTACTAAGAAGAGATCCTGTACAATAACATATTGTAAAACCTTAAACTGTTTTTAGTGTTGCTGTATAATAAATAACATGATGTATTTAAGAGTAGGTATATATTATCGCCATCAGACTATATAATATGCTACCAACTGACCTCAAATAATTAAACGGAAAAAATATTCAAAAGAAAATAAAAATAATGCTTAATTGAAAATGTCTTTTACACTTTAAACGAATTTTTTGGCAAGCAGTAATGCATGTATTCTATGAAATGTTGGATTTGTAGCCCAAGTTTTTCATAAATTATGTTCTTACATATTGCTTGTCTGATATCGATAAGCTGTTGTGTCTATTGCTATTTACTTTAATAATAAGAACTACTGTACATCGTTATAAAATAAATAAATATTTATCTTTAAATGAAGTAGTACGTTCATGCTGTAGATAATGCTGAAAACCTGCGTTAACAATAGTTATTTGTGCAACAAGAGAGCAAAGTTGTTTTTTGTTACGAGTGCTGATTTTGAGTCCCGAGCAAGCGAAGGATTCTATGATTGATTCACGAGCGTAGCGAGTGAATCAAAGTTAGAATCCTGAGCGTAGTGAGGGTCTCAACAGCACGAGATACAAAAAGCTTTGCTCTCGTGTAGCACACATAACTTTTCACCACAGCAGTGAGAACACATATTACTTAAGAGACATAGAAATGAACAGGAATAGATTGAATTCTGCATTAATCACTTGTTGATTTAACTCTTCTGGTGTTAAAGTACAGTCAGCATCGCTAGTTTCACTCATCTTTTTAGATTATTGTATATATTAATATAATTTAACACGTTACGCTAAACTGTATCAGCATCAGCGAAATTTTTATTCCCGCTACTTTTTTAAATCTCGTTTTAATACCGCGTCCCTGATGTTTATTTTTCAAATGTATTAGTGTTGTAATTCCAAATAAAAATGTATTGGTTAAATACTAATTTTATACTATTAATTAGACTTATTTTTATTAAAATCCAATAATAAATTAAACATATAAACACTAACATATAAAAAAAGTACATAATTTCTTTATAACAAACAAATATCTTTTTTTATTTGCGTTTCCAAAGGTGTTTTCTTTGAGGTCGAATTCTAAAATTGAATTTCGAATTCGAAGGGGTTTGTTTTTCCACTCACTTTTTATATGCATGTAAAAGAGACAGAGCACAGTAAAATTCGAATGTTTCAAATTTATCGGTGAACAATGTCAATTCGTGGCACTGAAGATTGAAAAATTAAAAAGCTACTTTGCCTCACGCTCGAATCAAAATCGCGTTTTGTTCACTGTTGTCTCGCAGCAAAAGCGGCATGTTTGAGCTGCTGTGGTGAAAAATTCTTAAAAGAGCTTTAAGGTAGGGTAATGGATTAACCCTCCCGTTGGATCTCCACCTTGTCGTGGGGAGGGGCTCAGTAGTTGTGGTTGGGTCACCCAAGGTGAAGCTAAGCGAGTTCCCGGAAGTGGACGCTCCGCGTGGGCTTGACGGAGGCCTGCGCAAGATGCGTCCAAAGGTGCGGGTGCGAGGGACAGTTCTTCTGTCCCTCGCAGTCGGGCGCGGTCGCGGGAGGAGAGGCGTGTCGGTGTTGCGTTGCCGCGCGCCCTATCTCCTGCGTCCAAATGGGGGCGCACCATTTGTTGCGTTGCGGTGGGGCCGCAGAGGAAGAGGAGATGTGGTGTTGTCAGGTTGCCATCCTCCTCCTGGCGGCGGAGCCCAACACCTTCATCCGGCGCCAAGGGGGTTTTGTTCGGGGCCCACCTGACCATCTGGCGGGCCAATACCCGTCGGGTGGTAGCGTGGAATGCTTCGATGATACCCGGAGGGTCCTCCGACACACGGGTAAATGAGGATCACGGGTTGGTTTTTAGTCAGTAAGAGTCCCAAACAAATCCACACACATATCCACACCTGTCAGTGTCAGTGACGACACAGTACTCTCAGTACTCTCATAGAAAATGTATGAAAGAATAATTATCACGGTGCCGGTACTGTGACGGAACTGTGACTTCACTGATATGTGTGAATCGGCCTTTAAACGGCAAGTCATAGCGCCACAGTGGCCTATAAAATTAGTTCAATATTGTTTTCATAGATGGCATTAGTATTACAACCATAGCCTATCAGAAATTTTAAAAGTTTGGTAGCGCTATACTAGCTAAAGTGAGTTAGGCCATTTTTGCACTATGGCAATACCAATTTAATTGAAATTTCCTTGACGTTAGTCAGAATCAAAGAGGTTGGACTAGGTTTGTCAGAATATAAAATTAACCTCTTGGTCTTGACATTTTCTTTAATGTATCGCAATAAACAAGAGCCTATCTCCTGTGGTCCTCTAGAGGCTACAGTTTCGCCCCATATACACATAGTTGCATTGTCATTTGCAGCATCATGTATACCTAGTACATACGTCCACAGTGCCTTTTATAATAACAATAACACACTCCCGTTGACACTACTGGAGTAGGTAATGTTTTTATTAAGTCGAATACAATGACAGTGACATCTAAGTCTTCTTTAGCAAGGTTTTTATCTTTCTTGTAATTATCTTTAGCAGAGTCAGCTTTTGAGAGGTGAAACTTTTTTTGTAACTCAAGCTGGTGTTTTTCTTCTTGTGAATGAGCTGCATATATCTATAGGAATCTAGTATATTATATTATACTAGCTTTTGTCCGCGGCTTCGCTCGCGTAAATTCGGGGTTCTCTAGTTAAAGTACCTATAATCATCTATGTTCAGGGTAACACAAATCTCCTTTATACATACATACATACATAGACTCACGCCTGTTTCCCGGAGGGGTAGGCAGAGACTACGGAACGCCATTTGCAACGATCCTGACATATCTCTCTTGCTTCATTCACTCCCATCAGATTCCTCATACATGCTCTTCTGTTCAGGGTGCTTCTAACCTGTCCTGTTTTTAGGATGTCTCCAATCTGGTTAGAGAACTTAGGTCCGCCTAGGTCTTCCCCTTCGTCCTGTCCCTTCCACACTTGTCTTATATATCTGCTTGGTCAGTCTTTCGTCATCCATCCTCTCCACGTGCCCAAACCATCGTAGCATACCTTTCTCGATGCTTGTCACTACATCTTCTTTTACCCCACAACACTCTCTTATCACACAATTCTTTATTTTATTTATTTATTTTTTAACTTTATATACACACACAGTGTATAAAGGTGGACTTAATGCCTCAGGCATTTTCTGCCAGTCTACCTTAGAGTGGTGCAGATAATTAATAGTAGGTGTATTTAAAAAGTGGAGTTTGACTTTATTATATTATATTTAATAGATATGATGGATGCGCATACATTACATAACATTTAATAATAATAATATTACATACATACATATTATATATACATATATATATGAATATATATCAATGTTACGATACTTCTGCTAACTTAGCCAATAAAAGCTATGCTTTACCTTTGTCTTAAAGCAATACCTAGTAGTGGACGTCCTGATTTCGAGAGGAAGGTCATTCCAAAGAAGAATAGCTTGAGTAGGAAAAGAAGAGTGGATGAAAGAAGATCTATGTGAAGGACAAAGAAGGAGAAGGTTATTAGTTGAACGAAGGTTACGATCGTGGTTGCTGCATAAGTACTGGAAGTAAGAACTTAAATAGTTGGGAGTATTGGGAGACATAAGGATAGAATAGAGAGTAGTGAGAGCACGCAGACTGCGTCTTTGATGAATAGGAAGCCACTTCAACTGGGAACGATAAGTAGACACGTGGTCATACTTGCGAAGATTGAAAATAAATCGAATGCAGTTATTGAGAAGACGGTCAAGTTTATTAAGAAGATCTGCATTCAGGTCATAGTAGCATACATCACCATAGTCGATCAAAGGAAATACCAAAGTTTGCACAAGCATTGTCTTAGTTTTGGGTGGTAGGAAGTTCCTTAGGCGATAGATAGCACGTAGAGTACCGGTAATCTTTTTGCTAGTTTGAGTGACGTGGTTTCGCCAGCTTAACGTACAGTCCATGTGTAGGCCAAGGTTTTTGACTACTGGGCACATATTTATGATCATAAACTATTGGTGGCAAAGTTGAGACGTCCAATCTTTTAATTAAGCATTGGCTACCAATTACAATTGCTTGGCATTTGCTAGGGTTCACATACAATCCAAACTTGTTTGACCAGCTCTGTATGGCGCTTAGATCTCGGTTAACTTTGAGAATTGCGGATGACACGTCTTCAACGAATGCCTGAGAGTATATCTGCAAGTCATCGGCATACAGGTGATAAGCGCATTGAAGATTTTGAGTTAGGAGATTAATAAAAATTTAAAATAATAATGGAGAAAGAATACCGCCTTGAGGAACACCAGAGTTATTGTCACGCCACTTCGACGATGACTCCTCGACACGGGCAGACGCTGGCGTCCTCGAAGATAACTTGAGAACCAATCCAGAGCCTCGGATGAGATCTTAAGATGGGTAAGGAGGGATAGTAGGACATCGTGACTGACGGTATTAAAGGCATTCGAAAAATTAACCAAAGCCAACACAGTGACTTTGGTGTTCTCCATGCCCTCCCTAATATCGCCAGTCACTTTGAGAAGGGCCGTTGTAGTACTGTGTCCAGGCCTGAACCCAGATTGGTAGGGGCTTAACAAGTTATTTGTGTAGACAAATCTAAACAATTGCCTTTGGACACAGGACTCTAGGACTTTGGACAAGAAAGGAAGAATAGAGATAGGACGAAAGTGATTCGGGTGAGAAGGGTTATGGACTTTAGGCAGAGGAATAATATAAGCTTTACGCCACAGGGCTGGAAAGGTGCCAGAAGTAAGAGAAAAGTTTATGACGTGGGAGATGGCTAGAAGGAGTTGGTCTAAGATGGCAGTGATCATGCGCCGGCTGATGCCGTCGCATCCCACCGCATTAGACTTTATAGAAAGGATTTTACTCTGTCAGTCAAAAAAAAAAACACATATACTTCTCAGTGCTCTCATTTCTACAGCATTTATTCTACTTTCATGACTCTTCTGCCATACCCAACTGTCACTACCATATCGGTACCGGTTCTTGTCTAAGGATAAGGATCGTTAGGCCATGTCGGAGGCCTTAGGGTGGTCTGAAAACTCCAAAACCAGAGTTGGCCACACACTCACACGAAAAACAAACAAACAAACTACCATATCATATCATATCATTTCTAGAGCATTTATTCTACTTTCATGACTCTTCTGCCATACCCAACTATCACTACCATACATAAGAGTAGGTACTAACACCCCTCTATGCACAGCCAAACGTGCCTTTTTGGACACGTTTTGGCTATTCATAAACGCCTTCAGAGCTCCATTCGCTCTATTATCTGCATTAACTCTTCTTTCAATATCTTCTACATTCTTACCATCTCTTATAAACAGCGTAACTAAATATACAAACTCATTCACTTGCTCCACTTGCTGTCCATCTATCATAACATTACAAGCCGTAACGCATTCCTCCTTTTCAAAAACCATAACTTTCGTTTTACTTACATTCAGTTTCATTCCTTTCCTCTCTAATGCACCATGCATGATTGTTACCATCTCCTGCAACTCCTCCGCTGAAGACGCAAGTATAACCTGATCATCAGCATAAAAGAGGCATTTGACAAGTAACTCATTCATCCTTAATCCACAGTCACTATTTTTCAAATCTTGCAAACAACTGTCCATGAAGAGGTTGAACAGCCACGGCGACGCTACACATCCCTGTCTAACACCTGTCTCGATGGTAAACCAATCCGTGTACGACCCATTTATTCTCACACAAGCTCTAGAATCTTCATAAAGGGATTTCAGAGCTCGTATGAGGCTGCTGTTCACCCCATACATCGACAGTACCGACGACCACATTTAATTCCTCACCACTTTATCGTAGGCCTTTTCTAAATCCACGAATGCGCAATAGACCTTTTGACCTTTGGCCAAGAATTTTTCGGCTATGCACCGCAAGGAAAAGACTTGATCCGTGCACCCCATATCCTTTCGGAATCCTGCTTGTACATCCCATATTTTCTTGTCGGTTACTTCCATAACTCTTTCAATCAGTACCTTCGCATACAATTTGCCAACAATGCTGAGAAGGCTAATGCCTCTATAGTTCTTGAAGTCTTGTTGCGAGCCTTTTCCCTTATAAAGAGGCACAACCACCGCTGTGGCCCAGTCATCAGGTACTCGGCTGGTGCTCCAGCACAAGTTAAATAAGCGCTGCAGCTGACCAACTATGATGCCCTGTCCAGCCTTCAGCATTTCAACTGTAATCCTATCATATCCTGCAGCCTTACCTAATTTCATACTTCCCAACGCCTTTACAATCTCATCCACACTAATATCGCTTTCATTATTGCTATTATTACCATTCATTTCGTCGATCGATGTCTCCATAGCCATTCTTTCAAATAGACCTTCAAAATACTCCTTCCATCTCTTCAGCACGCATGATTCACCATTCAGTATCTTTCCATTCTTGTCTCTGATTGACGTGTATTCTGAGGATTGAGTTCTTCCTCGAACTGCACGAACGGATTTCCAGAAAAACTTTATTTTTCTCCAGAAATCTTCAGATAGTCTGCTATCAAACTCATCTTTCTTTTCCTCTTTTTTCCTTTTAACAATTTCTTTCACAATTCTTTTTGACCTAACAAACTCCTTTCTTGCTTCATCTATGTCGTCACTCGTTGCCTTTCCCATTCTTTCATTTGCTCTGGCAGCCAACCAATCTAACCAAGCTTTCTTCTTCTCTGACACTGCTGATTGTACATCCTTGTCCCATCATGTATTCTTAACCTTTCGTATTTTCCTTCTCTTGATCACACCACATACTTCAGACGCTACACATACTATCTCTTCTTTAAAAGATTGCCATAATGCTTCCATATCATTTATGCTATCCAACCTCTCAAATCTTGCTATCAATCTTCGCTTATACTCATCTTTCACATCTTTTTCTTGCAGATTTTCTACTTTTATTCTTTCCAAGACCCTATTTTCATTATGTTCTCGGTGTCGCCATCCTTTAAAGAGCCCACTTATCCGGCTCATCAACAAGAAGTGGTCTGTGTGGATGCCGATCCCTCGATACACCCTATATATCTAGCACATTCTTTCTCAAACGTTCATCTACAATTACAAAATCAATCATACTTTTTCTAACATTCTTAGCCTCACGCGTATACATTTTTTTTAATTTTTTTTATAAACTCACGCCTGTATCCCCGAAGGGGTAGGCAGAGGTGTGATATAATACCCACATTTCGCCATGAATTTTTAGGTCCCACGTAATAGGGGGCGAGCCTATTGCCATACCGGGCACTTTACCAGACTCCGAGCCGCTACTGAGAATTTCCCAACGGAAAAACCCAATAACATTTTGCCCGACCCGGGAATCGAACCCGAGACCTCCCAATCCCACGCGCACATTTATGCCGCGAGACCAACGAGGCAGTATATGTGCAACGCGTATACATGTGTATTCTTTTGTGATCAAACTTGGTGTTTGTCACACAAAGGCTCCACTCTAAACAAACCTCCAGCAATACTTTACCATTTTCATTCACACTCTCATCACCAAATCCATCTAAAACCCTTTCAAATCCGTCTCGTTTTACTCCCACCCATCCATTGAAATCACCTAACAAGATAAGTCTTTCGTTATCCTTACATTTTCTCAAAATCACCTTTAAATTCTCCCAAAATTCCTGCCTTTCGTCTTGTTCTCGCTGTGACATACCCGCTACTATATTGACTGGGGCGTAAACCCCTACAATAAAGAGACGAGTAAGTCCTACTTTCATTCTCATCCACAATAGTCTAGCATTTACACATTCAAATTCCTTAATGCACTCATTCATTCGCGCAGACAGTATTAAACCAACTCCCTTGCAGGCTCTGGTGGTACTGTCTACCCCAGACCAATAAGCCGTGTAGCTTTCATGCTTGGTGGGGCCACAACCTTTCCTTTTCGTCTCATTCACACATAGAACATCAATCTTTCTATCATCCATCATCTGGCATACTTCATTCAATTTACCAACCATTCCTCCTCCAACATTTAATGTTGCAAACCGGCTTTCCGTAGGCCGCTTTTCGCCCTCGCGGGAGACGAGACGTGATGGGTTGCGAACCGCGTCGCCGCCGTCTGGAGAAATATAATTTTCAGTTCCCATAGCGTTCCTACGTGCATTAGGGATTTAAAATGTCCGTCCCCGCAGAGCCCTTTACGGAGATAAGGTGGAATCCCAGCTGTGCCCTATGACCACCAACACATGCACCCTCCGTTTGCGACCAGCTTGCCCTCTGGCCACGAATCCCTCGGCACGGGTCGGTTGACACCTTGGATTGGGGTTTGTTTTCGGACATGCTCCCTGAATGTTGGTTTAATTTCGAAGTATTCCTTCTCCTAGACGGGTTGCCATCCAAAGCTGACGAGGCCCATCCCCCCAAAGAGAGTGGTTTAATTTCGGAGTTTTCCTTCTCCTAGACGGGTTGCCATCCAAGGCTAACGAGGCCCATCCCCCCGAATCTCCTTTATCGTTATTGGGCGGATAATTCTCTAATTCTCGTTTTAAGTAATAGATCAATGGTTTTAACTGTTTAAAAAATATAACTGCAAACAGTATTTACACATACAAGCTACTTAATACTAAGACTTACTATGGAATTCAATATTCGAAATATAGATAGATCTGTAGATTTTAGATTAGTTTTTGACAGTTTTTGACATAAGCTCCCAAAGAGTTTGGACGTTTAGACTAGAGAGAACATGCCCTATAAATTTCCTTATACCGAACGTGCAACATGTAATGTCAGTTGGTCTTAGTTGGTTAATCATAACGTCAAATTACGCGTCTCATTTAAAGAGGCATAGACTCTTTACATACTCATATCTTTGACTACATTCTCTAAATAGCCGTGCTGTGATCTGTCATCAGTGTAAAATTTGTTGGGCGTTTGTGTTTACATTTTTAATAACTTTCTTGCATTAAAATAGTAAGTAAGCTTATAATAATTAAATAGTGTACTCATTAATTAATACACATCGAGTATGTGATATCGGGATGTGGATGCCGCTATTCTCGGAACGGAAATAACAGGAGAAACTTTATCTTCTAGCAGTGAGTCGGAATTTTCCAACAAATTTATTTACTTTTCTCGTATTAATGCTATAATGAGTGTTAAGTTTACACAATATCATTGTGTTGCAAATCAAAGGAACAGCTTGCATACGTATGTGTTATGAATTTAACTCACAAATTGTTATTTTGTACATTTATTGATTTAATAGCCTTAGTGATGGGATTTGACAATGAAAGGAGATATCGATGTTTTTTCATTGAGGGATAAATACGGAAACTAACTATCGGACATGAATGTAAAACTGTCGCTGGAAGCGACAGCGGGTAGCCGCGGTTGCTAAGTTGGCAATAAACAAAGACGTCCAGCGGTCTAATTTTCTATCGCGCGTTTGATAGTAAGCGCAGTTTAATGTAAATAATTTACTTAGATACCTACCTTAAAAGTAGCGTCTATTAACCTAAAGCCAAGTGTTCCAGTGTACGCGCGTGTGTAGGCTTACATTTTTGCATCTATAAAATTGTAGATGGATTAGGGATGTGAGTAGCATTTTTTATTATTAAGAAGGTGTTTTATTTTACAGGTTGCCTATTAATGACGTCACAAGAAAACGTTGGATAAATGCCGATGGACGGCCTAGTTTGATTTAGCAGAAGTACCACCGTATTTGTTCACGTCATTTTGAGAAAGACTGTTTTTAAAGACAGAAAGCACCTGGCGTCGTTTAAAACCGAAAGCTCTGCCTACATTTCATTTATGCCCGGACATTGCACACCCGGTAGAATTATTTATCCAAAGCTAAACAAAAAGTGTGTAATTTTAGTTTGAACATATTATTAAATATAATAATTACAGCGATTTTAATTAATCTACCTACTTCTATACTATTTATCATATTAGTGCTATCCTGACTGATCAAAGACGTCTTGCCTTGTAGTCCGCTACATTATATTCTACCATAAAATATAATATTCTTTCACATTCACACAACATTATCTGGTCCCAAACTAAGCATATCTTGTACTGCGAGTACAAGACAATCGCTAAACATGCATATATACTTTTCTGTGAATATATTACATATTATACATAGTACCATCCAGACCAAGACAAACATCCATATTCATGCACACAAATGTTTGACTTGAGCGGGAATCAAACCCGCAAGCTTCGGCGTGGCAGTCGGATTACCTACAACTCTAAAAAAATCGAGCAGTGTCCAACGTTAACGATAGCAAGCAACGTGATATGATGCGACGCAAACAAATTGCCAAAGCCTGCCGTGCCGCATTAGCCAATCTGGTATAATTCGTACAATACATAATCTAAGTGACAGTTTCTTAGCATCTCATCGCCACGCATCGCTCATTAGTTTATGAATACTTTTTGTCAATAGATTTTATGGCTAAAACGAACAATTAAACACGTGAATTATTTTAGTACTGTCTGTCTGGCAAGTCCTTGCAAAGCACTGTCCTGCGTCGACAGCAAAAACTACAATTTCAATATTTTAGTTGTTTACTTCTACGGCTTAAATATATCGACACATACTAAAGTTAGACATTTGACCAAAAATATTTATCGATAAATCATCACTGTTACGAACAACACTCGGTTTCCTAACTCTATGTTTTGTCTACTGTTTGCCTACCACGCGGCTGCTATAAGAGCGTGCTGCTAAACCTATCGACAGCTCTTTCTATCATACTGCATGTGCCATTAGAAATAAGATATCAATCATAGCAACCGTTGTTGTTATTTAGTGTTACTTCTATGCCTTAGGTTATATTTCTTTGTAAGCTCCATTCAAAATATGTCAAACACGAATCTAAAATCTACATATCTATCTATAGTTCGAATATTGAAAATGGCCGTTAGTAGTTCTCAAAATGTTATCCGGTATTAGTGACGTTTCGCTAGAGTGGCCAATATGGGGACTGCGATTTGTCTGTCAGAACCATAAGAATTTAATAAAATACTCGCCAATCCGAATTTTGCGGATATATGTTGCCGAGTCGAAATCTTAATTTTTTAATGTTTTATTATTCAGGTAAGGTTTCGATCGAGTCGACCGTACCCCTATTAATATAGATTTGACACAGATTTGACAGTGGTAGCGCAGTCGGTCGGTTCCAATGTGAAACATACCAAAATCAACAACTACTTACAAATTAAAAATTAACTAAAAAAACATTTTCACCTCAGCAGCTCAAACATGCCGCTTTTGCTGCAAGACAGCAGTGAACAAAACCCAGTTTTGATTCGAGCGTGGGTCAAAGCAGCTTTTTAATTTTTCAATCTTCAGTGCCACGAATTTACATGGTTCAGTCATGAATTTGAAACATTCGAATTTTACTGTACTCTGTCTCTTTCACATGCATATAAAAAAACGAGTGAAAAAAACAAACCCCTTCGAAATTCGATTTTGGAATTCGACCTTAAAGAAAACACGTTCGGAAACGCGTAATACCTACCCTAAAATCTAAAGATATTTGTAATAAAGAAATTGCGTTCCTTTTTAAATGTTATTGTTTATATGTTTAATTTATTATTGGATTTTAATAAAAATAAGTCTAATTAAAAGTATAAAATTGTAATTTAACTAATACATTTTTATTTGGAATTTCAACAATAATACATTTGAAAAATAAACATCAGGGAGGCGGTATCAAATCCAAACGCGATTAAAAAATAGCGGGAATAAAAATTTCGCTGATGCTGATTGCGTATAGCGTAACGTGTTAAACATTATTTCAATCTATTCCTGTTCATTTCTGTGTCTCCTAAGTAATATGTGTTCTCACTGCTGAGGTGAAAAGTTATGTGTGCTACACGAGAGCAAAGCTTTTTGCATCTCGTGCTGTTGAGTCCCTCACTACGCTCAGGATTCTAACTTCAAATCAATCATAGAATCCTTCGCTTGCTCGGGACTCAAAATCAACACTCGAAACAAAAGACAACTTTGGTCTCTTGTTGCACAAATAACTATTTCCAGTGGACTAAATTGTGAATCTCAACCATTTTCAAGTCGTCTTGAACACACACAAAAAAATTCATCAAGATCGGTCCAGTCATTTAGGAGGAGTTCAGTGACATACACACGCACACTAGAAATATGTATATAAAGATAGTCAAACGAGCATGATCCTAATAGTATATTTAACATAAGTTGTGCCATACTACGAACCAAGTTCTAAACATTAAAAGTCGTTAGTTAATTTCATGCATATTGGATTTCGAAATCCCAATATAGCGCACGTTTTTCAACGTCGAAAGCCAGATTAAGGAATGCAAATAGTAGATTTGTTGTGACGGACGGCTCGTCAATGTCCGTCGTCCTATCTTTAAAATGGCATCCGAATTCAATCTTCGTTCGGCAATTTGGTATTTGATTAGTTCTCTGAAGTAATTTTCCGTGTTTTAAAGGATATTTTTAGCCTTTAGGATTTTATGGTGCTTCCTAAAAAGTGCAAGTAATGATTTGCTATAGATTTCAAGTTGAATATATGGTTAATGGTGTCTACTTATGACGGTGTAATGGCTGAATTGCACCGTTATCTAGTAATGTTCCAGTAATGATGGACTTTCTTTAAATGCTGCCTACACAGTGACTGAAGCGTGCATTCCATCCGTTCATACCATCATGGCAAGAACTACACAGGTGAGCACAAAACAAAATATACATTTTTAGTATTTTAGGTAGTCGAAGAATATGTCCATTTCTATATATATAATATATTTGTTGTGTCCATTGATACTAGGGGCTTAGGTTTTCTTACTTTTAGAGATCAATCATAAAAAAATTGGTGACAGTTTTCAATTGTTTTTTTCTGCTGAGTTAGTATTGTGATTGTAAATTTTCTTAAATTAATCTAGCTATACCTAAACGTCTTGGCTTTAGTGTTCGATTCCTGAATTTTTTACTGAGATTGATAAGCAGGTACATTTTTTTTGTAAAGACATTTTGGATTTCTAATTGCACTATACATAAATAGTGTCCGCATTTGATTCAATGTTATCATCATCAGCCTTTAACAGTCCACTGCTGGACTAGGCCTCTCTTTTGAAAGGAGGAATTGGCCTACTATACCACGCTCGCCAAAAGGGTTGGTATAGGGTTTGTATCAAGTTTTCCTTCTCTTACAGTGCTGTTCTCTGCATAATGCTCCCTCTGTCGGCTCTTACGACACCCATGGGATAATATGGGGTGGTGACATTCCGTATTCTTAATCCGTCACCACACGGACAATTCAATGTTAAGGATACTTTTAATCGATAATATTACTGAAAAATTACACAAGCCTATCTAATTATGATAAATTATTGCGATTCATTAATTATTATGTTCAATGAGTTAATAGTACAATTATCATTATAGCAAGAATCATTTGTTCGCAATTTCATAATAACCTTTATGTGATTTGTGCACATATTTTAAGCATAACCTGTATTTGACGAACTTTACTATCAAGACGACCCAAACCATGCAACTTAAACAAGTATTTTTAGTGTATATATGATAATATTCCTAAGTGTTTTTATAAGTTTAATATTTTATTCTTTACTACTGCATAGTAGTGTATATACCTGCAACATATGCTTTACTTGTAGCAAGAGTTATTACTAGTATTTTCCTATAATATTCTTCCACAATCGTGTTTTAGCGGGTGCTTCCTACTTACCTATTTCTGTATTACTAAAGTATTTCAAAGATTTAGCTGAGCCTCAGTGAAGATTCTAAGAATACATCATGATTACATTATGCCATGAAAACGATATCCAAGAACTTTGAAAGGAATTTAATTAATACATTCCACCTAACGTATCCTCCTTTTCTTGTTGTATTTTCATTTAGACAGTTAGATTGAAGTTGTCTACATTTCAATTCATGTTGATCACTACATCCGTAAAAGTTTTTATTGTATCCTTATTTTAGTATATGTTTTTGTTTTAATATCATCAAAAATTTAGGAATATAATATATTATAATCATATTTTGATAATCTTGTGATCCGTAGTTTAATACGCACGATTCTTTTTATCCTTTTCAATATCATTAATATGTTATAGAAGTCTTGTGATCGAATTCGTGTAATATAATCGATGAAATATTTCATCGGTACACTCATAAAACATTTGACCAGACCGCGGGCGCTGCAATACTCTATCTATATTTAATTCATGAAGCGTTTCGTAGTTTCTGTAATCGCGATATCCAATTTTAAATGAGGCTATTAGAATGTGATATATTCGAGTAGTATGTGTAAATAATGTTTTCTAACTATGCATTAGTAACGTCAATTGTTTAACCACTTGTTCAATGGAGGAATTATACGGTAGAGTTGCCTGACTGAATTTGAAATAATAATATGGCAAGTTGTTTCGGTATTTGTTTGATGTGCATATGAAAATTACTGATGGGAAGTTTTGACGAGAAACACCAATTAAATGGAGTCAGAGTGTTTTGAATTGACTTTGATATCTGTAGGCAATTTCGCGTAATATTATATGAATATAAGCTTTACTCGGTTCTCATACAAATTAAATTGAATTTATAGCAATAATAGAAGCTATAATTTTTTCATTTCGTTTTTCTTTTCAAGTAAGAGGTGAATCAATTTTAGTGTCAGTTTACAAAGATTATTTTCTTTCTTACAGATATTAGTGCTGGTTCTGTTTGCTGCCTGCGCGGTGCATTGCTACAGCAGCAACCGGCCTGGCTACAGTTATGGTAGGTCTCACAGGCATCGGTCGCGGCACGGCGGTGAAGACTACAGACGAAGCAGTGGCCACTCAAGATCACGGATGGGGCCTTCTGGTGAAGAAACTGATGCTCCTTTAAAGCCGGTTGTGGAAGCCGAACATTCAGTCATTGACAAAATTAATCCCATCATCAACGTTGATGGCAAAGCGAACGACAACAAGGATAACGGTAAAACTATTAAAGTAGAAGGAGCTACACCAGAAGATAATGGTAAAGGAGCAAAAATGACTGTTAGTGGATTACCACCCAATGGCAGTATCAATGTTAAACTTAATGCAGGTGGAGTTGAAACTAAAACTCATGGTAATACTATTAACGTTGATGGCAAGCAGCCTGATGTAAGCAACAATGGCGATTCAAAAAGTGGTCTTACTGAACCAAATGATAATTCTATCACGGTTTTTGGTAATACGCCAAATGACGATGAGCACCGGCCAAATGCTAATCCCGGCATGATTGATATTAATGGCAAGTTAGAAAATAATAAGAAAAATGAGCCAGGTCATGTTAGCGATAACAACCCTAGTGAAGTAAATCGGCATAAAGAGGGTGCGAATAGACCTGATAATAAAATCGGATTACCGATTGAAGAATCTCATAATAATGATTCACATGATTTTAATGGCAATGGATTATCCACAGGCTTCGATAATAACCGCCGTCCATCCGAACATAAACCGGAACATGGAGACTATGAGAAACCGGAACATGGAGACTATGAGAAACCAGGTCATGGAAGCTATGAGAAACCAGGTCATGGAGACTATGAGAAACCAGGTCATGGAAGCTATGAAAAACCAGCACATGATGGTTATGAGCACCCAAGAGAACCGAAAGGAACCGATCGTGAACCTGGATATGGTGTAACAGTAATTATTCACAAACCTGCATTACCTGGTAATGCCGGTGGCGAAACAGGCAGCGATAAAAAGAACAAGCCTGTTGTTTTGCCTGTGTATTTACCCGATTCAAACAACCAAATCTATTTACCAGGCGGCATTGTGTCTCATAAAGGAAAAGTGCCAGCTTACTACATTGTGCTGATCGATGGCAAAGCGACCCTAGTGCGAAACCCAGCAGCTGTAGCTGTAGGTGGCAGTGATAATGGGATCGATCTCAGTTCACTCTTTGAACAAGACGGCATTGGAGGTGGAATTTCAATTGGTGGTTTGTCGAATGTTAATGGAGTGCTTCCCAGCTGGCTACATCTTGGCGATGGTAGTACTATTAGTGGTGGTGGAATCGGCATGATAAAGCAACCAGTTGTGTTTGGACCCAATTATCTTGGAAGTAGAGTTTCTGGCGGTGCAGTAGTTGTACCGGGTGAGCAACCAGTCAACGTGGAACCCGTAATTACGGAGCCGGTTCAAGTTCAACCCCCTGTTATACAGGAACCAGTTTCTGTGCCTCAGCCAATTTATACTTTTCCCTACCTGACTGGTGGAGCATACTATCCAAATATGCCTTTCCAATTTCCTTGGTCATCAATGTGGGATAATATGAGCCCAAATATGAATTGGCCAAACATGATTGAGTTCTTAGTTAATCTTGGAGCAAATTTCCCAAATCACGGAAAAGGTGGTAATGATAATGTACAAAAAGTAAAAAATCCAAATCAGTCGCCTACAGACTATAAACCTGAAGAGAAAAACCCAGAAGAGCCACCTAAAGTTAAGAAACCTGAAGAGAAGCACCCAGAACAGCCACCTAAAGTTAACAAACCTGTAGATAAGCACCCAGTACAGCCACCTAAGGATACTAAACCAGAAGAAAGGAACCCAGAAAAGCCACCCAAGGATAACAAACCTGAAGAAAGGTACCCAGAAAAGCCACCCAAGGACAACAAACCTGAAGAAAGGTACCCAGAAAGGCCACCCAAAGAAAACAAGCCTAAAGAAAAGTATCCAGATCAGCCACCCAGAGACAAGCGCCCAGTGCAGCCACCCAAGGAAACTAGGCCTACAGCAAAAAATGTAGATGGCAAAAAGCCGCACAATCCTGACCTTAATAAGGATCGTGAGGGGGCTGAAGACCAAACCAAGAAACCAGGTTCAACATCGGGTTCCAATATTAATGAACCCTACAAGCCTGTCACTGAGCATCCTACTGAAGCAACTAAGGGTACCGAAAGGCCAGAGATTAAAAAGCCCACAGCCGCTATCCCACCTGAGCATGAGACCCGCAAGCCTACTACTGAACTTCCTCCTACGGATTATAAGCCAACCAGAAAGCCCATCCATGAGGAAGTTACGAAAAAGCCAATCGAATCTGACGAAGAAACCTCAGCCGATCACATGAAGAAGCCAAATATCGATATAGGTAAAGACCGAGAACCTGCCGACGAAGGAAGCAAGAACAGATATCCTAACGATGGAGATAATCATCTCCACATTCCTGTTATATCTAACCCAGGAACTAACAATGATGTTACGAAGTTGACTTCTGGATCTTTTGATCCTACTTTAATTAATTTATTGAACGTAGTATTGAAGCTGCCGAATAAGTCATCCATCTCTAAAAGCAAACCTGCCAAGGATGTTGAGCCTGATCTAAAGAAATTAATAGAGTCTATGATAAAATCAAACGCTGACGACAAAACTAAAAGGCCTGAGTATCCGAAGCCACAACCGAATATCGACGAGAAAACTATTCGTGAGATGATCGAAGCCTTGAAATCAAAAGGAGAAAAGGAGAGACCCGATAACAAAGGTTTTGAACATCCAAAGCCGAAACCTGAAGATAAAGATATTAAAGCCTTACTCGAGATTCTTAAATCGAAACTCGATGAGAAGGCACTTAGGGAATTGCATCAAATTCTAAAATCGAAACCAGAGGACAAAATGCTTAAGGATTCACTCGCCTTATTGAAATCAAGCGAACACAAACGCTTCCACGAGTTACTTGCACTCCTGAATCGTAATAGCGGCAAAAATGAGATCAATCCTGCTATAATCAGTCAGCTTCTGCTTCCTCTTTTGAGTGGTTACAACCGTCAACCCAACATGAACGTCCTGGTGGAGCCTGTTAGGGGAATGGATGAAGCTACTCGGTCGAACTTAATCCTTCTCCTCAATATGTTAGCTAGAAATTTGGGTAATGAGTATCCTTCTGGAGGCATGGGTTATGGCGGCTACTATGAGCAAGTAAATCCGGCGAATCTTTATTTCCTCGGTCACTTCCCTTGTGACTATTCGAACATTCGTGCACTCGCGGGCGGTCAGGGCTACCAACAGGGGCTTTGGCAGCTGTTGTCGCGCTTGTATGATAGAGGAGGCCTGGGCTCCATCAGATACGACAGGTCTGCAGAAGAACACGACAACAACAAGTCCTCTTCACCTCCTAAGAAAAATTAATAATTAATGTAATGTAGGCTTTATAAATTAATTTAATAATGTAGGAGCTCATTTCGTATCTAGAGTAAAATAAATTGGTTAACCATTATTATGTTCCTTTAAATTTCAGACAATATTTTTTGTAATATCTAAATTTATTTTGTATATTATGAATGATTGAATTTTCATGTTTTGAAATATTTAGTACAAAATGCAGTTTGTAATTAACATTTTGTTTATGTATCTAAGTACCTGTAATGTATTTCGAGTAAAGTTCCTGTCAGTAAAAATATTTCTATTATTGTTCCAAATAAATAAATTAGTTATACTAAAATGTATAAATTTCCTTTGTAAATATTAAATATGTTAATATTATATAAATTTGCGAACTTATTAAATTCTATATACAATTGCATATAGAATTTAATCAGTTCATTATTAATTCAGTATAGTTAAACAGAACCTTTAATAAAAGTATTGTCATGAATTTGTATTTGTTTTATTTTGATGATTATTGTGAGTCTATGACATAAAAGGGGTAGCCTATATTTTATTCTGATGTCTGTACAAGATATAAATATTACTAAAAGATTTCACCAAAGAGTGACAAACATCCATCCTTCATCACAAATTACTTTAGCATTAACTCTTGTGTCTTTCATTTTTAAGTCTTTTCAGTAGAAAAGGTCTAAAAATGATTTAATTTGATATCAAAATGTAAGTGTCGTATTTATGTCATAAATACGACAATAGTCTCCAAAATTAATTGATTAATTAATACTAAAATTATTTCGTGACTTGATCGTAAACTGTACAGTGTCAAACTATGTGTCAACTTCGAACTACACTCACAGGCACAATTAACTGCCCACCTATGTATATCATACGTCGCCCTTTTTGTTTTCGATAACTATGGCTTATCAACTGTTTACTTTTTTGTCAACTGGTTACTTTAGCAATAATTTAAACACTTACCAGGTAACTCAGAAAGTATTGTGAGAAAAAGTTTTTATGTATGTGAGACTGGCCAGTTATAATTTATTTAAAAATATTAAGTAACTAACTCAAAACGTCCCTCCACATTTTTTTGCGAGTTAATTAAAATTACCGTCTCTCATTGAAAAATGGATTTGCGTCGAGATCATTTTCGCGATATGATTTTTACAATTTTAAGTGTCGCCTGAAACCGGACAATCGTACCATAGACTTCAAATGGATGAAGCCCTACTAAGGCAAACGTGTATCGTTGGTATAATGAACAACAAGGACCTGAAATTTTCGTCGTAAAGCCAAAAATAAAAAGTTGCATCTTCATCTTTTTTTTATAGTAATAGGCGGCAAACGAGCAGACGGATTGCCTGATGGTAAGCAATTACCGCCGCCCATGGACACAAGCAACAACACAGGAGTCACAAGTGCGTTGCCGCCCTTGGGGTTGGGAAAAGGGTTAGGATGAGGAGTGGAATAAGGGAGAAGGAAAGAGGATAGGGCCTCCGGCATTCTCACTCACCGAACGAAACGCAACAGTTTAGGTACTGTTACTTTACGTCGATTTAAAAAAAAAAAACGATTTAAAAAAATTATTGTTGTATTTTAGTTATTTGAACGTTTTTCCATTATTACTGTGTCCCCAGTCTTTGAGATGAGCCAGGCTTTGGCATAGGGTCTGATTAAGCGCCGGTATTAAATTTTTAATGAAGAACTTGAAGTAAAGTTGCAATTTTGTCGGTAGGTAATTCATCTTTTTCCTCAATAAACTTTGATATCTCCACTAATTTGCCTGCAAGTGTCTATAGAATATTTAGGCACTCCCGAACAATTTACATTGTCCTCTGGCTGGGCAGACTAGCAATTTCAGATTTCCAGGGATTATAGAGGCTGCCTTTTTTCAACCCCAGTTTTTAGGGTCGTTGTAACGAGTGCAAATTGTACCTTATGGTACTGCTGAGTCCCCAGTTGGAAGACTGGGTCTTGTTTTAGAAGAAGTAAAGACATATGAAAATGTATTGCTGACAACGAAAAACGTATGATGCAAAAAAAAGAAAATTTGTTGCAAATTTCATATTTCGTTTGTAACTACGGGGACCAAAGTTGTAGAGAATTTAATTTGCAACCCAACATGATTTGAAGTTTTTCTGTAAGACCAATGGTTTGCCAGATAAACTAGAAAAACCATATGGGTTTTCTAGTTTACCTGGTGGTACATATGTACCACTTTGTTTAAGATCACCATCTTAAACAGAGTGGTAGATACATATGGGTTTTGGCAGTAGGACAAGGGCTTCGACCCCATGAAGTTGGATTTAACTTTACACTAAAACCCTCTTGACATCTATAAAAAAATTGCGTCCTCTGACAAATGCACGCTAAGCCCAAAAAATTAACATTTCAATGGACTACATATCCATGGATAAATCAAATATTGAAACCAGCCGTAAGTTAGCAGAATACTTACCGATTGTGAAAC
The DNA here is from genome assembly GCA_944739405.2 of Euclidia mi. Taxonomy (NCBI): domain Eukaryota; kingdom Metazoa; phylum Arthropoda; class Insecta; order Lepidoptera; family Erebidae; genus Euclidia; species Euclidia mi. The sequence goes on from OX123201.2 coordinate 45,796,535, forward strand.
AAATCACAGCCTAATCGAATTTCTCTTTCTAATTCGTTCTCTTAATAATTTTTCTTTTTCTAATTTGTTCAAAATACAGTGCCGATGTGAGCTAAAATACGAGAATTGACCTTCAACTTAAAATAAAGTCTATTATAGGAATAAAATACACAATAATCCGTAGAGTATAACCTTCTTCAGAAAAATTATCATCATGGTGTTAGAGTTAGCCCATGGCAGTCAAGTCTTGTAGATCGAGGTTCACTTTCTTGTCTAACCAAATTTGACAGAATATTAAGTATTTCTTTTTTGCTTTGCCTAATTAATGCCAACCCAAACGGATAACCATTTGCCATAGCTTGACCTGTGTCAGAGATCTGTCTCCCCACATGGACAGTCAAACCTTTTCTAGCCAGGATCAACGGTTTAACATGCTCTCTGATGAGCGGTGCAAGCGATATAATTAACAATTTTATACGCACATAACTTCGAAAATGCCAGTCTTTTAAATGTAGTGTGTGTAATAAGAATGTACATCACGGTCGCCACATATTGCAATTAAGTTTAATCCAGTTATCAAGTAACTTTAAGCAATCGCTAAAGCTCATAGATAGTTGTAGGTTTATAAAATAAGTTAACAGTTGGCTTCGATATATTTAAAAACGCATACCAATATCAGTTTCTGTAGGGAAAAGATGGCAATCAAAACTCTTATACTTTTAATCATTAGAGGCAAAACTGGTTTACATTAGACGTTATAGGTATTACCTAATAGTTGACGAAAGTAGGTGCCGCACTGACTTAATTATTTTTATCATCTTACGTATATATTATCAATCTTTATGAGCTTTAGCGATTGCTTTATTTCTTATTTTGGGCATGCGATCTGGTGCAGTGTGCATTGACGGAAGCAAAATTTGAGATTTTAAATTTTATTGCCAGTCCTTGCAATAGTCATGCGCATATCGAGGCCGCAAACAACAAATTTAACAAAGTGATTTGAAAGAAAGAAAAAATGAATTTATTTGAATTAACACAATATTATGATAGTAATTACAGTGATAAATACGAACTAAAGAACAAGAAAAACACAGAAAAACAAAACAAAGACACGAATACAGAGGATTTCGAAGGCAAATAATGCATGTATCAGATAGGCTCGGCATAATATTGTGTGGAAAAAAGGCCACAGTTCAGCATTATGCTGCAAATACAATTGCAGCGCTGTTTTTCAACTGAGGCCCATTGGGACTAGTAGGCTTCCAAATCTTAGCAGTTTGATTATTTAAAATTAGTTATACGAATTAATATATGGTTATTTAAAATTAGTTATGTCAATACGAATAAAAAATGAATATGTCAACGAAATGAATATCAACTGTTAGCTATGAAGACATATAATTATATAATAATCATATTTCATAAAAAAAAATTGTAATAGGAAGGGTAATTATTAATTTGGTATGTCAACAAATATCATTAAATTAAATCATAAGTCAAAAGATTGTCCATCACATAGTAGGTATAAATAAATAAAAGGGGCTGTAAAGAGGGCTGTGATGTCATCGAATAAAGCTCAATAGGATAATAGTAAAATAACAATTACTTTTTGAAAGTTTTATGATTGTTACAGTTATTTAACAGTCGTAACATTTTGGCATTTAACGCCTGCGCCGTGTGACTAACAACACAGTACTATTTGAAAATATATGCATTTTGCGCCTATTTTTCTGGACGGGTTTGATACCCTGACTGTATAGATACACAGTCAGGGTATCAAACCCTAGTATCAAATCAGTTATTGTAAATCAATGACTATATGAGACGTACCTTGTAATAATTATCGTAAATTTATAAGCTATCCGATGGCATAAAAATCGAATTTTATTTTGAGATACCGCTTTTGCACTTAGGAGGCCAGAATAGCCTCGCTTCCCTATGTAGGGTCTAGAAACATACCTACTGCTAAATGAGGGTATAATTTTAAACCTGTGCCCACCCCATCCGGGATAAAATTGGGGGGCTAAGTATGTAGGTTATCTATATATATAAAAGAAAGTCGTGTTAGTTACACTATTTATAACTCAAGAACGGCCGAACTGATTTGGCTAAAAATTGGTGGGGAGGTAGCTCAGAACCAGGATATAACGCATGCGCTGATATAATATTAGATATAATAATTGAGTTGCTGCGCATGTACTATATCTGTCAGTACTGTCACATTATACATTGACATAATTATGATGCACTGTCATTACTTCGTTCGCTTTTAAGGTTCGCTTACTTAATTAAACTAATAATAATTATTGTAGCAGCCTTGGCTAATCCCTACTAATATTAGGTACTAGCTGTGCCCGCGGCTTTGCTCGCGTGGAAATTGGTATCCCTTAAATATAAATATCTCTTTCTGTGGCCTTGATAATGTAAAATAACATAATGATCGGTTGATGAAACTCACACTCATATTTAAGTTTCTTACTTACTGTATTACAAAAGTAGTAACCTGTACCTACAACCTAAATTCTTAGCTCTTTCTTTTAATAATTACTATTTGGCCGGATTACATAATTGTTAGTTAATTTTAATCTTTGCCCTCAAAAAGTAACACTCGAATAGTAAGTCTACGATGCTCTACTATCTATACTAATATAATAAAGCGGAAGAGTTTGTTTGTTTGAACGCGCTAATCTCAGGAACTACTGGTCGGATCTGGAAAATTATTTTTGTATACGATAGCCCAGTTATTCCGGAAGGCTATAGGCTCTATAACATAACGCTTCGACCCTTTGGGCCGGGCAAAAGGCTAAAAAGGCTAAAAGATAATGGCGGCTAATCTCAGGAACCAGCAGTCGGATTTAAAAAAATGTTATTGCCTATGATAGCCCAATTATTCCGAAAGGCTTTATAAAATTACGCCACAACTTTTAGGGGCCAGGCAAAAATAATAAAATTGTCAAACGAGAAGGGGGAGGGCTGGGTCAAAGGCAAAAAAGGCTAAACGAATAGGATACAATCTATATGGGTATCGTTTTCGAGATTTTCGGGACGCTGATTAATAATATGAAATTTATTTAGTGATCCAAGATGGCGGACGGGAAATCAAAGATGGCGGATGAGAAAATTTTAAAAAATCAATATGGGTATCGCCTTCGATATTATAAGGGGTGAGGAATCGAAATACAACATCTATTTCGTGATCAAAGATGGCGGATGGGAAATCAAAGATGGCGGATGAAAAAAAATTAAAGTTTATATGGGTATCCTCTTCGATGTTTTAAGCTATGAGGAATGCAAATACAACATCTATTTCGTGATCAAAGATGGCAAATGGGAAATCGAAGATGGCGGACGGATTTTGCTGGGTCATCTATCTATATAGGTATCTATATAAAATTCAAGGTCAATCGTCGAATCCAACTCGGTTGGGCAGCGTTCGGGAAGCTACGACATATCTTCTCGTCCGATATCCCGCAGTGTCTCAAGACGAAAGTCTTTGACCAGTGTGTGTTGCCAGTGATGACTTACGGATCAGAGACGTGGTCGCTCACTATGGGCCTTATCAGAAGGCTCAAGGTCACTCAGAGGGCGATGGAGAGAGCTATGCTTGGAGTTTCCCTGCGAGATCGAATCAGAAATGAGGAGATCCGCAGTAGAACCAAAGTCGCCGACATAGCTCTCCGGATAGCCAAGCTGAAGTGGCAGTGGGCAGGGCACATAGCTCGAAGAACCGATGGCCGTTGGGGCAGAAAGGTTCTGGAGTGGCGGCCACGTACCGGACGACGCAGCAGAGGTAGGCCCCCCGCAAGGTGGACCGACGATCTTGTCAAGATCGCGGGAGGAGGTTGGATGCGGGCGGCTCAAGACCGGTCTGTGTGGAGAACCTTGGGGGAGGCCTATGTCCAGCAGTGGACGTCGTTTGGCTGATATGATGATGATGATGATGATAAAATTCAATCTTCGTTTGTTTGTATACCTTTGTAAACTCTGAAATTTTAGATTAAGCATTGGTGGCTTTGGTAACTTTGTTCAGAATTTCCTGGAAAAGTGCTTTGAAAAAGAAAAGAAATAAGCAAAAAGAACTTTGAAAGGCGATACAGGGTTCGCCGGGACAGCTAGTATTAAATAAAACACAATATAAAGGACAAAAATATATTTATTTATCATTTACTAACGAAATACAGAGTTTACAGCTCATCAAAAGTTAGCTGTCTGCTACAACCCGGCAGGTTTTCTTTATCCTCATCGAAGGTAAAGGCAGTGTATGAGGTGATGAGGCTTCAATACTTATTATTTGGATCCTTTGTGCGGCAAAGCTGGCGGCTTTGTATGTCGCCGGGTGCACGCGGCTTGGCCGGGCCGGCGGCAGTGCCGGCGGCACTGTGTTAGGAGCCTAACAATCTATAACACTCTACTATATCCCTAAAACAATATTTATAATAGCCTAGTATATTTTATCATATTTTATGTACTTACTCATCTTGTTTTTTGCTAGCTCTTGAACAAATCGTGTTAGAATTGACTGCAGTCAAATGTATGTAAGATGATGCAGAGCTGTTATCTTTAACTTCACTGTAATTGCAATAAAGATAATTAGTTAGGTACTTTATTATTAAAAAAATACTATAACTTTTGTTACGGCAAAAACAGAGAAGACACCTACTTACTTATAAATGATTGATTTTAGAAATTAAAAAGATATTTGATGTACTGAGACATACCTAGTAGTTAATGAATAATCAAAGTTTTACCCGATGTACCTAATAGGTTTATGTTCACAAGACAATAATACAACATTCGTTACAACGTTGCGGAATGCGGAGCGCCATTTTAGCGCTGGTTATTGTTCGCCGTGGCGGCATCTTAGCGCTCCAGGCGCTCTGACAAGCCAATAAATTTGCAATTATAGATACCTACATAAGATATTTCGATTTTATGATATATTACTCTTTTAAAAATTGAACACTCGCTGTGTATTGTGAGAATAATTTATATAAAATTATACTAGCTGTCCCGGCGAACCCTGTATCGCCTTTTAAAGGTCTTTTTGCTTACTCCTTTTCTTTTTCAAAGCACTTTTCCAGGAAATTCTGAACAAAGTTACCAAAGCCACCAATGCTTAATCTAAAATTTCAGAGTTTACAAAGGTATACAAACAAACGAAGATTGAATTTTATATAGATACCTATATAGATAGATGACCCAGCAAAATCCGTCCGCCATCTTCGATTTCCCATTTGCCATCTTTGATCACGAAATAGATGTTGTATTTGCATTCCTCATAGTTTAAAATATGGAAGAGGATAACCATATAGACTTTAATTTTTTTTCATCCGCCATCTTTGATTTCCTGTCCGCCATCTTGGATCACTAAATAAATTTCATATTATTAATCAGCGTCCCGAAAATCTCGAAAACGATATCCATATAGATTGTATCCTATTCGTTTAGCCTTTTTTGCCTTTGACCCAGCCCTCCCCCTTCTCGTTTGACAATTTTATTATTTTTGTCTGGCCCCTAAAAGTTGTGGCGTAATTTTATAAAGCCTTTCGGAATAATTGGGCAATAACAAATTTTTAAATCCGACTGCTATTTCCTGAGATTAGCCGACATTATCTTTTAGCCTTTTGCCCGGCCCAAAGGGTCGAAGCGTTATGTTATAGAGCCTATGGCCTTCCGAAATAACTGGGCTATCGTATACAAAAATATTTTTTCAGATCCGACCGGTAGTTCCTGAGATTAGCGCGTTCAAACAAATAAACTCTTCCGCTTTATTATATTAGTATAGATAGTAGAGCATCGTAGACTTACTATTCGAGTGTTACTTTTTGAGTGCAAAGATTAAAATTAACTAACAATTATGTAATCCGGCCAAATAGTAATTATTAAAAGAAAGAGCTAAGAATTTAGGTGGCAGGTACAGGTTACTACTTTTCTAATACAGTAAGTAAGAAACTTAAATATGAGTGTGAGTTTCATCAACCGATCATTATGTTATTTTACATTATCAAGGCCACAGAAAGAGATATTTATATTTAAGGGATACCAATTTCCACGCGGGCAAAGCCGCGGGCACAGCTAGTACCTAATATTAGTAGGGATTAGCCAAGGCTGCTACAATAATTATTATTAGTTTAATTAAGAAAGCGAACCTTAAAAGCGAACGAAGTAATGACAGTGCATCATAATTATGTCAATGTATAATGTGACAGTACTGACAGATATAGTACATGCGCAGCAACTCAATTATTACAGCGCATGCGTTATTACTGTCAATAGGTTGGAGCTTTGTCCCTACAAACATGGACCCTCTCTAAAATCCCTCTCAAATTATTTTTTGCATTTTATTGTATCCTATGTGTTTTTCCTGGTTCTGAGCTACCTCCCCACCAATTTTTAGTCAAATCGGTTTGGCCGTTCTTGAGTTATAAATAGTGTAACTAACACGACTTTCTTTTATATATATAGATTATGCATAATCGATAATCTATAACATAGTCAGTCATAAAAGACTCTTATGAACTAGAAATTATTTGTGTAAAAATGTTACATAGGGTAAACAGTATAATGATTGGCACCCTAAGCCGGTTTCTACTACTAAGTAACAAATTTTTAGGAAAATAGAAATTCAATAATATTTTCTATGGTTTTGTCGGAATTGTGTTTACATGGGCATTAATAAAAATAAATCATCATCATAATCAGCCTTTAGCAGTCCACTGCTGGACTAGGCCTCTCCTTTGCAAGGAGGAATTGGCCTACTATACCACGCTGGCCAAACGGGTTGGTATAGGGTTTGTATCAAGTTTTCCTTCTCTTACAGTGCTGTTCTCTGCATAACACGCTCCCTCTGTCGGCTTTTACGACACGGTGTTGGCGGTGGTGACATTCCGTATTCTTAATCCGTCACCACACGGACAATATAATAAAAATAAAACATCGCGTTTAATAAAGCCGGTTTATTAGCATAAAAATGTGCTCAAACTTATTTCTTACGAAAAGTATAATCATTGGCACCCTGGTATAGTTATTGGCAGTACCAAAACGGTACAATCATTGGCACTGTGTTGGCCTAAGGCCGTGATACCCAGACAGTCTTAAGACTTGATATCCGGATCTTTATACATGTATTCTATGTAATCAAAATATATATTTATGAATGTTTATGTAACCTTCTAATATTTCTAACATAAGTCTATATTTGAAAGAAGTTTAGTTCATTTACCACGTTTTATATCTTTCTTTCGGCATATTTTTCTAATGTAGCTCATCTTGTTTCTTAGATACATTGTAGCAAATGAGCCCTGTTTCAGTTTCTCACAAGCATTTTGTTCGTAATATTTTTGTCTATACTAAGTTCTTTGTTTTAAGCGATATCTGTCCTGATTTCTGGGTACTTTGTAGATAAAGGTTGCCATCTCTGTACGACCGTACCATAGTAAGTTGGGTGTAAAATGTGAAGAAATATGCAATCTCAAGTTGTTTGTAAATAAAAGGGGCTGTAAAGAGGGCTGTGATGTCATCGAATAAAGCTCAATAGGATAATAGTAAAATAACAATTACTTTTTGAAAGTTTTATGATTGTTACAGTTATTTAACAGTCGTAACATTTTGGCATTTAACGCCTGCGCCGTGTGACTAACAACACAGTACTATTTGAAAATATATGCATTTTGCGCCTATTTTTCTGGACGGGTTTGATACCCTGACTGTATAGATACACAGTCAGGGTATCAAACCCTAGTATCAAATCAGTTATTGTAAATCAATGACTATATGAGACGTACCTTGTAATAATTATCGTAAATTTATAAGCTATCCGATGGCATAAAAATCGAATTTTATTTTGAGATACCGCTTTTGCACTTAGGAGGCCAGAATAGCCTCGCTTCCCTATGTAGGGTCTAGAAACATACCTACTGCTAAATGAGGGTATAATTTTAAACCTGTGCCCACCCCATCCGGGATAAAATTGGGGGGCTAAGTATGTATGTTATCTATATATATAAAAGAAAGTCGTGTTAGTTACACTATTTATAACTCAAGAACGGCCGAACCGATTTGGCTAAAAATTGGTGGGGAGGTAGCTCAGAACCAGGATATAACGCATGCGCTGTAATAATTGAGTTGCTGCGCATGTACTATATCTGTCAGTACTGTCACATTATACATTGACATAATTATGATGCACTGTCATTACTTCGTTCGCTTTTAAGGTTCGCTTACTTAATTAAACTAATAATAATTATTGTAGCAGCCTTGGCTAATCCCTACTAATATTAGGTACTAGCTGTGCCCGCGGCTTTGCTCGCGTGGAAATTGGTATCCCTTAAATATAAATATCTCTTTCTGTGGCCTTGATAATGTAAAATAACATAATGATCGGTTGATGAAACTCACACTCATATTTAAGTTTCTTACTTACTGTATTAGAAAAGTAGTAACCTGTACCTACCACCTAAATTCTTAGCTCTTTCTTTTAATAATTACTATTTGGCCGGATTACATAATTGTTAGTTAATTTTAATCTTTGCCCTCAAAAAGTAACACTCGAATAGTAAGTCTACGATGCTCTACTATCTATACTAATATCACAGATGAGAGAATTAGTCTCAGATAGAGCGCATTCGTCCAACTAAGTGTGGCACGTTGACAGCTATGTGTGCGTGACCTTTGGCGACTGGCACTGTACGGACACGCGCGTCTATGTGTGTTTAAAGTTGCCAGATTATGAATAATCTCCCAGTATTTTGCATATAGTTATGTAATATTCTTATATTCATTTGCGGTTTTGAAGAATTTACCATGGATTTAATTAATGCTTTTATAAATACATTTCTTAAATGTAGGTACCGAGTTAAGTTTTAACTACTTCGTAAATCTTAAATCTGTGTATATAAAATCCTTGCGTTACTGACTGACTGACAGATAAGCTACAGCCGAAACTACTCGGCGCATGAAGCTGAAATTTAGCATGTATGTTTCTTGGGAACCGTAGGGGTGCACTAAGACGGGATTTCTCGAAATTCCCACGGGATCGGGCAAAACGAGAAATACGAAAATATGTGTGAAGCCGCTGGCGTCGATTAGTTGAGAAATAAATAGTATGTATGTACACACGGCACCAAGTCAAGCTAAACAGTTGTTGTACGATTTTGATACTTATTCCCTACGCCATAAGTATGTATGTACACACGGCGCCAAGTCAAGCTAAACAGTTGCTGTACGATTTTGATACTTATTCCCTACGCCATAAGTATGATGTACACACGGCGCCAAGTCAAGCTAAACAGTTGCTGTACGATTTTGATACTTATTCCCTACGCCATAAGTATGTATGTACACACGGCGCCAAGTCAAGCTACACAGTTGCTGTACGATTTTGATCCTTATTCCCTACGCCATAAGTATGTATGTACACACGGCGCCAAGTCAAGCTAAACATTTGCTGTACGATTTTGATACTTATTCTTTACGCCATAAGAACGGTGCAAAGGTCAAAGTGTATAAGCTTGACGAGTAGCAGGGTGTACACGAATATTTGGATCGTTTGGGGATCGAACTCAAAACAATATTATGTAAGGTATATACTAATGGAAATTGAAATTCTATTACTATATTTATGAGAAAGAAGATATATCTACAATATACTTTTATAATACGGTAATGTATTTTTCATTAACATGACAATCATTATCACATAATCAATTGACGAATTGAAGTGCATTTTCCCTAATTCAGGCAGAACGGCGTCGACAAAAACTGGCAACACTTACATATTTCTTGCACAAATACGAATTTTATCGAAATTAAATTAGGAAACAGTCAAATTATCAATTTATAGTTACCTGTGAAAAGATATTCCATTTTCCTGTTTTTAGGGTTCCGTAGTCCAAAAGGAACCCTTATAGTTTCGTCATGTCCGTCCGTCTGTCCGTCCGCAGCCTAGCTCAAAGATGCCTGGTGCTAGAAAGCTAATATTTGACATGAATATAGACATAAGATATTGCAACAAAACTGTAGAATAAAATTTAGGAAAATATTTTTTTTAAGGGTATCTCCCCTACATATATAGTGGGATTGAATTTTTTTTTGGTTGAGTACCCCATCATGTGGGGTATCATTGGATAGGTTTTAAAAAAATATTATTAGTTTGCTCAAATAATTTTTCGATCAAGTGATTGATTTGTCAATTATCAAGCTTTAAAGTGAAAAAAATTGTTAGACTCAAGTGTCCGCCCCCTCTGCCGGCTAAACTATTAATTTGGAAGAGGTGAAAAAAATCACAAATGTAGTACATATAATGAATTTAAAAGGAAAACTATCACGGCTAAGTAGATATCAGTTTGCGAGTAATCGTCGGTTAACTTATAAATACCTATTTCTGTGAGTTTACATTGGACGCGCTGGCTTAATCTTAAAGATATACGTACTTTGGTATGTAATGTACTACGGTACTACGTATGTATAGTAGTAGTATATCTTGGAAACCACATTTTATGTTTACAATACATAACTGGATACATACCTAGTATTTTTTTAAACAAAACTTAGGTTCTTATAATAGTGTTATTAAAATTATTTTTTCAGCAAAATAAACAGTCGGATTTGTTGTACATTAATACCCTTTGCAGCAAGTTATTATGGGCAACTACGGAACCCTACATTGCGCGTGCCCCGACACGCACTTGGCCGGATTTTTGTTTTTAGGAACAACTTTTACAGTGTTTAAGAACGCAAGACGGCATTTTGAGAATTTAAAAGTTGAAGTGATCGTGATGCGTGAACTGTACGATGCGTCGTAGCGCACTGAGACGAGTTTGTATTCGCTTTTCAATTTTGTATTTGCTTTAGTGGCCGCACGCAACTGTGCCTTGCGTTCCATCTGATACTAATTCTCTCATCTATGACTAATATAATAAAGCGGAACAGTTTGTTTGTTTGAACGCGCTAATCTCAGGAACTACTGGTCGGATCTGGAAAATTATTTTTGTATACGATAGCCCAGTTATTCCGGAAGGCTAACATAACGCAACGCTTCGACCCTTTGGGCCGGGCAAAAGGCTAAAAAGGCTAAAAGATAATGTCGGCTAATCTCAGGAACCAGCAGTCGGATTTAAAAAAATGTTATTGCCTATGATAGCCCAATTATTCCGAAAGGCTTTATAAAATTACGCCACAACTTTTAGGGGCCAGGCAAAAATAATAAAATTGTCAAACGAGAAGGGGGAGGGCTGGGTCAAAGGCAAAAAAGGCTAAACGAATAGGATACAATCTATATGGGTATCGTTTTCGAGATTTTCGGGACGCTGATTAATAATATGAAATTTATTTAGTGATCCAAGATGGCGGACGGGAAATCAAAGATGGCGGATGAGAAAATTTTAAAAAATCAATATGGGTATCGCCTTCGATATTATAAGGGGTGAGGAATCGAAATACAACATCTATTTCGTGATCAAAGATGGCGGATGGGAAATCAAAGATGGCGGATGAAAAAAAATTAACGTTTATATGGGTATCCTCTTCGATGTTTTAAGCTATGAGGAATGCAAATACAACATCTATTTCGTGAGCAAAGATGGCAAATGGGAAATCGAAGATGGCGGACGGATTTTGCTGGGTCATCTATCTATATAGGTATCTATATAAAATTCAATCTTCGTTTGTTTGTATACCTTTGTAAACTCTGAAATTTTAGATTAAGCATTGGTGGCTTTGGTAACTTTGTTCAGAATTTCCTGGAAAAGTGCTTTGAAAAAGAAAAGAAATAAGCAAAAAGAACTTTGAAAGGCGATACAGGGTTCGCCGGGACAGCTAGTATTAAATAAAACACAATATAAAGGACAAAAATATATTTATTTATCATTTACTAACGAAATACAGAGTTTACAGCTCATCAAAAGTTAGCTGTCTGCTACAACCCGGCAGGTTTTCTTTATCCTCATCGAAGGTAAAGGCAGTGTATGAGGTGATGAGGCTTCAATACTTATTATTTGGATCCTTTGTGCGGCAAAGCTGGCGGCTTTGTATGTCGCCGGGTGCACGCGGCTTGGCCGGGCCGGCGGCAGTGCCGGCGGCACTGTGTTAGGAGCCTAACAATCTATAACACTCTACTATATCCCTAAAACAATATTTATAATAGCCTAGTATATTTTATCATATTTTATGTACTTACTCATCTTGTTTTTTGCTAGCTCTTGAACAAATCGTGTTAGAATTGACTGCAGTCAGATGTATGTAAGATGTTGCAGAGCTGTTATCTTTAACTTCACTGTAATTGCAATAAAGATAATTAGTTAGGTACTTTATTATTAAAAAAATACTATAACTTTTGTTACGGCAAAAACAGAGAAGACACCTACTTACTTATAAATGATTGATTTTAGAAATTAAAAAGATATTTGATGTACTGAGACATACCTAGTAGTTTATGAATAATCAAAGTTTTACCCGATGTACCTAATAGGTTTATGTTCACAACACAATAATACAACATTCGTTACAACGTTGCGGAATGCGGAGCGCCATTTTAGCGCTGGTTATTGTTCGCCGTGGCGGCATCTTAGCGCACCAGGCGCTCTGACAAGCCAATAAATTTGCAATTATAGATACCTACATAAGATATTTCGATTTTATGATATATTACTCTTTTAAAAATTGAACACTCGCTGTGTATTGTGAGAATAATTTATATAAAATTATACTAGCTGTCCCGGCGAACCCTGTATCGCCTTTTAAAGGTCTTTTTGCTTACTCCTTTTCTTTTTCAAAGCACTTTTCCAGGAAATTCTGAACAAAGTTACCAAAGCCACCAATGCTTAATCTAAAATTTCAGAGTTTACAAAGGTATACAAACAAACGAAGATTGAATTTTATATAGATACCTATATAGATAGATGACCCAGCAAAATCCGTCCGCCATCTTCGATTTCCCATTTGCCATCTTTGATCACGAAATAGATGTTGTATTTGCATTCCTCATAGCTTAAAATATTGAAGAGGATAACCATATAGACTTTAATTTTTTTTCATCCGCCATCTTTGATTTCCTGTCCGCCATCTTGGATCACTAAATAAATTTCATATTATTAATCAGCGTCCCGAAAATCTCGAAAACGATATCCATATAGATTGTATCCTATTCGTTTAGCCTTTTTTGCCTTTGACCCAGCCCTCCCCCTTCTCGTTTGACAATTTTATTATTTTTGTCTGGCCCCTAAAAGTTGTGGCGTAATTTTATAAAGCCTTTCGGAATAATTGGGCAATAACAAATTTTTAAATCCGACTGCTATTTCCTGAGATTAGCCGACATTATCTTTTAGCCTTTTGCCCGGCCCAAAGGGTCGAAGCGTTATGTTATAGAGCCTATAGCCTTCCGAAATAACTGGGCTATCGTATACAAAAATAATTTTTCAGATCCGACCGGTAGTTCCTGAGATTAGCGCGTTCAAACAAATAAACTCTTCCGCTTTATTATATTAGTATAGATAGTAGAGCATCGTAGACTTACTATTCGAGTGTTACTTTTTGAGTGCAAAGATTAAAATTAACTAACAATTATGTAATCCGGCCAAATAGTAATTATTAAAAGAAAGAGCTAAGAATTTAGGTGGCAGGTACAGGTTACTACTTTTATAATACAGTAAGTAAGAAACTTAAATATGAGTGTGAGTTTCATCAACCGATCATTATGTTATTTTACATTATCAAGGCCACAGAAAGAGATATTTATATTTAAGGGATACCAATTTCCACGCGGGCAAAGCCGCGGGCACAGCTAGTACCTAATATTAGTAGGGATTAGCCAAGGCTGCTACAATAATTATTATTAGTTTAAGTAAGAAAGCGAACCTTAAAAGCGAACGAAGTAATGACAGTGCATCATAATTATGTCAATGTACTCGTATAATGTGACAGTACTGACAGATATAGTACATGCGCAGCAACTCAATTATTACAGCGCATGCGTTATTACTGTCAATAGGTTGGAGGTTTGTCCCTACAAACATGGACCCTCTCTAAAATCCCTCTCAGATTATTTTTTGCATTTTATTGTATCCTATGTGTTTTTCCTGGTTCTGAGCTACCTCCCCACCAATTTTTAGTCAAATCGGTTTGGCCGTTCTTGAGTTATAAATAGTGTAACTAACACGACTTCCTTTTATATATATAGATTATGCATAATCGATAATCTATAACATAGTCAGTCATAAAAGACTCTTATGAACTAGAAATTATTTGTATAAAAATGTTACATAGGGTAAACAGTATAATGATTGGCACCCTAAGCCGGTTTCTACTACTAAGTAACAAATTCTCAGGAAAATAGAAATTCAATAATATTTTCTATGGTTTTGTCGGAATTGTGTTTACATGGGCATTAATAAAAATAAATCATCATTATAATCAGCCTTTAGCAGTCCACTGCTGGACTAGGCCTCTCCTTTGCAAGGAGGAATTGGCCTACTATACCACGCTGGCCAAACGGGTTGGTATAGGGTTTGTATCAAGTTTTCCTTCTCTTACAGTGCTGTTCTCTGCATAACACGCTCCCTCTGTCGGCTTTTACGACACGGTGTTGGCGGGTGGTGACATTCCGTATTCTTAATCCGTCACCACACGGACAATATAATAAAAATAAAACATCGCGTTTAATAAAGCCGGTTTATTAGCATAAAAATGTGCTCAAACTTATTTCTTACGAAAAGTATAATCATTGGCACCCTGGTATAGTTATTGGCAGTACCAAAACGGTACAATCATTGGCACTGTGTTGGCCTAAGGCCGTGATACCCAGACAGTCTTAAGACTTGATATCCGGATCTTTATACATGTATTCTATGTAATCAAAATATATATTTATGAATGTTTATGTAACCTTCTAATATTTCTAACATAAGTCTATATTTGAAAGAAGTTTAGTTCATTTACCACGTTTTATATCTTTCTTTCGGCATATTTTTCTAATGTAGCTCATCTTGTTTCTTAGATATATTGTAGCAAATGAGCCCTGTTTCAGTTTCTCACAAGCATTTTGTTCGTAATATTTTTGTCTATACTAAGTTCTTTGTTTTAAGCGATATCTGTCCTGATTTCTGGGTACTTTGTAGATAAAGGTTGCCATCTCTGTACGACCGTACCATAGTAAGTTGGGTGTAAAATGTGAAGAAATATGCAATCTCAAGTTGTTTGTATGCGAATTTGACGGAAAACAAACAAAAATCTGAAAAAAATATGATTCTAAAATGTGCCAATGACTATGTTGTTGAATGAAAATTACAGATACAAATAAATAGGTACTTTTGTGTAAAATTAATTAAAATATATTTTTTCGCTTCGGAAAGTAACTACCTAACCTAAACATTTCATTAATTTTTTAGGCAATTTTCCTAACATTTTTTTAAAACAGTTGTTAAAGAAAAATGGTTCATAGTTAAGATTTAAATATTTGTTCTGTGTACAACAAATAGGTTAATCCTGCTTATGAATGTATTTCTGTGACATAATAATATAAGATGTTCCTAATATTCAGGATAATTCAGCAGAGTGCCAATCATTGGGGGGCTGCCAACATTGCTATAGTTTACCCTATTTCATACTCACTTGGCCATGGATGAATTTCAATTTTATTACGACGTTATCTTGTACAAATCCTTCGTAGTACTTTATTTCTCTAATTGTCCATTTTTCATTCTTCTAATTATATATTATAAGCACAGAAACAATAACACATTAAATGCAACAAGAAGATAAAATTTTGACGTTTGGCAGATTTTATTAAATAAAATAGTTCAGTTCAGTTTACGATCAAAATATTGCAAACAGTGAGACGAAAGATTATTTTCTGCCTCGTTTTTGTGATTTTTTACCCTACCTTTGATTCTATTTTACATGCATGAAATATTCTTTCAAAAGTCTTTTGTTTAGACTTTTGAATTTAAGCTCTTGCTAGTTTGTAAGTTGTACCGTTATGGCTAGTTGCGCGACGAAAAATTAGGTGTTTCACGGATCTGAGATATAACTGTGCCTTAACTTGTAAAGTTTAAATACTAGCTTTTGTCAGCTGTTTTGCCCGCGTTGGAATGAATGTTATTATCCAGTCAAAAGGTGTCGTATGCGCTACTCTGAAGGATAATCTTAATTTTATTAATCAACACTGTAGTATTTAAAGAAAAACATCCATCCTTTCTCATAAACGTGTTTATGATAGTAGTGAGGAATAAAATTATACGAAGCATTATTAAGAACGTATACTCTTTTAGCCCCTGAAATAACTACTTAAAGTAATATATTATGTGCTTTTTTATTACTTTAAGGAGTTAGTTTAATAACATGGTACTACATACTATCAATTCATTTTTCGCCAATTACATGATATTCAAACCATATCTGATAGCATGTTTTCACAATATGAATATGTATGAATATTCATGTTATTTATTTTATCTTTCGTTTATCCCTAAAGTGACAAAGATAGGTCAGTTTACCCTATATGAATAATTTATTTGTTTTAGCGACAAGGTTCTGTGGCGAATGCTGGTTTTGTGCCCACTTGTTAATCTATTTGGCTTTGTTTAATTGTGGACGTAAATAATATCCTACTTACGCACATTTTATTGAGCCGGGCGTCTGTCCTTATCTCGCTTTTGTGAAATTTCTCGCTCCGTCCCGCTCGCACTCAGCGGTTGTAATTTGAAAATGATTTGTTTTTCTTGCAATAAAAGAATCGAAAGAAGTAGTCTTCTTAAATGTACCAAATGCAGGACAGGATATCATTATACCTGTTTGAATATCCCTTTAGAGCAGAAAACTCTATTGGAGAATACCTTCATATGTGACACCTGCTCAAATATGTCTCAGCGTGTAAGAGTAACGGATGATACTCCGGTACGTGGAATCCGCCCCAAATCTGGTACATTGGACAAGGAGGAAACTGACCAATGTTGCGAGGAAATTGGTGCGGCAATAATAACGAATTCTATGGATGACTCGGCGAGCATTATCGAAATTATGAAATAACTTATATCGTCTAAGATGAGTGCATTAGAATCCAAATGATTGCAGGCAATTAAGACATCTGTCTCAGACTTATTTTTAGAAAACAGCAAGTTAACCTAAGCCACGCCAATATAAAGTGTTTTCGTTTAGAGGAAGAAATTACAATGCTGAAAACGGAGATAAACAGTTACTACATGAGAACGAATTAATAGCAGTTTGGACACCACCGTACAAAATAATTCAAACCCACTCCCACTGAAAACGCCCGCTCCGTCGTCGTTGCTATCTGAATCGCCCAGGCGCGGTCTGAAGGGGACATGACCCTCTCCCAAAATCTATGGTCAAATTGAAAAATCTCAAAAACACAGCTTCCTGCTGCCACTGTCGTTACAGAGTATCAGCTATGGATTACAAAGTGGAAACAGGAGGTCACAGAAAATGCTGATACGAAACTTCCTAAGTGTGTAGTTTCTACCATCGAAGTTTGTGATGATGATTTATACCCAAATACAAAGATATTTCTCAAAATTCTGGCAACTCTTCCCATAAGTGGTGCGACAGAAGAGCGATCTTTTTCTACGCTTAGTCGTGTAAAAACGTGGTTGAGAGCTAGCATGTTAGAAGAGCGATTAACAGGTTTAGCTCTTCTAAACATTCACCCGGAAATATTACCAGACGTCTCAAATATTATCACCCGATTCGCAAATACAAAAAGACAACTTCCATTTGTTTTAAAGGTAATTTATAAAATAAAATGGAGTCTTGTAAAATATTGGAATGTTTATTTTATTCCAGATACCTATTTTTTATTAGTGTAGTAAGTGACCCCCTCCAAAATTTCAGGCTGCGACCGCGCCTGGAATCGCCGCCATCTGCACCTATACCGATGCCGGGACCGAATATTACCTATGCGGCTGTGGCCAGAACTACAGCGATTAAGGACACGGTTGATAGTAATACCAACAAATGGAAACACGTTAAAACGAACAACCCTATTAAAAAGGGTGGGAACAGGTCTACTGTATTGATAAAAGCTGAGGAACGCAAAAAATATCTTCACGTCTGGAGACTAGAAAAAAGTACTACTGATGAGAACCTTAAAGAATACTTATCGAAAGTTTTGGCAGATAATAATATTGAGCTGATTATAGAGAAAATCAAACCGAAAACCGAAAGAAATTACGCGTCCTTTAAAATTGGTGTAACAGAAGACAACTATGAAAAATTATGTAATCCGGCAATTTGGCCATTAAACGTCGAAAATAGCGAATGGATTTGGTTTCGCCGACCACTGCCGGCAAAGAAATAACAATCAACGCAATAATGATTTAAACATTTTATCATCAAAATGTTACCTCTAACATTTTAGATAGAATAGAATAGATCTAGAAAAATCGACGTCTTGGTCCTGAGTCCTCACTCAGGACCAAGACGTCGATTTTTCTAGATCTATTGGAATCATCTGGTTCTGATCTATTTGCCATCACGGAAACAGGATGTAACGAGTCAATCAGCGATTCTGAAATCAGCCTACCCGGTTATTCGATATTGCGATGTGATCGAGCAGACGGCCGGCCGCAAGCAAGGCGGCGTACTTTTAGTGGCCACACCGCGTTTTGAGTTGCGACGAGTCCCAACGCCGAGTAATATTGATATTGACAGTAGACAATTCGAAATAATTTGTGCTAATGTTTACAAACAAAGTCGGTACTTATTTATGTGTTGTGTTGTGTATACACCACCAAAGGCTGATGAGATTGAATACATGGTAATGTTTAATTTATTAGAGAATTTATGTGTTAAGTATAGGCATAGTAGGTATACTTATATTTAGTGATTTAAATTTGTATTGGTGCAATATTAATATATGCAATTATTTCGAATATTTCCTTGCATTCTGTGAAGATAGACAATTAGATCTGGTTTTGAGCGGGCGAAGCGGCGTGACCGTGTGCGCAGCGGACGAGGGGCTGCAGCCCGTGGACGCGTATCACCCGCCTCTCGCGGTTGCGGTCACCATCGCGCCGCGCGCTTCACCATCCCCCCCGCCGTATACACGGCCCCGGAATCGGCCTCCCATAGGCCGTACGAGCAATGGAATTTTCGTAAAACAGATTTTTATAAATTATATTGCTCAATAAAAACAATAGATTGGAACGATTTATACAGTTTAGAAGACCCTGATGTAGCTTTAGACTACTATTACAATAAGTTAACTACAATTTTAGACAGTTGCGTACCCCGTAAGAAACATCAGAATATGAACAGTAGATATTTATATCCTGAATGGTATACATCTGATCTTATAAGAGAAATTAGAATAAAATAAATAAATTTGCACAAGAAGTACAAAGCTAGCAAAGACTCAGATTATAAGGCATTTGCCCGGTGTAGGGCTAGAGTGAAATCCGCGACAGCGCGAGCTCATGACTACTATGGGGATCGTGTACAGAACCATTTAGCCACAGAACCCAAGCTTTTTGGAATTACATGAGATCAAAAAAAGACAGTTCTCGTAAATATAAATGAGTAAAAGATGGACAAGTACTATCAGGCCAAGAATCTGCTGAGGAATACGCGAGGTTCTTTCACTCGGTTTATAACGTACAACCCGGCACACTGAACGCCGAGGCGGCCAGTGAGGCGGCGGCCCCGGGCGGCGCGTGCGCGTACCTCGCGCCGCTTGAGCTGGCAGCCGTGCGCCGCGCGCTGGGTCGCTTGCCGCCTAAACGCTCTGTAGGACCGGATGGTATTCCTCCCTTTATTATTAGGGATTGCCGAGAGGTATTGGCTGAACCACTACAAATTATATTAAACGCCCATATAACTGCCGCAAACTTTCCTGATATATGGAAACTCACTCGAGTAGTGCCGGTACCAAAATTTCAAGGAGGTACGAATGCCAGTGACTATAGCCCCATAGCGGTACTGAGTGCTACAGCCAAGGTATTCGAGATGGCTATCCATGACAGCATATTTTCGCAAATAAGTGCCTATTTATCTGACGAACAGCACGGTTTCCGGCCGGGGCGTGGTTCGACAGGAAACTTGTTACAGCTGATGTCACAACTAGTGCCAGCAGTTGACGCCGGATTGCAGGTGGATGTGGCCTACCTCGACTTCCGGAAGGCGTTCGACACAGTCGACCACGACGTTCTTCTCTCGAAACTGGTGAGTATAGGTTGCACGCTTCATACGCTGACATTTTTCGCTAGCTACCTACGAGACAGACGTCAGTACGTCGATTGTGGAGGACACTATTCTGAGCCCTATTATACGAGGTCAGGTGTCAATCAGGGCAGTAATTTGAGACCTTTATTGTTCATCCTTATGGTGAATGACTTACCACAAGTAGTTAGGACAACTTGCCTACTATTTGCCGACGACCTCAAACTGTCTGTAGTCGTGAAGGATATTGCGGCCTGCGAAATACTGCAGCAGGATTTACACAGTGATGTTCAATGGAGCCAGAATAA
Source organism: Euclidia mi (assembly GCA_944739405.2). Lineage (NCBI taxonomy): Eukaryota > Metazoa > Arthropoda > Insecta > Lepidoptera > Erebidae > Euclidia > Euclidia mi. The sequence continues at coordinate 45,816,988 of OX123201.2, forward strand.
AAAATTATATTTTAACATTGCTAAATGTTGCTAAATGTTATATTATATATTATTATATATGTATGTATTTTATAATATATTCTATATGTATGTTTTTTTTTTCCACGTAACTGATTCAGTACCTATAGAATACACCTACCTTTCTCTCTCTACACCACTCAAAGGTAGACTGTGAGACAATGCCCTTGGCATTAAGTCCGCCTGTACACTCGACGTGTATGAAGTTTTAATAAATAAATAAATAATAAATGCTCGGTGGCATCATTCACTCGTTCGCGCAGCTCGAAACACTACCAGTACAACATGGAAGGTTTAACGCTGCAGCGTGTCACAAAGGTGAAGGATTTAGGCATACGTTTCACTACTGACTTGTACTTTCGGCAACATATCGTAGATATTTTTAAAAAATCATTCCGAAATTTAGGATTTGTTTTACGCCGGGCAAATAAATTTACAAATATTTCAGCAATAAAGGCATTATACGAGGCCCTTGTGAAGAGCCATTTAGAACACAATGCAGTAATCTGGAGTCCAAGCGAATCCAAATATAAACTTATGCTGGAAAGAATACAAAATAAATTTATCAGATTTATGTATATGAAGATGTATGGAATATATCCTGGATATCCACCTACTGTATCCAACGTTGTTTATCTTAGGTATGGTAGGATATTACAAATTAGAGGTAAGGCGTGAGGTAGCACTAGCTACATATCTGTTTAAAGTGCTACGTGGTAGAACACAACACGCGGCCATGTTATCGCAGCTAACCCTGTGTGTACCAAACGATTATGCGCGGCGATGACGGAGACCGCAGCTGTTGGTGGTACCATTCGAGCGTACTAACCTCCTACAACAGACAACATTAACGCGTGCGTTACGCACGTTGAATTTAGTAGCTGAGCGTATAGACTTATTTGCATGCCCACTGAGCGATTTCATCAGGATAACGTATTGCGTAACTAGTTCTAATGTTTGATAATTACATTAATGGTTTTTTGTCTTACTTTGTCCTACGTTTGTCGCATTAGGTTAAGATATCTGTAATGGTAGACGTATGTATGTGTATATAATAAATAAATAAATAATATAGGTACCTTGTTTATAGGTAGATTGGTACTAAGTTTGATTTAAATAACTATAAATTCAGAACATTGATAGTCCGGTCAATTTAGACATAAAAATAGTGGTCAAATAAGAATAATTGCCGGAGAGCCAAATATTGGTGGAGAGCTAGGGTTTACCATAACAAATAAAGTATTAAAAATCCCTATCGATCCTAAGTGAGCTTTAAAAGTTATTCGGGGTCAAATGTCAAAAATTGAGGATTCTGAATTTTTCTCGAAAACGGCAAGTTTTATAAAAATAAAATCATTAACCAAAGTGTAGATTTTGAAATTTTCTAAAAAATGGTTGAATGGCTAAGAGTTACCATTCTTGAGATATCGCGATTCTAAGAGTCAAATCATACATGATATGCACACATTTCCACGCCACCTGTGAGGTAGTGTACTCGGCGCGTTTTTTTTACCACGGTTTCCCCAGTAGAACTATTCCACTAACTGTCATGACAATTTTAGGATTATTTAAGGGAACAATACCCGTCAAGTTCTAGATATTACATTATTATTGATATTGATTATTGATATTGCTATTGATTATTAGGTTAACTATTGTTTTGATTTCTTTAGATATTTTTATCAGATTCATACTCTTGAAAGTCTACTTCAATAGTCATGTCTTCTTCGATTTCTTCTTCTTCCTCTTATTCTTGCTGGATGTTCATAAATTGTTCAAATGTGGCTGAATCATTTGTCTCTTCATTAAAATCACAGGAATCTTCCAAAAAACTACTAACCCCGAATAACTTTTGAAGTACACATAGGATCGATGGGGATTTTTAAAACTTTATTTGAAATGGTAAACCCTAGCTCTCCACCAATATTTGGCTTTCCGGCAATTTTTGTTATTTCAAATGTCTATATTGACCGGACTATGAACGACATTGAAAGTTTATACAGAAGGCTCTAAGCGTGAACACTCATAGATCTGTTTCATCTTTTTAAAATTCAATTATACATTTTAAATAATCCTTTGACAGTAATGTTATATTTATAATTTTCAAAACCGTCGTTTGTTTTATGGTTATCAATCTCATTTTCAGTTTCGAACCAAATGTTTATCGTTTAAATAAATTTGAACCTATGTTATTTTCTAAAAAGAAAACTAGATTTTATAACTAGATTGTAGTTTTGTATTGAATTATTTAAGAATCGTTATTTACTTGCAACTTTAGAACAGAATATTACTTAGCTTTTTTATTTAAGTATTCTTTTTTCAGTACCTACCTATATTGGCCGTTTGTTTTATCTTTATAGGTTTGTATTTCAGAAGTAATTGCGCCTTAAAAGCTTTAATCATCATTAGCATTTAACACTCCACTGTTGAACTAGGCCTCTCCTTTGAAAGGAGGAATTGGCCTACTAGACCACGCTGGCCAAACGGGTTGGTATATGGTTTGTATCAAGTTTTCCTTCTCTTACAGTGTTGTTATCTGCATAATATGTTCCCTCTGTCGGCTCTTAAGACACCCATGGGATGATATGGGGTGGTGACATTCCGTCTTCTTAATCTGTCACCACACGGACTAGCGCTGTAAACTGATCAGAAAATGAACATTTAACATGGCAATAATCATATATTTTGTGTGGTACACACACACACACCTTCATTTTATGTTTAGGAATATAATATTCTTAGGATAGGATGTGGCTTAAATGTGAGTTAGGCTTATAATATCTTAGGAAAACAGAACTCACCCATAGCCAATTGAGTCCCATCTAGCCATAGCTTGTAGCTACAACGGTAACCAGTTGACTAATAAACACACTTAAATTGATTTAAATATTCAACATAATTATGATGTAATTTTTGAGAAAAAGTATTTGATAGAAACACAGATTTATTGATGGATAGCTCCGGTAACACCCGCGTCATTTAAGACTACTCATAGCATGATGTTCTATTATAGCCCTTAGCTGTCCTCGATCAATGAATAGACAACAATACGAAACAATAGATTTAATTGATTTGTAATGCATTATTATTTAAATGTAAGCTTTCTCCAATCTTCTCTATTAAAATGTTAACTATGTCAAATTACATACTTTTTCGTCTACATCATTAACGCAAACTAGTTGATAAAGTTATTGATTGACGTATTAAAATATAGATACAAAGGACGTATTGTATATTTGTATTTTCATAGCATTTTCCTTTTACAATCGTTCTTGGAAAAACAAGTAAAATGGTGGATAATTATTGCGAGTGCATGTTGGAATAGTTCAGTAGCGATTAGATTAAACTAATCTGATTAATGATTAATCTAAGTGTTTTGACATACCTATATGACAATAAATGGTAAATCTAGTTTCAATCCTTCGTCTAAAAACGAGTACAGAACGATCGTCTTATTATTTTGATTTCTACACACATACATAATATCATTCAACTCAGGCCTGTTCTGGCAATTGACAGATTTTGTATAGATTTTACATAGTTTGTGAAACAGCTGATTATACTGTCCTATAAATTGTTTAGTTGAAGGTTCAAGCCCCATCCAGGATAAATCTTTTTGTTATGAAAATTTGATGTGTTGGATAAAACTTATCTATGAAATACTAGCACCATGCCCGACTCCGCATGTGTATCTACTGTATTGTTTCTACATTAAGGAAAGTTAGATACCGATAATCTTATTTTACGAGAGTAATTATCATTCGTTCATTTTTATACAATAATGAACGAATGATAATTACTCTATCCTGCAAGAAATGCTTATCGAATTTTGTTGTAACTATGTAGTAATATACCTAATATTCGTAGGATAGCTTTCGCGTTGGCCAACATCCAGAGCAGCAGGTGGAATCTAGTATATTATATTTTATAGTCAAACGAGCATGAACCTAATGGTATATTTAACATAAGTTGTGCTATACTACGAACCAAGTTCTAAACATTAAAAGTCGTTACTTAATTTCATGCATAGTGGATTCCGGAATCCCAAAATAGCGCACGTTTTTCAACGTCCAAAGCCAGATTAAGGAATGCAAATAGTAGATTTGTTGTGACAGACAGCTCGTCAATGTCCGTAGTCCAATCTTTAAAATGGCATCCGAATTCAATCTTCGTTCGGAAATTTGGTATTTGATTAGTTCTCTGTAGTAATTTTCCGTGTTTTAAAGGAAATTTTTAGGCTTTAGTATTTTTTGGTGCTTCCTAAAAAGTGCAAGTAATGATTTGCTATAGATTTCAAGTTGAATATATGGTTAATGGGGTCTACTTATGACGGTGTTATGGCGGAATTTCACCGTTATCTAGTAATGTTCCAGTAATGATGGACTTTCTTTAAATGCTGCCTACATAGTGACTGAAGCATGCATTCCATCCGTTCATACCATCATGGCAAGAACTGCACAGGTGAGCACAAAACAAAAAATATATTTTTAATATTTTAGGTAGTCGAAGAATTTCTCCATTTATATACATATAATATATTTGTTGTGTCCATTGATACTAGGTTTTCTAACTTTTAGAGATCAATCATAAAAAATTGGTGAAAGTTTTCAAATTTTTTCTGCTTAGTTAGTATTGTGATTGTAAATTCTCTTAAATTAATGTAGCTAAGTCTAAAAGTATTGGCTTTAGTGTTCGATTCCTGAAATTTTTATTGAGATTGATAAGCAGGTAATTTTTTTTTGTATAGACATTTTGGATTTGTAATTGCACTATACATAAATAGTGTCCCCATTTGATTAAATGTTAAGGTTACTTTTAATCGCTAATATTACTGCAAAATTACACAAGCTTATCTAATTATGATAAATTATTGCGATTAATTAATTATTATGTTCAATGAGCTCATAGTACAATTATCATTATAGCGAGAATCATTTGTACGCAATTTCATTATAACCTTTATGTGATTTGTGCACATATTATAAGTATAATCTGTATTTGACGAACTTTACTATCAAGACGACCCAAATCATGCAACTTAAACAAGTATTTTTAGTGTATATACGATAATATTCCTAAGTGTTTTTATAAGTTTAATATTTCTTTCTTTACTACTGCATAGTAGTGTATATACCTGCAACATATGCTTTACTTGTAGCAAGAGTTATTAGTAGTATTTTCCTATAATATTCTTCCACAATCGTGTTTTAAGCGGTTGCTTTCTATTTATGTATTTCTGTATTACTAGTAACTCAAAGATTAAGCCAAGCCTCAGTGAAGATTCTAAGAATACATCATGGTTACATTACGCCATGAAAGATATCCAAGAACTTTGAAAGGAATTTAATTAATACATTCCACCTAACGTATCCTCCTTTTCTTGTTGTATTTTCTTTTTTTCTATTTATTATTATGTTAAATGTCTTGTGATCGAATTCGTGTAAAATCATGAAATATTGGTATCGGTACATTCATAAAATATTTGACCGGACCACGGGCGCTGCAATACTCTATCTATATTTAATTCATGAAGAGTTTCGTAGTTTCTGTGGTCGCGATATCCAATTTTAAATGGGGCTACTAGAATGTGCTTTGTATTCGAGTAGTATGTGTAAACAATGTTTCCTTATTATGCATTAGTAACGTCAATTGTTTAACCACTTGTTCGATGGAGGAATGATACGGTAGAGTTGCCTGACTCAATTTGAAATAATAATATGGCAAGTAGTTTCGGTATTTGTTTGATGTGCATATGAAAATTACTGATGGGTGGTTTTGACGAGAAACACCAATTAAGTGGAGTCAGAGTGTTTTGAATTGACTTTGATGTCTGTTGGCAATACCGCGCTACATAATATATGAATATATGCTTTTCCCTGTTCTCATACAAATTAAATTGAATTTGTAGCAATAATAGAAGCCATATTTTTTACTGCCTCCGTGGTCCACTGGATAGCGTATGCGACTGTTGATCGGAGGTCCCGGGTTCGATTCCCTGATCGGGCAAAAGTGTTACTGGGTTTTTCCGAATTCTCAGTAGCAGCACGGAGTCTGGTGATGTGCCCGGTAACGGCAATAGGCTCGCCCCCTATTACGTGGGACCTGAATATTCACGGCAAAATGTGGATGTAATATTACGCCTCTGCCTACCCCTTCGCGGATTTTTTTTCATGTAAGAGGCGAATCAAATTTAGTGTCAGTTTATAAAGATTATTTTCTTTCTTACAGATATTAGTGCTGGTGCTGTTTGCTGCCTGCGCGGTGCAGTGCTACAGCAGCAACCGGCGCGGCTACAGTTATGGTAGGTCTCGCAGTCGGCACCATGAGCCTCGCGACTACTCTAGGCATCGGTCGCGGCACGGCGGTGAAGACTACAGACGAAGCAGTGGCCACTCAAGATCACGGATGGGACCTCCTGGTGAAGAAACTGACGCTCCCTTAAAGCCGGTTGTGGAAGGCGCACATTCAGTCATTGACAAAATTAATCCAATCATCAACGTTGATGGCAAAGCGGACGACAACAAGGATAACGGTAAAACTATTAAAGTAGAAGGAGCTACACCAGAAGATAATGATAAAGGAGAAACAATCACTGTTAGTGGATTACCACCCAATGGCAGTATCAATGTTAATCTTAATGCAGGTGGAGATGACACAAAAAATCATGGTAATAAAATTAACGTTGATGGCAAGCAGCCTGATGAAAGCAACAATGGCGATTCAAAAAGTGGTCTTACTGAACCAAATGATAATTCTATCACGGTTATTGGCAATACACCAAATGCCGATGAGCACCGGCCAAATGCTAATCCCGGCTTGATTAATATTATAGGCAAGTTAGAAAATGATAAGAAAAAAGAGCCAGGTCATGTTAACGGAAATTTAAACGTAAATACAAAGTTACCTAGCGGTGATAACAACCCTAGTGAAGGAAATCGGTATGAAGAAGGTGCGAATAGACCTGATAATAAAAAGGGATTACCGATTGAAGGTCCCGAAGCTCATAATAATGAACCAGATAATAGTTATAACACTATAACCGTAAAGGGCTTAAATCCAGAAGGTGTGAATCAAGATCATAATGTTGGCGAACGCCCAGATAATGGTAACAAAAGACCTGGTCATGGTCTGAATGATCATGGTTCGTCTCTAGGTGGTCATGGTGACAGACCTAATCACAATGACAACACTAATGGTAATGGTTTGTTATCAGGTGGTGAGGGCTCTAAACCGGACCATAACATCGGCAACATTGACGAGGGTGGACTTACGGACTCAGGTAAGCCTAATTATAATAACGTTTATGGGTCCAAGCCATATGGTCACCCACCTGATTCACATGATTTTAATGACAATGGATTACCCACAGGCTTTGGTAATAGCCGCCGTCCATCCGAAGATAAACCGGAACATGGAGATTATGAGAAACCAGAACATGGAGACTATGAGAAACCAGGTCATGGAAGCTATGAGAAACCAGGTCATGGAGACTATGAGAAACCAGGTCATAGAAGCTATGAGAAACCAGGTCATGGGAGCTATGAGAAACCGGATCATGGAAGCTATGAGAAACCAGGTCATGGAATCTATGAAAAACCAGGTCATGGAAGCTATGAGAAACCAGCACATGATGGTTATGAGCACCCAAGAGAACCGAAAGGTACTGATCGTGAACCTGGATATGGTGTAACAGTAAATATTCACAAACCTGCATTACCTGGTAATGCCGGTGGTGAAACAGGCAGCGATAAAAAGAACAAGCCTGTTTTGCCTGTTTATTTACCAAATTCAAACAACCAAATCTATTTACCAGGTGGCATTGTGTCTCATAAAGCAAAAGTGCCAGCTTACTACATTGTGATGATCGATGGCAAAGCGACCCTAGTGCGAAACCCAGCAGCTGTAGCTGTAGGTGGCAGTGATAATGGGATCGATCTCAGTTCACTTTTTGGACAAGACGGCATTGGAGGTGGAATTTCTAGTGGTGGTTTGTCGAATGTTAATCGTGTGCTTCCCAGCTGGCTAGATCTTGGCGATGGTAGTACTATTAGTGGTGGTGGAATCGGCATGATAAAGCAACCAGTTGTGTTTGGACCCAATTATCTTGGAAGCAGAGTTTCTGGCGGTGCAGAAGGTGTACCGGGTGGGCAAACAGTCAACGTGGAACCCGTAATTACGGAGCCGGTTCAAGTTCAACCGCCTGTTATACAGGAACCAGTTTCTGTGCCTCAGCCAATTTATAATTTTCTCTACCCGACTGGTGGAGCGTACTACCCAAATATGCCTTTCCAATTTCCTTGGTCATCAATGTGGGATAATATGAGCCCAAATATGAATTGGCCAAATATGATTGAGTTCTTGGTTAATCTTGGAGCAAATTTCCCAAATCACGGCAAAGGTGGCAATGATAATGTACAAAAAGTAAAAAAGCCAGATCAGCCGCCTACAGACTATAAACCTGAAGAGAAGCACCCAGAAGAGCCACCTAAAGTTAACAAACCTGTAGATAAGCATCCAGTACAGCCACCCAAGGATACCAAACCAGAAGAAAGGTACCCAGAAAAGCCACCCAAGGATAACAAACCTGAAGGAAAGCACCCAGAAAGGCCACCCAAGGATAACAAACCTGAATTAAGGCATCCAAAAAGGCCACCTATAGAAAAAAAACCTGAAGAAAAGTATCCAGACCAGCCACCCATGGACAAGCTTCCAGTACAGCCACCTAAGGAAACTAGGCCTACAGGAAAAAATGTAGATGGCAAGAAGCCGCACAATCCTGACCTTAATAAGGATCGTGAGGGTGCTGAAGACCAAACCAAGAAACCAGGTTCAACATCGGGTTCCGATCATCCGGATATTAATGAATCCTACAAGGCTGTCACTGAGCATCCTACTGAAGCAACTAAGGCTACCGAAAGGCCAGAGATTAAAAAGCCTACAGCCGCTATCCCACCTGAGCATGAGACCCGCAAGCCTACTACTGAACTTCCTCCTACGGATTTTAAGCCAACCAGAAAGCCCATCCATGAGGAAGTTACGAAAAAGCCAATCGAATCTGGCGAAGAAACCTCAGCCGATCACATGAAGAAACCAAATATTGATATAGGTAAAGATCGAGAACCTGCCGACGAAGGAACCAAGACCAGATATCCTAACGATGTAGGTAATCATCTCCACATTCCTGTGATATCTAACCCAGGAACTAACAATGATCATACGAAGTTGACTTCTGGACCCTTTGATCCTACTCTAATTAATCTACTGAACGTAGTATTGAAGCTGCCGAATAAGTCATCCATCTCTAAAAGCAAGCCTTCCAAGGATATTGAGCCTGATCTAAAGAAATTAATTGAGTCTATGATGAAATCAAACGCTGGTGACAAAACAAAAAGGCCTGAGTATCCGAAGCCACAACCGAATATCGACAAGAAAACTATTCGTGAGATGATCGAAGCCTTGAAATCAAAAGGAGAAAAGGAGAGACCCGATAACAAAGGTTTTGAAAATCAAAAGCCGAAACCTGAAGATAAAGATATTAAAGCCTTACTCGAGATTCTTAAATCGAAACCCGATGAGAAGGCACTTAGGGAATTGCTTCAAATTCTGAAATCGAAACCAGAGGACAAAATGCTTAAGGCTTTACTCGCCTTATTGAAACCAAGCGAACACAAACGCTTCCACGAGTTACTTGCACTCCTGAATCAGAATAGTGGCAAAAATGAGATCAATCCTGCTGTAATCAGTCAGCTTCTGCTTCCTCTTTTGAGTGGTTATAACCGTCAACCCAACATGAACGTCCTGGTGGAGCCTGTCAGGGGAATGTATGAAGCTACTCGGTCGGATTTAATCCTTCTCCTCAATATGTTAGCTAGAAATTTGGGTAATGAGTATACTTCTGGGGGAATGGGTTATGGCGGCTACTATGAGCAAGTTAATCCGGCGAATCTTTATTTCCTCGGTCACTTCCCTTGTGACTTTTCGAACATTCGTGCGCTCGCGGGCGGTCAGGGCTACCAACAGGGGCTTTGGCAGCTGCTGTCGCGCTTGTATGATAGAGGAGGCCTGGCCTCCATCAGATACGACAGGTCTGCAGAAGAACACAACAACCACAAGTCCTCTTCACCTCCTAAGAAAAATTTATTATCAATGTAATGTAGGCTTTATTAATTAGTTTAATAATGTAGGAATTGCTTAAGCATTATTATGTTCCTTTAAAATTCAGACAATACTTTTTGTAATATTTGAATATGTTGTGTATAATATAAACTTTTTTTTGTAATATAGTGAACAAAATGCAGTTTCTTATGAGCATTTAGTTAATATATCTTCAATCTACCTAATTACTTGTAATGTATTTCGAATTCCGTTCATGTTAGTTAAAATATTTCTATTATAGTTCTAAATATACGAATTAGTTATAATATAATAGGTACATGAATTTCCTTTGTAAATATAAAATATGTGAGTATATTATATAGTTTTGTCAACTGATTAAATTATAAAGACAGCTGAATAGTTAACCAGCATCTTCAATAAAAGTATTGTCATGAATTTGCATTTCTTTGATTTTGACGATTACTGTGACCTAAAAGTGGCAGCCTATATGTTATTCTGATGTCTACACAAGCTATAAATATTACTGCAAGTTTCATCACAACCCGATGAGTAGAGTGAGAAACATACTCACAAACTTACTTTAGCATTAACTCTTGTGTCTTTCATTAGAAGACTACAGTACGGTTTAAAATGAAATTAATTTTGTATTCCTTTTAGTAGAAAAGATCATAAAAATGTATTTCATTTGATATCAAAATGCAGTTAAGATTTAGTGGCATTGTCTTAGTTATTAAATGATATTCTCCAAAACATGGAGCTATTATTCTCAGCGCCATGCTCCAAAATTAACTGATATTTACATATCGCTCATTTGGAGCGACAGTGACACAAGTGCAAATCAGTTAATTTTACACTACGCCATATTTAAGATTTTTTAGGAACACTAATGAAGATTCTTAACTATTCTTACAGCTAATGAATATATATTTTTTTTTATTGTAGTTTAAACCTTGGGCTTGAAAATAGGCGCATGTCTTTTTCAATACCCAATCCAAATCGAACCGAAAAAAATAAAATACGTTGTAAGTCTTACAGTTGCGTCGTTGTTATCCTAGGAAAAAGAAAATCGTGTAGTTATTTCTTTTAAAAAATGGAACAAAATTTAATCAATCAACAAAATTAGTTTTATTTGAATTATAATAATCAATGACAGCCACTGTTTACATAATTAGGGCCCTTATTATTATTCAAGAGAATTATTTATAATTTAAGATAAGTCATTGTAGTCCTAAAATTATAGTCATTTCAAGTTAATTATGTCATAAAATACAGTTGCGTCATTCTAGCGCCAATATTGGATACCAACATTTGTCATATTTACCTTAGTGGCGATGTAGCTCTAAGACACGTGCACATTCAACGGGGACCCCTGCGCAACTGTCTTTTCGGTCGTTGTCGCCCGGTATTCATGCGCCAAAATGGAATATTACAACAACGTCTTTTGGCCCTCTACCGGCTGTTTTTTAAACTTACAAATGTAGCGTTTTCACTCCTAACGTCCATGACTATGGGGGTCATTTTGGTATAATTAGGTCAGTTTTGCATTTTTTTGCAGATACGTCACTGTCGCTCCAAATGAGCGATATATGACATTGAACAAAGTGACCAACTATGTGTCAACTTCGAACTACGGGGTGTCACAAGACCCATCACCAAGCCGAAGTCTACTCGTTGTGGACATCATGCAAAGTCATACTAACCAAAAATAATACCTGGGAAACAATATTTTTTTTGAGTTTTCACACTTTTTAAACCGCAATTAAAAGCACGCGCGTGCAGTGCTCGAAATACCTACTTATCCATTAGATTATTAGGGCATCTAAAGAACATATTGGCGGGGTAAATGCATCGAGTTTGTACCTAATTAGAAAAATGCTATACTAAGTTTGAGCTCAATATCTCCGGAACCAGTAATTTCCCAGGTATGGTGCCGAAGTAAAAAATGTTCGTACTGATTGGCACAACATGGGATTTCAGTTTTCGTTAAGGATCTTTTTTCACCCTGTATATTTATGTATAGACGATCATGACGTTAGTAATATTAATATACAGGGGATAATTTATTTATTTACATAACATTTTATTTAGTTTTTTACATAATTATTGTTCTTAAATTATTCAAAACTATACGTATAATCCTACTACTAAAATTTAAATATTTATAAAGCAAATAAAATAAAAATAAAATAAAGCAGGAGGCCTTTAGGCATCGTAGTATTAGGGTTCCGTACCTAAAAGGTAAAAAACGGGATCCTTATTACTAAGCCTCCTCTGTCTGTCTGTCTGTCTGTCAGCAGGCTGTATCTCATAAACCGTGATAGCTAGAAAGCTGAAATTTTTACAAATTATGTATTTCAGTTGCCGCTATAACAACAAATACTAAAAATAAAAAATATTAAGGGCGGATCCCATACAAAAAACGTGTTTTTTTTCGTATTTTTGCTCAAAATTACTAACTGTAATAGTTAGACGCTTGTAATTTTCACAGAATATGTATGTTGAAATACATATACAACTACATATTCTGTGAAAATACTTTTTGTATTTAATTATTTATTTTGAAAGGTAATCCTTTCAAAATAAATAATTAAATAAAAAAAGTATTTTTACATTTCGTTCAAAAAACAGTGTCGATGTCAGATCAAATACGAGAATTGGCCTTCTGCTTAAATTAAACTCTTTTATAGGAAATATACACAGTAATTCGTTATGGCCTCTTCCATAAACATTATCATCGTCGTCCTAGCGTTAGCCCTCGGCAAGACTTTTGTATTGGAGATCGAGGTCCACTTTGTAGTCTAACCAGATTTGAAAGAATATCAGCTTTTCATAAAGTTAACCCAAAGGGATAACAATACTCTATAACATGACCAGTACCAGTATTTTCAAGAGTACTTCCTCCCAACATGGACTCAAAGTTTTTTTCGCTTTTACAAAAGGTAAGTCTACAAAATAAGTAAACAGTTGGCTTCAATTTGTTTAAAAACGTATACCGATATCAGTTTCTGTAGGAAGAAGGTAGCAATCAAGCCCTTTCTCTCTCAATCATTACTAGAAATACATTAGGCACCACTCGTACTTTACATCGATTCTTAGAGAAAAGCAGTGCTTCTCAGAGCAGTATTGCCTATTCATACAGAATTCAACAACATTCCTTACTTCCGCCAACAACTTGTGCAACTTGGTAGAGAAACTTAACATTACCTGACCGTGAGCGCAAAATTATTCCACCACCACACTCCGAATAAATAAACAAGTCCTGTATTCACAAAAAATGTAAATTCAAGTAAGTCCTTATAAATATAAGAGTGGCACGGTATCGGTATAAATCCGTACTGAACGCTTAAATAAAACATGGCGTCTAGTTTTGGTGTCAATATCTCGTAAATTTGCATCCGTACCGCAAACGTTACGAGTCCCCGCGGGAAATCATGTGGGACCGCGTCCAGTCTCCGGGTGGCCCTCATACTGACACATGATCTTGTCATAAAAGTAGGGTGATTCGACCTGTTTTTCAGCTGAGCCTAAAGAAAACTTGTTCTTGTAATTGTCTTTACATGACTTGTTTGTGCCATTGAGTTGTCACAAATAAGTCACGGATGGACAGTGTGTATGGTGTAGTGGTCACAAGCAGTCGCAGTCGTCTCGCCATCTAGCACCGTACCGAGTGTTATAGGTTTGATCTCCACATGAAACGACAATAAGTGTGATCCACAATTTCAATTTAAATTGAACTAGTTACAAGCATATTACCTAATATTGTAGATTCGATGAAGATGGCCTGAGCAGTTTTTAACGTCACTGCTTCCTATTTTCACACTAATTTGCGGCTGCCTCATAAAAAATTACGTTTTGCAAGAAAGAAATATGACACACTTTTTCTACAATATTTTAATGCGTACATATTTAATCTTATATAACATAGACTTCCCATTATGCTCTGCTTAAATTATAGTGGGCTTGCTAAAACCTTCTTTTGCCAGCGTCGCTTTTTGCTTGCGTTGGAACGATAATCAATTGCAATTTACCTGGTCCCTGAAATAACTATATAAAAATATAAACGGCGAATTAGATTTAATAATATGTAACTTATAAACCCTTCATTCATCTCTAGCCAACAACATAATTTTACACCACATCTGATAACATGTTTTCACAAGCATCTGATTAACGCTTAACGGACACACAGGCGAGCTTTATGTATGAATATTCATGTTATTTATTTTATCCTTCGTTTACCCCTAAAGTGACAAAGATAGGTCAGTTTACCCTATATGAATAATTTATTTGTATTTAGCAACAGAATTTAGTATGAGGATTTGTTTGTAAAGGTGTGTTTGTTTAAGCGAGAAGGTTCTGTGGCGAATGCTGGTTTTGGCCCACTTGTTAATCTGTTTGGCTTTGTATAATTGTGGACGTAAATAATGTCCTACTTACGCACATTTTATTTACTCTCTGTAATTTGTTTCAATGTGTGCGTGTGGTTTGAATAATTTGTTGTTGTGTGTGTGAGTTTCATTGGTGCTGGTAAAAGAGGAGGATGGTCATCAACTAGTAGTAGGTAGGTATATAGTGAGTAGGGCAGTAGGTACCTGGGTAACAAGTCTGTGTATTCGGCAGGTATAGTCCAACATAATTACATATGTGAACCATTTAAGGCTGCGATTGCATAGTGAGGATACCAACAGACTACAATGTAGATAGTCATTATAATGCAATCCTTGAGTCGCGGAGATCAGATGGCAGTCGATGCGTGGTAAAGCGTAATATTTATTTATTTTAGTTTAAAAACTTCACATACACAGAGTACGTTGGCGGACTTAATGCCATGGGCAATATCTAGCAGTCTACCTGACTGAGAGGTGCAGAGAGGAAGAAGTAGGTGTATTATATAGTGTGAGGGGAATGTACTGTAACTTAGTTATGTAGGACATGATAAACTTGCATAAAAATATATAAATAGTTAAAATAAGTAGATTAATACATAAACTAAATACATATACAATACATACAGCAATAACAAAATAATACATAAACGTATATTCTGTCAAATGCGGTAAGACTAGACTGGAGGTGGACCTCGGCCCTAAGGCAGGCAAGTCTTAGGTCCAACCGGAAAACGCTAAGACATTGATCCTTTATTTCTAAACTATCACTGACCATTGTAAATTTATGGTAATATTGGCCTCGTTCGTGCTGACAGTATGTCGCATCTCGACATGTAACTGGCAAATTTGCAACGTCTCTCTTCTCCATATATTTATGAGTCTATAGGGTGAGAGTTAAGCCGCTCGAATTTGTGTGCCACTATTACTTTTTAGAGCAGAACGGGACATGGCATTTGAAGCAAACTTCATCCTAAATTTGGGAAATGAATTCAGAAATATAAATAAAATTGACATTAACCAACAAACTTATTGAGAGGACATACTGTTCCATAAATAGTTTGTAAAAACTGTAACTGTTTTCAGAGTTTCATGACGTACTAGACAAAATACTATTGATAAACCGCAGGTTTTAGTGTTTGAGAAATTCACTTGAAAATTTGACTGCCTCTGTGGTACAGTGGATAGCGTATGCTACTGCTGAGTGTAGGTCCCGGGTTCAATTCCCGGGTCAAGAAAAATTGTTACTGGGTTTTTCCAAATTCTCAGTAGCAGCACGGAGTCTGGTGATGTGCCCGGTAACGGCAATAGGCCCGCCCCCTATTACGTGGGACCTAAAAATGTGTGCCTACCCTTTCGGGGGTACAAGAGTGAGTCTATAAAAATAAAGAAATTGATCTGCATAGGTGATAAAGCTTCGACATAGTTTGTTCAAAGTCATAGGTCCCCCAGACCTGCCTCAATGATAGCCTATTCTAATTAAAAAAGTGGACAAGTGCAAGTCGGACTCACCCACCAAGGATTCCGTATAAATTAAGAAATAAGGGGAGAAATCTTTATGATTTTTTTAAACTTTAGCGTCTTAAACGTTACATGTTAGTTACCTTGGTTATAGGGAGATGTCAATATTAATTTAAATAATTTTATTTATTGCCTAGATTTTATTCAGAACATTGTACGACATTGAAAGTGGATATAATTAAAAGCTTTACGGCATAAGTACTCATAGATCTGTTCCATCTTTTTAAAATTCAAATAAGTCCTTTAATAATCCTTTGACAGTAATGCTATATACATACTTTTCAAAACCGTCGTCGTTTGTTTTGTGGCTATCAATCTCATTTTCAGTTTCGAAGAAAATGTTTTTCGTTTAAATAAATTCGAATCTTTTCTTTTCTAGAATAAAAAGAAAACTAGATTATCGTCATACAATCCAAAACCTTCTTTGTCGTTTTGTTTTAAATTATTTAGGAATAGCTATTTACTTAGAATTCTAGTGAGCTATTTAATTAAGCATTCTATTTTTGATCGCTAGTTTTATCTTTATAGGTTTGTATTTCAGAAGTAAGAGCTGTAAACTGATAAGGCAATGAAAATTTAAAACTAAACATTCTATAAAATTATTATAAATTTGGGAATAACTATACATTTTTGTGGCTTTATTGTGCGTAAAGTTTATTAAAATAATATCCTAGGACAAATCACACAAGCCCAATCGAGCCTAATCTAGCCGTAGCTTGTAGATATCTTAATATATAAAATCCTTGCGTTACTTACTGATTGACATACAGGCCAGCCGAAACTATTGGGCGCAGGAAGCTGAAATTTGGCATGTATGTTCCTTGGGGACCGAAAGGGTGCACTAAGAAGGGATTTTCCGAAATTTCCACGGGATCGGCCAAAACGGGTAAATTAAAAAAAATGCCGGCGTAGCTGCTGGCGTCCTCTAGTTATGGTATAAATGGATAAATACACTTGAACGATACTTAAATTCATAGATATGATGTCGTCACGGATTCGGATGGAAAATACTTTTGATAGACTTGTTTGGCAAAGTGATTCCACAAGAATATTATTCTACCTTTTAAAGTACATAACCTTAAAACGAAACTTGTGTATATATTATATAACTTACATTATAATATATGTACACAATTCTGAACGTCTTGAAAAATTAAAAGGTCCGAATCACCCGAAACCGGCGAGCACGTGTGAAAAGAGTAATAAATGTAGAAAAAACGCGTGAGGTTTGTAAGGATAATACATAGTAAGTGGCGTTATGTTGTCTCTGCCTCGACGGGAAAAATGCGTGAATAGATAACTGTATGTACAGTCGAACAACTTCCCGCTCGACCACCATAAGGGCGAAAATCGCTCAGCAAGACATTGTGCTTCCAGTGTTACTTTACATGCACATTGACACTCTTTTATACAAAACCAGTTTCTAGTGATCCTCGACTCTATGAGCGAGCCAAGGGATTTTTTTTCAAACTGGTGCAGCGCCGTGTTGTTTGATTGTACATATATGTAACAAACTAGATATTCATTCATTATTTATCTTTACGAAATGGATACTAATTTAACGCGGCAAGGAAATACATGAAAGGCCTGTAACAAAAACAAAGAAGAATGTTCAGCCCAGTGGCGATTTAAAATCAACGCAATGTTGCAATGGGGCATGATGCATGAAATGTAGGAAATTACTTACAAAATACATATTTAATTATTTAAAATCTTGCCATTATGACTGGACTGGATGGGTATATTACGTAATTACCAAGTATAATTTGTTAATAGTAGTCCAGTTGAGGCCAACATTCGACCTCTTAAGTCAGATGAAAGCGTAAACAAGAAATGTTTATTCTCGTATTTATTTCATTTATAATGCATTATTTTCTTAATTTTAGCTGTCTGCTTTTCTTTAAAATTTCAACTTTAACTATATCAAAATTTCTACATTTTCATCCACGTCATTAACGCAAAATAGGCGCTAAAGATTTTGTTTCACGTATTCAAATATAAATACAACGCGAACGGACACTTGTATTTTATGTCAATTATTGCGAGTGCATGATGGAATAGTTCAGTGGCGAGTAGAATAAGCTAATCTATTTTTAATCCTCGACTAAAAAAAAATATAGAACGACAGTTTTAGTATTCTGATTTCTACATAGGTACATACGCATAGATAGAAGTATGCTTGTTTTCCGAAGTGGTAGCCAGAATACTTTAAAATATTCTGTCAATTTTTAGATTTTGTATAGATTTAACATAGTTTGTGCAACAGCAGATTGTAATGTCCTAATCTGTTATAAAATGTTAAGTCATAGGTTTAAGCCCTGCTCAGAACAAATCTTCATGTGATAAAAACGTGATGTGTTGGATATAACTTATCTATGAAATACTAGCACCATGCCTGGACTTCGCATGGGTAAACACATTTATACAATCTTATTTTATAAGCAAAGATTTTTGCTATGTTGTTTCATACAAACCTTAACCCTATTATACAGAACATAACATAAACAATTTAAATTAGTGCAGCCGTTCTAAAGTTTTGCTCGAATTTATGAATAAGCCCATATTTTTGTACGACTGCTGCTCATAAGTTGTCTGATTGTCTCATTCATGCATTGTTTAGGCATATTTTCATTGTGAGCAAATTATCCCACTACTATGTGTGAGGATGTAGGTATGGATTTGGATGAATATTAGTCTCTCCTGCAAACATTGCTGAACGGATTTTGTAGACACTTTACAGTTGTATAGGTACCTTTGTTTTGAGTAACCGATATTTCGGCACTGTTGCAAGCGCCATGATCACGGATGTACTCCGTCCGGTTACATCCGTGAACCGAATCCAGTGGTATATATCCCGTAGAAGTAGTAAAAAGTAATGATAGTGACCACGAAAGTTTAAATTCCTAAATTACGTTTTTACTAGATGTCACGTTGTTCTCGCAAAGAGGCGATATATTCTTTTCTTTGTAAATACATACATAATATACAAGTCTAATATATGGTGACACGTCTGTGAACCTAATTGTATATTTTACATTAGTTTTGCCAAACTTCGAACCAATTTTAAAACATTAAAAGTCGTTAGTTAATTACATCCATATTGGATTTACGAATGCCAATAGTAGATTTGTTGTGACGGACAGTTCGTCAACGTCCGTAGTCCAATCTTTAAAATGGCATCCGAATTCAAGCTCCATTCGGAATTTTGGTATTTGATTAGTTCACTGTAGTACTTTCCCGTATTTCAAAGGATATTTTTAGAATGTAGGATTTCGTGTGGTGCTTTCTTAAAGACGCAAGCAAAGATAAAGCAAGGAAATACTAGAAGTTTCCAATTGAATATAATTATGGTTAATCAATCTACTTATGACGCTGTCATGGTGCAGCCATTTCGCCGTTATCTAGTAATGAGCCAGTACTGAAGGACTTTCTTTAAATGCTGCCTACACAGTGACTGAATCCATTCCATCCGTTCATACCATCATGGCAAGAACTGCACAGGTGAGCACAAAACAAGATATATATTTTTAATATTTTAGGTAATCGAAGAATTTCTCAATTTCTATACATCTGTTGTGTCCATTGATACTAGGGGCTAAAGTTTTCTTATTTTTAGAAATCAATCATAAAAAAATTTATGACAATTTTCATAATCTTTTTTCTGCTTAGTTAGTATTGCATTTTCTTAAATTAATCTACCTATGCATAAAAGTCTTGGCTCTAGTGTTCGATTCCTGAAAATTTTATTGAGATTGATAAGCAGGTAAATATTTTTTTAAAGTAAATATTTACCTACTTATTTTGGATAATAGAATAAATACACATTTTGGATTAGTAATTGCGCTATACATAAATAGTGTTGTCCGCATTTGATTCAATGTTAAAGATACTTTTTATCGCAAATATTACTGCAAAATTAGACAAAACTATCTAATTATGATTAATTATTGAGATTCATTAGAAATTTTGTTCAATGAGTTCATAGTACAATTATCATTATAGCGAGAATAAATTTTACGCAATTGCATTATAACCTTTATGTGATTTGTGCACATATTATAAGTATAATCTGTATTTGACGAACTTTACTATCAAGTCCACCCAAATCATGCAATTTAAACACGTATTTTTAGGGTATATACGATAATATTGCTAAGTGTTTTTATAAGTTTAATATTTCTTTCTGTACTACTGCATAGTAGTGTATATACCTGCAACATATGCTTTACTTGTAGCAAGAGTTATTACTAGTATTTTTCTATAATATTCTTCCACAATCGTGTTTTCAGCGGGTGCTTTCTATTTATGTATTTCTGTATTACTAGTAACTCAAAGATTAAGCCAAGCCTCAGTGAAGATTCTAAGAATACATCATGGTTACATTACGCCATGAAAGATATCCAAGAACTTTGAAAGGAATTTAATTAATACATTCCGCCTAACGTATCCTCCTTTTCTTGTTGTATTTTCATTTAGAGAGTTAGATTGAAGTTGTCTCCATTTCAGCTCAAATTGATCACTACATGCGTAAAAGCTTTTATTGTATCCTTATTTTAGTTCATGTGTTTGTCTTATAATCATATTTTGATAACCTTGCGATCGGTTTACTAATACGTACGATGTTTTTTATCCGTTTCAAGATCATTATTATGTTAAATGTCTTGTGATCAAATTCGTGTAAAATCTATGAAATATTAGTATCGGTACACTCATAAAATATTTGACCGGACCGCGGGCGCTGCAATACTCTACCTATATTTAATTCATGAAGAGATTCGTAGTTTCTGTGGTCGCAATATCCAATTTTAAATGGGGCTACTAGAATGTGCTTTGTAGATATATTCGAGTAGTATGTGTAAACAATGTTTCCTTATTATGCATTAGTAACGTCAATTGTTTAACCACTTGTTCGATGGAGGAATGATACGGTAGAGTTGCCTGACTCAATTTGAAATAATAATATGGCAAGTAGTTTCGGTATTTGTTTGATGTGCATATGAAAATTACTGATGGGATGTTTTGACGAGAAGCACCAATTAAGTGGAGTCAGAGTGTTTTGAATTGACTTTGATGTCTGTTGGCAATACCGCGCTACATATTATATGAATATATGCTTTTCTCTGTTCTCATACAAATTAAATTGAATTTGTAGCAATAATAGAAGCCATAATTTTTACTGCCTCCGTGGTCCACTGGATAGCGAAGATTCCCTGATCGGGCAAAAGTGTTACTGGGTTTTTCCGAATTCTCAGTAGCAGCACGGAGTCTGGTGATGTGCCCGGTAACGGCAATAGGCTCGCCCCCTATTACGTGGGACCTGAATATTCACGGCGAAATGTGGATGTAATATTACGCCTCTGCCTACCCCTTCGGGGATACAGGCGTGAGTCTATAATTTTCTTTTTTAATTTCGTTTTCTTTCATGTAAGAGGCGAATCAAATTTAGTGTCAGTTTATAAAGATTATTTTCTTTCTTACAGATATTAGTGCTGGTGCTGTTTGCTGCCTGCGCGGTGCAGTGCTACAGCAGCAACCGGCGCGGCTACAGTTATGGTAGGTCTCGCAGTCGGCACCATGAGCCTCGCGACTACTCTAGGCATCGGTCGCGGCACGGCGGTGAAGACTACAGACGAATCAGTGGCCACTCAAGATCACGGATGGGACCTCCTGGTGAAGAAACTGACGCTCCCTTAAAGCCGGTTGTGGAAGGCGCACATTCAGTCATTGACAAAATTAATCCAATCATCAACGTTGATGGCAAAGCGGACGACAACAAGGATAACGGTAAAACTATTAAAGTAGAAGGAGCTACACCAGAAGATAATGGTAAAGGAGAAACAATCACTGTTAGTGGATTACCACCCAATGGCAGTATCAATGTTAATCTTAATGCAGGAGGAGATGACACTAAAAATCATGGTAATAAAATTAACGTTGATGGCAAGCAGCCTGATGATAGCAACAATGGCGATTCAAAAAGTGGTCTTACTGAACCAAATGATAATTCTATCACGGTTATTGGCAATACACCAAATACCGATGAGCACCGGCCAAATGCTAATCCCGGCTTGATTAATATTATAGGCAAGTTAGAAAATGATAAGAAAAAAGAGCCAGGTCATGTTAACGGAAATTTAAACGTAAATACAAAGTTACCTAGCGGTGATAACTACCCTAGTGAAGGAAATCGGTATGAAGAAGGTGCGAATAGACCTGATAATAAAAAGGGATTACCGATTGAAGGTCCCGAAGCTTATAATAATGAACCAGATAATAGTTATAACACTATAACCGTAAACGGCTTAAATCCAGAAGGTGTGAATCAAGATCATAATGTTGGCGAACGCCCAGAAAATGGTAACAAAAGACCTGGTCATGGTCTGAATGATCATGGTTCGTCTCTAGGTGGTCATGGTGACAGACCTAATCACAATGACAACACTAATGGTAATGCTTTGTTATCAGGTGGTGAGGGCTCTAAACCGGACCATAACATCGGCAACATTGACGAGGGTGGGCTTACGGACTCAGGTAAGCCTAATTATAATAACGTTTATGGGTCCAAGCCATATGGTCACCCACCCGATTCACATGATTTAAATGACAATGGATTACCCACAGGCTTTGGTAATAGCCGCCGTCCATCCGAAGATAAACCGGAACATGGAGACTATGAGAAACCAGGTCATGGAAGCTATGAGAAACCAGGTCATGGAGACTATGAGAAACCAGGTCAAGGAAGCTATGAGAAACCAGGTCATGGGAGCTATGAGAAACCGGATCATGGAAGCTATGAGAAACCAGGTCATGGAATCTATGAAAAACCAGGTCATGGACGCTATGAGAAACCAGTACATGATGGTTATGAGCACCCAAGAGAACCGAAAGGTACTGATCGTGAACCTGGATATGGTGTAACAGTAAATATTCACAAACCTGCATTACCTGGTAATGCCGGTGGTGAAACAGGCAGCGATAAAAAGAACAAGCCTGTTGTTTTGCCTGTTTATTTACCAAATTCAAACAACCAAATCTATTTACCAGGTGGCATTGTGTCTCATAAAGCAAAAGTGCCAGCTTACTACATTGTGATGATCGATGGCAAAGCGACCCTAGTGCGAAACCCAGCAGCTGTAGCTGTAGGTGGCAGTGATAATGGGATCGATCTCAGTTCACTCTTTGGTCAAGACGGCATTGCAGGTGGAATTTCAATTGGTGGTTTGTCGAATGTTAATGGAGTGCTTCCCAGCTGGCTACATCTCGGCAATGATAGTACTATTAGTGGTGGTGGAATCGGCATGATAAAGCAACCAGTTGTGTTTGGACCTAATTATCTTGGAAGCAGAGTTTCCAGCGGTGCAGTAGTTGTACCGGGTGAGCAACCAGTCAACGTGGAACCCGTAATTACGGAGCCGGTTCAAGTTCAACCGCCTGTTATACAGGAACCAGTTTCTGTGCCTCAGCCAATTTATAATTTTCTCTACCCGACTGGTGGAGCGTACTACCCAAATATGCCTTTCCAATTTCCTTGGTCATCAATGTGGGATAATATGAGCCCAAATATGAATTGGCCAAACATGATTGAGTTCTTGGTTAATCTTGGAGCAAATTTCCCAAATCACGGCAAAGGTGGCAATGATAATGTACAAAAAGTAAAAAAGCCAGATCAGCCGCCTACAAACTATAAACCTGAAGAGAAGCACCCAGAAGAGCCACCTAAAGTTAACAAACCTGTAGATAAGCATCCAGTTCAGCCACCCAAGGATACCAAACCAGAAGAAAGGTACCCAGAAAAGCCACCCAAGGATAACAAACCTGAAGGAAAGCACCCAGAAAGGCCACCCAAGGATAACAAACCTGAAGAAAAGTATTCAGACCAGCCACCCAAGGACAAGCGTCGAGTACAGCCACCTAAGGAAACTAGGCCTACAGGAAAAAATGTAGATGGCAAGAAGCCGCACAATCCTGACCTTAATAAGGATCGTGAGGGTGCTGAAGACCAAACCAAGAAACCAGATTCAACATCGGGTTCCGATCATCCGGATATTAATGAATCCTACAAGCCTGTCACTGTGCTAATTAAGGCTACCGAAAGGCCAGAGATTAAAAATCCTACAGCCGCTATCCCACCTGAGCATGAGACCCGCAAGCCTACTACTGAACTTCCTCCTACGGATTTTAAGCCAACCAGAAAGCCCATCCATGAGGAAGTTACGAAAAAGCCAATCGAATCTGGCGAAGAAACCTCAGCCGATCACATGAAGAAACCAAATATTGATATAGGTAAAGATCGAGAACCTGCCAACGAAGGATCCAAGACCAGATATCCTAACGATGTAGGTAATCATCTCCACATTCCTGTGATATCTAACCCAGGAACTAACAATGATCATACGAAGTTGACTTCTGGACCCTTTGATCCTAATCTAATTAATCTACTGAACGTAGTATTGAAGCTGCCGAATAAGTCATCCATCTCTAAAAGCAAGCCTTCTAAGGATATTGAGCCTGATCTAAAGAAATTAATAGAGTCTATGATGAAATCAAACGCTGGCGACAAAACTAAAAAGCCTGAGTATCCAAAGCCACAACCGAATATCGACGAGAAAACTATTCGTGAGATGATCGAAGCCTTGAAATCAAAAGGAGAAAAGGAGAGACCCGATAGCAAAGGTTTTGAACATCCAAAGCCGAAACCTGAAGATAAAGATATTAAAGCCTTAGTCGAGATTCTTAAATCGAAACCCGATGAGAAGGCACTTAGGGAATTGCTTCAAATTCTGAAATCGAAACCAGAGGACAAAATGCTTAAGGCTTTACTCGCCTTATTGAAACCAAGCGAACACAAACGCTTCCACGAGTTACTTGCACTCCTGAATCAGAATAGCGGCAAAAATGAGATCAATCCTGCTATAATCAGTCAGCTTCTGCTTCCTCTTTTGAGTGGATATAACCGTCAACCCAACATGAACGTCCTGGTGGAGCCTGTCAGGGGAATGGATGAAGCTACTCGGTCGGATTTAATCCTTCTCCTCAATATGTTAGCTAGAAATTTGGGTAATGAGTATATTTCTGGGGGAATGGGTTATGGCGGCTACTATGAGCAAGTTAATCCGGCGAATCTTTATTTCCTCGGTCACTTCCCTTGTGACTTTTCGAACATTCGTGCGCTCGCGGGCGGTCAGGGCTACCAACAGGGGCTTTGGCAGCTGCTGTCGCGCTTGTATGATAGAGGAGGCCTGGCCTCCATCAGATACGACAGGTCTGCAGAAGAACACAACAACCACAAGTCCTCTTCACCTCCTAAGAAAAATTAATTATCAATGTAATGTAGGCTTTATTAATTAGTTTAATAATGTAGGAATTGCTTAAGCATTATTATGTTCTTTAAAATTCAGACAATACTTTTTGTAATATTTGAATATGTTGTGTATAATATAAACTTTTTTTTTGTAATATAGAGAACAAAATGCAGTTTCTTATAAGCATTTAGTTAATATATCTTCAATCTACCTAATTACTTGTAATGTATTT
Source organism: Euclidia mi (assembly GCA_944739405.2). Taxonomy (NCBI): domain Eukaryota; kingdom Metazoa; phylum Arthropoda; class Insecta; order Lepidoptera; family Erebidae; genus Euclidia; species Euclidia mi. Next base: position 45,842,562 of record OX123201.2, read on the forward strand.
CGAATTCCGTTCATGTTAGTTAAAATATTTCTATCATAGTTCTAAATATACGAATTAGTTATAATATAATAGGTACATGAATTTCCTATGTAAATATAAAATATGTGAGTATATATAGTTTTGCCAACTGATTAAATTATAAAGACAGCTGAATAGTTAACCAGAATCTTCAATAAAATTATTGTCATGAATTTGCATTTCTTTTATTTTGACGATTACTGTGACCTAAAAGTGGCAGCCTATATGTTATTCTGATGTCTACACAAGCTATAAATATTACTGCAAGGTTTCATCACAAGCCGATAAGTAGAGTGAGAAACATACTCACAAACTTACTTTAGCATTAACTCTTGTGTCTTTCATTAGAAGACTACATTACGGTTTAAAATGAAATTAATTTTGTATTCCTTTTAGTAGAAAAGGTCATAAAAATGTATTTCATTTGATATCAAAATGCAGTTAAGATTTAGTGGCAGTGTCTTAGTTATGTGATAAATGATATTCTCCAAAACATGGAGCTATTATTCTCAGCGCCATGCTCCAAAATTAACTGATATTTACATATCGCTCATTTGGAGCGACAGTGACACAAGTGCAAATCAGTTAATTTTACACTACGCCATATTTAAGATTTTTTAGGAACACTAATGAAGATTCTTAACTATTCTTACAGCTAATGAATATTTTTTTATTTTTTATTGTAGTTTAAACCTTGGACCTTGAAAGTAGGCGCATGTCTTTTTCAATACCCAATCCAAATCGAACCGAAAAAAATAAAATACGTTGTAAGTCTTACAGTTGCGTCGTTGTTATCCTAGGAAAAAGAAAATCGTGTAGTTATGACCTTTATTGTCTTTTAAAAAATGAAACAAAATTTAATCAATCAACAAAATTAGTTTTATTTGAATTATAATAATCAATGACAGCCACTGTTTACATAATTAGGGCCCTTATTATTATTCAAGAGAATTATTTATAATTTAAGATAAGTCATTGTAGTTCTAAAAATATAGTCATTTCAAGTTAATTATGTCATAAAATACAGTTGCGTCATTCTAGCGCCAATATTGGATACCAACATTTGTCATATTTACCTTAGTGGCGATGTAGCTCTCAGACACGTGCACATTCAACGGGGACCCCTGCGCAACTGTCTTTTCGGTCGTTGTCGCCCGGTATTCATGCGCCAAAATGGAATATTACAACAACGTCTTTTGGCCCTCTACCGGCTGTTTTTTAAACTTACAAATGTAGCATTTTCATTCCTAACGTCCATGACTATGGGGGTCATTTTGGTATAATTAGGTCGGTTTTGCATTTTTTTGCAGATACGTCACTGTCGCTCCAAATGAGCGATATATGACATTGAACAAAGTGACCAACTATGTGTCAACTTCGAACTACGGGGTGTCACAAGACCCATCACCAAGCCGAAGTCTACTCGTTGTGGACATCATGCAAAGTCATACTAACCAAAAATAATACCTGGGAAACGATATTTTTTTGAGTTTTCACACTTTTTAAACCGCAATTAAAAGCACGCGCGTGCAGTGCTCGAAATACCTACTTATCCATTAGATTATTAGGGCATCTAAAGAACATATTGGCGGCGTAAATGCATCGGGTTTGTACCTAATTAGAAAAATGCTATACTAAGTTTGAGCTCAATATCTCCGGAACCATTAATTTCCCAGGTATGGTGCCGAAGTAAAAAATGTTCGTACTGATTGGCACAACATGGGATTTCAGTTTTTGTTAAGGGTCTTTTTTCACCCTGTATATTTATGTATAGACGATCATGACGTTAGTAATATTAATATACAGGGGATAATTTATTTATTTACATAACATTTTATTTAGTTTTTTAAATTATTATTGTTCTTAAATTATTCAAAATTATACGTATAATCCTACTACTAAAATTTAAATATTTATAAAGCAAATAAAAATAAAATAAAGCAGGAGGCCTTTAGGCATCGTAGTATTAGGATCTGTCTGTCAGGAGGCTGTATCTCATAAACCGTGATAGCTAGAAAGCTGAAATTTTTACAAATTATGTATTTCGGTTACCGCTATAACAGCAAATACTAAAAATAAAAAATATTAATATTAAATATTTTTGCTCAAAATTACTAACTGTAATAGTTAGACGCTTGTAATTTTCACAGAATATGTATGTTGAAATACATATACAACTACATATTCTGTGAAAATACTTTTTTTATTTAATTATTTATTTTGAAAGGTAATCCTTTCAAAATAAATAATTAAATAAAAAAAGTATTTTTACATTTCGTTCAAAAAACAGTGTCGATGTCAGATCAAATACGAGAATTGGCCTTCTGCTTAAATTAAACTCTTTTATAGGAAATATACACAGTAATTCGTTATGGCCCCTTCCATAAACATTATAATCGTCGTCCTAGCGTTAGCCCTCGGCAGTCAAGACTTTTGTATTGGAGATCGAGGTTCACTTTGTAGTCTAACCAGATTTGAAAGAATATCAGCTTTTCATAAAGTTAACCCAAAGGGATAAAAATATTCCATTACTTGACCAGTACCAGTATTTTCAAGAGTACTTCTTCCCAACATGGACTCAAAGCTTTTTTCGCTTTTACAAAAGGTAAGTCTACAAAATAAGTAAACAGTTGGCTTCAATTTGTGTAAAAACGTATACCGATATCAGTTTCTGTAGGAAGAAGGTAGCAATCAACCCCTTTCTCTCTCAATCATTACGAGAAATACATTAGGCACCACTCGTACTTTACACCGATTCTTAGAGAAAAGCAGTGCTTCTCAGAGCAGTATTGCCTATTCATACAGAATTCAACAACATTCCTTACTTCCGCCAACAACTTGTGCAACTTGGTAGAGAAACTCAACATTACCTGACCGTGAGCGCAAAATTATTCCACCACCACACTCCGAATAAATAAACAAGTCCTGTATTCACAAAAAATGTAAATTCAAGTAAGTCCTTATAAATATAAGAGTGGCACGGTAGCGAGATAAATCCGTACTGAACTCTGAAATAAAACATGGCGTCTAGTTTTGGTGTCAATATCTCGTAAATTTGCATCCGTACCGCAAACGTTACGAGTCCCCGCGGGAAATCATGTGGGACCGCGTCCAGTCTCCGGGTGGCCCTCATACTGACACATGATCTTGTCATATAAGTAGGGTGATTCGACCTGTTTTTCAGCTGAGCCTTAAGAAAACTTGTTCTTGTAATTGTCTTTACATGACTTGTTTGTGCCATTGAGTTGTCACAAATAAGTCACGGATGGACAGAGTGTATGGTGTAGTGGTCACAAGCAGTCGTCTCGCCGTCTAGCACCGTACCGAGTGTTATAGTTTTGATCTCCACATGAAACTACAATTTGTGTGATCCACAACTTCAATTTAAATTGAACTAGTTACAAGCATATTACCTAATATTGTAGATTCGATGAAGATGGCCTGAGCAGTTTTTAACGTCACTGCTTCCTATCTTCACACTAATTTGCGGCTGCCTCTTAAAAAATAACGTTTTGCAAGAAATAAATATGAAACACTTTTTCTACGATATTTTAATGCGTACATATTTAATCTTATACAACTTTGACTTCTCATTATAAAGGCCTGCTTAAATTAAAGTGGGCTTGCTAAAACGTTCTTTTGCCAGCGGCGCTTTTTGCTTGCGTAGGGTCGATTATCAATTGCAATTTACCTGGTCCCTGAAATAACTATATAAAAGTATAAACGGCGAATTAGATTCAATAATATGCCGTGTGGTTGACGGCATAGAATACAAGTGTCACCACCCCCTATCTTCCCGTGGGTGTCGTAAGAGGCGACTAAGGGATAACACAATGCAAATACCATCTTTGCGTAGAGACGGAAAACTCGACATCAAACCCTATACGGCTGCCTCGTTGGTCTCGCGGCATAAATGTGCGCGTGGGATCGGGAGGACCCGGGTTCGATTCCTGGGTCGGGCAGTGTTATTGGGTTTTTCTGTCACGAAATTCTCAGTAGCAGCACGGAGTCGGGAAATGTGCCCGGTACGGCAATAGGCTCGCCCCTTATTACGTGGGACTAAAGTATATCTGGAGAAAAGTGGGTGTAGAAATACACCTCTGCCTACCCCTTCGGGGATAAAAGGCGTGACGATATGTATGTATGTATGTAATATGTGTGTCCGTGTGGTGACGGATTAAGAATACGAATTGTCACCACCCCATATCATCCCATGGGTGTCGTAAGAACCGACAGAGGGAGCATAGTATGCAGAGAACAGCACTGCAAGAGAAGGAAAACTTGATACAAACCCTATACCAACCCGCTTGGCCAGCGTGGTATAGTAGGCCAATTCCTCCTTTCAAAGGAGAGGCCTAGTCCAGCAGTGGACTATCAAAGGCTGATGATGAGATGTAATATGTAACTTATAAACCCTTAATTCATCTCTAGCCAAGAACATAATTTTACACCACATCTGATAACATGTTTTCTCAAGCATCTGATTAACGCTCAACGGACACACAGGCGAGCTTTATGTATGAATATTCATGTTATTTATTTTATCCTTCGTTTACCCCTAAAGTGACAAAGATAGGTCAGTTTACCCTATATGAATAATTTATTTGTATTTAGCAACGGAATTTAGTAAGGGGATTTGTTTGTAAAGGTATGTTTGTTTGAGCGAGAAGGTTCTGTAGCGAATGCTGGTTTGGGGCCCACTTGTTAATCTGTTTGGCTTTGTTAAATTGTGTTGTTTGTTATTTGTTATTTACTCTTTGTAATTTGTTTCAATGTGTGCGTGTGGTGTGAATAATTTTATCTTCGTATTTGTGACTTTTATAGCTTCTGGTGAAAGGCGAGGATGTTCACTAGTATATAGAGAGTAGGTACCTAGGTAACTGATGATGATGATGATGATGTCCTCCCGACTGATTCCGGCCACAGCGGCTTGTCTATATATGAGACTTGCCAACTGCGCGGGACATATTATAGTGCACAAGTATACACCAGTGCACTTTCTATTCCCACACTCTCATAGTCTGATGGGACGCCACAAGCAACAAGACCGGAGAGAGATTGGGCGCAGGACCAACCGAGGCACGAGGGTGTTGTCACACCCTCGTGCCTCGGTATTCCCTGCCCCGCCAATTCCCTGACTCCGAATTTCTATTGGATAATTCCTTACAGAAAAACCCAATATCACTTTTTTCGGCCCGGGAATCGAACCCGAGACCTCATGATCCGCAGTCGCTAACACTACCGCACGAACACACAGTAATGTATTTTATAAGTATAGTTCAACATGTCTGAACTATTTAAGTCTGCGATTGCCTAGTGAAGATACCAACAGACTACAACGCAGATAATATCTTTGGGTTCCGTAAGTCAGACGGTTCGGTCGGTCGGTCCGTAGTAAGTCATTATATTCAGTCAAATCCATTAAGTCTAGTAAGCGGACCTCGATCCCAAGGCAAGGTCTTGGGTGCAATGAGAAAAATGCTAGGGCAATGATGATGGGTCTTTTATTTCTAAATCATCGCTGACCGTTGTAAAGTTATGGTAATATTGCCCTTATGCTCCTGCTGACTGTACATCGCATTTCGACATGTCATTGTAACCGGCAACGTCTCTCTTCGCCATTTATTACTGAGTCCCTAGGGTGCCAGTTGAGCCAGTCGAATTTGTGTGCCACTTTTATTAGAGCTGAACAGACATGGCATTTGACGCTAACTTCTGGTAATGAATTCAGAGATAAAAATAAAATTGGCATTACCCAAAAAACTGATAAAGGACATACTGTTCCATAAATAGTTGGTAAAAACCGTAACTGTTTCCAGTGTTGTATGAACAGAAAAAGCGGTACCTAGGTTACGCTGTTCAACCTGTAGGTTTATATATAAGAGAAATTCATCCACAAAGCCGATAATGCATCGACACATTTAGATGGCAGCCACAGGTCCCCCCCCCAGCACTGCCTCAATAATGTCCAATTTTAATTTCAAAATTAACACACAAACCAGCACTTCAAGTTATATAAAATGTACTTTAATAATATCTTCAAACAGTTTTAAATTTATTAGTTGTTATAAGTAATTCACAGATTTTATAAATAAGTACAGGTGTTCTACCTGTACCTATTTATAAAATCTATGAATTAAGGACCCAATGATTATTTTTTTAACGAGATGATTTGAATATATTTCTATCACATGTTTGGTACCTTGGTTACGGGTAGGTAGGTTCTAAGATTGATTTAAATAATTTTATTAATTGCCCAAATTTTATTCAGAACATTGAACAACATTGAAAGTTTATACAAAAGGCTTTACGACGTAAGCACTCATAGATCTATTCTATTTTTGTTATTCAAGTAACTCTTTTAAATAATCCTTTGACGGTAATGTTATATTTATACTTTTCAAAACCGTCGTTTGTTTTATGGTTATCAATCTCATTTTCAGATTCGAAGCAAATGTTTTTCGTTTAAATAAATTCGAATCATATTCTTTTCTAGAATAAAAAGAAAACTAGATTTTCACCATGGAATTCAAAACCTTCTTTGTAGTTTTGTTTTAAATTATTTAGAAATAGCTATTTACTTAGAATTTTAGCAAGCTTTTTATTAAAGTATTCTATTATCAGTATATTGACCGTTTGTTTTATCTTTATAGGTTTGTATTTCAGAAGTAAGCACGTCTTAAAAGCTGTAAACTGATAAGGCAATAGGCGGGTCCACACAGACAGAGCAGCCTCGCGAAGCATTTTCCGCGCGAGGCTGCTCGGTCTGTGTGGACGTGGCTCGGTCGAGGAAAACGCATGTGCAGCCGCGGCCAAGCTTATCGTGCGCCCGAGCTACCGAATTAGACACGTCCAATGTTATTTACAATGTTATTTACATAACATTTTATTTAGTTTTTTACATAATTATTGTTCTTAAGTTATTTAAAACTATACGTATATAATCCTGCTACTAACATTTAAATATTTATAAAGGAAATAAAACAAAGCAGGAGGCGTTTAGGCATCGTAGTATTTTTATACATGTTTGACAATCTCCAAACCCATGTTCAGATCGAATATTGAAACCGGCCGTAAGCTAGCTATACCTAACGATTGTGAGTAAATTCAAAATCTTATCGCATTTCGTTCAAAATACAGTGTCGATGTCAGATCAAATACGGAATATGTCTTCAGCGTAAATTCAAGTCTATTATAGGAAATATACACAGTAAATAGTTATAGCCTCTTCCAAAAACATTGTCATCGTCGTCCTAGCTTAAGCCCTCGGCAGCAAAGACTTTTGCATTGGAGATCGAGGTCCGCTTTGTATTCTAACCAGATTTGATAGAATATCAGCTTTTCATAACGTTAACCCAAAGGGATAACAATATTCCATAACTTGACCAGTACCAGTATTTTCAAGAGTACTGCCTCCCAACACGGACTCAAAACTTTTTTCGCTTTTACAAAAGTTAAGTCTACAAAATAAGTAAACAGTTGGCTTCGATTTGTTTAAAAACGTATCCGATTTCAGTTTCTGTAGGAAGAAGGTAGCAATCAACCCCTTTCTCTCTTAATCATTACAAGAAACACATTAGGCGCCACTCTTACTTTACATCGATTCTCAGAGAAAAACAATGCTTCTCAGAGCAGTATTGCCTATTCATACAGAATTCAACAAGATTCCTTACTTCCGCCAACAACCTGTGCAACTTGGTAGAGAAACTCAAAATTACCTGACCGTGAGCGCAAAATTATTCTACCACCACACTCCGAATAAATAAACAAGTCCTGTATTCACAAAAAATGTAAATTCAAGTAAGTCCTTATAAATATAAGAGTGGCACGGTAGCGAGATAAATCCGTGCTGAACTCTTAAATAAAACATGGCGTCTAGTTTCGGTGTCAATATGTCGTAAATTTGCATCCGTACCGCAAATGTCGCGAGTCCCCGCGGGAAATCATGTGGGATCGCGTCCAGTCTCCGGGCAGCCCTCATACTGACACATGATCTTGTCATATCAGTAGGGTGAGTCGACCTGTTTTTCACCTGAGCCTATAGAAAAGTTGTTCTTGTAATTGTCTTTACATGACTTGTTTATGCCATTGAATTGTCACAAATAAGTCACGGATGGACAGTGTGTATGGTGTAGTGGTCACAAGCAGTCGTCTCGCCGTCTAGCACCGTACCGAGTGTTATAGTTTTGATCTCCCCATGAAACTACAATTTGTGTGATCCACAACTTCAATTTAAATTGAACTAGTTACAAGCATATTACCTAATATTGTAGATTCGATGAAGATGGCCTGAGCAGTTTTTAACGTCACTGCTTCCTATCTTCACACTAATTTGCGGCTGCCTCTTAAAAAATAACGTTTTGCAAGAAAGAAATATGAAACACTTTTTCTACAATATTTTAATGCGTACATATTTAATCTTATACAACTTTGACTTCTCATTATAAAGGCCTGCTTAAATTAAAGTGGGCTTGCTAAAACGTTCTTTTGCCAGCGGCGCTTTTTGCTTGCGTAGGGTCGATAATCAATTGCAATTTACCTGGTCCCTGAAATAACTATATAAAAGTATAAACGGCGAATTAGATTCAATAATATGCCGTGTGGTTGACGGCATAGAATACAAGTGTCACCACCCCCTATCTTCCCGTGGGTGTCGTAAGAGGCGACTAAGGGATAACACAATGCAAATACCATCTTTGCGTAGAGACGGAAAACTCGACATCAAACCCTATACGACTGCCTCGTTGGTCTCGCGGCATAGATGTGCGCGTGGGATCGGGAGGTCCCGGGTTCGATTCCTGGGTCGGGCAGTGTTATTGGGTTTTTCTGTCACGAAATTCTCAGTAGCAGCACGGAATCTGGAAATGTGCCCGGTACGGCAATAGGCTCGCCCCTTATTACGTGGGACTAAAGTATATCTGGCGAAAAGTGGGTGTAGAAATACACCTCTGCCTACCCCTTCGGGGATAAAAGGCGTGACGATATGTATGTATGTAATATGTAACTTATAAACCCTTAATTTATCTCTAGCCAAGAACATAATTTTACACCACATCTGATAACATGTTTTCTCAAGCATCTGATTAACGCTCAACGGACACACAGGCGAGCTTTATGTATGAATATTCATGTTATTTATTTTATCCTTCGTTTACCCCTAAAGTGACAAAGATAGGTCAGTTTACCCTATATGAATAATTTATTTGTATTTAGCAACGGAATTTAGTAAGGGGGTTTGTTTGTAAAGGTATGTTTGTTTGAGCGAGAAGGTTCTGTGGCGAATGCTGGTTTGGGGCCCACTTGTTAATCTGTTTGGCTTTGTTAAATTGTGGACGTAAATTATGTCCTACTTACGCACATTTTATTTACTCTTTGTAATTTGTTTCAATGTGTGCGTGTGGTGTGAATAATTTTATCTTCGTATTTGTGACTTTTATAGCTTCTGGTGAAAGGCGAGGATGTTCACTAGTATATAGAGAGTAGGTACCTAGGTAACTGATGATGATGATGATGTCCTCCCGACTGATTCCGGCCACAGCGGCTTGTCTATATATGAGACTTGCCAACTGCGCGGGACATATTATAGTGCACAAGTATACACCAGTGCACTTTCTATTCCCACACTCTCATAGTCTGATGGGACGCCACAAGCAACAAGACCGGAGAGAGATTGGGCGCAGGACCGAGGCACGAGGGTGTTGTCACACCCTCGTGCCTCGGTATTCCCTGCCCCGCCAATTCCCTGACTCCGAATTTCTATTGGATAATTCCTTACAGAAAAACCCAATATCATTTTTTTCGGCCCGGGAATCGAACCCGAGACCTCATGATCCGCAGTCGCTAACACTACCGCACGAGCACACAGTAATGTATTTTATAAGTATAGTTCAACATGTCTGAACTATTTAAGTCTGCGATTGCCTAGTGAAGATACCAACAGACTACAACGCAGATAATATCTTTGGGTTCCGTAAGTCAGACGGTTCGGTCGGTCGGTCCGTAGTAAGTCATTATATTCAGTCAAATCCATTAAGTCTAGTAAGCGGACCTCGATCCCAAGGCAAGGTCTTGGGTGCAACGAGAAAAATGCTAGGGCAATGATGATGGGTCTTTTATTTCTAAATCATCGCTGACCGTTGTAAAGTTATGGTAATATTGCCCTTATGCTCCTGCTGACTGTACATCGCATTTCGACATGTCATTGTAACCGGCAACGTCTCTCTTCGCCATTTATTACTGAGTCCCTAGGGTGCCAGTTGAGCCAGTCGAATTTGTGTGCCACTTTTATTAGAGCTGAACAGACATGGCATTTGACGCTAACTTCTGGTAATGAATTCAGAGATAAAAATAAAATTGGCATTACCCAAAAAACTGATAAAGGACATACTGTTCCATAAATAGTTGGTAAAAACCGTAACTGTTTCCAGTGTTGTATGAACAGAAAAAGCGGTACCTAGGTTACGCTGTTCAACCTGTAGGTTTATATATAAGAGAAATTCATCCACAAAGCCGATAATGCATCGACACATTTAGATGGAAGCCACAGGTTCCCCAGCACTGCCTCAATAATGTCCAATTTTAATTTCAAAATTAACACACAAACCAGCACTTCAAGTTATATAAAATGTACTTTAATAATATCTTCAAACAGTTTTAAATTTATTAGTTGTTATTAGTAATTCACAGATTTTATAAATAGGTACAGGTGTTCTACCTGTACCTATTTATAAAATCTATGAATTAAGGACCCAATGATTATTTTTTTAACGAGATGATTTGAATATATTTCTATCACATGTTTGGTACCTTGGTTACGGGTGGATAGGTACTAAGATTGATTTAAATAATTTTATTAATTGCCCAAATTTTACTCAGAACATTGAACAACATAGAATGTTTATACAAAAGGCTTTACGACGTAAGCACTCATAGATCTATTCTATTTTTGTTATTCAAGTAACTCTTTTAAATAATCCTTTGACAGTAATGTTATATTTATACTTTTCAAAACCGTCGTTTGTTTTATGGTTATCAATCTCATTTTCAGATTCGAAGCAAATGTTTTTCGTTTAAATAAATTCGAATCATATTCTTTTCTAGAATAAAAAGAAAACTAGATTTTCACCATGGGATTCAAAACCTTCTTTGTAGTTTTGTTTTAAATGATTTAGAAATAGCTATTTACTTAGAATTTTGGTAAGCTGCTTTATTAAAGTATTCTATTAAAAGTATATTGGCAGTTTGTTTTATCTTTATAGGTTTGTATTTCAGAAGTAAGTTCGTCTTAAAAGCTGTAAACTGATAAGGCAATGAACATTTAAAATGGGAATAACTTTTTTTTTGAGTGTGTACCTAATTTTTTTGTGTATGTGGGCTTATAATATTAATGTCCTAGGACAAGTCTCACATGATCAACAACACTTAGGGTCACACCTACTCCATACATATATTGTATGGAGCTTATGTCAAATATGACGTGTATGATTTATATCTCTACTAGCCACATCCTTGCATTGATATAATATAACAAATATTGGAACCGGCCGTTAAATGACATTTAAATAAGAAAATTTATTTTGATAGTGTTGGATTTATTTATTAAAACGATTTAAGAACTTTGAACAAACGTGATTTATTAGAGATTTACCATTGAGATGAAAACAAATGAAAGCAACAAGAGAAAGGTAAAAAGCGTTGCCATGGAGCAAACAAACAAAAAGGTTTACACTGAGGTATAGTGAAGTCCTAGTTTATAAAGAAGGGAATAAAATTTATAATTACAACAGATAGAAACAGAGATTTATGGATGGATAGCAAAGTTATTCTGAAATAATATCTTCTGAAGAACATATATTCCATACACAAACTGAGGCCCCAGTTACGCTCTTGTCATTTAAGGCTACTGCTACCCGTAGCTCATAGCATGATGTTGTATTTAAAGCCTCTAACCCTCCTCGATAATTACAAAAATAACAAAATATCACCTAATGGAAGGAAAGAGGAACCCACCACGCACCCTGGGATTGACCACCCCAACTATTGCAACCTCTGGAAAATCTGGTTTGATATTTTAAAATATCAAACCAGATTTTCCAGAGGTTAGCGCTTTCGACGTAACAAACAATTTCTTCAGCTTTATAATATTAGTATAATAAACATATTTCTCCCCGGGGGATCTCCACTTTGTCGTGGTGGGAGTGGTTAGTAACCGTGGCTTGGACACCCGCGGTGAACCTAAGAGAGACCCCGGGAGTGGGCGCTCCGCGTGGGCTTGGAGGGAGCCTGCGCAGGATGCGTCCAAAGGTGCGGGTGCGGGAGACAGTTCTGTCTGGCCCTCGCAGTCGGGAGCGGTCGCGGGAGGAGAAGCGTGTCGGTGTTACGTTGCCGCGCGCCCTGTCTCCCGCGACCAAATGGGGGCGCACCATTGTTGCGTCGCCGTGGGGCCGCAGAGGAAGAGCAGATGCGATATTGCCGTCCTCCCTATCCTCTGCGGCCGCTGGGTGTTTTGGCGGCGGAGCCCAACACCTTCATCCGCCGCCAAGGAGGTTGTGGCCTTCGGGCTATCCGCCGGGGTGTCAGTATGGAATGCTAACGCGACCCCCTGGCGCCCCCAAAACGGCGTTGAAGTATGCGCTGTGATTTTAGTGGGTATTACGGCCTTGCACTCCAGCCGTCGAGTCCCACATACGTGCGTAAATGCATTTCCACAGCAAAGAAAATAAAACCGGTCAAGTGCGAGTCGGACTCGCGCACCGACGGTTCCGTACAAACCTGTAGGTATATAAGTAAAAGTTCACCAGTCATAGTTATGGTATTTTTATTGCAAAATGAAATCCATAACATTATAGTATGGAAAGCTGGAGGAGCATAAATTAAAGAAAAATGTGTCTTTGTCGTTTGTAATCAATCATCCTTTATTTTATATTAACATTATCGCTTATTTTATAATATAACTTAAATACCTATACCAGCCTTGCAGCAGCCTTGCAAAAGTCTGCTGATGAATTATGGTAAGATTTTTTATCAAAGTTATTGACTTACAAAGTTTTAGTGACTATTAGAAATCTGTTACAAAAATACTAATTAAGTATTTTTAATAATTATAGTATTTATTTGCGATGAAAATTAAACTAGGGTTACTATTTACACATAAAATAAAACAATAATCAATATTCTTAAATAAATAACAAAAATAAGTAAGGGGCGTTATCCCAGTGGTGTAGGTAACGGACTGCCGAGACGATGATTTCGGGTTCGATCCCCAGGTACCCCAGGCACAAATCACTGACTTTTCGGAGTTACATATGTGTGTATTTAAAATGTTAATTATCGCTCGCTTAGTAATGTGCCCGGTAGATGGCAATAGGCTCGCCCTCTATTACATTGGGACCGAAACATAACTAGCGAAGTGTGGGTGTGTAATACACCTCTGCCTACCCCTTCAGGGATAAAAAGGCGTGAAGTTATGTTACGTTATGTAAATTAAAAAAAAACATATAAAGGAAATGAAAATTTTAAAGTATGGAATTAAGTATCAAATTTGAACCAGATCTGTAAATGGAGACTGAAAAAGGGATGAAAGTACCACATTGAACATTGAAGTTCGAAAAAACGTTATCTATAAATGTACTACTTCGTGTTGTGCTAGTGTTTATTAACGGAAACATGTTTATAGATGAAAAATGTGTGAAAATTCCATTTTGGGGATTCATTCTAAAATCAATATTGAAGTCTCCCACGACAATCAGACGAGAACATGAATTATACCTATTGACGTTGCTGCCGTATATTGTTGTATTTATGCATTCTATTGCAACATTAATTGGACATTGTGGTGACCTATATACAGTTATCACTCTGACATTAAACATTTCGAAATGCAAGCATTCACAATGGTCGTTTGCAGCGTCTGGGTTATTTAAAATCTCAATCAGCCTATCGCAGTCCACTGCTGGACATAGGCCTCTCCCAACACGCACCACCGTACACGGTCCACAGCCCTCCACATCCTTTATCTGGGCTATAAGACGTTACTTCGTACCAAATTTCAAGATTTTGAGTTCACGGAAAGTACCCTGTAGGTTTTGATTCCCTTGCGAGTAGTCGCGAGTTTGAAAATATGCTTATATTGCTCTTTCTTTTGATTGTGTTGACATAGAAGTTTGATTTTGTTGCAGCCTAACGGTGTTATATACTTGAGTATTTGATATGAATTTCAATTTAATACCTCCACGCGTTCAAGATAAAGGGGTGGTAACTTTAAATTTATGAAAAATATTTTTCTTATATGATGTAACTAAAAATTTACGGTTTTCGCAATTTTCCACTATATTTGCTATAATGCGTTGCTTTGTACCAAATTTCAAGAGTCTGAGTTCACGGGAAGTACCCTGTAGGTTTTAATTCACTTGCGAGTAGGCGCGAGTTTGAAAATATGCTTATATTGCTCTTTCTTTTGATTGCGTTGACATAGAAGCTTGATTTTGTTGCAGCCTAACGGTATTATATATTTGAGTATTTGATATGAATTTCAATTGAATACCTCCACGGGTTCAAGAGAAAGGGGTGGTAACTTTAAATTTATGAAAAATATTTTTCTTATATGATGTAACAAAAAATTTACGGTTTTCGCAATTTTTCCTTTATATGTGCTATAAAGCGTTGCTTCGTACCAAATTTCTAGATTCGGAGTTCACGGGAAGTACCCTGTAGGTTTTGATTCACTTGCGAGTAGGCGCGAGTTTGAAAATATGCTTATATTGCTCTTTCTTTTGATTGCGTTGACATAGAAGCTTGATTTTGTTGCAGCCTAACGGTGTTATATACCTGACTATTTGATATGAATTTCAAATGAATACCTCCATGCGTTCAAGAGAAAGGGGTAGTAACTTTAAATTTATTAAAAATATTTTTTTATATGCTGCAACTAAAAATTTACGGTTTTCACAATTATTCCTTTATCTGTGCTATAAGACGTTACTTCGTACCAAATCTCAAGATTCTTAGTTCACGGGAAATACCCTGTAGGTTTTGATTCCAATGCGAGTTTGAAAATATGCTGCAATTTGCAGCATAAACGGGTATCTTTTGATTGCGTTGGGTTAGAAGTTTGATTGTTTTACAGCTCTATGGAACCGTAGATTCGAGTATTTAGTATTCATTTCAGTTTGATACCTCCACGCATTCCTGAGAAAAAGGGTCTTGACAGACGGACGGACAACAAAGTGATCCTATAAGGGTTCCGTTTTTTCCTTTCGAGGTACGGAACCCTAAAAAGTATAATATATTTAATTTGGGTGCATAGGGTTCCCACCAAGAGCTAAGGGTCCCAAGCCAACCTCACCTGCAAGTGGTGCACCTGCCGATCAACGGACGAGGCTCTGGCAAATAAAATATCCCGATAAGCGGCAATAGGCTCGCCACCTATTACGTGGGATCAAAACACTGGCGAAAAGTGGGCGTTTAATATGCCTCTGCCTACCCCTTCGGGGAAACAGGCGTGAGTCTATGTATGTATATTTAATTTATTTGTAATGCATTATTATCTTAATTTAAGCTCTTCTTTAAAATTTCAACTTTAACTATATCAAAATTCATACATTTTCCTCCACATTAACACAAAATACATAGGTATTCAAATATAAATGAAACCGAACGGACGCTTGCATTTTCATAGCATTTTCCCTTTACAATCGTTCTTGGACAAAATAAGCAATATGTTGGTCAATTATTGCGAGTGCATGTTGGAATACTTCAGTGGCGAGCAGATTAAACTAATCTATTTTTAATCTTCCAATAAAAAATAGAATTAAGAACGACCGTTTTACTGTTCTGATTCCTACATACAAACATAGACTCACGCCTGTTTCCCGCGGGATAGGCAGAGTACTTTTAAAATGATATTTCATTTGATTAATTTTGTAGAGATTTTATATAGTTTGTGCAACAGCAGATTTTACTGTAGACATAAAATGTTTAGTCATAGGCTCAAGCCCTACTCAAAACAAATTTTTTTGTGATGAAAA